>CM072513.1:27385649-27393149 GCA_036898135.1 Oncomelania hupensis
TCTTCTTCTTCTTCTCTCTGTCTCTAACACACAGTTTTTCATGTATTTCTTTTTTTATTTATTTATGTATTTATTATTATTATTGATATTGTTATTGCTATTATTATTGTAATTCTTATAATAATAATAATAATAATAATAATAATAATAATAATAATAATAATAATAATAATAATAATAATAATAATAATAATAATGAAGGTGGTGATGGTGGTGATGGTGGTAGTGATAGTAATAATATTTATTGTTATTGTTATTATTATTATTATTATTATTATTATTATTATTATTATTATTATTATTATTATTATTATTATTATTATTAAAGGGTAGGGAGAGGGGGTGGTTGCTTAAATATGTTTAAAGATAATGATGAAGATGTTGATGTGATTGTGTGCGCACCTGTATAAGTGCATGTGTGTGTGTGTATGATTTCCAAGTTAATGTTTAAGATTTTTTTTTTTTACTATGTTAATTTGTTAAGGGAAAGATTGGAAGATTAGACTGTATCATTAGTCTAAAAATAATTGTACAAAGTTTCAAAGTTTCTCTCTTCTCTCTCTTTCACGCTCTCTCTCTCTCTCTCTCTCTCTCTCTCTCTCTCTCTCTCTCTCTCTCTCTCTCTCTCTCTGTTCTCTCTCTGTTCTCTCTCTCTGTTCTCTCTCTCTCTCCTCTCTCTCTGTTCTCTTTCTCTCCTCTCTCTCTCTCTCTCTCTCTCTCTCTCTCTCTCTCTCTCTTTTTTTTTTTCTCTCTCTCTCCCAATGTGCTTGATTACTTGCTTTACAGCAGATGTGTCGTACATGCAATTTTGTGTAATTGTACCAACTGATTATTTCATAATTCATTGGGTTGTTTTTATGTATTGTGTAATTGTAGCATCAATATTGATTATCATATATTTTTTTGTATGCTGCAAAATATTATTTATAGATTTTTTTTTTTTACATTTAATTTTTTTTGGGGGGTTGATCGTTTCATTATACTATTTGTTTTTTTGTTTTGTCAGTGGCAAGTATGATTGAATACCGCATGCAGAGTGTGAGTGTGAATGATAGCAGGAACCCTTGTAAGATTAGGCTACCGCCTAAAATCTGTATCCTTGTGGTGAATAAAATGTCTGAGTCTCTCTCTCTCTCTCTCTCTCTCTCTCTCCTCTCTCTCTCTCTCTCTCTCTCCTCTCTTTCACTCTCTCTATTCCCCCCTCTCTCTCTCTTCCGCGCTCTCTCTCTTTCTCTCTCCGTCATCCCAACCCCTTCGTTTACTTTATTCTGTTCATTATTAATTACATTGTTTTACCTGCACGAGATTCCAGTGTATTTTCACGCATTAATTATGTTACGTTCTTTGCCTATAATGTTTTCTTCTACTAGAAGTGCTTTTTGTTCTTCTTCTCCAATGCCGTAACGCGTTTATGTACGACGAAGACAATAATAAATATTATATAGCCGTTTTGCGAATTCTGTTCTATTATATAATACATGTATTCCGTGCATACCTTTGTACTGTTAAATAAACTAAACAATATCATAAACGTTCTCTAGCATGCTGGCATATCCCGAAGCTATAGGAAAACTATGTGCAAGTACTCCGAGCTCTATACATAACGGTGACCGTCTCGTGGCCTGGGCAGACTCCGTCGGTTGCGAGGTTGACCTTGACGAGGGCTATAAAACCTTTTTACTGGAATTGGACAACAGCAATCGCATTTCCAACCCTGACTGCCCTTCTTCTTTGTGTCTGTCCTCGCCAATCCTCCCGTCTCTCTTTCCTTCCCTTACCCTCTCTATCTCCCCCACCACTTCCCCACCTCCATCTCGCATCACCTATTCACCCTCATCTCTCTCTCTCTCTCTCTCTCTCTCTCTCTCTCTCTCTCTCTCTCTCTCTCTCTCTCTCTCTCTCTCTCTCTCTCTGTTTACATATGTCTTATTTCAAACGCCATCACCTTCTTTACCTTTCCCGAAACCATTCCTTCTTCTCGTCTTTGGACTCTTTTTTCATCATCATCGTCGTCGTCATCATCGTCTTCTTCTTCATCATCATCATCATCATCATCATCGTCATCATTATCATAAATCATCATCATTGTCGTCGTCATCATCATCATCATCAGCAGCAGCAGCATCGTCGTCACCATCATCATCATCCGTAACTTATTTTCTCTCCTCTCCCATCCCCTCCTGTCATTCCCTCTCCTCCCCTCTCTTCGCTCATCATCATCATCATCATCATTATTGTCGTCGTCATCATCATCATCTTTCATCCGTAACATCGTTTCTCTTCTCTCCTCTTGTCATTTTTTCTTCTCTTTTCCTTTGATTTGAAGAGATTACCAAGTGCAGGAAGAGACTCAGGGGACTTCCAAGTGCAGGAAGAGTCCCAGGGGACTTCATGGAGATTGTGCAAGGAGTGAGTGAAGACTGGACGGCGGCTGGTGGGGGTCTGAGAATGGCGATTGGAGGGAAGGAGGTTGGACGTGGAGTGGGAGGGGGAGGGGGTTGGGAGGAACTAAAATTCGAGCTAGCTGGTTGCGTGAGAGCTGACCACCGCTATCGATTTTACCCCCGTCGTCATCATGACAAATGTCCCTAGTGCAGTGTGACCCCCACCCCAACCTCTCCTCACACTCCTCTTCGTTCAACTTCCCCCCCCCTGTCCTCACAACACACACACACATCTCCTCACCTCCACCCCCACCACTCCTTACACAATGCAAGGTCACTGACCCTTGGTGTAACCCACCCAAGCCTTTCTGAAGCTCCTGTCATCTTTCCTCTACTATTATTAGTTTTGGGTGTTCTTTTTTTCTTTTCTTTTTCGTCCCTGCTTTTTGACTGTCCACCTCATTCGGCCTATCATGTGTCTTTGTCAGCTGCTTTACTTATTGTACTACAACAAGTACAAAGAACTAGGTTTGACCCACCATTGTAGTTCAGTGGTAAAGCGTTCGTCTGGCACATCAATGACCCAGGTTGGAATCCCGCGGTAGACGAGATAAAAGTGGTTATTTTTTGCGCTATAATAATAATAATAGGCGTAATATTAATAATAATAATAATAATAATAATAATAATAATAATAATAATAATAATAATAATAATAATAATAATAATAATAATAATAATAATAATAATAATAATAATAGATGCCATATTGGTACTAAATGTGCACAATTTACAACTTGGCTGCGTCCATATTAACAGTATAATTGTTGTAGTGGTTCAAAGTTGATTTAGGTCCGTACCGCCCCTTCCCGTAGTAGATGGTAGCTGGTTCTCCCTGTCTGTCGTATCTCCAATGGCGGATGTAGACGTTATAACTAGACGCACACTATTTATCATTTTAATGCGTCACAACTAAAGCAGCTAGATGCGGCATTAACACTATTGTTGCTTGGTAAGCTTAAGTAAAGGAACCAGAAGGGTGCACAGGCCTTACGTTATTAATGTAGTATCTAGTACAGTCTGTAGTAGCATAATCTTCTTGTCAAGCATACACGGCAAGAGACTCACAGAGATAATCTTAAAATGATGGACTATACGATATTTTTGAATTTCTAAATTTCAAAAAATCACAACTAATGTTAGGTAGGTTGGGTTTGGGCGCGCCACAGGCTGCGACTACGCCTTCCACAGGGGAGGCGGCCCAGAATTTCCCGATAAAAAGGGACAATAAAGCATTACAATCTAAAATTTTAAAAAATGATACGACATTGTCACTGGACATTGGACATTGTCTAATTGTTGGAAATATTTGTATAATTATCCAAAAAAAAAATTAATTGCTCGCGATGACCACGGAAGAGTTCAAATAAACCCATTGTAAAAAAAAGAAAAAAAATTACAAAAGGAAGATTTTAAATTACAATTATGTAAACGAAATCAAATTATTTAGAACGATGATTTTTGTGTTGTCTCCTACAAATTCAAATTTCTTTTTCCCAACATAATTACACATTTTTGTTATCAGTGGCAGCCATCTTTAATTAATTGTCATTTCGCACTCCCTTTCAGATTCTTCCTGTTTATCGCGCTCTGTCCAGTGGCTGACCCGAGCACTGCGCTATCTTTGCATCATGCTGGCAATGACGTCTCATCACTTCTTTTTTTTTAAAACCTCGTTGGTCGCGCTTCATTACACACTCAGCTAATGCCTGGTTTGCATAATGCCTCGCTCGGGGCAGGCGCTCGCTTCAATCTCGAGGCCACGTGCAGGAGGCTCGCAACCACAGCTCCTGCATGCAGAGTTTCAGGTACTATTAAAGTCGACCGCTGGAAAGCGTAGCCTACACGTAAGCCTACACACACTGTATGTGAAGCCTCCAACAGGCTCCGCATTATGTCTTCCATTTCGCTATTAATATAATAATAACGGACGGTCTTTCGAAAAAACAACAAGACTGTTTAGTGCACCAAGTCACCAAGTTCCAGTCAAGTCAAATATAACATACCATTCCCGCCGAGAACGTTGAATTATAAAACGTAAATGGTCTGATAACATCAAGGAGAGAGTGACTGTGGTCATCGCAGGAAGTAATTTCCGCTATTTGTGCCCGCCAACACCAATGATGGAACTTTCCTGAAAGAGGATTTGGATTTGGTTGGATTTGGGATATAATATTCGCCTACCTATACGGGTAAAAATCGCGTTGCTTTTTCAGCGAGACTTGGCAGCCGCAAAGATGCGCCACTCAGGACGAGAGGGAATGGAACCTAGCGTTACCTGGGTGTGTGTTAAGAGTTTAGATCTCCTGACCACAACCACCGACACCGTGGAGCAGAGAGAGAATAGATCTCTACTGAAAGCGTCTAATAGGTTTATATGTCCCATCTCCGTAGCTCAAGTGATAGAGCGTTCGCCTGGCACACCGATGACCCAAGTTCGAATCTCGTGATGGGCAAGATAAAAGTGGCTATTTTTCACAGTCCTTTATAAGATAAGATAAGATCAGATAAGATAAGATAAGATAAGATAAGATAAGATAAGATAAGTTAAGATAAATTGAATATCTCTTTCAAGAAATCACATTATAATGTAGAGACAGTCAACACAAATATGCATCACAATAACAATAACAATACTATTTGACATTGTGACATTGAGAGAAATACTCGTTCTTTGTTACAAATACAACTATGCATGACACTACATGCACGTTCCCTCCCTCCCTTCCTTCTTCCTTCTTTCTCTCTCTCTCTCTCTCACTCTCTCTCTCTCTCACTCTCACTCTCTCAAATATACACTTATACAGACACACATCCACAACTTACATCAATATTTCATTTAAAAGTATTGATGTTGATATGGATGTTGATGTCTTGTATAGCGCGATTCTCCACGTCGGTAGACATGCTCATTGCGCAGTTAGTGGGTTACGGAAGGGGAGGGGAGGAGTGGGACAATAATGTAAAAAGTATCAACCGCCTATGCACGCACACACTCACATGCACACGCACACACTCACACACCCACACACTCACATACACACGCACGGCTGGTTGTAATCTAAAACTTAAAATAGGCATAAAACTAGCAGTTGAATAATAAATAGTATGTTCACAGTATTGAGTTTTAAACGTGTTGCCAGCAGTAACTTACTAAACAAACACAATCCCTGCTATGTTGCCAATCTTCGCCCCCCACCCCCACCCCACTCCCCCCACCCCCCAAGTATCAGAACTGAATGAATGAGTGAGTGATTTATCATAATAATGCAGATTTTGTTTTTAAATTATAATTTTTCTTGCGCGATCCCTGATAGTCACGCTGAGGCTCTGAGGGCCTAGGATGCTCTGGGATGCGGCATGCGACAGTGGCGGTGGTCATCTCAGGAACGTAATTTCCGCTATTTGTGCCCGCCGTTGAAAGAACGTGCGGACGGACAGTGACGACCAACTTTTTACCCCAAACGCCCACTAAATGCCCCCGCTGTTTCTTTTGTGCCGTTTACGTGCATGGACAATTTCACTTTGGCTTTACCAAAAGAGAAGTTGGCGGGTCTCAGTCTTGCCTGCCCCCCAATACTTCCCACCACCACTCGCGTGTTCTCAGGCCTTATAAACAGAGAGACAGTGCAAGACTTAGACTTAAAACAGATGGACACATTCTCTCTAAGATCTCTGTCTGTGTGTCTGTCTGTCTGTTTGTCTCTCTCTTTCTACACTCCCGCCCGCCCCCCCCCTCTCCATCCCCCCCACACACCCAACACTACGCAAACGATATTAACCTTATTCCTCCGTATGTCCACACCCACACCCCCTCAGATTCTGTTAGTCGCTGTTTATTTATTTCTGCTTTGAAATTCCCTTAGCCCTGACCACTTTCCCCTTTCCTTATACCATATTAAACCAAGCAACGCTGAAGACTTTATTTCCGTAACTTCCATGTGCTCTCCCACCCCCACCCCTCTCTCCATCCTCTTCTCTCCCACCTCCCTTTTCCCCGTGGATATTGTAAAGAGTTAAGTCGGCCGTATCAGTAGAAGCGCCATTAATAAAGTTTTGTTCTTCTCCACGTCTCCCCATCCTCTATGACCCCTCTTTCTCTTTTCCTCACCTTTGTCTCTCTGTCTCTCTCTCTCTGTCTCTCTGCCTCTCTCTGTCTCTGTTCCTCTCTGTCTCTCCCCTTCCCCCTCTCTGTCTCTCTCTCTTTATTTATTTATTTCTTTTTGTTATAGGAATACTAATTGGTATTGTTACAAGCCGCAAGAGCACGGTGTGAAAAAGCACACCCAGTGCTTACTCTTTTACACTTGGTAAATACAATTGTTATCTTCTCTTGTCTTATCTTATCTCTCTCTCCAAACTAGACTAGACTTGTGTGTGTTTATTTTGCTCAATCTATTTAATTCCTTTTTTTTTTTCAATTTAAGTTTTTAACTAAGTCTAATTTATTTATTTATTTATCGCTTCTGCATTTGTTCATTTTTGATTACATTTTTTACCATTATAATTTTTTTTTCACTTTTGCTTACAATCTTTCTTTCTTTCCTTCCTTCCTTCTTTCTTTCTGTCTTTCTTTCTTTCTATCTTTCTTTCTTTCGTTCTTTCTTTCTTCCTTTCTTTTTATCTTTCTGTTATTCTTTTTTTCTATCTTTTTGTCATTCTTTCTTTCTATCTTTCTTTCCTTCTTTCTTTCTTTATATATTTCTATCTTTCTTTCTTTCTTTCTTTCTTTCTATCTTTCTTTCTTTCTTTCTATCTATTTTTCTTTCTTTCTCTCTGTCTTTTTTTCTTTTCATCTTTTTTTATTTTTATCATTTTTTTACCCATTTTATGTTGTTTTTGATTTTCTGCCGTTCTTAAACGCAAACTATTATTTAGTTTCTTCTTCAACCAAGAAAAAAAAAAGGAAAGAGAAAGAAAATTACGAAAATAAATCTTTTTTTATTTCGTTCTTTTTGTAGTTAATTCATTTCGTTTAAATTTCTCTCATTGCCGGATTTATTACGTTTTTACATTTTTTAAGTTTCTTTTTTTTCCTTCATTCAAAACCTTCTAC
>CM072513.1:27398149-27605649 GCA_036898135.1 Oncomelania hupensis
CAACTCGTCCAAGGTTTGGTGCATGCCTCGGCAGGCCCAGAGATATTCGGTATTGGTTTACGGTTGACTTACTGGTCATTCACCCCAAGTATAGTATTCACGGCAACTAACCATCTTTCACCCTTAGACACCACTCGCTATTTACTTCGCCCGGCCAGTTTGTGTGGAAGTCAGAATACAAAATGAGAAGCTTGTTCACTGTATGTATGCACTGTCACTGCTGACAGAAGAAAGACCTACCGGCTGTACTGTACTTGATGTATTCATCTTTAGGTGCACTGTGTCATGTGTCAAGGCCTTATACGTGCGTATAGCTGGTATAAAATTCAATTTGAAAGTCCGCTTGGGAGATTTTTAAGGTCCGCATTTGCGGATGGGAGGCAGGGGGAACTACCAAATAAATAAATAAATAAATAAATAAATAAATAAAATACTCGCTCAAGAATCTCCCCATAGCAGGAACCATTCAAGGCCAGACTAGACTAACAACAAGGGATCTCTCTCTCTCTCTCTCTCTCTCTCTGTCTCTCTCTCTGTCTCTCTCTCTCTCTCTAATCGCCTCTCACTCGGCCACATAAGACACTGATTAAATGAGTCAGTTATCTTCTCCTAATTCGTCCTCTGCAAACACTCACTAGTTAAGCTATTGACTATGTGAGTGAATGCACAACGGCCTCAGCGACGCAGAACACAAGGCTTGAAATCAGCAGCATGACCCACGACATTGATCATTCAGCGTAGCTGAGACAATAAACTGAGGTCCTCCCCCAACCCCCCACATCTCTCTCTCTCTCTCTCTCTCTCTCTCAAGTCTCAGCGGACGTTGAGAATTCCCACCCATCGCACACCGCAGGTTTCTTTGAAGTATTACGTAATCGCATTGATTGATTGATTGATTCCCTACCCGCCTTGAAAAGATGGGGAAACTGTAGTTGAAAGATAAAATAACACAAGTTCGCATCTTCAGCAGTGGGACTAGATCGTTTTACCGAAGTCCGCGGCATCAGAATGAAGACACGCCGGTCAGCCTTGCTGCATGAGCGACTTGTCAACATCCCTCCCGAGTCGTTTGGTCGCCGATGCTAAAATAGCGGTAAAATCATGATACTGTAACTGACTGGACTGCGAAGGTAGAAACTTCCTTTTATCTGTTCTTTTTTCTTTTGCTGACAGCTATTGTACAGTTGTATTTGCTTGTATAACGGGCTATAGCCATGTTACTCCTGGTCTATAGTTGTGTATCCACATCATTGTCACTGATTAGCTTTATTTAATCTGATCAGATTCCTTTTCGTTCTTTGTTTGTACTGATGCAAATGCGATGTGAGTCGATTTTGTATGCAATGCTGCCCATTCTCCCTCCCTCCCTCCCTCCCCCCACCCCATTCCTTTCTCGGGTATTAAATAATAGCCAGCTCTTCTACACATTCTACTCGCAGGTCTTTGCAATGATGCAATGCGACTCCAAGTCGCTGTGGCAAGGGTGACCCTTCCAGTCCTCTGCGCAACAAGCTCATCTTAGCTCAACCATTATTACACAGTAAAGCCTACAAGAAGTATTGTCTAATGGACATGTCCAGAAATTCTATAGTGCAAATGGAAAGACTCGTCAGGTCTCCCATATCAAATGATTTGCTAGCGTGATAGGTAGCGCATACCTGTTGCCTCTATATCAATCTGCCTGCCAGCCTGTCGTTCGCGGTCCGCCTAAAAGCGAAAAGCACATGTAGCTGGCCAGGCAGTTCACTGACCGTCTTAGGACCGTTGGACACCCTGGTATCGCGGTCCTAGTTTGGGGGGGGGGAAACTACCGTGAGCAACAAGACTATCAAGACAAGACAAGGCAAGGCAAGGTTTATCCCAATAAAACACCTCAAGAGTACATGCGTACATTAAAAATAAGATGAAAATAAAGCATAGTTCACACATCCACACACGCACTTAAACCGCTTAGGCACGCACACACATACACACACACACACACACACACACACACACACACACACACACACAAACTGCATGATATGTTTACAACATGAGTTTTATTTTTCAATCATATGTGTCTACATTTAGAGTTTGTGCAGTATTGGGTAAAAATGAAGGAGAGCTGACAAAATCTTCCACTTCAAAAGGTGTTTCTTTTTTTTCTTCTGCTAGAATACTTTTCCTCTCAATGCAACACAGGACAGCATTGACGAGGTTGAATTGACCACTAAAGGTCTGCGCTGTTGGACGTCGATGTTAGCCAGGGTGATTGATACTGACACTAGTTACATGGGATTTGCTCCTGCCCTGAGTATTACTATCCAAGCTGCAAGGCAAAAATTGTGGCTGGCGAGGAAAGAGTCGTTGGTGTTGGAGTGGGTTTTAGTAGAATTGTTGGTGTTGTTGTTGTTGATGGTGGTGGGGGTGTATTTGTGCGTGGGTTTTTGCATCTTTGTTTAAACATAATTTTATTCAAGAAACAAGTAAAACATTATAGAGAATAATACATAAAAGCCACACAAAAGCAAAGCTTAAAAAAGTGCTACCCCTAAAAATAAATTCTACCATGGAAGCGTCTATAGCGGATAGTTGAACCACAAGCGCAGGGCAAAGAAAGTTTACAATAATTAGTTTGCAAACGTTAACAAAACATTGAGAGTTGTGGTAATAGGGAGGGGGGAGGAGCCGTATGGAGGGGATGGGGGTGGGGGAGAATATACACACAAAGAGGATGCGCGGAGTGGGGAGTGGGTGTGAAAGGTGGGGATAGGGGAAGGCGGTTTGTTTCGTAATATTGGGTCTGGTTTGGGCTTGCATTGGGTCATAGGCGCTATAAGATAACCTAAGGGAGACGCGTCACAGGCATAGGCGCTCGCGTGTCCTGATACAAGCGCCTAGATAACCAAAGGGAGACGCGTCACAGGCATAGGCGCTCGCGTATCCTGATACAAGCGCCTGTGCATTGGGTTGGTCGCCGCACTTGGCTGGGCGGTTTGTTTCTTAATAATAATTAGGTCTGGATTTGATTCGACATGTTATTAAGTTGGTTGTCTTGAATGGGTGAGCGGTTTATTTGGGTATACCTGGTTTAGATTGAATTGGGTTGGTCGCCGTACTTGGTTTTAGGCAGTTAGTTTTGGTATATTGAGGTTAGAGTTATAAAGGGACAGAGTTATAAAGAATATTGGCCTGAAATGGATTAGTTGCCGTAGTTTGTTGAGTGGGTTTCGTGGGTTTATTAGATCTGGGGTTGATTTGAATTGGGTTGGTCGCGGCAGTTGGTAAGGCTGTTTGTTTGGGGTATACTGAATCTGGGTTTGGTTTGGGTTAAGCTGGTTACCTTACTTGGTTGGGCGGTTTGTGTTGGGGTATACTGGGTCTGAGTGATCGTGGTCTGAACTGAGTTGTTCGTCGCACTTGGTTTGGGCGGTTTGTTTGGATCTGGGTTTAGAATTAGTTTGAATTAAGTTTGCCGCCTTTGCTGGATTCAGCGTGTTCATTAATTGCTTGAAATAGTTAATAATAATAATAATAATAATAATAATAATAATAATAATAATAATAATAATAATAATAATAATAATAATAATAATAATAATAATAATAATAATAATAATAATAATAATAATAATACAACGATCTCTGTAGCGCTCATATCTCACGGTAGATCTCCACATGGCGATTCAATTCAACTGAAAACTGTTAATCGTCCATTTTTTATTTCTTTGCTGGTGAAATAAATTATAGGATTGTGGCCGTTAGCTTGTTTGTTGGACGGGTTGGCAGATTGGTTAGTTGTGACACATCACCCCATTGTAATGCAATACTGTATATGCATCAAGCATTATTACTACTACTTTTAGTGCACATTCTTCTTCTTTCAAACAGGTAGACCTACGATGAAGGTGCAAATACTTCCACAAAGCGGAAAGCAAACTGAGTGTTTTGAAGCATGTGGTTTTGAATAACGTTTTGCACCGCAAGTCGATCAATAGTAAGGTTGTCATCAGACTTATAATAATCTTGTTCAAAATAATAATTAAAGCATGCTTCACTCCTCCCGCATCTATACTAGAACCCGCATATACATATACACACTCACATTCCTCCATATTTCCTCCACTGTGGTTTATGAAAGGCATACACAGACTAACACCATCAGCTTAAACCCGTCTTCATTATAACTCTGTCCCAGCTTCTTTTTCTCCATCCCTTCAAACCCCGGGGCAAAAGCAAAGCAAATAACGTATATTAACTGCAAACATCGTCCGCCATATTCTAACACGTTTTGACAATAGTCGCCAGCCAGAGTGGTTAAGCGATGCTATCCAGGCGCCAGGCTAATTGCAAGTTTGTGTATATGGTCGCCCGAACTGACCAAAAGCACTAATTATGGTGTAGCGTTTCCCCCTCTAGCACGAAATAGTTTGGTTATCAGGACTGGCGATTGAAACAGCGAAGGCGGGAGGGGGTAGCGTGTTTTTTGTGTTTGTGTGTGTGTGTGTGTGTGTGTGTAGGTGTGTGTGGGTGTGTGGGTGTGTTTTGCACACAGGGTATAATGATTAGAAGAATGTGGTAAGTGTTGGGAATGCTTTCTCTAGCATGTTTTCTTGACATTAAGTTAAGGGTAAAGGTAAAGGTAAAGGTAGTCCCATAGCCTTGTGGCCGTAGGGGAGCGTGATGTTGGAGATCACACTTATCTTGGGCCAGCGTAATGAGGGTGATGCCCATCTCTCTCCCTCGCTGCTTTACCTTCTCCACCCTTAAGAGAGTAGGTACTCAGTCACAGTTGAGTCAACTGGGTGTCGGATAGCGCAGTGGTTGGAGCACTCGCTACTGTGTCGCAAGTTAAGCACCGTCCAGTGCGGTTAGCACTTGGATGGGTGACCGCAAAACGTGAAGCGACAAATAACAACGCCCCCAGTTGACATTAAGTTGCGTGCATTAAAAAACTTTAAAAACCAAAAATAATAGGCATTGGATGATTTGGACATGAGTCCATCATGCTTTCAAAGAGCTCATCCACGCCTCCGTATGCAAGAAGAGGGGTGAGGATGAGGCGGGAGGAGAGGTGAGTGGGGTGAAGGAGGGGGAGTGGAGTAGGGTTGGGGAGGGGAACAGAGCAGACAAAGAAGAAGACACTGTTATTGTTATTGGGATCGACCGGATGATAATGGCGTTTGAATGTGGTAAAAGAAGCCTAACCTGTTCGCATCCTGAACTAAAACATGCCTGAGGTCCTGTCGCCAAGGCAAACTAAAGGTAAGATGCCCCAGCCTCCCCACCCCACTAACTCCCTGCCATTCCACTACCCCACACCCCATTTGCAATCCCTCCCTAAAAGGAAAATGTGAACAATTTTTCCGGCCCCGGCTTATTTTTTAGTGGATGGTCCAGGATATTTTTATTTACTCAATGCCCATTTATGGGACAGAAGATCTACATCCATTCTGTAAGTGTAGGCTATAACGAAATCTACTTTCGACCTTGAAATGGTCTTTCTTAATTGATTCGCCTGTAAAACCTTTTAGCTGTCAACCTCTTAGTTCACTGAAGGTGTTTTCTCCGAAGGCCAAGTTTTATCTACATTGGTTCAAGCCGCTTTACATCTCAACCTTTTCAATGTACCCATTTTAATGCTCGTTGTGTATAGCCCTGGCACGGTGGTCTAATGGTAGAGCTTCGGCTTGCGGATCTGAAGGTCCCGGGTTCGAGCACTGGCCGGGCCATTGTGTTGTGTCCCTGGGAAAGACACTTTACTCCTGTTTTCCTTCGGATGACAGTATAAACCGAGGTCTAGTCTGTGTGTCACATACATTCCATCAAAACGGACTTTAAAGATCCTGACGCTCATGTCCTAGACGGGTGAGTGCCGGTGACAAGAACACACCCAGCATGCACCTAGGTCCTTCTCCCCCCATCCCTGGCTGCCCAGGATTGTGCTCAGTTGTCCGGGCGTCAGACCATGCGCCCAAAGGCTGCGGGTGGGCGTCTCGGGCGGCTTCAGTTAGATCCTGTATCGGCCAGCGCCTTGAGCAGCTCTTGAGCTGGAAAAGCGCTATATAAGAACGATTAAATAATACATAAAATAAATAATGTAAAGGTATATAGAATGAGCAACTTTTCAAAGAACTGTTTTTTCTCTTATTTCTGCCCAGACCTATAACAATCAGACCCGGTTTAAAGGCGTAAGTGTGGTTGTCGGCTCTTGAGTCCAGAGTTGTGGAAGGATGTTGGTCACTGCCAGGGCAGGTGAGGTAGTCAGGTGAGATGTCCACCCTGAATACCGGCGACAAGATACCCGGCCGTGGAATGTGGGTCAGGTCAACTTCCCGCTGACTTTGCTACGGAGGGTCGCTAAAGGTGATTCTGACATGTTTGTTGACTTTTTATTAGGCTTCCATCGCGATTTTCTTGCGTACAGTGTAATTGTACCCTTCGCCATTCCCTATTTTCCAATTGGTAATGCATGCTGTTTGTCACAGGAAAGTAACAGTCAGTGAAATCCGGGATTGCCTTAAAAATGAAATCCTGGATCTATGTTTATTCCAAACGAAATCCTGCATCTTCGACATTTTATTTAGAAAAAATACGACAACATAAAAAAATCCAGGACGAGATTCAGAACGGCTGTAGGTAGAGAAATGGGGTTGGTGGGGGTGGGTGGTGGTGGGTGGGAGAGAAGAAGGGATGGGAAAGGTTTATTGATTTTAAAATGGCGTCGCTGTAACCGTCACAAAATAATCTATATTCATTGATTTTGTGTTCAATCCACGTTTCCAGGGTGAAGGCCTACTACACACATTAATATACGGCAGATTCTACGGGTATACGCTATTTTTAAAATGGCCCCAGCCATGACGAAATCAAAGCTCTACTACGATATCCCACACCGCAACGCAGAGTGATATGTATATTTTATGTATCACTCCAGCACCTCCGTATGTTCGTCATACCTCAGTCTAGGGCCACAAAGACAAGGGGCAAATAACCTCCTTAGTCCTGTACGACCCCAGCTGGGTTATTTCCCTTTTGCCATATCAGCATGTTAGGCTGAGCTTCGTGGATGCTTAGGGCTGTCTGCGCACGATTTCCCCTCAAATATAAGCGTAAGCATGTAAAACGTGGACACATAAGTCCCCTATACGCTGAAGTGTCCGGGGACGGTAATCTATCAATCGCATCGCATCACGTGGACACATCGTCCCCTATACGCTTATGTGTCCGGGGACGTTAATCTATTTAACTAACTAACTAACTAAAAAACGTGGACACGTGGGGCAGGGTATCTCAGATGCTTAAAGCGGCTTACTAGTAACCGAAAGGTACCTGGTTCGAATCTCGGATGGGCCAACGTGTGACCATATTATTTTCTCCTTACCATCAACTGGTTCGCTGGTGTCAAAATAATGTGACCGGTGTCGCGTGACTATAATCTACCATTAAAATTTTTTGATGTGGACACTTTCAAAACGCAACTAACTTATGCAGAAATTCAATACATTTTGTTCTTGGTCGGCGTTCGAACTTCCAATCTTTGAATTTCCACTGGAACACCGCTGCAGACCAGGAGCTCTTTGGAACTTTACACCCTAGCCTGCTCCATGCAGCTCTGACAATGCCAGATAGGAATACTCTATACCCAGCCGAGCAGGCTAGGCACGCGTTTTTGCTTTGTTTTGGCTAATGAAGTGGCAGCGGCGATGAACAGACCAGACTGTCGTATCGTTTACGTTAGTAACGGCTGTGGCCTGCCTACCCTTTGTGTTATGTATTTTATACTGTGGACCACAAAACGGTCCTTGACTGGCGAGCAAGGCCGCGGGCGAGCACTATGATGATAAATGTAGGAGAGGTTGTATTATAGTCAGAATAAATCCAGCGTGATGATAGCCAATAGTGATGGTGGTTGTGGTGGAAGTAGTTGCTGGTGGTTAAATAAATAAACTAATAAATGATAATAATAATAATCCTATCCTATCCCGTAAATCGGAGGTCGTTGGGGCACCACAGATTATTGTTTAACCATCGTACTACATCTTTCTCTGTCCTCAGCAACCCTGATGGCTTCGCTCAGTGTCAAATCAGTCCATTCTCGAATGTTGTCTTCCCACCTCTTTTTATGTCTCCGTCTTCTTCTGCCTCCTTGTACCGTGCCTTGCAGGATGGTCTTTGCAAGGCCTGACGCTGTGGTGATGTTGTCATACCATCGGAGTTTCCGTTTATTCACCACTTTCAGCATGTCATCGTGTTGTCCAATGGCTTCTGTGATGGTCTGTAGGATTTCGTTGTTGGTCATGTGCTGGGTATAGGAAATTTAGTTAGTTAGCTATTCATTGCTTACAGGGTCCAGCGGACTGCAAAGAGCCGAATCAGGACAAACAATTCAAGACTACAACTTTCCGAAGAGAGGACTCGCCCCCGATCCGCATAAAAGACCTGCTGAAACAACCCTAGAGGTAACACTGAAGGCACTCCACCAGCCGGTCACTTTACAATAAAGGCATCCCACGCAGAGGACGCTTAGGCTATACTCTAATTTATCTAACCCCCGTTTACAAAAACAAAATGGAACACAAACATCATTATAAAATATCAACAAAACACATATACATAAAATTCATACACTGCCAAATAATAATATCATACTATGATAGGAAGCCCCAGTGACCATTTGGCAGAAAGCGTCCAATATTCCAAAAGACCTCACACACAAATGAGGAGTTTTGTCCCGGAAGAATTTTCAAGAAGAAAGGTCGGTGACTGGTCTAGCGAAGAAGACGTATAGTAGACTGATAATAGAACAGAACAGGAATGAGAAAGAACAAAGGAGACAGACAGCGAGAGTGGGAATTTAAAGCACTAAATTTCCAAAAAGTGGGGTTACTATTTATACTGAAACCCGCGCCACCCCTTCGGGTATAGGAAATGCCCAGAAGTCTTCTGTAGCACCTCATCTCCATGCTTTGTATTCTTCGTTGGAGATCTGCTGTGAGGGTCCATGTTTCGCAAGCGTATAGGAAGATGGAGATGACAAGGGTGCGCAGCAGCTTACCTTGGAGTGTAGACTGATGGTTCTGTCTTTCCAAATGGGCTTCAACCTTGTCAGGGCAGCAGTTCTTTGTGCGATCCTGGAGAGGACTTCCTGTCGGGACCCGTTGTCTGATACAATGGCTCCTAAATATTTGAAGCTATGCATTGTGTGGAGGGATTGGCCTTGGACTTTGATGTCCATGTTGATGCCATTGGTGTTGTTGGTCATCATTGTGGTATTCTCTGCACTTATTTCCATTCCATAGGCTCTGGAGGTGGTGTCAAACCTCGGTACCAGCTGTTCAAGTTCTTGTTCCCCTCCAGCCAATCCATCAATGTCATCCGCAAAACGGAGTTTGGAGATTGTTCTACCACTATGCTGACTGTGCCTCCATGATCTGCAAGGGCATCTGACATGATGCGCTCTAGGAAGATGTTAAAGAGTGTTGGAGAGAGTAGGCATCCTTGATGCACAACTATTGTTGTTCTGAGCCAGTTCCCGATGGAGCTGTTGTGGAGAACTGCACTGGTAGCCTTGTCATACAGGCTTTTGATGACTTCAATAATCAGACTCGGTCAAACGCTTTCTTGAAGTCTACAAACACATGATATAGATGTTGTTGGTGTTGTAGGTATTTCTCGCAGATTATTCTGATGTTGAAAATCTGTTCAGTGGTACTTCGCCCTGCCATGAATCCTGCTTGTTCTTCAGCTACGATTTGTTCAGCTTGAGGTTTCAACCTGTTGAGTATTTTTTCGGGAATATCCTGCTAGGATGGCTGATGACGCTGATGGTGCGGTAATTTTCACACTCCTGAAGGTTATCTTTTTTGGGAAGAGTGGTGACAAGCGAGTTGGTCCATGGTTTAGGCCATTCCCCACTCTGCCAGATCTTGTTACAGATAATGGTGAGGGCGTCAATCTTCGATTCTCCTCCTGCTTGAAGCAATTCCGCGGGTATGTTGTCCACTCCCTATGACCTCCCTTTCTTCAGCGATTGCATTGCTGCCTCAACTTCTTCTCTGAGAATTGGAAGGATTTCTTCTTCTTCTTCTCTGTTATGTGGACATAATAATAATAATAATAATAATAATAATAATAATAATAATAATAATAATAATAATAATAATAATAATAATAATAATAATAATAAAAATGGACGATATGCGTTTTTTCACCAATCATCAACCAGGCTCAAAACGCGGCGATCTGTACGCCTACTGTCACAGGACTTCACGCACACACATGTCAAGCACTCTCGCGTACACAACAAACACACATGATGATAACGACGACGACGACGACAACGACGATGACGACGACGACGACGACGATGATGATGATGATGATGATGATGATGATGATGATGATGATGATGATGATGATGATGATGATGATGATGATGATGATGATGATGATGATGACATTACATTACATGATTATTGCTTTAGGTCCAGCGGACTCTTCCGAGCCAAATCAGGACCGGACAACCCCTGATCCGCATAAAAGATCTGCTGAAACAACCCTAGTGGTAAAACTGAATACTCTCCACCAACCAGTAACTTTACAATAAAGACATCCCACGCAGGGGACGCTGAGGCTATACTCTAATTTATCGAACCCCCGATTACAAAAACAAAATAGAATACAAACATCATTATAAATTATCAACAAAACACATACATATAAAATGCCTACATTGCTAAATAATAACATCATAGGAAGCCCTAGTGACCACCTGGCAGAAAGCGTCCAATATTCCCAAGCTGATCCAACAGACCTCACACACAAATAAGGAGTCTTGTCCAGGAAGAGTTTTTAAGAAAAAAGCTAGGTGACTGGTCTAACGAAGAAGAAGATTGATAGAACAGAGCAGGAATGAGAAAGAACGAATGAGAAAGACAGCGACAGTGGGAATTTAAAGCACTAAATTTCCAAAAAGTGGGGATACTATTTACACTGAAACCCCCTGCACCCCAACGGGGGGCGATGATGATGATGATGATGATGATGATGATGATGATGATGATGATGATGATGATGATGATGAAGGCGGCTGGTGGTGGTGGTGGTGATGGTGGTGGTGATGATATGATGACGTTGATGAAAGACAGTTTCAACATTTTTTACCAAACCTTTTCCAGTTATAAAATCTATTTGAATCATTTTATATTTTATTTTAAGTTATGATCAGTGTATTAAATATACTATTTAGTTTACGAATCAGATACTCTTGCGGTAATTGGAAATCGAATCGTTATCTCATCAACTTCTAGCCAACAAACATGTCTCCACATAAACATAAATTAAACAGCACACACTAGCAGAAGATACTGAAAATACATGTATGCAAACTATACCTTATCTATTCTTGAAATTATTTTGCCTTGGGGGGGGGGGGGGGATTGATGCAGTGTAGACCACTCCAGCACTCACCATGTTCGTAATGGTACAAAATATCACAAGAACATCACAAAGGCACAAAGAAAGATCAATAAAATCCGTATGTACAGGATGTCTTCTTTATTTTCTCTCATAAAGTAATCCGTATAACTCGAACAGCTTGTCGCATGCAAAAATAAAGCTATTTTGCATCTTATTTATTTGTCGTGCGTTAAAAACTACCCATATCACGCAAAGAAGAGAATATTCCTATTAGTACGCCGTGTGAAGAAAACTACACATACTCATACCTGTCAAGGGGTTTTCGGGTTGTGGTGTAGCAATTTAACAGAAAACCCATAGCAAATGGAGGTTTGGTGTAGCACTAATGTGAATCACGCGATTCGCAACAAAACTGGAAACTTCTGCATTCAATACAACACACACATCCAATGTGTTTACAAATTTATTGTAAAATCTTGTTAATGCACAACACTTTAGTTATTATCATTATCATTATAAACATTTTCATGTACGTTTTTCAAAATAAAAGTGAAAATGACTAATTTCGCGCGAAAACCCCCTTGGTTAAAAAAATATTATCGTCACTTTTGAAAAATTGCGTAGCCGCTTTGTGATACGCCGTAGCAATTGGAAAATGTTTAAAATGCGTAGCGCTACGCAAAAATCCGTAGCACTTGACAGGTATGCATACTAAAAACGTAGTCGAGGACTCCAAAAAACGTGCAGCGCTCTTTCATTTACATCCCCCCCCCCCTCCCCACTCCTCTAACACAGTCATTCAAAACACAAGTTAGTGTGTACGCTGTCTGTCACATGCAAATAATACGCACAAGAATCGAGGTGTGCAGTTAGTTATTCATTGCTTACAGGGTCCAGCGGACTGCAAAGAGCCGAATCAGGACCACAAAATCAAGACCACAACCAGGCTACAAGACGATTCACTCCTGATCCGCGCAAAATATCCGCTGAAACAACCCCAGTTGCAACACTGAAGGTACTCCACCGGCCGGTCACTGCACAATAAAGGCATCCAACGCAGGGGAAGCTGAGGCCACACTCCAATCCATCGAACCCCCGCTCACAAAAACAAAACAGAATACAAACATCACTAAAAAACGTCAACAAAACTCACACATACAAAATGCCCACATTGCCAAATAACATATCACAGGGAGCCCCAGCAACCATCCGGCAGAAAGCGTCCAACACTTCCAAGCTGACACAACAGACCTCACACACAAATAAGGAGTTTTGTGCCGGAGGAGTTTTCAAGAAAAAGGTAGGTGACTGGTCTAGCGAAGAAGAAGATAGTACAGTAGATTGATAGAACAGAGTAGGAATGAGAAAGAATAAAGGAGAAAGACAGCGACAGTGGGAATTTAAAGCACTACATTTCCAGAAAGTGGGGATACTACAACAGGGGGTCGAGGTGTGCAGACCAACATGTAAAATGATGTTTATTGTAGATCTCTTTCAATATAGGCCTGTTGAAACCAAACATATTATGTCTCTGGAGTTCATTAACACACACGCACACACACGCACACACGCAAGTAGTCGTTTTGTTTACACGACGTACTAATGTGAATATTCTCTTCTTTGTATATGGGTAGTTTTCTACACACGACGTGTAAATAAGGTTACTGAAATTTACACCTTAATAACTTTTTATTAAAGTAAATTTTGTTTATTTAAAATGCACAAGTGTGGTTTTTTTTAATCATTCTCGATGCATTGTTGTAATTTGTGCGAAATATTCCAACCAACCAAGGTAAACATGTGACGCACGGTAAGGTTTTTTACCCACAATGTGTAGCGAAGGTTACAAATAGTCAACTGATCTAATAAGTAATAGATAGATAATCAATAATTATAGGATCCAGCGGACTGCTAAAAGCCGAATCTGGACCACTCCACTGAACAAAGGGAGCAAATTCACTAGAGCTGAGCTATTTTTTAATTTATTAGTTATTTAATCGTTCTTATATATTGCGCTTTTCCAGCTCAGGAGCTGCTCAAGGCGCTGACCGATACCGGATGAAAATCAACCCGCCCGAGACGCCCACTTGCAGCTTTTGGGCGCATAGTCTGACGCCAAAACAATTGAGCACAATGTTGGGCGACTTGATATGGGGGAGAAAGGACGCAGTGCTTATTGGATGTATATGTGTAGACAGCACTCACCCGTCTCTGACATGACCGTCAAATCTATAAAGTCCGTGCGATGGAGTGCGTGCACAAACTAGACCTCGGTTTATACTCTCATCAAGAGATGTAAAGCCGCCGTGTCTCAGGGTCATGTTATTTTTGTTTCGGCACTCCAGACGTTCGTTCAACCACTGCCTGTACGGGCTGCAATATTATAGTTCGACATTCAATGCTTCAATTGTTGTGCCGTTGAGTATACACCACTTATAGTCAAACGGAATTTCAGCGTCTTGTTATTTGTTTGTCTTGGCACCGCAGGCCGTCAATCGGCTTAGAACCACTGCCTGTGCGGGCTACAATGTTATCACTTGACATTCAAAGCTTCAATTATTCTGCAGTTTCGTCCACCACTGAGCCAACTGCTATCACTCTTGTCTATTGAAGATTTGCTTAGGTAATTTTTTTTCTTCAATTTCAAAAATACAAAAAAATCAAAAACATAACATAAGGATCTAACCAATAATGCACAATTTGAGGCTGGGCAGTTCTTATTTTTTTTTAAAAACAACATCTTATTTTCACGAACAGTACTTGAGATAAGGCATTTCACAGAAATCGCAAAACAACTTTTCAAGATGTTAACGAAGTTGTGCAATACAGGTGTCAATCGAATGTTGAGGCAACGACAGAGGACTGTTTTGTCGAGTCATGGCAAGTTAGAGCTTCAGTTTTGTTACAATTTGAGTTTGTTTAGTTTGTTTTCAGCCATGCAGGTGTTTTGTTCTGTGAAAACGTCAAAAATTAAAGTGAGCATACAAACCTTTTCGACCTGCAACCCGTTTGCCTGTCAACCTCTTAGCCCACTGAAGGAGTGTTCTCCGAAGGGTTTATCTCCTTTCATCAAGCCAAGGAGGTACGAGCTGTATTCCATAAAGTAAGCACGTTGCTGACGTCTTGAAGTGCTAGGCTAATTTCAAAGGCTTTGAAGTATACGGTCTTTCCTATTTTTATAATTTTTTTTAATATGTATTTGTTAATATTTTTTATTACGATGCTTATTAAAGGCCTCGTAGTTCGTATCCCTAAAAAGACGATAGGCAATGGCTGGGTGTCGTGGGCGAAGAAGAGCACGATACCTAGCGCTGTGCCCTGGGGCACACCTAAGGAGAGGATGGCAAGGTCTGATAAGTTGTTGTTGGTTTTTTTAACTGCCCTTATTATTAATATTAATTGTGCTAATAATGCTCTTTACCAGCTCAAAATATTGTTTAAATTAGGGCGCTGGCCAAAAGCTCGATCTACTTTAAGCCGGCCAAAACGTTGACCATTACTTGTGCGAGTGTTGGCTTTAAAGATGCGATTGAATCAAAGATATAAATAGATCTATTTCTCCGAAGTTGTTTTGCGAGTGGTCAGTGTGAACCTCCCTGTTCTTCGTCACTGTCACTGTCACTGCTAATATTGGAAGCTCCGTCTTCGAAACCTGGAGAAAAATTTCCGGACACACATATCAATAATACAATACAATACCATCCAATACAATACAAAACCTCTTTATTACCTCAAAAAGAATTACAACAGGCACAGGATTACAGTTTAAAACTATATGTTTGAACTTTAAGACCTCACAAATATTGACTTCAAATTCACCTTATAAACATGTATAAGTTCTTCTAAATAATCTCCGTAGAGAAGATGGTGTCGTGAAGTGACCCATATATTTTAAGAAATACACAAATATTGACTTCACATGTACCTTTTAAACATGAATAAAGTTCTACCAAATATGATCTTCGTAGTTGAGATCGTATCGCTAAATGACAACAAGCATTCGGATGATAGTAGAAACGGAAGTCTAGTCCGTACATACATACATTCCATTGCACGGATTTGGTAAAGATCACGACGCTGATGTCTTAGACGGGTGAGTGCCAGTTAACCCCACAACACCCAGCAAAGACTAGGCCCCCTCTGCCCACTACCGGATCTCCCAGCATGGTGCAGGTTGTTTGGGATGTAGACTGTGCGCCTAAGGCAGCAACGTGAGTGCCTAGGGCGGCTTGTTAGATCGAGTACCGGCCAGCGCCTTGAGCAGCTCTTGAGCTTGTAAAGCGGTACATAAGAGCAATAAGCAGCCATTCATTCACAAGAACTTCACGCTTTGGTGTACTGTACTGTTTTCGGTTGTCGATTGAACTATCCTCTGCACCACCACCCTCATCCCCCCCTTACCCCCACCCCACCCCTGTTTTTGTAATAAGCCCTAATTAAAAATACAGTATGTATTCTTGGTAGATTATTGATTAACTATGCCTTAAGATTGCTGACGCAAATTGTGATTGCTTTTGGTGATACTGACTTATGACTACCCCCTTGTTGCTGTCCACTGATTGTGTGTGCAGGGTGAGGAAGGTGATGATGTAATTGGTTGCTTACTGCTATCTATTGACGATGGAGAGTAGACGGTTGACCCTCCATCCACGTTGCTTTCAGTTTCAGTTAGGAACAGTGTGAGGCCGTGTACGACAGGTTCGCTTACAATAGGCTGGCTTTCTGCTTGCATGGCCTTCACTTCCGCTTGCGCTTGCTGAATCTGCAATTTGATCATCAAGGGCATGGGAATTGAACCTTTTGAAAGCGGGATTGGCCAAACAAACAAAAGCCCACGATCGAAACTTACCGCTCGTTCTATACCCACTCCCTCTCTCGTTCTCTCCCCCCCCCCCCCCCCCTCCATCCCTTTATCCCTCTGAAAAAAAAAAAATAATAAAATAATAATAAAAGGAAATAAAAGCTAACAGCGTTAAAGACGAGAAGCTCTAGAAAACCAAGGAAGAGAATCATACATTGTAGAAGAACTTGCCCGCTTTCTAGAACCGAAATACCGTTGAAGAACTATTTCCGTCTCATGAACAAAATATGTCCTTCGTCGCTCCTGTTCAGCCTTGAGATCCCCTTCAAAGGTGAACTGGGCATGCATTTTTTTCAATATATATTTGCTATTTCTATCTATCGCCGTTCCTGTTTTTTCCCCCTTCACCTTCACGTGCCGCTCCTTCAGTCGGCGGCTTTCAAGGTGGCAAAGAAAGGCAAGGCACACAGCAGAGACCCCAAAACTTCCCAAGATGGCGATGGTCAAAAGCCTCACCCTATGTGACTTGCGATCCACATCGAAATCGTTGTTGTCGAGGTCGAAGTTGGTGGGAGTTGTGGTCACTGGCCCCACCGGCCGGCCTGTCGGTTTCTGGGCCTTTGTTTTATCCTCACTGGACACAACAGTCGTAAGCTTACTTGCAGTACTAGTAGATGTAGTTGCAGTACTAGTAGTTGTAGTTGCAGTCCTAGTAGATGTAGTCATTTTCGTCGTTGTGGCTTTTGTTGCTGGTGGTGTTATTGTTGTCGTCAGTACAGTTATGGTGGTGGGTACGCTATGTCTAAAAACTTGCACCACGAGTTCCATTGAGATTCCATAGTAACTGTTATACAAAGTGTACGTGTAATCCTTAATGGCCGCGCCACCCAAGTCATCCTTCTTCAAATCGCGTACCATGACGACTTCAGCGGTCGTTCCGCCGAACTGGTACTGCATGACGCCATCCTGGGGACTCAAAGACATGAACCTAGTGTGTTTGAAATGCAAGTCGTCAGACCCGTCAGGGGCGAAAAACTTCTGGCTGTCGTTGTTGTAGTAGTTATGCAGCACATTGTAGACAATGGTATTTTGGGTCAGATCAGTAAGTCTTTTCTGTACCGTCACCCTGCTCCGTGCAAAGGCGGTGATGGCTTGCAGGCCGCGCAGCGTGACAAACAGCAGATCCAGTAGCATCACGACTTGGGACAGAGTCGACATTACCCAGCAATTCCTCTTCTCAGTCGATTAGGACAAACACAGCTGCAGCTGAATTGCTAAACACCGCTCGGAACCTTTTTTTCGTCATCAAACTATGACGTCAGAGGTATGACGTCTTTTCCGCGTTGTTTGCAACAGAAACGACAAGCGCTTGCTGGTTAGTTAGTTAAAATAGATTAACGTCCCCGGACACATAAGCGTATAGGGGATGATTCTTGCTGGTACGAAGCAGAAGTACAATTATATACATATCCTAATCCAAACTGTGGCGAGCAAAACTACTAAATAGGCCTACTTAGTTAGTTAGTTAGTTATTCATTGCTTACAGGTCCAGCGGACTGCAAAGAGCCGAATCAGGACCACAAAATCAAGACAACTGTAACAAGAGCCGAGATTTAAACACAGCACATTTTAAGATTTTGCCTTGTTTAGTCAGTTGTAACGTCAGTTGTAACGCTAAGGTGGATGTGTGTTAGTCTGTAGCAGACGATGGAGGTATTACTGAGGTGGGCTACACTCTGCTAGCTTGACGCAAGCGCAGTGTTTGGTTGAGTTGTATTAGCGTCCCCCAACACCTAAGCATATTTGGGACAAAATAAGATTCAAGGTGGAGAATTTTCCTCGGATCCGCGGACATTCCGCGGAAGGCATTTGCATTTCCGAGAAAAAAATATTGAGTTCCGAGTGTGAGAAGCTGACGGGCTACCCTTTACTGAGAATAGCGGCCGAAAGCGGCCGAAGGTCTAAACAGGCAAAACGTCCAAAAGCGTCCGTATCAACCATGTGGTTATATTCTTGCGTTGTTTGAAAGATTGCAAGACTTCCGGTCCAAAATATCTATAAGTCTAAAAGGGCTAGATAAACTTTACAATTATAAAAAAGAAGGGTAAAACGACAAGTACGAGTCCAGGACTCAGTACAAATCGGTACGAATAAATCTAGAACCCACTGGGAGGGGACTCAGCACAGAAGGCTATATGTCCCACTCCCATGGGGTGAGACAACAGTCTCTAGGGGCCGTACAAAACGTGAAATAGTCACCCAGCAGCAAACGACGGGGCCGCCTGGTGTACTTCAGGGACACCTTGATGTTCGTCGCTTCTGTGAGACTTGTCGCACCTTTGGGCGCCCCGTCGTTTGAGTGATGGATGTGTGAGGGTGGATGAGACAAGTGAGCGTGTATGTTGGTATAGATCGCCGCTCTTTGAGCCTGATTGATTTGGGGAAAGGCGCGTATATAGCATCCTGTATTATTATTAATATTATGAAAGAAAGAAAGAAAGAAAGAAAGAAAGAAAGAAAAAAAGAAAGAAGGAAGGAAAGAGAAGAAAAGAAAGAAAGAAAGAATACGGAAGTAACAGAAAGAGACGATGAATTTAAAAGCAGTAAACAGAGAAAGAAGAGACGAGGAGTTGAACACGAATTCGAGAGCAGTGAGTAGGTAGCAAAAGAACTTGATTTAAAAGAATTAAGAAGACGAAGAAAAAGAAGAAGAAGAGAATAGGAAGACGCGAAGAACAATTGTAACACACACACATTAACGCACACGCACTCCCCTCTCCCCCCTACACGCACACATACTTGTTTTCACGGTGTTATCCTGAAACGCTACTTACGTCATGTCGACAATGGGTCATATTTCATCCCCTTTTTTAAGTATTACATTACATTACATAATTGTTGCTTTAGGTCCAGCGGACTCTTCCGAGCCAAATCAGGACCGGACAACCCCCGATCCGCATAAAAGATCTGCTGAAACAACCCTAGTGGGAAAACTGAATGCTCTCCACCAACCAGTCACTTTACAATAAAGACATCCCACGCAGGGGACGGCTGAGGCTTCACCCCAACTTATCAAACCCCCGTTTACAAAAACAAAATAGAATATAAACATCATTATAAATTATCAACAAAACACATACATATAAAATGCCTACATTGCTAAATAATAACATCATAGGAAGCCCTAGTGACCACCTGGCAGAAAGCGTCCAATATTCCCAAGCTGATCCAACAGACCTCATACACAAACAAGAAGTCTTGTCCCGGAAGAGTTTTCAAGAAAAAAGGTAGGAGACTGGTCTAGCGAAGAAGACGATAGTATAGCAAATTGATAGAACAGAGCAGGAATGAGAAAGAGCACATGAGAAAGACAGCGACAGTGGGAATTAAAGCACTACATTTCCAGAAAGTGGGGATACTATTTATACAGAAACCCCCGGCACCCCAACGGGGGTCTTTTTTAAGTACTTTTAAGTGTTCTAACGTTAACCCTAACCCTAACCCTTTCCCTAACCCTTACCGTAACATAGTACTAGCCTTAACGGATCATTGGTTTGACGTCAAAATAAGGAGGTCTGTCAAAACAAGTTATGTAGAATGACGTTCGCTGGTTTGTCCAAATAACGCCGTGTAAACAAGTACACACGCACACACACACACACACACACACCCACGCCCACAGACACACACACACACACACACACACACACACTTTTTTTTAAAACTCTCTCCAAATGTTATGGTATACGCGCACATTTACAAAAAAAAAGAAACAAAAGGGGAGGGGAGGGCATTACATAGTTTTTCGCATTCTACAAAGAGCAAAAGCATCAACCGACTGGCTAAAGGGAAACAACCCTAGTAATATACAATTATGTAACCAAGCTAAGATGTTGGCCTCCCTTTAACCCTTACGATGGTATGACTACCTACCATTCATTAAAGAAAGAAATGGTTCTCTGTTGAATTATCTAAAAACAATGCATAGCGGTCTTTAAAAAAAAAAAGGAAAAAAAAAAGCTAAATTCCATGTTCAGGTTTGTCTTTGTCGAAAGATGAAATTCGTTTCAGAAAATGCTTCGTTTCAGAGACGGTGAAAGGAAAATAACTGCGATCAACAGTTTTTATATTTTAAAAAAAAAAAAAAACGAGACACTGCAGTCCTACTTCTTTGGATGAGAGTATAAACCGAGGTATAGTCAGTGCACCCACGCATTCCATCACACACATTTTAAAGATCATGACACTCATGTCCTAGACGGGTGTGTGCCGGTTACACAAGTACGCCCAACACCCACTAGATCTCTTCTCACCACCCTCGGACGCCCAGGATTGTGCTCATACGTCTGGACGTCAGACTATGCGCCCAAAGGTTACAAGTGGGCGCCTCAGGCCCGCTTGAGTTATATCTTGTATCGGCCTGCGCCCTGAGCAGTCTTGAGCTGGAAAAGCGCTATATAAAAGTGATTACATTAAAATTACACGAAATCAAACAGAACTCACAGCTAGCGCGATTTTTTGGTCGTGACAACCACTTTAAGGGTTATTGTACACAAAGAAAGAAAGTGAAAAATACAGGGCATTTTGACTCCACACGGATTAAAAAAAAAATTTTTTTTTTATTTTATCCACTGCCCAGTAAGAAACGTGCAATCTTTACCCCCAACCACGCGCACTCACACTTGTAGGGCTACCAACACACAGCAGACCTACTGCCCCACGCACTTAGGTCTGTGTAAGATAGGTCAATCCTAAACACACTGCAAACGGAAGTATACAAGCACCCTAGTATGTGCATACACACACACACACACCCACACCCACACACACACACACACACACACACACACACACACGCACCCACACACAAACACACCCACACACACAATGTTCTCTCTTCATGCTTATGTCCCCTACACGCCCACACATACACTCGCACGCACACTGCGATAAGGATGGTTTTGCATCAGACGTACGAAACAAAAGTGCATGGGGCTCTTGGCCAAAGGGAAGCAACCCTTGAATAATTTAATTGACCAACCTTGTTAAGGTGTTACTTCCCCTGTATATGCAACCTGCGCAGACATTACATTACAATATGGTTGTTGCTTTAGGTCCAGCGGACTCTTCCGAGCCAAATCAGGACCAGATTGCGCAGACAGATGTGATGACTGAACCAAGCGAGATAGATGTTGGGAGAGAAGATATAATTTATTTATTTTGATGTGTATCTTTTTTTTTTAAATAAATAAAAATATTTTAGTGCAGTTGCTATCTGTGATCTGACACAGAGGTGTTGAGAGTGATTGTGCCACCTAGTGTGATCTGATAAACAGTTATGTATCGATTTCATCGAATCAAAATACAAAACGGAAAATTTTCCCAAACAATAAAGCTGTTCATAAGGCCTATGTCAGAGACCCTTCACACACCACATTCCAAAGAATGCACCATAACTAAGTAGTTCACGCATTGGACAAGATGCAATCAATAAAAGTAGCAGCACAGGAAGTGTCATACTGATTGGAAATTCACGACCGTTACATTACATTACATTATTATTGCTTTAGGTCCAGCGGACTCTTCCGAGCCAAATAAGGACCGGACAACCCCCGATCCGCATAAAAGATCTGCTGAAACAACCCTAGTGGTAAAACCGAAAGCTCTCCACCAGCTAGTCACTTTACAATAAAGACATCCCACGCAGGGGACGGCTGAGGCTTCACCCCAACTTATCGAACCCCCGTTTACAAAAACAAAATAGAATACAAACATCATTATAAAATATAAACAAAACACATACATATAAAATGCCTACATTGCTAAATAATAACATCATAGGAAGCCCTAGTGACCACCTGGAAGAAAGCGTCCAATGTTCCCAATCTGATCCAACAGACCTCACACACAAACAAGGAGTCTTGTCCCGGAAGAGTTTTCAAGAAAAAAGGTAGGAGACTGGTCTAGCGAAGAAGACGATAGTATAGCAGATTGATAGAAAAGAGCAGGAATGAGAAAGAGCAAATGAGAAAGACAGCGATAGTGGGAATTTAAAGCACTAAATTTCCAGAAAGTGTGGATACTATTTATACTGAAACCCCCGGCACCCCAACGGGGGTTCACGACCGTTGCCTACGTCGCTAATTTTAAAAATATTGTTTTAAAAAGGCTTCACTTACGGAAAATTGTTTTTGTTAGCATCCAGCACAGAAGTAAGAATTGTTGACATTCCGTTTGCTTTATTGTTATGTTCGAAGTATCTGAAGTAAATAGCAGCAAGAAGACAATTCTGTCCTCTGCACAAACCATAGATTTATGAACTGAATAGAAGGTGGCAGGTTAATGACATGAGGCTCAAACGATGTGGTCGGGCTCTTTTGCTTTCGTTCGACGACGATACAAATAATTGTGTTACATTTTTATGTGCTATTATTAAGAGCCTTCTAGTAATCCTTGTCGTTAATTAAACATGCGTCTTCATCAATGGTTTCATCGGGCGGGTAGTCTAGAATCTATAAGCTTGTCTTCAATCCATAGGGGATCGACATTTTGTTTCTTCTCTTTTACGTGGACAACAGTCGTAAGTAGTCCCATGTAAATATTCTTACGACTTTAATATTCCACGCTTTGCTAGAAACATTGCCATATGTGATTGGTCAATTACCTCGTAATATCAGTTTTAGGCACATTCTACTTGGCCAATGTGTGACGTTTGCGACGCGCACGATGGTACGTGTGAGACGCGTACGATAGATCTGATCCGATCGTTTTGTTTTGCAAAGCATTCAATAACAGAGTGTATTTACCTTTGATTCGATTTTGCGTTGTTGTTAGAAGAAGCTTGTTATAATGTTGCTAATTTTCATTGGTCGATATTATTGGAGAATTTTCTAGGGTTGCTTGTTTACCATCGATCGAAGGATCTAGATAGATCCAATAGAAGCTGAGAGGTTCTTTTATGATGAAGAAAGTTGTATGACGTAAGACAGTGATGGCGAAGTTTATTTTGATTGGTTGTAAAGCGTCACGCTGGAACGTTCTGACGTTATCTCGAGTATAGAGAAAAACTATATAATAGATGCACTGTGTAGAGAATAAAGTGAAAAGCGATTGAGCGATTGTATGCAGTTGTTGATGTACGCTGAATAAAGTTGGAAAACTTCATACGACGACTCATGCCTTGTTGCTGAGTGAACAGGTTGCGTGGATAAACGAATCCGAGTTACACTTATTAGGAGGATTCAAGCATTGGGGCTGAATCAACTACTGATAAAAACCAACAACGAGTGTAACACAATCAAAATGTAATACTCTTGGGGAAATCGATATATAGCGTGTTAGTAATGTTTTACTTCTACTATTACAACTATAATTATTGTTGATGTTCTTTTTGTGTATGGTGAAATGGCTCACCCTTCTTCCCCCTCCCTCAACCCACCCTGTGGACATGTTAAATTTGTAAATGCTTACGTGCTGCCGCCATTGTAATTGGTCCATGTGAGACAATTAAAGTCGCATTGTATTATAGGTATTGTATTGTATAAAATCGTATTTGTTGATCGCCTGGTGCTGACTGTACTGTATTATACAGGTTGAGTTTCAACATATTGGCGTATTATTGATTATTCGTTTAACCGTCACCAAGCAGGTACCGCAACATTAGATCGTTCGCACCCTGGTCAGGATTTATGTCGCGGTAGGAGTGAGTCCTGTACGTCCAGAGCAGAATTATTTATGGTCTGAAGGCGCGTTGTGTGGACAGTGCAACGAGTTTTAACATAAATCAGAAACCTCATTTCCCAACACACATTGCCAAGTTTGGTCAAGACCCGTTCAATGGTTCTTGCGATATGTCGTCCAACAGACCGACGGACAGACGGACCGATATACCAACATTTTGGCTCGTTATGATTCCCTGCTATTTCAAAGTGTTTCCAGATAAGTCGCCACATTCAAACACTAGTTTCGCGAAGAGCAACTGAAAATCACGCAACACCGTTTTGACTGCTTTTCGGTCAGTTTAACTTTTATACAATACAATACAATGCAATACAATACAATACAATACAATACAATACAATACAATACAATACAATACAATACAATACAATAAATGGTAGCAGAGCTGTTATATGGTAGTCTCGAGGGTCAAGGAAGATTTTTTTTTCTCACAGAATCAGCTCTGTGCTTAGTCTTTAGTCGGCGTTTCCCATCCCTAGTGTCGCCGCAGCGACACTTTAAGACCCGGTCATTATTACCAGACAGCTTACTATAATAGTATTGTATTGTATTGTATAAAAGTTAAACTGACCGAAAAGCAGTAGAAGTTGTCTGTTATTACTCAGTGGTTTATGGGTTCGAGCTTGACTTAAAATTAAATTTAAAGAAAACTTGCTTCTTTTCTTTTCCTTGTTTTTTTCTTGTCTGGACATTGGAGGCAAACTTCATTGAGCATGATTTCGAGCTATTGGATAACAATCCTTCTGTGTTAGAAGTCCATTTGCCTGAAATTTTACGAGGATGTATCCAAATCTGAGGGAATGTTGTTTGTTTGGCATTGTTTGGAGTTGGTGCTGTATGTCTCATGATTTGGGTGGCCTGGCAGCACAGTTGATAGTAAGCTGCTTTTCTATGCCAAAGATCGCGGGTTCGAACCCCGCGTGGGACGAACTTACGTAACTTAGGTGCGAGACTTTTGAGGTCATCGAGGATTTTCTCCGGTTTCCTCCCTCCATTCAATAATGATACTGGATGCAGTCAATCTCAAATTTAAAAAATAAAAATATATTTTCCGTTCCGACTTTTGTAATAGCGCGCGCTTTGAGTTCGATTGAAGAAAAAGCGCGTGATAGCATCCTACTTCTTCTTCTTCTTCTTCTTCTTCTTCTTCTTCTTCTTATTATTATTATTATTATTATTATTATTATTATTATTATTATTATTATTATTATTATTATTATTATTATTATTATTATTATATTATTATTATTATATGTCTAAAGCGTGCACATGCGTGCGTGAGTTGTGAGTGCGCGCTTAGAGTTATAATTATTATAAGATAAGCGCATTATAAATACAGTAATTATTATTATTATTATTATTATATTATTATTATTATTTGTGTAAATGTAGGCTACGAATTATTTTACGTGTGCATGAATAGCTTGTTTTAATCTGGGTTTTTTTTTTTTTACATTAATTTCCTTACCTAGTCATTTATTTCTTACTTTTAAAATGTTAAATAATTCCATGTGCACCTTTTCGAGAGTAAACTTGACTTGTTACTTTTATACTTGATACGTTTTTGGTTTGTTTGATCTTTCTCTTCTTTTGTTTTTTTTTCTTTTTTGTATTTTTTTGTTTTTGTTTTTTTTTGTTTTGCTGTTGTGTTTTGTTTGCCTGTGCTATGGTTTTGTTATTTACTAATCATGCAGACCAAGGGTACGTTATAAGCTGGACTGAAGATTTTACCATTTTATCACAAAACACTTGTAGTACTTGGAAAGGACTAGCGAGGAGGGTTTTAAGCAAGTGATTGGTTTTATTGGGGTGTTATCATACTTCATACATACAGTGATAGGAACTGTCACTTGATATTAGCTCAAATCGATCAGCAGAACGCTTTGAAATCATAAAATCATTGATGTGGACGTGTAAGGAACATGAATTTGATAAAGTAATTAGTTTGAAACATTTCTGAATAGCTTGCGATCTTGTTCATATCTTGGTAAATATAAAAAGAATGCATTTCGTCAGTGTGTTGTTGTGACATCTAAGATGACGTAATGATATTGTGTGTGTGTGTGTGTGTGTGTGTGTGTGTGTGTGTGTGTGTGTGTGTGTGTGTGTGTGCGTGTGTGTGTGTGTGGGGGTGGTTGTAGGTGCGTGTGTGTGTGCGTGTGTGTGTGTGTGTGTGTGTGTGTGTGTGTGTGTTGATTTGGAGAAGCCGCTGGGGAAGATGAGGAAGGTGATTTGTTAATGTTTGATATTGTTTCTACCATCTAAAGAGGTAAGAATATTGCATAAAGTAAGAGATAATATTCATAATGGTCATAAAGAAAATGGAATAACTTAGTAAGATTTTATTATACGAGACAATTGAAAGTACGAAGATTACGAATTCAGGAAAATGATAGTTTCTATACCCTTGACTCAATTGATTGTAGATAGGCCTATTAAAAATGAATTAGCGATGTCAATAATATAATATTATTGGAATTTAGTGATTTTTCACATTGTCTGTTATAGGGTTTTTATTTTGGTCTTAATTTTGAATACATGGATTGATATGACGAAGTATGCCTGAGGAATTTATTTGCAAGTTTATCAGTTCATCGCCCTAGACTACGTCTACGACATCAACGACACTTCATCTTCAATTCATGGATCACGGACTGCACCATCAACGATTCATCGCCATGGACCTTCACCCATAGACACCTTGTATCTTTTTATAATTTTTGATCGTATGTTTGGCCCGTAAGAATGCATATCTTAAATGTATAATTGAGATGCGAGTGATAGTTATTAATTGAACAAATATTTTAACAAAAATATACATATTTTATTGTGCCATTATTGTAAATCTTTTCTAAGTCTATCATTTTCCATTATTTAGCGAACTCCGGTTCGTTACAGACAATACAATACAATGCCATTCAGTACAGCCTGGCCTCGCTATTTCGGGCACAACCATTTCTAAAAGCTTAAACTTGCAAATATTGCAGCTACATAGTTTTTAGTATTGAATTAATGTGTGATGTTCGGGCATTAAATAGAATAGACCCAACGTTTCCCGGCGTGTCGTAAGAGGCGACTAACAGGGGTGATGTTAGCACGGCATCACTGGGCGAAAGTCTTCTACACAGAAGTCACCGGCCAGGGCGGAGGAACCTCACGTTACTACAGGTTCAACGACCATGTGCTCAGGGCCAAGGCGAGCCACACTGTATTCGTGGATTTCGGCTGTGGCCAACAGCCTGGAGAGGATTGGGCACCGCCAGGTCTTTTTTGCCCAAGACACACTACATGATGACACAACCCACTAATTCCATACCGGATCGGTCGTCGCCCGGGTCGTCACACGGCACAAGGACCGCGCCTTCCGTTGGCCACCAGGACGGAGGTGTTAAGTATGCTACTGATGGACAATTTAGCAAGATCCGCACGAGAAACAACATCGTCATAGGAACCTGGAATGTCAGGACCCTAACTGCGGAAGGAAAATTAGAAGAACTGGCCCACGAGTTGGACCACTATCGATGGAATGTTCTAGGTATCAGCGAACTGCGCTGGAAAGGCCTAGGTGAAACAACGACCGACAAAGGCCACAAGCTCTATTTCAGCGGTAGGGATGACAGGCACGAACACGGCGTTGGATTCTTGGACCACAAGAACATTCTAGCCACTGTCATGGGTTGCCGCCCAGTCTCCAGTAGACTCATTACCATCCGCCTGAGAGCAGCCCCTTTCAACATCACCATCATCCAGGCCTACGCCCCAACATCAGACTATGACGACAGCGAAGTGGAGGATTTTTATGAAAATCTACAGGCGGTCCTTGACCAAGTGCCGAAGAAGGACATAGTCATAGTGCAAGGCGACTGGAATGCCAAGGTTGGCCAAGATTCGCACCACAACTGGGGAGACACATGTGGACCCCACTGCAACAACGAGACAAATGACAGGGGTCTGAGACTCTTGGAGTTTGCCAGATACAACAATCTGGTACTGGCAAACACGCTTGGTCTCCACAAAAACTCCCGACGATGGACATGGCACAGTCCTGGCGGGGAGCATCACAACCAAATAGACTACATCATGGTCAAGAAACGCTTCAGATCAAGCATCAACATTGGCAGGACACGTACTTTTCCAGGAGCAGACATCGGAAGTGACCACGATCTCGTGATGATGTCTTTCCGGCTCCACTTGAAGAGAGTAAATACAGCAAAGTGCACTAGACTGAAGTTCGACCTGGACAAACTGCAAGACCCGGAGGTGGCAGAACTATTTCAGGCCACAATTGGAGGGAAATTTGCACCACTGCTCATTTTGGGGGCTGGTGAAGTAGATGTCAACACCATGACCACCACCTTCAACTCAGCTGTGACAGATGTCGCCACTGAGATCCTTGGCAAGCACCGACCAAAGAAGAAGCTGTGGATCACACCTGAACTTTTGGATCTGTGTGATAAACGAAGAGAGATGAAAAAGAAAAAGAACACCTCACAGGGAGCTGATGTCTACCGAAAAATCAACAATGACATCCGAAAAGGCATGCTCACAGCAAAGGAGAACTGGATAGAAGATCAATGCCAGGAAATAGAGAACAGTCTGAACAAGAACAACAGCAAGAAGGCCTACCAGACTGTGAAGCGGCTGACAAGTGTCAAACAGCCCAAAGTCTCCACTATCCAAAGCAAGTCTGGCATATGCCTTACAGAAGAACAAGAAGTCTTGGACAGATGGACAGAGTACTGCTCTGACCTTTACAACCATACACCAAATGGAGACCCATCAGTTCTAGCATGTCCCGAGAACAGAGAAGAAGAAGAAATCCTCCCAATTCTCCGGGAAGAAGTTGAGGCAGCAGTGCAAGCGCTAAAGAAAGGGAAGTCAGCGGGAGTGGACAACATACCCGCGGAACTGCTACAAGCAGGAGGAGAAGCGATGATTGATGCCCTCACCATTATCTGTAACAAGATCTGGCAGAGTGGGGAGTGGCCTATACCATGGACCCAGTCGCTTGTCATCACTCTTCCCAAAAAAGGTAACCTTCAGGAGTGTGAAAATTACCGGACCATCAGCCTCATCAGCCATCCCAGCAAGGTCCTCCTGAAAATAATACTCAACAGGTTGAAACCCCAAGCTGAACAAATCATAGCTGAAGAACAAGCAGGATTCAGGGCAGGGCGAAGTACCACTGAGCAGATTTTCAACCTCAGAATAATCTGTGAGAAATACCTACAGCACCAACAACATCTATATCATGTGTTCATAGACTTCAAGAAGGCGTTTGACCGAGTCTGGCATGCAGCTCTATGGGCAACAATGAAAGTGTACAACATCAGCCCTAAAATTATTGAAGTCATCAAAAGCCTGTATGACAAGGCTACCAGTGCAGTCCTCCACAACAGAGCCATCGGGAATTGGTTCAGAACAACAATCGGTGTGCGTCAAGGATGCCTACTCTCTCCAACACTCTTCAACATCTTCCTAGAGCGCATCATGTCGGATGCTCTTGCAGACCATGAAGGCACAGTCAGCATAGGGGGTAGAGCAATCTCCAATCTTCGTTTTGCAGATGACATTGATGGATTGGCTGGAGAGGAACAAGAACTTGAACAGCTGGTACAGAGGCTTGACACCACCTCCAAAGCCTATGGAATGGAAATAAGTGCAGAGAAGACCAAAATGATGACCAACAACACCAATGGCATCAATACGGACATCAAAGTCCAAGGCCAATCCCTCGACACAGTGCATAGCTTCAAATATTTAGGAGCCATTGTATCAGACAATGGGTCCCGACAGGAAGTCCTCTCCAGGATCGCACAAACAACTGCTGCCCTGACAAGGTTGAAGACCATTTGGAAAGACAGGACCATCAGTCTACATTCCAAAGTAAGACTGCTGCGCTCCCTTGTCATCTCCATCTTCCTATATGCTTGCGAAGCATGGACCCTCACAGCAGATCTCCAACGAAGAATACAAAGCATGGAGATGAGGTGCTACAGAAGACTTCTGGGCATTTCCTATACCCAACACATCACCAACGACGAAGTCCGACAGACCATCACACAAGCCATTGGACAACACGATGACCTGCTAACAGTGGTGAAGAAACGGAAACTTCGGTGGTATGGCCACGTCACCAGATCATCAGGCCTTGCAAAGACTATTCTGCAAGGCACAGTGCAAGGAGGTAGAAGAAGAGGGAGACCGAAAAAGAGGTGGGAGGACAACATTCGAGAATGGACTGGTTTGACACTGAGCGAAGCCATCAGGGCCGCTGAGGACAGAGAAAGATGGAGTATGCTGGTTAAACGATCATCTGTGGTGCCCCTACGACCTTCGGGTTACGGGACAGGATAGGATAGGATAGGATAGTGATGTTCATAGCATCTAGTTGTGCAATTATTCATATTAAACGTAAAGCTCGCAGTATTACTATCTGAGCTGTTAACTTCTTGGCGTTGTTCTTTTTAAACTTTTGTTTGCAATTCTTACAGCCCTTCCCACCACAGCAAGCCTATGTGTTAGCTATGCAGAATATGATTCTTCTTTCCATACACAATGAGGAAATATTGGACTATCCGGATTCCATGGTGTGCCGTCTGGATGACATGTGGAACTCAAAATGAAAAGGAGCGTTTGACAAGTAGGTTTTGGGTATGCTTGGGTACAACAAGGTGTGGGGAGTGAAAATGTCTTTGTTAGCATGTTTAAGCAGAGGATGAAAGATCAATATGTACAAGAGTGGGACAGTTCTATAATGAGAAAAGATACGTATCAGTGTTATAGAACATTTAAAGATATTTTTTCTGACAGAAGCCTTCATTGATTTTATGCATATCAAATGCTTTAGAGAATGTTTAATTAAGCTCCGACTGGGAGTTCTACCTTTGAAAGCTTCATTCTTTAGGATAATATTCAATGAAATTGATGTTGCAACGTATTGGAAAATGAAAATCATTTTGTAACCGAATGTATTCTGTATAGTAACCGTAGAGACAAATATTTAACTTTTCCTGTAAATTCGTATATACATATACTACAGAGCGAATCAAAGTTTCATGTATGGAGATTAGGACTATTTATTTTTCATGCACTAAAAATACGAACTGAATTTTATGAGCAGATACAATTGAGCTGATGTAATAACCTAACGAAAGTAAACGCCATTGTAATTCTTGAGAGATCAATTACAACAATTTTGTCAACCGAGTGACAACCATATTTTTTAGGGGCTGGTGGCCCGAAGAATTTGTGTTTGTTTTATTGTTTGTATTTTTTTTGTGTGGTGAATACACGGACGATGTCCAAACGTCAAAAACCTCTCTCTCTCTCTCTCTCTCTCTCTCTCTCTCTCTCTCTCTCTCTCTCTCTCTCTCTCTCTCTCTCTCTCTCTCTCTCTCTCTCTCTCTCTCTCTCTCTCTCTCTCTCTCTCTCTCTCTCTCTCTCTCTCTCTCTCTCTCTCTCCCTCCCCCATTCGGCTATTATTTCTATAGCGTGTTGAAGAAGAAAAGTCCAGTTCACAAGACCATTAGCACTCGACATGTGAAAGCGCTTGCCAAAGTTGGGAGAGAAAGGAATCCTTTGGTTCCAGATTATTAAGAACGCATTGTACCGATTGCCTGACTTTACATAATTTATTCATTCAGGATCTGTCACTGGGGTTGTTTGTGTGCAAAATGATTCCCTCTCATTTCGGGACAATGGAGGGTTGGGCATTGGCTGAGCATTAGACGACGGTAGAGCTGGTCAGGTAAAAGCCGGCCTTTGTTACAAGCATACAGCTTTTTGCACCCTACTCGCGACGTCGAATATGAGCTTTAAAGCGAGTGAAAGTGATTCCCTTGTGAATAGGATAGGCAAAGGAAACGAGAGCCTTTTTTTTTTCTTTTTTTTTCTTCTTTTTTTTTCCTTCCATTTTTATAGACGTAGATATTGGCTATCTACCTACTTTCTTCAGAGCCATTTTCACCTTGCAAATTCAACTGAGCGTCATCTAAGTAGATTCGCCCTTTTATCACATGTTCGACAGATAAACTTACCTGGGGGTGTTTTGGCACAGTGGACATTATCTTCGGTTCGTGAACGATCAATCAGTCGTTTAAATAAAAAAAAATAAAAGAAGCAAGGCTTCGTTTCTTTACAGCAGAAAGCGAACAGCGAGACGGATTGATAGCAATGGAAGAGATAAACAATCATACAGTATGGTTTAGATCGGAGATGCGTGTGTGAATTGGCGCATTGTGACATTACCTTCATCGTGGGATAACATTAACGAGTTCTACGCATGTTGGATTCTCACTTGGCTCTTGTTATCTCTCGTTATTTGTGAACTGCTGCACTTATTCCTCTTATCGGTAAGTAGCCGGCCATGAATTCAACAGCTTTAAGCGAAATGCAATTGTAATGGCTACTAAGTTATTGATTTGATGTAGTTTTAATCCGGTCTTGGCTTTTATGTTTTATCCATTGATTTTTGTTTGATTTTTTTCCCCTATTAACTTAATTTGATTAACTGATTGATTAGCTGATTAGTTTCTTTGATTGACCAATCGATGGATGATTAATCTCTTGATCAATCCATCGGCTGGCTGATAGCGGAATAGAAAATGTAAAAGGGACGTACGAATCTCAAATTTTCTCTAGATATTGAAATTACTACCTCTACAAATACTACTACTACTATTACTATTACTGCTACTATTACTGCTATTACTATTACTACTACTACTACTACTACTGTTGCTACTACTGTTGTTGCTGCTACTACTACTACTACTACTACTACTACTACTACTACTACTACTACTACTACTACTAGTCACGGTGGCCTAATGGTAGAGCTTTGGCTTGCGGATCTGAAGGTCCCGGGTTCGAGCCCAGGCCGGGGCATTGTGTTGTGTCCTTGGGAAAGACACTTTACTCCCGTTTCCTACTCCTTCGGATAAGAGTATAAACCGAGGTCTAGTCTGTGCCGCATACATTCCATCATAACGGACTTTAAAGATCCTGACGTTTCTGTCCTAGACGGGTGAGTGCCGGTGACAAGAACACACCCAGCATGCACATAGGTCCTTCTCCCCCATCCCTGGCTGCCCAGGATTGTGCTCAGTCGTCCGGGCGTCAGACCATGCGCCCAAAGGCTGCGGGTGGGCGTCTCGGGCGGCTTGAGTTAGATCCTGTATCGGCCAGCGCCTTGAGCAGCTCTTGAGCTGGAAAAGCGCTATATAAGAACGATTAAATAAATAAAATAAATACTACTACTACTACTACTACTACTACTACTACTACTACTAATAATAATAATAACTCTGGATGCTATCCTATCCTATCCTGTCCCATAACCCGAAGGTCGTAGGGGCACCACAGATGATCGCTTAACAAGCATACTCCATCTTTCTCTGTCCTCAGCAGCCCTCATGGCTTCGCTCAGTGTCAAACCAGTCCATTCTCGAATGTTGTTCTCCCACCTCTTTTTCGGTCTCCCCCTTCTTCTACCTCCTTGCACTGTGCCTTGCAGAATGGTCTTTGCAAGGCCTGATGATCTGGTGACGTGGCCATACCATCGGAGTTTCCGTTTCTTCACCACTGTGAGCAGGTCATCGTGTTGTCCAATGGCTTGTGTGATGGTCTGTCGGACTTCAACGTTGGTGATGTGTTGGGTATAGGAAATGCCCAGAAGTCTTCTGTAGCACCTCATCTCCATGCTTTGTATTCTTCGTTGGAGATCTGCTGTGAGGGTCCATGCTTCGCAAGCATATAGGAAGATGGAGATGACCAGAGAGCGCAGCAGTCTTACTTTGGAATGTAGACTGATGGTTCTGTCTTTCCAAATGGGCTTCAACCTTGTCAGGGCAGCAGTTGTTTGTGCGATCCTGGAGAGGACTTCCTGTCGAGACCCATTGTCTGACACAATGGCTCCTAAATATTTGAAGCTGTCCACTGTGTTGAGGGATTGGCCTTGTACTTTGATGTCCGTGTTGATGCCATTGGTGTTGTTGGTCATCATTTTGGTCTTCTCTGCACTTATTTCCATTCCATAAGCTCTGGAGGTGGTGTCAAGCCTCTGTACAAGCTGTTCAAGTTCTTGTTCCTCTCCAGCCAATCCATCAATATCATCCGCAAAACGAAGATTGGAGATTGCTCTGCCCCCTATGCTGACTGTGCCTTCGTGATCTGCAAGAGCATCTGACATGATGCGCTCTAGGAAGATGTTGAAGAGTGTTGGGGAGAGTAGGCATCCTTGACGCACACCGATTGTTGTTCTGAACCAGTTCCCGATGACGCTGTTATGGAGGACTGCACTGGTAGCCTTGTCATACAGGCTTTTGATGACTTCTATAATTTTAGGGCTGATGTTGTACACTTTCATGGTTGCCCATAGAGCTGCATGCCAGACTCGGTCAAATGCCTTCTTGAAGTCTATGAACACATGATATAGATGTTGTTGGTGCTGTAGGTATTTCTCACAGATTATTCTGAGGTTGAAAATCTGTTCAGTGGTACTTCGCCCTGCCATGAATCCTGCTTGTTCTTCAGCTATGATTTGTTCAGCTTGTGGTTTCAACCTGTTGAGTATTATTTTCAGGAGGACCTTGCTGGGATGGCTGATGAGGCTGATGGTGCGGTAATTTTCACACTCCTGAAGGTTACCTTTTTGGGAAGAGTGATGACAAGCGACTGGGTCCATGGTGTAGGCCATTCCCCACTCTGCCAGATCTTGTTACAGATAATGGTGAGAGCATCAGTCATCGCTTCTCCTCCTGCTTGTAGCAGTTCCGCTGGTATGTTGTCCACTCCCGCTGACTTCCCTTTCTTCAGCGATTGCACTGCTGCCTCAACTTCTTCCCGGAGAATTGGGAGGATTTCTTCTTCTTCTCTGCTCTCGGGACATGCTAGAACTGATGGGTCTCCATTTGGTGTATGGTTGTAAAGGTCAGAGCAGTACTCTGTCCATCTGTCCAAGACTTCTTGTTCTTCTGTAAGGCAAATGCCAGACTTGCTTTGGATAGTGGAGACTTTGGGCTGTTTAACACTTGTCAGCCGCTTCACAGTCTGGTAGGCCTTCTTGCTGTTGTTCTTGTTCAGATTGTTCTCTATTTCCTGGCATTGATCTTCTATCCAGTTCTCCTTTGCTGTGCGCATGCCTTTTCGGATGTCATTGTTGATTTTTCGGTAGACATCAGCTCCCTGTGAGGTGTTCTTTTTCTTTTTTAACTCTCTTCGTTTATCACACAGATCCAAAAGTTCAGGTGTGATCCACGGCTTCTTCTTTGGTCGGTGCTTGCCAAGGATCTCAGTGGCGGCATCTGTTACAGCTGAGTGGAAGGTATTGGTCATGGTGTTGACATCTACTTCGCCTGCCCCCAAAATAAGCAGTGGTGCAAATTTCCCTCCAATTGTGGCCTGAAATATTTTTGCCACCTCCGGGTCTTGCAGTTTGTCCAGGTCGAACTTCAGCCTAGTGCACTTTGCTGTATTTACTCTCTTCAAATGGAGCCGGAAAGACATCATCACGAGATCGTGGTCACTTCCAATGTCTGCTCCTGGAAAAGTGCGTGTCCTGCCAATGTTGATGCTTGATCTGAAGCGTTTCTTGACCATGATGTAGTCGATCTGGTTGTGATGTTCCCCGCCGGGACTGTGCCATGTCCATCGTCTGGATTTTTTGTGGAGACCAAGCGTGTTTGCCAGTACCAGATTGTTGTATCTGGCAAACTCCAATAGCCTCAGACCCCTGTCATTTGTCTCGTTGTTGCAGTGGGGTCCGCATGTGTCTCCCCAGTTGTGGTGCGCATCTTGGCCAACCTTGGCATTCCAGTCGCCTTGCACTATGACTATGTCCTTCTTCGGCACTTGGTCAAGGACCGCCTGTATATTTTCATAAAAATCCTCCACTTCGCTGTCTTCATAGTCTGATGTTGGGGCATAGGCCTGGATGATGGTAATGTTGAAAGGGGTTGCTCTCAGACGGATGGTAATGAGTCTACTGGAGACTGGGCGGCAACCCATGACAGTGGCTAGAATGTTCTTGTGGACCAAGAATCTAACGCCGTGTTAATGCCTGTCATCTCTACCGCTGAAATAGAGCTTGTGGCCTTTGTCAGTCGTTGTTTCACCTAGGCCTTTCCAGCGCAGTTCGCTGATACCTAGAACGTTCCATCGATAGTGGTCCAGCTCGTGGGCCAGTTCTTCTAATTTTCCTTCCGCAGTTAGGGTCCTGACATTCCAGGTTCCTATGACGATGTTGTTTCTCGTGCGGATCTTGCTAATTTGTCCATCAGTAGCATACTTTTCACCTCCGTCCTGGTGGCCAACGGAAGGCGCGGTCCTTGTGTAGCCGGGCGACGACCGATCCGGCATGGAATTAGTGGATAGCCTCATCATGTGTTGTGTCTTGGGCAAAAAAGACCTGGCAGGGCCCAATCCTCTCCAGGCTGTTGGCCACAGCCGATATCCACGAATACAGTGTGGCTCGCCTTGGCCCTGAGCACGTGGTCGTTGAACCTGTAGTAACGTGAGGTTCCTCCGCCCTGGCCGGTGACTTCTGTGTAGAAGACTTTCGCCCAGTGATGCCGTGCTAACATCACCCCTGTTAGTCGCCTCTTACGACTCTGGATGCTAAATTGTAATAAATCCAGTTGGGTTCAGTGGTGAGACAATAGCATTAGTGTCAAGACCAGTGGGTTCGATCATGACTTCAGGAAATGTATGCAATATGCTACAATGCTTCTGTTTTGAGAGGTCTGCATGTGCGGTAGTCAAGAGATATTAGATGGGATTGAATAGACTTGTATTCATGTGGATTCGTTTAGTATTGTACTGATTTTTCATAAGCACGTTGACCAAGTACTAAAGGTTCAAATACAGTTCAACGAACTAAATTCATTGTAAAAAGTAAATGTGTCTTACAAAATAAATCTTTTGAAGCTAGATAATTTTATTCATTGGGGTTCAGCCTGAAATTCAGCTTAGCACGGTAAAATCAAAGACAACGCAGATAGTAAGTATATGGGCGTGGTTTATGCGTTGAACAGCTGAACGGGTGATTTTAAGAAGAAGAAGAAGAAAATCACCCGTTCATATAGATACAGAGAGAGAGAGAGAGAGAGAGTTGTGGGTGTGAGTGTGTGTGTGTGTGTGTGTGTGTGGTGTGTGTGTGTGTGTGTGTGTGTTGTGTGCGTTTAATTCAAGTAGTAGACTAATAGTTCTGCTGATTCTGCTTCTTCTCCTCCTCATCCTCCTTCTGCTTCTCCTCTCTAACCTACGCCCTAGAATACTGGCAAAGAGCACTTAGGAACATTATATTATTGTAAGAAGCACACGCCATCAAATCGGAGTACATTACCAGACCACCAGCCTGGGGTCAGTTTTATGAATGGGTACAGCTCTAACGAACGAACAGGAGACTTGTACAGAACAGAGAATTTATTCAGCCAAATGACAACATACATTGCATATGGAAAATGCCTCGATGTTGGTAAACAGTCACACACACACCCTACACAATATATTTTAAAACTTCAGTTTAAAAAAATCTTTCAGACCCCGTTGCATCATTAGGCGCAATCAAACTGGACAATATACTTTAAAGTCTAAAGTTATATAGATAAAGGTGTAAGCCCCATTTTTTTTAATACCAGTTCGTAAAACGGTCATCAGATCTCATTGTTCAAGGCTATTACTATTAGTGATACTCTGGTGCATGTAAGCCAGCAGAGCTGAGAAGCAAGATTTAGAAGATTGCTTTTGTTTTGTGGTGTTTTTAAAAAAACAAACTAGTACAGAACAATGAAGAAGAAGAAAGAGAAAACGAAGAAGAACAACAAGAAGAAGAGCAAGAAGACAAACAAGCATAAGAAGAAGAAATGACTCATACATTTATTTATTTATTTATCTATTTGTTTTAAATTGCGCCTTGTCCGCTTATTTTGAAATAAAGAGAACAATTTGTAATACGACATAATTGACATCAGCCACCTTGACCTTTGAGAAACACAAAAGTTGTGGTGGTTAAAGTATCTGCAAAGTAAAAATAATAATAATCAAATATGTTTCATTTGTACTTGAGATAATGCCGCCCCTCGACCCCCCCTCCCCACTTTCCCACCCCACACCCTCCAAAAAAATAAATAAAAGGAAGATTGTGGAACAAAGAAGTAACATTCCGAGCAACGGGCACACTGACCGACAACCGGACCGCTACTGAATGATTGGTCAAGAGTTGAAGTACCCATATACCAAAAATCATAACCGGTTAAGCCGTTTTTGAGATATAGAGTACATTACATTACATGATTATTGCTTTAGGTCCAGCGGACTCTTCCGAGCCAAATCAGGACCGGACAACCCCCAATCCGCATAAAAGATCTGTTGAAACAACCCTAGTGGTAAAACCGAAAGCTCTCCACCAGCCAGTCACTTTACAATAAAGACATCCCACGCAGGGGACGGCTGAGGCTTCACCCCAACTTATCGAACCCCCGTTTACAAAAACAAAATAGAATACAAACATCATTATAAATTATCAACAAAACACATACATATAAAATGCCTACATTGCTAAATAATAACATCATAAGAAGCCCTAGTGACCACCTGGCAGAAAGCGTCCAATATTCCCAAGCTGATCCAACAGACCTCATACACAAACAAGGAGTCTTGTCCAGGAAGAGTTTTCAAGAAAAAAGGTAGGTGACTGGTCTAGCGAAGAAGACGATAGTATAGCAGATTGATAGAAAAGAGCAGGAATGAGAAAGAGCAAATGAGAAAGACAGCGACAGTGGGAATTTAAAGCACTAAATTTCCAGAAAGTTGGGATACTATTTATACTGAAACCCCCGGCACCCCAACGGGGGGAGAGATATAGAGTATATCGTGTTTAGCAACAAAGTTACACTTAACGGCATGACATCTACGGTAGAGCAAATAGGATGGCATGGAAGACTGACCTTAACCTAGGTAATATTCATACCAAGTTGGGTTAAAATCCGTTCAGTGGTTACGAGATAGGCGCGCGACAGACAGAACGACCGACTTCATGAATGAACGTTGAGGCAACCCATCATTGGTGATACGGAAGGCGGAAACAATCATCCCAGGGAAAAATGGACATTTTTATTTTGCCCACTACGGTTATCGAACCTGGGTCATCGGTGTGCAAGGAGAACGCTAGACAAAGGTCTTGCTCGTTCTGATTCCTGGCTATTTCAAAGTTGTTTTTTTTTTTTTGGAAAATACACACACCCAAAAAAGGAAACAGAAAATAAATGTATTCCCTCCAACAAAATTGTTTTGTTTGTTTTTTGTTTGTTTTTGTTAGAACTGTTTGTAAAGTTTGTTCATCATCTATTAACTCACGATAATTCTACCACTCGCTCTATAAACATTGGATAGTTAACCTATAACGCCTTAAACTATTACAAAAAACACTCAAACACTCATATCAAACTTGATAAATCTTCCGAGCACAGCTGGAGTACAATTATGAATTGTGAAGACATATTATTATTATTATTATTATTATTATTATTATTATTATTATTATTATTATTATTATTATTATTATTATTATTATTATTCAGATCATTTAAAGTTTAGTCTGATTAATGTGTGATAGTTATGACTTTAGTGTCAACCGTGTAACAGAGAGAGAGAAAGGGGGAGGGGGGAAGGGAGGGGGAGAGAGAGAGGAAAAGGGGAAGGGACGGACAATAGATAACATTGCATTTATGCTTACGTACGTGTATCAGAAATATCACTGCAAAGTACTCCGAAATACAATCGAGAGGTAATGCTATTCTACGCATTTCCTGTCAGTATCTTAAAAGCTTAATCTGGTACCCAAGCAGTGTTTAACAATGAGCTTAGCGCACAAGATGAGGTAAGTTGCATCGAATCAGTATGCATAGACTTTTATCAGTGTTTCAAGTCAGTACGCTTAATTATAATTATCAGCTAGTGTACCAAGTCAGTTTGCATACATCTTTATCGGTATACTAAGTTAGTATGCACATAATTATTAGTGTACGAATATACTTATCAAGAAGACCAGTACTGACCCCAGAACAACTTACTTCGTGAAATGAAATCAGTAAATTACTGTTATATAAATCTAGTGCTTTAAGGCTCAGATAGCTGCTCAAGAAGCTGGACGAACAAAGGGTCTGACTCAAGCCCCCCAATAGAGCAGACTTGCTGCTATCAAGACGACGAGTGACAAGAACGTCAACTCAGTACACCACATCTGTCATGTTCTTACAGTACATTATATGTCATTTGTCAGCTGTCATACAAAATATACCCCCGAAAAGTGTACTTCATTCATCAACCGTTCTTAATTAATACAGCATTCGTTGTGATTGCATTTATATAAACTTTCATTTGTCAGCTGTCATACTAATAGCAAAAGAAAATTATCTGTACTTTATTTATCGATCTCTCTTAATAATAACAAAGCCTTCGTTATTATTGCTGCATTGATGTCAACTTTTTAAGTTTCGGAGACCGAGAAACGTCTTTCCTAATTCTTTAAAGGACTCTTTTTTTTTTATTCCTTGTCGGCGCCTACGCGCGGAACAGAATGAAATGAACCTTTTTGCCCCAGCTAGCTCAGAAAGGATATATCTGTTTGTTTGGATTATTATTATTAAAGCAGATTTTTGGGAGAGGGGGGGAGGGGGAGTGGAAGGAGGTGGTGGTAAAAAGGTAAGATTGTTCTGTTCCAACTTTACACAGACTAGTTTTGGGCTCCGAGAGCTGCGTCGGGCGCCAGGCAACTTATATGATGAGAGAGAGAGAAAGAAAAAAATCATTGGAGGGCAGTTGGTCTATAATTCTTTTATATAAAGGTGCCTGTGGCACGCGCAATCTCTTTCATAACAGAACTGGTGTAATAGAAAAAAGGAAATAGTCAATGGTTCGATCCGCAGAATGTGTCCGCCTTTTTTTTTTCTCATTCTGGTCTTTTGGAATTTAGCAATATGCTCTTTATTATTATTTAAAAAAAATATTTTTTAATATAGAACCAAATTCATAAGGTACCACTGTTCGTATAGTCATACATTTCTGTGCACCTATTTGTTCATTTTAATAATAGACACGTGAAGGTATCGCCTAAAGTACAGTCTACACAAGTCAACGTTAACACCTATAACACGAAGTGCTGGAGTGTGAGTTTCTCGGATTTTGTTTCACACTTCATTTTTTTTTTTAAATAAATATTACGATTTTTTTTCTTATATAGTTCTTTTAACAGCTCATATAGTTGCTGAAGGCGCTATAGTAACTCCGTTACTCAATCCTATGTTACTCAAGCGTCTTTGTGGCCGCGTGCGGGACTAACTTGCCTTGTCCACAGGCTAGAAACCAATGGCGCCAGACAGGTGTGGGATCGATCCCGCCTCTGGGCGTTATGTTTCTCCAAATGTTATTTACTGTCGACTCGGGCAACGTCTCGGGAGTTTTCTCCGGATACTCCAGTTTGCTCCCCCAACAAAATTTCAAAGGCACAGCTAATGTTGGGTAGGGTGGGTTTGAGCAAGCCACGGGTCGCGACTAAGCTTACGTCTTCTCCGGGGGAAACAACCCAGGGTTTCCCGATGCAAGAGGACAGTGAGGGCTCTCTTAGATACTAGCCATCGCATTACGGAAGTGACGTTGCTCGTGAACTTTGCTTTGCTTAGTACCATGAACATGGCTGCTTTCCCGCCTTGTTTCTCGCTTGTAACCCTAACCCTAACCTTTGATTTTTGTGTATCCAAGGGGTTTTCCAATGGGTTTTCCGCGAAAATTTAGTCTTACATACGCAACGTCACTTCCGTAATGGGGTGGCTAGTAGAGAGCCCGGGACAGTGAAGTGTCGGAAATCAAAATAAAAAAAATCAAAGCCGCCCAAAAGTTGATAGGGTGCTGGTTTCCTATGGGAACGAGCTTACGTCACTTTGGTACGCTTACGCAATTTTTCAGGACGTCAAGGGTTTTCTCCAGGTACTCCGGTTTCCTCCCTCCCTTCAACAATGGTATTGCGTGCAGTCTATCTAACATTTTTTTAAAAAATCTGTTTCGATTTGCGTCTTCTAATAGCGATTTGCCTTTACACCACAGGTTTGAGTGATGAATACATATATGTTGTGTATGTAGGAATGTCTGCAACATGTGAGCGTGTGTGTTGGTTACAGATCGCCGCGCTTTGAGTCGGATTTAGGAATAACGCGCGTATAGCATCCATTATTATTAGTATTACCAACTTGCTGCTTGATGGGCACCCGTCAAACGCCTCAAATAACTGAGCGATCAAACGAGCTGGTCGGGTGTGTTTGTGTATCTGGCACTCAACCGTCTAGGCATAGAGCGTCAGGATCTTTAAAGTCTGTGCGATGGAATGCATGCGTGGACTGACCTTTCCTCGGGCTATAATCTCGTCTGAAGGAGTATTACAAAATACTGATATAATTTTTCTTTTCTTTTTTTTCCTTCCCCCTTTTCAGCTCTTCTTGGCAGTCAGTAAGTGACAACAGGGAGATTTGGTTTACATTATAACAAGCAAAAGTCACGAAAAGCTAATAGTTGGAATGTCAGTTTGTGAGTTATCGAGCCGCTGTTTTGTTCGTTTCTAGTTTAGGAGCGAAACGAAACCCCCGTTTTATCACTCATATTATTTATCTCAGCAAAGCACGAATTTTTCTTCCGTTTCTTTGACACAGCTTTTAAGAGAGACCTGTAATTCAACATTCAATTATCTGATCAAATGATTGCAAAGAAAAAAAAACGGAAGAAAGAAAGAAGAAGTAAAAGAAGTGGTTTAAAATACTCTTCGCAGGCGAAGAGAAAATAGCTGTTTAACCATAGTGAAAGATCCGATTGCGTGATAGTATTGAATTATTGTAATCCCATTTGAGTGCTCCAAGTTGAAGAAGAGAAGAAATGCAGTCTTAAAAAATAAAATAAATAAAAAACCACAAGTAGAAAGAAAACAAACAATCGAAACGTAAAAGCTTTCATAGGAATGCTCAGTTATACAGACCCAAACACACCCACAATCACCCATGTTACGCGCGCGCGTCCACACACAAAAACAGAATCAGAAAACTTTTTTTACCCCCCCCCCCCCCCTTTTTTTTTTTTAAAGCTCAACAAGAAAAATGCATACAGGATTTTGCCGTCAGTTAAATATGTACAAATACATACAAATCTATGCGCAATGTCATTTTCTGATTTATTGATTTGAGAGAGTGGGAGGGAGGGAGAGAGAGAAAGGGAGGGGAGGAGAAAAAAGAGGAGAGGAAGATAGAGAGAGGGAGAGAGACAGACAGTTTGAAGAGAGGTGGAATGAGAGTGGTGGCGGAGTGGGGGGGGGATGGGATGGTGCGAAGAGGAACGTGGCAAGTATATATCACTTTGTACTCGATTTAGCTTACTTTCCAGCCGCGTGTTCAAGCGAGAGATGCAGCCACTCCTATTAAATCAAACGTGCAATAACTTGCTATTTCCAAAAAAATAAAAAAAAATTAAATTGTTTGGATGTGTTTAGATACGAATTGAATAGAACAGATAATACACTTAAGTGTGTTTTAAATTTAAAGTTTTGTGTGATAAGATTTTTTTTTCTTGGTGTGGAGTGGAGTATGATACGGCGGGTTACGGTGGTAGGCCATGGAATGTTTTCGTGCGCTATAGTAGCAGCATTAAGGCCAATTTAACTGAACACGAGCTTCGTCTGCCACTTATTACATTAACACGCCACATGTTTTTATATTCAAGATGTGTTTTTCTTAACCTTTCGTCGCAGCTAGCAAATTAAGGTACAAGTAGCAAGCCGCCGGCCAGGTAAACGTTACGTTTACTTCTAATACTCAGCATTTTAGCACAGAATGTAGACTATCTAATTTATTTTTTAAAGTGTATGAAATGTAAAAATAATAATAATAATAATAATAATAATAATAATAATAATAATAATAATAATAATAATAATAATAATAATAACAATAATAATAATAGTAATAATAATAGTAATAATAATAATAATAATAATAATAATAATAATAATAATAATAATAATAATAATAATAATAATAATAAAATTAAAATAATTTTTAAAAAGAGAATTAGAATTCATTAGTTTATAGAGTAGGATTTTGTATACTTTAACACTTTCAATTAATTTAAGAACATCGTGTTTTATCCTATTATCATATATGAGTTTGACTTAACTCCTGAGGAAGAGTTTTAGAGAACTGCATGTACATGTAGCCAATAGAGAATCTTTTAATCTCCTGTGTTTTTATCTCCTTTAACATTTGTGCTTCTATCTTATCTATGGGGTGGCCTCATGGTTTCCTACGCTGAGGGTCGCGGGTTCGAATCCCGCATGGGACGAACTGACGTGACTTTAGGTAGAGACTTTTCAGGACACCGAGTTTTCTCCGGGTACTCCGGTTTCCTCCTCTCTTGGAGGCAGTCAATGTAAATTTTAAATTTTTTTTATCTTCCTACTTTTTTAATATAGCGATTTCTTCAGATCGCCGCTCTTTGAGGTTTATTGAACAAAAATCGCACGAGTGTCTCCTGTATTATTATTATTATTAGTAGTAGTAGTAGTAGTAGTAGTAGTAGTAGTAGTAGTAGTAGTAGTAGTAGTAGTAGTAGTAGTAGTAGTAGTAGTAGTAGTAGTAGTAGTAGTAGTAGTAGTATTGAGCGATCACATAAATAAAATAATGAATGATCTTCTGAGTAAGAAAACCATTTAGAAATAAGGTGGTGCTCAGATGGATTTGATTTTCTAAATCCCTTTTCTTATTTGGCTGTAGTGCTGTTGTATGGAAAGAAGAGTGGATAGGTTTTGTGTGGTGTCGTGTAGCATGACTTGCAGTGCTGGTTCTGTATGTCATGCGCAGTATCAATTCTAATATGAAATCGAGTCGGATTCCAACATTTCTGCCCCGAAAAAAGGGTCTAGGACCGTGTCGGTTGAAATTTAAGTGGCAGACGCGTACGAGAAATTATTTATTTGGTTGAATCATGCAAACGTTAAACGACAGTGGAGAATACGATACAACTTATTGTCCCATTTAAAAGAAAAAAATCAGAAAATCTCTCTTTCTCTGTCTTCTTCTTCCTCTGCTTCAATCGAACATGTAAATAATTGTGTATGATAATATGTGCATAGAGCCATATAAGTCGCTACATAAGAACGATATAATACATAAATATAAATGGGACAAGGAGGAAAGACAATACAGGAAGACTCTGTAGGTTTTGTCCTTTTCCACGGCATGTATACTGTACTTGTGCGTAAGTGCCGATAGGGCAAACTCCTGACATTAGCTTGAAGTTGAGAATAGAATATCTTCTCTCGGTGTTGCCTCTTTTCTAGTTCATAATGTAGCTTATTTGCTAATTGTATGTCTACAGGTACCCGAATAATGGAGTCTAAGGCGTATTTCGGGGCTCTGCAGCTCAATAAACATGCGGCCACCCGACTTCGTGCTGAAGAAAAGTGTTTGGACAGACAAGTCAAGAACATGTTCAGGTGATGACCTGTGTCTTCTTCTTATCCTTCTTCTTCTTTTTTTACGGCCTCTCTTAATTGACAGCTTCGGGGAGGTTCAAAAACGTGTTTTCGAGGTTCTCGGATCCGGAACCTAGGTTGCTGAACCTTTTGGACCAAACATGATTCAGGAACCTCGGTTCGGGATGTGAGAACCTTGAAAAAGGTTTTGAACCTCCCCGAAACTTCCAATTAAGACAGGCCATTAGTTAAGATATGAAGAATGATTACCAATGCATTGTGCATAAACACATTCACACACAAACTGTGATATTCAGAGTTCTGTGCTGCAAAGAACTTCATAGCTAAAGATAACTTACCAGGAACGTTGTTGTTGTTGTTGTTGTTGTTGTTCTTCTTCTTCTTCTTCTTCTTCTTCTTCTTCCTCCTCCTCCTCATCCTTCCGCTCTCTCTCTCTTCTTCTTTTTGTTCTTCCGGTTAAGATATGAAGAATGATTACCAATGCATTGTGCATAAACTCACACAAACAAAGAGTTCAGAGTTCGGGGTTGCAAAGAACTTCATAGCTAAAGAAACCTTACCAGGTACCTTTGTCTTCTTCTCCTTTTTCTTCTCCTTCTTCTAGTTAAAACATGAAGAATGAATATCAATGCATTGTGCATAAACGCATTTACATAAAACTGTGACATTCAGAGGACGGTGCTGCAAATAACTTCATAGACTTACCAGGAACCTTTTTCTTCTTCTAGTTCTTCTTCTTCTAGTTAAGATATAAAGAATGGTTACCATAGCATTGTGCATAAACACATTCATACACAAACTGTGATATTCGATTTCTGTGCTGCAAAGAACTTCACAGCTAAAGAAATCTTACAAGGAACCTTCTTCTTCTAGTTTTTCTTCTTCTTCTTCTTCTAGTTAAGATACGAAGAATAATTACCGATGCATTGTGCATACATTCACACACAATCTGTAATATTCAGAGTTCTGTGCTGCAATGAACTTCATAGCTAAAGAAACCTTATCAGGAACATTTACGTTTGTTTTCCCTAACATTCATCATACTTTATTATCTTACCAATCCTTGTTTCAGGGACGTGTGGAGACAAAAAGAGATCCTTATGGATGACTTCGTCCTCATCAACGTCCGAACACCCAGTCCCAAGAAGGTGTTCAGCGACGATTCAATTGTCAGTTCTTCCTCACCGTTTACCACTGCTGGTGGTTGTGCTGTGGCGGCGGACACAAATGCTATTAAAAAGACGTCAAAAACTTCGTCAGCGTCATCGAAAGGAAGCACAAAGACAGCAGAAACACCTACTGTCAAAACGTCTCACGCAAACAGACCTAGTACTTCTGTCCCCAAAACGAAACGACTCGGCACTTCCAGTCCTGGACCTGTTTCGACATTTCAGGAGAAACGACAACAACAGAAATCTCCCACATGCTCAGATCGCAACTCTGTAACTGGAGAATACACAGAGTCTTTGTCCAAAGCTACGCTTACGGAACACCTAAAGCAGTTTTCTACAGAAGGTTTTGAAGACAAAAATGAAACTCCAGTCACGATTTCGGTTTGGGACTCAAGAAAGAATCTGCCTAGATCCAACTCATCGATGGCTGTTCTTCAAAGCGCCAAATCAGTCAGCCCTGCTGTGGAAAGTAGCAAATCTGGAGAAATCAAGCTGGACGAGAAACGTTCAAGGCGCAAACACAACTATGTCCAAGCTTTGGAAGCTTTTCAAGAACTGAATGCACAACTGCTTCATGACAACGACTGGTCGCAAGAACGCCGTTCTCACTCGGCCAACTTTATTTTGTCTGTCTCTCGTGAGTCTGGCTGCTTGTCCGATATTGAACAATACGTACATCCAACGAAAGACAGAACCAACCGATTGAACTGCTCCTTGAACTCAGGTTCTTGTGGTTCGTTGTCATCGCAAGCATCGGCGAAAGCAACAGGACCTGAATCCATGTACCGTGACCGCAGAAATTCCGACAATGACACCGATAGAGGTTTGGTGGTTGTAGCTGTCCAAGAGTCCAAAAACAGGAAGTACGAACATGCAAATAAGCAAGCTAGCGAAAATTCTACCCCGAAATATAAGAAGCCTGACCCAACCAGCTTGAAGGACTCGGAAGAACACGATAAAGTGCAAAGCTTTGGCGGTCAACAAAGAATGACATCTCAATTAGAGCAAGAGAAAAACAGAAGCCACCGGGACACAGAAGAACAAGAACAAGATCAACAACGGCAGCAGATAAGAAAACACAGTAGTCCAAACAAAACCCTGCACAATCAAACAAGTCAACTTCAAGAGCAAAACAATTATAAAAGAATGCAAGGACAGCAAACCCTGCAGCAAAACCAGCAGCAACAACAACATCAACAGCAACAACAACGTCAACAGCAACAACTGCAGCGGAATCCACAACAACCAGAAATGCAGCAGCAACAAACAGATCACCAACCAGAACAACAGACAACCCCACTGCCTCGTAGACATCCACCTCAACGTCGGCTGACCCTGGACCCCAAGCTGATACTGCCGTTGACGGCCAAACGGTATCGATGCAAGTCTCAGGCAACCATCGTCCCGGTCATCCATATTTTGGGCAAAGAAGCCACGCTCTATCCCAACGCTGAGGCCAAAGCCGGACGCGTGGTCAATCTGGACAAGCGGTCAAGAGGTTGGATTGCAAGGTAATATATTTATGTATTGTATATAACGTCTATTCACAATTGTGATATTAGGCAAAAATATGAACTCGTCCAATAAAAATCTGAAGTATATTTGAGGTTGTTTGTTTGTTTTTTAATAGATGCAATGAGAACTACCATCATATTATATTGAGTGCATTGAAAAATAAGCATAAGTCATTCAATCCATATTTTAAACCGTAATTCGTAAACGTTTGGTGTTAAGCGCATGCATAGTGTGGCCTCGTGGCGCAGTGGATAAGTCGCCGGTTTCCTATGCCGAAGGTCGCGGGTTCGATTCCCGCAAGGGGCGAACGTACGAGACTTAGGTACGAGACTATTGAGGTCACCGAGGGTTTTCTCCTGGCACTCCGGTTTCCTCCCTCCCTTCAATAATGGTACAGTACGCAGTCAATATAAAAAATTTCAAAAATAAAAATTCGATTTTCTTTCCGTCTTCTAATAGCGATCTTCCTGCCTTTACAACACCTGTTTGGGTGATGGATGTGTATTTGGTGTGTGTGAGGGTGGATGAGACAGGTGAGCGTGTATGTTGGTATAGATCGCCGCGCTTTAAACCTGATTGATTTGTGGAAAGGCGCGTATATAGCATCCTGTATTATTATTATTATAATAGTTAGAATATATTTAATTTCTCTTCCATTGTACAAACCCTTGATTAAACGAGATTCGCAAAACACACCTTTTAACAGTAATAACAAATTAAATTTTAAAACGAACCAATTATGGAATGTTACAGGTCTTCAACCATCCTTGCTTTCCTGGACCAAGTGGACGACACTAGTGCAAAATCCACTTCTGCGCTTGCCAGCGCCATACCAGACTCGCCCATGGAGGATACTTCTCCCATGATCAGGGAATCCTCAACGATGTCGCCAACAGGCACATCATCAGGAAGTGACAATGCCAGAATCTTTGGGCCAGCGAAAGGACACGGCCCATACGAGGACGGGAGATGGCCAAGGCGGCACACTGCTCCGACGGGATTGGTTCACAAATCTGATGCACCGGGACCTGAGAATCGTCCATCTAAAATAATTTCATCGAGCGTTGTGACTAGACTAAACGATTACGCAAAGGGAGCGGAAGAGGGTAACTTTTGCCTAGTACCCCAAACGATCTTCGCCGACCCCGAATACGAACAGCCTCAACCCAAACCTCAAAATCCAGTGCCAGTTGTTCCCAATAAATGGCAGAGACTTCGCGGTGGCAACAGCGCCAAGCAAAACAAACCCAAGCGAGCCATGGGAAATCCATTCAGAAGGGTAAGCCAGAGGAAAGCAGCTCAGGATAGAAGATCATTGCTTGTCAACAGACCTAGATATATATAAAGCACACTTTCTCCTAGAGAAGCAATCTTTAATATACAGTTCTTCTGGCATCCATCAACATGATTTCAAACTTTGGACGGTTTCAGTCATAGTATCTGATACTACATGTAAAACATTATTATGAACTATAATTTACAGGTTAAACTGGTATAGTCTGTTTGCAAATTATTAGAATATTTCGCATCACAACACAACTGGCTGTTGTTATCTTGTAATTCAAGCTTAGTAGGTAAAAAACCATTTATGTTAGCAAATTTTACGATATGATTATGTTACTATCAATGCAGCTGGCTGCCATTTACTTCATGTCTTTCATGAATGTTGAAACAGCTATTTTGTTTCTTCCATTGGCAAAGTTTCAAGATATAAATGGTGTTAAAACGATTTTTTTAACATTTATTTTTTATATTTTTTGCTAAACTAATTTTCCTTTTCAACGGTTCTATTAAAAGTGCTATTAATAAATTATGAAAAAAAGAAAGATTTTTGATTTTATATGTGTGTCAAAGTATAAGAAGTCATGTACACGACCAAGTCTCAAGCACACTGTTTTACTAACTCTTTCCCCAAGCTAAATGCAAACAAAACATCATTTTCAAAATGTTTGATCTTTTTATTTCTTATTCTAACACACTGACAAATTCTTGGACCCATCACATCGTCAAAAATGAAATGAAACTCAATTCTGTACGGACTAGTAACTAATTTTCATCCATTCACAACAACAATGGGGATGCCATGATGGCGCAGAGGGTTAGTGACCAGTTTCCTATGCCGAAAATCGCGGAATCGATTCCAGCAAGGGGCTAACTTACATGTCTTAGGTAAGAGAAAATTCAGACCACCAAGGTTTTCTCTGGTTTCCTCCCTCCCTTAAAAAATGCTAGCATTTAGGAAAATACATGTATTTAAGAACAGTTTTATTTAGTCTGCAGCATATTATCTCCTTAATACCCTGTATAATATTTTCTCCTATACTAATAGTTAGTAAGTTAATCATTGTTTATAGGATCCAGCGGACTGCAAAGAGCCGAATCAGGACCACAACTTGGTTGAAAGAGGATCCACCCCTGATCCGTATATAAAAGATCTGCTGAAACAATCCTAATGGTAACACTGAAGGCACTCCACCAGCCGGCCACTTTACAATACAGGCATCCCAGGCACGGAACGCTGAGGCTGTACTCTAATTTATCGAACCCCAGTTTACAAAAACAAAATAGAAAATAAACATCATTATAAAATATTAACAAAACATACAGGTAAAATGCTTACATTGCTAAATAATAATACCATAGAAAGCCCTAGTGACCATTTGGCAGAAAGCGTCCAATATCCCCACACTGACCCAACAGATCCCATACACAAATGAAGAGTTTTGGGAGAGTTTTCAAGAAAAAAGGTAGGTATCTAGTCTAGCAAAGAAGATAGTAGATTGATAGAACAGATTGATTGATTGATTGATTTATTGTTGCTTTAGGTCCAGCGGACTCTTCCGAGCCAAATCAGGACCGGACAACCCCCGATCCGCATAAAAGATCTGCTGAAACAACCCCAGTGGAAAAATTGAATGCCCTCCACCGGTCAGTCACTTTACAATAAAGACATCCCACGCGGGGGACGGCTGAGGGTTGACCTCAACTACGCGAACCCCCGGTTACAAAAACAAAATAGAATACAAACATCATTATAAATCATCAACAAAACACATACATATAAAAAGCCTATATTGCGAACTAATACAATCATAGGAAGCCCTAGTGACCACCCGGCAGAAAGCGTCCAACATTCCCAAGCTGATCCAACAGACCTCATACACAAACAAGGAGTCTTGTCCAAGAAGAGTTTTCAAGAAAAAAGGTAGGTCATTGATCTAGCGAAGAAGAAGATAGTATAGCAGAGTGATAGGACAGAGCAGGAATGAGAAAGAGTAAATGAGGAAGACAGCGACAGTGGGAATTTAAAGCACTAAATTTCCATAAAGTGGGGATACTATTTATACTAAAAAAAACCGGCACTCCAACGGGGGTACTGTTGCCGCAGTGAATTTGTCTTGCCTACAAAGGAAAGACAGGTTTTCAACTGTGGCTTTCACTTTTCCCTTTATAAGTTTGAACAATCTACAGTGGCAAGATTGCTCATGACCCCAAGGGGTGATAGAACAGATTAGGAACGATAAAGAACAAATGAGAATGACAGAAACGGTGGTAATTTAAAGCACTAAATTTTCACAAAGTGGGTATACTATTTATACACAAAATCCCGGCACCCCAACGGGGGTTTCTGTAAAATTATAGTAACCAACAATGTAATATTAGTTGTTTTTTACATACAAAAGTTTAACTGCAACAAGGCAACTGAACATTATTAAACAAACAAATGTGCAAAGAGTCACAGAAAACAATTTCAATAAAAATGAAAGCAATATAAAAATGTAATACAACAACAAAGAATGAGTCTTTCGATCACAGGCAAAAGGAACAAAAAAAAAATAACATGACTCTTGAACCACATTTAATATGACTAAACACTACATCTGATAACAAACTGATCAATCATAGAACGTGGAAAGTTATAACACATAAAGCCATTTAATATGGCAAACACTGATAACAAAGGGTGGACTTGGGTGCTCATTTATAGGGCAGAACCGTCCAAATGTCACTCAGTATTGGTCAACTTAGCAGTCCCTTCGCTCTTGTTTATGATGATGATTATGATGCAGTCTTGTATAGCACTGATATCATGTCAAGTGACGTGCTCAATGCGCATGCAGGAAGAGAGGTTTCGATTTTTTTTTTTAATACAGCCATCAGATAAAAAGTAGACTATCAGAATATGTACATATGTTTACAGTTTAGCAGTGTGTCTATTTGATGTTAGTTAGTTATTCATTGCTTACAGGGTCCAGCGGACTGCAAAGAGCCGAATCAGGACCACAAAATCAAGACCATAAATTCGCTGAAAGAGGTCTCGCCCCTAATCCGCATAAAAGATCTGCCGAAACAACCCTAGTAGTAACACTGAAGGCAATCCACCAGCCGATCACTTTACAATAAAGACATCCCACGCAGGGGACGCTGAGGCTGTACTCAAATTTATCGAACCCGCGTTTACAAAAACAAAATAGAATACAAACATCATTATAAAATATCAACAAAACACATTTATATAAAATGCCTACATTGCCAAATTATAACATCATAGGAAGTCCCAGTGACCATTTGGCAAAAAGCGTCCAATGTTCCCAAGTTGATCCAACAGACTTCACACACAAATGAGGAGTTTTATCCCGGAAGAGTTTTCAAGAAAAAAGGTAGGTGAGTGGTCTAACGAAGAAGAAGATAGTATAGTAGATGATAGAACAGAGTAGGAATGAAAAAGAACAAAGGAGAAAGACAGCGACAGTGGGAATTAAAAGCCCTAAATTTCCAGAAAGTGGGGATACTATTTATACTGAAACCCCCGGCACCCCCACGGGTAGGCGGGGGTGGGATGGGAGTTTTTTTTTTTAATTGATTGATTGTTGACTTGCTTTAGGTCCAGCGGACTCTTCCGAGCCAAATCAGGACCGGACAACCCCCGATCCGCATAAAAGATCTGCTGTCACTTTACAATAAAGACATCCCACGCAGGGAGGTCACTGATCTAGCGAAGAAGAAGATAGTATAACAGATTGATAGGACAGAGCAGGAATGAGAAAGAGCAAATGAGAAAGACAGCGACAGTGGGAATTTAAAGCACTACATTTCCAGAAAGTGGGGGTACTATTTATACTGAAACCCCCGGCACTCCAACGGGGGTACTGTTGCCGCAGTGAATCGGTCATGCCTATTAAGGAAAGACAGGTTTTCAACTGGGGCTTTCACTGTTCCCTGTATAGGTTAGAACAATCTACAGTGGCAAGATTGCTCATGACCCCAAGGGGTAGGATGGGAGGGGGGTCTATTTGATGTTTAGAGAGCTTGTTGAAACAAGATGGGTCTTGAGCAGCTTTTTGAAACTCGCAGGACTGTCTTTCTGTTTCAGCTGAAGTGGCATTGAATTCCAGAAGTAAGGTGCAGAGTTTGTAGTGGCCCTGTATCCCATAGTCCTTTTGTTTGTGTTGCCTTCTCTAACAACAGCCTGCGACGACACTGGCTTGCAGAGCGAAGGTTACGATTTGGGTGATGATGGTTGGATCAGTTCCGGCAAATACACTGAAGCAGCACTGGTCAAGAAGCTGTACGTTAAGGACAGTATCTTGTGCTCAATTCTCTTTTCCACTGGAAGCCAATGAAGATCCTTCAACACAGGGCCAATATGGTCTCTCGTTATCGCCGTTGGTCCCGTGCATTGAGAGCTAGAACTCTCGATTCAGAAGCAGTTTCTTTCCAGATGCTGTACTCACTACATCACCAACCATGAAAAGGTCTATGTCAACTGGAAGCTCACAACCATTTTTATCCCTTATGACATATAACTGATTTGAGTTTTAATATAGCGTTTACCTATCTTTTAGTGTTGTATACAGGATGATTGCCAGTGGAGTGTATGACATGATGAATGCATGTCAACCTCTGCAAGAAAGGATGTATTTCATGCCACACCAAAATCCTTGTAACGTTTTACTTGGTGAATAAATACCCTTATGTTTTTACATCCCACAGTTACACTTAGGGTTGAACATTGACAAGATTAACGCCATTCTTACTGTCACACAATGATCGACCAACTGAACATTACATTACATTACATGACATAATTGTTGCTTTAGGTCCAGCGGACTCTCCCGAGCCAAATCAGGACCGGACAACCCCCAATCCGCATAAAAGATCTGCTGAAACAACCCTAGTGGGAAAACTGAATGCCCTCCACCAGCCAGTCACTTTACAATAAAGACATCCCACGCAGGGGACGGCTGAGGCTTCACCCCAACTTATCGAACCCCCGTTTACAAAAACAAAATAGAATACAAACATCATTATAAATTATCAACAAAACACATACATATAAAATGCCTACATTGCTAAATAATAACATCATAGGAAGCCCTAGTGACCACCTGGCAGAAAGCGTCCAATATTCCCAAGCTGATACAACAGACCTCATACACAAACAAGGAGTCTTGTCCCAGAAGAGTTTTCAAGAAAAAAGGTAGGAGACTGGTCTAGCGAAGAAGACGATAGTATAGCAGATTGATAGACCTGAGCAGGGATGAGAAAGAGCAAATGAGAAAGAAAGCGACAGTGGGAATTTAAAGCACTAAATATGACCAACTGAACGTAAACCACTATGTGTAAATACGGCCAGTATCGTTACTGGTACAATAAATAACAAGATGGCATTGAATGCAATCTATTCAAATGTATTTCCAGACACTCATGCACACAGAGCAAAAAAAAACGCATTTTCCAACAAATGTTAAATTGCGTGAGGATGTTGTGACTCGGGCATTAGCCTAAAGAAGCAAACAAAAAGCATGAGGGGCCACCGTCAGAACTATCTGCAAGGAAAACCATTATCAAAGTCGGTTCAGCCAATTTTGAGATAAAGCAAAACAGGTTTTTATATTATTGACCTCAGCGTCATAGACTTTTGAGAAAGAGCAAAGGCCAAGGACACAAGGCTGAGGGATGATTAAAGTATCTGCATAGTAAAATTATTAAAAATAGGTTAAGTCATTCTTGAGATAAGGCAAAACATGTATTTTGAACAAACAAGTGAAATTCTAAACGACGAACCGACTGACTGACAGACAACCAAGTTGTCACTGAATGATTGGCCATGAGCTGAAGTACCTGTATACCAAAAATCAACAAAAATCCGTTCAGACATGCAATGGACCCACAGATCGACCAACTGACACACTGGCATTTGGCTCATTCCGATTCCTGACTATTTCAAAGTATTATCTGAAAATTCAAAACTTACACAAAGTTCATCTCTAGTTCAACAAGAGAAAACAGGAAATGTGGTAAGGGACATAGGGAAGATAGAATAACCACAACAGCATGAAATTAACTGGAGGCAAAGGTATAAACATGGCCTGCTCTTGGTATATGTTTATAATACGAGATTCGTCCACGATACTGATATGGTGATTGGTTAGACATTAACAATTTTGATATATATGTCATTTAAAAAAAACAAAAACAGACTTGTTCAATATAAACATTACACAGATATCACAGTCAGAAAAGGAAGAAGTGGAGAAAAATACTTTCAGTTATTGTTTGAGCAATGTCTTGTACATTTTGTAGGTGATACAAACATGTTCATTTGATTTGTTGAGATTTGTGTGATAAAAACCTGAAACGCCACAGTTGTTTGTACAGATTTGTGTGATAAAAACCTGAAAGGCCACAGTTGTTTGTAGAGATTTGTGTGATAAAAACCTGAAATGCCACAGTCGATTGTAAAGCATTTGTTAGAAGAAACTAGAAGAAAATGGCGATGTCTGAAGGAAAAACACAAATTGTTGGTTTATCATAAAATGTCTTCAGGTGTAAAGACAGAGAACAGGTATAACAACGATAATGTTTTACATAAATATGAATACAAATATAAATTTCATTAAAAATGAGTACACCATCTTGTAAAACGCTTTGCTAAACAGTATATATGATTGGTTAGTTACTTATTAATTGCTTACAGGGTCCAGCGGACTGCAAAGAGCCAAATCAGGACCACAAAATCAAGACCACAACTTCGCTGAAAGAGGACTCACCCCTGATCCGCATAAAAGATCTGCTGAAACAACCCTAGTGGTAACACTGAAGGCACTCCACCAGCTGGTCAATTTACAATAAAGTCATCCCACGCAGGGGACACTGAGGCTATACTCTAAGTTATCAAACCCCTGTGCATTGACATAATAATAATAATAACAAGTAAATAAATAAACCACCCATCTTGAGAATTAACAGCATGTATTTAACCCTTGCTACAAATTTTGACCGATTGTTATCATTGTTATTGTCATATTAACATGTAACTTTGCACATTGTGCGCAATTGCCAAAAGGTCAACAAAGGTTCCTGAATTGTTAATGATAGTAGCAAAACGTTCATAACAATAATGATTGCATTTCTAAAGTGCACCAACCATACAGTAATAGTGTACGCCTGCTCGAGCACATGTTGACGCCATGTTTTGTAGTGAGAGCCAGTAACTTTGTGTCAGGACTAGTTTCGTACAAGTATAACTTACTCTCTGCGCACAGGCGTGCATATGTAAAAGTAACACAAGGTCGAATGGAGGGAGTGTGAAAACTGGATGGTTAGAATTTAGCAATATGTGTGTGTGTGTGTGTGTGTTCCCCAGTAGGGTTGCCGGGGGTTTCAGTATAAATAGTATCCCCACTTTCTGGAAATTTATTGCTTTAAATTCCCACTGTCGCTGTCTTTCTCATTTGCTCTTTCTCATTCCTGCTCTGTTCTATCAATCTGCTATACTATCGTCTTCTTCGCCAGACCAGTCTCCTACCTTTTTTCTTGAAAACTCTTCTGGGACAAGACTCCTTGTTTGTGTATGAGGTCTGTTGGATCAGCTTGGGAATATTGGACGCTTTCTGCCAGGTGGTCACTAGGGCTTCCTATGATGTTATTATTTAGCAATGTAGGCATTTTATATGTATGTGTTTTGTTGATAATTTATAATGATGTTTGTATTCTATTTTGTTTTTGTAAACGGGGGTTCGATAAGTTTGGGTGAAGCCTCAGCCGTCCCCTGCGTGGGATGTCTTTATTGTAAAGTGACTGGCTGATGGAGGGCATTCAGTTTTCCCACTAGGGTTGTTTCTGCAGATCTTTTATGCGAATTGGGGGTTGTCCGGTCCTGATTTGGATCGGAAGAGTCCGCTGGACCTAAAGCAACAATTATGTAATGTAATGTAATGTATGTGTGTGTGTTGACTAGCAACTATATGTTTGCCCTTTTGCACAGTTCATCTGTTTTATGACTTTAATCTTCTTATCCTTTTACTGCGATTTGCTGTCAACTTGTTCACTATGTTTTATATGTGCTTTTGTGTGTAGTGCTACAACGCTGACCAAGTGCATACCTTGTGTACTATTCATTTGGCAATAAATTATCTTGTATCAAATTATCTCGTATAGAGGTGCCACCTTGCACCTGCCTCTCACAAAAATCACCACCAACAGCAAAAAGAACGACATAAATCAATCAATAAAATAACCAGAACATTAAAATATAACAGAAATAACATGTTTGAGTGATTGGTGTGTGTTTGTCGAGTACGCAGGAGTGTCCGTGATCTGTAAGCGTGTATGTTGGTAGGGATCGCTGTGCTTTTAGCCTGATTGGAAAAAGTGCGTACATAGCATCCATTAATATTATTATAAAACTGAGCAGCTTTGCATTGCAAGATAATAAATAACAATCACACTACGAACAAGCAACAAACCAATCACAGCATGAATGTATGAAAAACCATCACAGTGAGAACAGGTAACAAATGAAAAGAACATTTGCTTTCTTTTATATAGTGCTTTTACAAGCTACTTTAAGATCTTCTCAAGGCCATGGGCATAAAGAGCAACACAAGTGAATCAACACATTGCCTTTCAAGAAGAAAAACACTCGTTATGAAAAAAATTACACAAACACAAAATACAAGAAAATACATCATAGGACTGCAGCAAACTTTTCAAAAGCTACAGAACCCCACAATTTAAAAAGCACAAGGATTTCTGTATACATCAAATATTTATATTGCCAATTAAACAACAGTGTTTATTTAAACTTACACCTAACTTGTATCCATTTATGCACACTGCTGCCAATGCTGATAAAACAGTCCCCTATATGCTATTGTGTCCGGGGACGGTAATCTACCCACTGAACTGAACTGCTGATAAAAAGCAAAACAACAGCAAACCATAATGACTCGTGAGTTACCATATTATGGCTAAAAATTTACAAAATTTAAATTACTCAAATTTAAAAAAGCACACACACACATGATTTTTCCATGTATTCAGCAGCAGAATCTAAGAGGTAGTTCACTGAAAAAAAAGAAAGAAAGTTCCCGGTTGACAGCATGCTCTCTTCTGAGACAGTTTAATGTGATGACATTCTCTGTGAAGTTGGATTTTTTTTGTTTGCTTTCATATTCCTTCCCTTGCATCATCACTGATTTTATATTTGTTTTACACGAAATATTCTCAATTGTCATGACTGAATGAGAACTTCAGAGCGAATGCTTTGAGCAGCCTTGTTCATTATCACTATCATGAATTTAACATTACTGATGTTCTATCAATCTACTATACTATCTTCTTCTTCGCTAGACCAGTCACCTAAGGGGGTTCGATAAATTAGAGTATAGCCTCAGCGTGGGATGTCTTTATTGTAAAGTGACCGGCTGGTGGAGTGCCTTCAGTGTTACCACTAGGGTTATTTCGGCAGATCTTTTATGCGGATCAGGGGCGCATCCTCTTTCAGCGAAGTTGTCTTGATTTTGTGGTCCTGATTTGGCTATACTGGTCCTGATTTGGCTCGGAAGAGTCTGCTGGACCTAAATCAATAATTATGTAATGTAATTACTCTTGCTCAATGCTCAAATATTGTGTAACAATACGTTCTGTATAATATAACAATAAGCAGGTTGTACAATAATCTAAAACTCGTGAACTAAGATTAGACTATAAGGAGGTAGAACTCTAAAAAAAATTTGGGCACTTTTCAAACAATTGTTTCTATTCAAATGGTATTCTTAAAACATTTTGAATGTCTTTTTACATGATATATGTTGACTAAGGATTTTCAGCTTTAATCCTTTTTTCCCTTCCAATTCAAACATTATTTTCCTTCTCTTTCAATGCTTTCCATTTTCTCTTTCTCTGTCATGATTTCTTCTGTCTTTCTCTATTATAACAAAGAACAAGTGGAGGATTTACCACTAGTTGCAGAGATTCCAGATTTCGCAGAGCATGCGACAGACTCTGACTCTTTACCTCTGGTTTTCGAGACTGCCTTATCATCTAATTCTCTGACCGCCGAGTCATGTACACCAGTGCCCTGCACACAGCGTTCATGCCACTGGTCACTCTGTTCTTTCTCTGCTGTAGACAATGTTGCTTGATTGTCTCTTCCGTGTTCAACTCTGGACGTTTCTGGCCCCGTGCTCTCCGCTTTGTTGTCCAGCCCTGGGTCGCCTGAGGGAACATCAGGGAATGACAGATTTTCCAAGTTGTCCGCATCTCCTCCACCACCTGTCGATTTGATTGCTTGGCCGTCATCATGCAGCAAGGAGAATGGAACCAGGCACTGAAAGGTTCAAATTAACATCACGAGTTTTGAATGAATCCATAAGCTCACATTGCTGCACCTCTGTGAGTCATGAAACTAATTCAATCAATTTAATCCAAAACCAACCACCCTCAAAACAACACAACATAAATTATTTAAGTCACGACTGATTCTTAAAAGGTTTCATGTTTCCTTCCTCAAAAATCCTCTTTAAAATCCTCATACCATCATCGTTTCTATGCACTCGCAGCAAGTTATTAGCCCGGATTTTTGCTGAGCATTAGGAGTGGACATCATCAGATTATTAATTTGATTTCTCTAAAAATTCATTTTGCTGCTGTAATACCAACGCCTAAGTCGACTTTTAAAATGAATATTTAATAAAGGTGAGAGTAAATCCATAGGCGCTAGGCATGGTTAGACTGACCGTTTGCTAGCTGGCTATTTACAGCTCGCAGTTGACACTGGAAGAGCTTTACCCAAAGGTTCTCCGCCACCGTATCGTCTACAAAAGACTTTCTATCTGTACCTAAACAGGGCAGCATTATTTCAGCTTGAACAAGTTCTCACCTGTCGAACAGGTACAGTAGTTGATTGCTTTTTCATCAGGTTGACCATGTTGATAATGTTGGTGGGAACACCACTACCTCCCTCTTGACTCCTGAAAATGCAACACACCTTGTCAAAGACGTCTTTCCATCAAAACATCATCTCATTGACAAAACTGTTGTGTAAAATAAATGAATGAATTAATGAACTAATTCAAACTTAGTTCTTTTGTTTGTGAGTTTTCAAAGTCATGATGTTGATGTCATGGGATGATGTTAAATGGACAGAGCTTTGCAGGGTGCTTTGATACAGTTTGACATGATCCTGCGACGTCAATGAAAGTTAAAATGGCGGCCCAAGAGGAAATCAACTAAAGTCAACTATGGTGGTTACCAATTTAAAAATGCAACCACCCTTTTGTTCTAAATTATAAAAGCAGAAAAACTAAAAGATCCTGGTTTAACCATCAGTGTGGATGCAAATAAGACAGCAACATTTCTTCTTAAAGTTCATACATTTAAATGTTTTTCTGCTATAGTTTTGGAGATATTATCTTCTTTTTTAAATTTTTTAATTCAAAATCTACAGAGAATACTTGGCGTTGGAAATCCACTGTTGTGTACAATTTGGTGCAAATGAGAGGTAATAGCAACAAAGTTCAACATGCACTTACTCGGCAAACAGCTTGTCAACTATATCTAAGGAAGCAGCAGTCAGAGCGGCAATTTCAGCTCCACTGCAGTATACCGTCACAGAGTTGCCGTCTGCTAGGTTGATCTTTACTGCTTTGTTATTCATATCCAGCTTCCTGCAATACAACATTAACCAATCATTCAATCAATCAATAAATAAATCAAACAAGATGCTCAACTAGCGAGCTATTGCGATAACAAGCCGGAAGAGAAAGAAATCGTGTAGGCCCTTGGCCATTGTGTCCCAGCATCTGTAAACAACAGTTGGTTGACTACCCTGTTGTACAAATACATGTATTTGATGATTGATGTTGCTCTTTCTCTCAGTGGTCTGTGCCATTAAACAGTGTGCGGGTCTGCAGCAAGTTTGGTTCAATCTTGGCTTCAGCCAACCTCCTGACCAGTTGGCAAGCATAGTGTACAAACAAAAACGATGACTTTTCACTTCACCTGGAAATGTGAGACCAGATATCATCTCCCAAAGACAAGCTGAATGGCAGAAGATGGATGTAGGTAGGTTTTTGTTGAGCGTGGCTAGCTTCTATCAGGTAAACCACTCGACGATTTTTTACCTGAAATTTAATTCCCAGATTCAGTATAAGCTTAATGAGGGTTGGGATTCTATTCTTGTGCCGAAGCAACAATATCACAGTATAGTATAATTGTTGAGGTGATTAAAAAGGTCCAAACTTGGCAGCGCGTAGAGTCTTAGATTCCTCAAAGGCCAACTATTAGATTAGGACATGTTGAAGATTTGTGTGGACTATAGGTAGATGCTGATCAGTAGATGTTCAATAAATTGCAGATTACTGTACTTTTGTAAACGTTGGACAGTAAGAATAAGCCTGGAAGTGACAAACCTTCAAAATACATTTACCTCTACTGACAGAAGTTGGTCATCATTAAAAAGTATCATAATCACTGTTTAAAAAAACATAATAGATGTACCAGCTGTCTGTTTGAAACTCATACAAGCACAGTTACAAAATAAAACTCCAGATCAAAATGTCTAAAAGGAACAAGAGGTTAGTTAGTTAGTTGTTATTTATAGGGTCCAGCAGACTGCAAAGAGCCTAATCAGGACCACAAACTCAAGACCACAAACTCAGGACCACAACTTTGTTGAAAGAGGACTCACCCCTGATCCGTATAAAAAGATCTGCTAAAACAATCCTAATGGTAACACTGAAGGCGCTCCACCAGCCAGTCATTTTACTATAAAGGCATCCCACGCAGGGGATAACAAGACTATACTCTAATTTATCGAAGCTCCGTTTACAAAAACAAAATAGAATATAAACATCATTATAACATATCAACAAAACAGATACATCTAAAATGCTACATTGCTAAATAACAATATTATAGAAAGCCCTAGTGACCATTTGGCAGGAAGCTTCCAATATTCCCAAGCTGACCCAACAGGCCTCATACACAAATGAGGAGTTTTGGGAGAGTTTTCAAAAAAAAAAAAAGATAGGTGACTGGTCTAACGAAGAAGATAGTAGAATGATGGACCACAGTAGGAATGAGAAAGAACAAATTAAGGAGAAAGACAGCGACAGTGGGAATTTAAAGGCCCAGAATTTGACAATAAAAAGGGACAATAAAGCATTAAAAAAAAAATTAAATTTCCAGAAAGTGGGGATACTATTTATATAGAAACCCCCTGCACTCCCACCGGAGGTAGGAACAAGAGGTGGAATTTTGATTAAGGTAACTGTTGATAGTGGTGACCACAATAATGCTTCTGTTGGTGATTCATCATCATCATCATCATCATCATCATCATCATCATCATCATCATCATCATCATCATCATCATCATCATCATCATCATCATCATAATAATTCAAACTAAATTATGATGATATTGCTGTTAGTGTTGATGATAACAATGCATTAATTTGTCTTTCACCATTCCTCCCAAACTACTGCAGTGCTCACTTGATATTTACCTCTCGCTTACTATGATGAGTCATGTTACTCACTTTTGATCCCAGTTCTGACTTCACTCACAAAGAGTCTGCTGGACCTTCAACTTTTTTCCTTGCCAGAGATCACTTAGTTTGGAACAAATAGATTAGTGCATTTCCGTTGTGGGTTTAAGAGATATACGACATTTTCCTGCATGGATACAGAGATCTTTCCACTATCGTATGCCAGTGGTTTCCAAGGTGCATGATTATGTTTGATGTCAAAGAGCAAGATGAGAAGTGTACAGCCCTATAGGATGACAGTGGAAATCCTATCAAGAGGGAAAATGTTGAGCAACAATTATCAATGAATGTATTGAGTATTATTGAAGAGCAATCTTACTGTTCGCTGCCTGCAGAGAGCAATGTGGAGCTGCTGTCTATGTTGGTCAGACTGGATGAAATCATCAGACACAAAGACTACCACAATATCAGCAGAGTCCAGAAGCTGCAGCTTTGGGGCCTGAAACAATAAAGGCACAAGTCATCAACGGAGAGCATGTGTACAACATATAACAAATCAGACAACCTCAGCCAGGAAGAATCACCTCTTTTGCTGTAGAAACACATTACATTCTTTGCAATAACTGCTACAGGTAGAGTACCGTCTAATCAAAAGCAATTGCCTGCCTGCCAACAATTTATTTTGACATTGACATAGGCCAAAAAAAAAGCATGTGCAAAATCCCCTTTCTGTCAAATGACACGCACACAGTCTCTTTGATTCTTTTAAAGGCCAAAAGATAGAATCTTTCTGTGGCATCATTCTTTATATCTCTCACTCCGTAATTTAACAGGAAGAACCATAAAGAACTTTCCATTCACTCTTAAAACGATGCAAGCCAAAGTTAAACATTTTAAATACCTTATTTATTAATTCATTAATTTATCAATTTGTACATGTATACCTATGCATGCAGCAATGAGAGTTTATGCATTTTTCTTTTTTTTTAATTAATCTTATTTATTAGCAAAGTGGGTGTCTGAGGCGGCTTGAGTTAGATCCTGTATAGGCCATCGTCTGGAGCAGTTCTTAAGCTGGAACAGCACTATATAAAAATTATTTTAAAAATTGAAAAATAAATACAATAATAAATTATTTATTATTATGTTATTACCATCAAAACAAAAAAAAAAGAACATGCCATACGCCATACACACCTGAATGCTTGTGGAGTGTGGAGGGACCAAAAAGTCGCAAGCAATGTTGGCACCATGCTGGTTTTTCATCAGCTCTGACAGAAACATGGCCAGCTTGTAGCAGTCTTGGTTGTAGCAGATCACAACACTCTTGCTCTCACCAGCCGCTGGCTTTGGCCCTGCAGTCTTCTTACAGAGCTGCATGGTGCCCTTCTTGATGGAGAATCGTTGGTCGAAATCCCACTGTCGCCATTTGACTGTCACAAAGGAGATGCGTGTCTTTCTTGGTTCTGGCTGAACAACAAAAACAGAACAAAACGTAAGAGGGAAATTTTAATTTCTTCCGCATTTTTAGGTCAACACAGTGAATATTTAGAAGCTATGTAATATACACTAGGCCAACAAACTAAATTCTAAAACAACCCCTCAAGCTTTTGTTCTCCCACATAATGATAATAATACTCTGGGTGGTGCGGTACACACTCTTTTCCTCAGTAATAATAATAATAAATAATATTACTGGATCTAAATGCTACATATATATACATTTTCCCCCCAAATCACACATCTGGCTCAAAGCACAGCGATTTGTACCCACATAACATGCTCCAATGCTTCACACACTCTCACATGCTCAACACACACACATCTATGGCTCAAATATGTGGTGTGAAGGCATAGAGATCGCTATTAGAAGACGGAAAGGAAAATCAAATGTTATGTTTGACATTTTAGATTGACTGACTCCAATATCATTATTGAAGGGTGGGAGGAAATACGAGTTATCCTGGTGACCTCTATAGTCTAGTACCTAAGTCACATGTTCGCAGAGGTGCCTACCCCCAGTCTGACCATTTGTGTACTGGCTGCATGAAAAATGTGTATTTTGTGTAATGTCAGATTTCGCGCAAGTCGCAACATTTGATCAAAGAATTATTGTCATGAAAACTGCCACATTCACAAAACATCAATTCATACTAATTCCAGCTCACCATTTTAATCCTCTCATGAAACAAAATAATATAGAACTCAACAAATTATGGTCACAAATGCACACTAATATATTATTTTTTTGTGTTGTATTTTACTCCATATCCCCCCCCCCCCTCCCCTGTAAATACAGTGCCTTTTTATCCACTTTGTATTAATTTTAGACACCTGAGGCTGAGCCACTATTGGGAAAAACGCGTTTTATTTTATGTGAGGGTTACCTACTTTGAACACTTGTATGAGTGCCTTAATATTGACCTATTTTAACAATTTAATTTTTTTTTATCTTCTAAAGGTTTGTACTATATAATAAAAACAAAATAAAACATCCTGAACCAAAATAAAATGTTTGTCCGTATTACCTAATCTAAGTGTCGCTGAATGTCGTATGCAGAGCAATGCTGAACTCTTTGTTGCAGTGAGCATAATGAACTCCTTTCGAAGATTAGATTATTCCTCAAAAACGTTAACGGTATTCGCATAAGAAATGTTGTCGCGCTTTTTGCTTACTTGCAACCTTATCCCGCTTTTCTTCAGACTCGCTCTCATCGTCACTCTCGTGTAAACGCTTTCGCGACACCATGTTTAGCACAATGGTGGATACAAAGTCTCGCACTACCTCTCACGCACGAGATTTCACTTTTGCGCATGCGCTCTAGGGTCAGCAAGTAAATGAAATAGCAGATCGAAACATATATAAAATCAGTGTGAATTTTTTTTTTTTTTTTTTTTTAACAACACGAAAATGCGTATTTTCAAGGAATTGCTCGTATTGTCGTATTTTATGTTAAAAATTCGTTAAAATATGCGCAAGCGCGTACGGTAGGCACCTCTGTGTTTGCCCCTTGTTGGAGTCAAACTTGCATAGGAAACCCTCGACTAACCAACTGTGCCCACCAGGCCACCCAGTAAAGCTCAAAGGACGGCAATCTACACCAAGATACAAACATACCCAGTCTCACATATTAACATCCCTCTATCCATCATACAACATGAACAAGAACATCTCCGCTTTCCTTCCTACCTTCAATTCAGACCAAACAACAACAACAACAATAAAAATCTGTATGCTGAATACCTTTGTAAAAGTAAATCATTGAAATTAAAATTACCACACAGAACTTGTTGAGGACAGCACCACCTTGTTCTCTGGCTTCCAGCCACCTGATGAGAGCCAAGGCCAAGTTGTGGTACTGTTCTTCATAGCGCTTGCTAGAGTTCGACATATCTACCAGAGGGGTAGCAGCAAACATGGCTGGGATTTCTTCCAGATCCGTGTCAATCAGCAATGATACAAGATATATGCCATCCTGAAAAGAAACAAACTTTCGAAAATAACACTTCCACTTGTGATGACGCATACAAAAGAATCGAAATTTGATTATTTTAGGTGAGGAGGAGGGTGGGTGGTATAGGAATATAGGGCAGGGGGCCTTATCATTGTGCAGATATATTTATATGCAATCTTTCTTACACAGTGTATGTATTTGCGCATCATGAAGCAATACATTCTCAACCTAATGGCAATTCGACTTTTTTCAGCTCCAAACTTTCTCACACCTCACACCCACTCATTTTAACAGCCATGAAAACCATTCCATATAAATTCATATTTCCAAGCCTTAGCCATCTTCTCTACAGCTCTTTTCTCCCATCGGAATGAGCCTGCAGTGTCAATGGCAAGACAGTAGCATAATCTTACTGTGACTATCTCTCTGTTTTGTTCCTTTTTGGTTTGTTAAACCGCTTTTTGTTCTCCATTGTTCTCTTCTTTTCTTCTTTTTTCATAAATTGCATATTACAGTAGCATATAGAGTCGTGATGGCTTTATAAGCTATCAACCATTTGTCCTCTAGGTTTACATGCATGAGAGAGCACACTTACGTAATTATACATTTCACAAAGCCAGGCTTTCAGGCATCAATTGTTTGTCTGATACATGTTACTACAAAAACAGCTAGGGGGCATGAGTGAGGAAATCTGTATACCAGTCACTGAAGAACATTTTACTAGATAAGAATTTATCCAGACTATTTTTAAGTTCACCTGATCGAGGTACAATTTCTTGCGCTAGCATTCCTGTTAGTACCAATAAACAAAATAGAAAGTGTTAATTCAAACAATCAATTATATTGCAACTTTTGCCTTGTTCATCAAGCTCACCATGGACATGTATCTGGCAAGAGCGATGCTGAACTCCTCTTGACAGACCGTAGACTGGATGTAACTGCGCGTGACGCAGGCCACCACTACTTTTGCATTGTCCACTGCTTCATACAGTGCTTCTTGCCAACTATTCCCTGAAGTCAAATAATAATAATAACAATAATAATAATAATAATAATAATAATAATAATAATAATAATAATAATAATAATAATAATAATAATAATAAGAAGAAGAAGAAGAAGAAGAAGAAGAAGAAGAAGAAGAATAAGAATAAGAATAAAAATAAGAATAAGAATAAGAATAAGAATAATAATAATGCCATGTTGTGTAATAAACACATAATCATCTCAAGCATCGATAGATAAATCCGTACAGTGCAGTCTAGTCATGACTGACCAAGCATGGATTTATCCGCATGGCTAGGGTAGTGCTATTGCATGTTTCCATTTTCAATTCTTATCTGCATACAGCTGACTTCAAGTTTTGAACCTATTCTCTGATTTCTGGCGAACAACAAAAAGCATGCAATTCACTGAATCTGCTTGAACTTAGATCAAATTTCTGCAACTTTCTTCGATTGTAGCAAATCAGAAACGGTTCTCCTCTGCCAGAGAAGCTGCAGAGCTGGTTATGAACTACGATAGTACTGATTCTGACGATCCTAATTTTAACGAATCATACAACAAAAAAACATGTCCACATTTTACTGAAAACGTTTCAGTAGTTCCGAAGTTATCGAGATTTTTGTGCAGTACCCAAGAATCCTAGAAAAAGGACTCTGCTCAGTTGTGCCTGATGTAAAGTGGCCACCTTGCACAGCTGGGATAGAATGTGTGAATACATTCCTGCCACCACAATGCTTGCAGTGTCTACTGCTTCATACAGTGCCTCCTGCCAACAGTTACATAAAATGTAATAATATCAGACTTTTGCCACCATTGGGCAGCTATTAAGCAGTCGGACTGAAAGAAACGCTGTTCGCAATCTGAACTTCGGCTGTTGGGGAGGCCATACACAATCTATGCTTGATAGATCTCCGATACGTCAAGGTCGCCTGCTCAATGGAAATTGGCATAATGCATATTGTGTGAAGACAGAAAGACCATGATACAGATGCTTGAAATGGCCACTCGTACTTTGCCTTTTAGTATGCACTATGCCAGTTACAAAATAAACCATCATGTAGGTGTACATGATAAATTCCCCAAAGGGGTAAAGTATAATACCTACATAATTACAAATTAACCGTGGCACAAATGGAAAGTCCAAACCCACCTGTTCTCAGTTCACTTCTGTCCAGGAAGATCTTCAGATTGGGGTCCTCGTCCATGAAACACTCATACAGTTTGTTGGCTTCGTTCGGCGTCTTGTGAGCATAAGAGATGAAGATGTCATAACTTTTGCTCTTAGGTTTCTCAGACTTTTCTGCTGCGGAGGAATTCGTGTTGCCCACACCTCCATCAGGCTCTTCTGTCAGATCTATTTCACTGGTTTTAGAGATTTCTTTCAGTAGCATGTTGCAGGCAGCAAACAGCTTCTCATCAGCTGTTTCTCCTTCATTCCTCACCCTAGAACAAAATGCAAAAATAATCATAAAAGCATTCAAATTAACACACAGAAAACAACCATCCCACACACACAAAAATAAACATGTATACATGCGCATGCACACATAAGCACACACATACACACATAAGCACACACATACACACATAATACACAAACGCATGCATGTACAATTGTATCAGAAAGCACTCAAGCACATACATATAAACACACGAGGAACCAGTCAAAGTAAATGTATAAATATAAACAATTAATACAATTCTCTGACCTGCACTCAGTGTACTGTATAAGCAGCATGTAGGAAGGAAAAGTGGGCACAGTTTGCAGGTAGAATGGTGCCAAAACCTCAGTCCCTGTCAATCTGTTACAGCACAGTGCGATGTTGAACTGCTCCAAGCATTCTCGTTTATCCAGATAGTTTGGCGTCAGCACTGCCACCACTCTGCAAACAAAACAACGCTTGCAAAAAATTCAATTTCTCATGTGAGTGAAATAGATTAAAGAGATTCACACTGAAATGAAGGCTAAGGTTTAACGGTTTGGACGTTGGAACAGAACTAGGCGACGGTCAGGAGGTTTTCTCAATAAAGTCAAAGAGAATATGAACTGCCGTGCAGTACCACTAAGGGTACTGAAAGCACTCGCCCGCTCACTAAATGCAGTACCTTGTAGATGACTTGCCCAAATGAAAACATGAGAATGAGAGAATGCGAATGGTCCATGATTTGAAGTAAATGTATACCAAAACTCAACCAAATTGCTTTAGCCGGTTTTTTTAGATGTTGAGCAAAACGTGTTAAGCAGCAAAATGACTCCAGTGACCTCCAGTCGTTAGAAAATAAGACAGATGAACTTCATGCCCGTGTTAAGTACATGCATGAATACAGAGACAGTTGTGTTATGTGCCTAACTGAGTCATGGCTGTATACCGACACGCCAGACCAACTAGTTGACTTAGAGGGTTTCTCCCTCTTCAGATCAGACCGTACCAGTGAATCAGGGAAAACACGAGGAGGAGGGGTGTGCATTTACATTAATGAACGGTGGTGTACACAAGTGTGCGTGAAGAATGTGGAGTGCAATAGAGAGTATGAACTACTGCACATTCAGTGTAGACCTTTCTATCTCCCTAGGGAGATATCCAGTGTAACCATCATAGGAGTGTATACGCACCCAAAGGCGCACGCTAAGACAGTAGAAAAAGACGTTGCCGAGTTGGTGGGGCGTGTTCAGACAGACAAACCAGACACTGTCATCATAGTCTGTGGGGATTTCAACCATGTGAGGCTCAAAATCCCAAAACTCTACCAACAAGTGAATGTGCCCACTCGTAAAGATAAAACTATTGACTTGTTGTACACAAACATCAAGGAAGCGTACAGCTCCTACCAAAAGCCCCCAGTGGGGAAATCGGACCATAACTCTGTGCTATTGTTGCCTAAATACAAACAAAAACTGAAGACGCAACCAGTAGTTAAGAAGACAGTGAAGGTGTGGGACAGGGAGGGGATAGAGAAGCTGCAGGGGTGTTTTGACTGTACCGATTGGGGAGTGTTTCAGGATGACAACATTAACACTATGACCGATGTGGTTAGCAGCTACATAGAGTTCTGTGAGGGGGTGTGTATCAGGGAGAAGACGGTGACTGTGTACCCAAACCAAAAGCCTTGGGTGACCAAGGAGTTCAAAGAAGCTCTGAAAGAGAAAGACAGTAGGCCAGAGGGGAAGAAGAATATTAAGAAACTATCAGAGAAGTGTAGAAAGAGGTACAAAGAGCGGGTAGAGGGCAAGTTAGCTAGTGGGGATGTGAAAGGGATGTGGGATGGGATCAGAGAGATCACAGGCACCAAGAAGAAGAGCAAGAGTGCAACAACAGACGGGGACCCTGTGCAGTTTGCCAACGAACTGAACGCGTTCTACGCGCGCTTTGACAAGCCCGACAGCCAGCTGCAGGCGGTGCTAGAGACAACGGCGGCGGTGAAGGCGGACGAGAGGCTGACGGTCAGCACCCAGGAGGTCCACAGGGTCTTCACCAAGCTCAAGCCAGGCAAGGCGTCCGGACCTGACGGCATCAGCCCTCGAGTGCTGAAAGTGTGCGCCGAGCAGCTAGCCGCGGTGTTCCAGACCCTCTTCAACATGAGCCTAAGAGCAGGAAAGGTGCCAACAGCGTGGAAGATGGCGCGAATAGTACCAGTGCCAAAGAAACCTGTCTGCAAAGAACTGAATGACTTCAGACCCATCGCTCTAACACCAGTGGTGATGAAATGTCTGGAGAAGCTAGTGCTGAAACGCCTACTTCAGCAGACGGAGGACCTTATGGACCCCCTGCAGTTTGCGTACCGCGCGCGGAGGGGCACCGACGACGCGGCGATGTACATCATCCACAGCATCCTTCAACACCTGGAAAAGCCCAACACGTCGGCCAGAGTGCTGTACGTCGATTTCAGCTCGGCGTTCAACACCGTCAGACCCAGCCTGATGTTTAAAAAACTCAGTACGATGTCAGTGGCACCGCAGCTCATCAAGTGGGTGATCGACTTTCTGGTCGGACGGTCGCAGTTCGTCGCTGGTGGGGTTAGTGACGGGCGACGACGACTCGCAGTACAGACTCGACGTGGACAGGTTGGTAGAGTGGTGCCAGCAAAACAGCCTCGACCTCAACGTGGGGAAAACGAAAGAAATGGTCACAGATTTTAGAAGATCCGGAAATGCGCCAGAGCCGTTGACAATCGGTGACCAGGTCGTAGAGCAGGTCGACGAGTACAAATACCTGGGCGTCACCGTCAGCTCCGACATGTCATGGACCAAGCATGTAGGCAAGGTAGTCAGCAAATGTCACTCCAGGCTGTACTTCCTAAGGAAACTGCGCCAATTTAAAGTCAACAACGAAATTCTGACCTCCTTCTACAGAGCCAGCATAGAGAGCGTGCTGAGCTTTAACCTGACCACGTGGCTGCATGGATGCAATGAGGAGGACAGAGACAGACTGAGACGGGTGGTCAGGCAGGCAGAGAGGGTGGTGGGGTCGCAACTGCCCAGTATCGAGGAGCTGGAGTGCAGCCGCACTGTTACAAAGGCTCGCAAGATAGCGGAAGACGAGCTGCACCCACTGCATGGCGAGTTCCAGATGCTCCCCTCTGGCCGCAGGTACAGAGTTGCCAAGTGCAGGACCAACCGTTTCCAGCAGACGTTTGTCCCCTCTGCAATCACGCTACTCAACGAGCAGTTAAAATAAATCTCCATAGTATTTGGGCTGGGTAAAGGGGGTGGGGGTGGGTGGGAGGGGGTAAAACAAACTGTAATTTGTTTCAATAAGAGCTACCTTTATCAGTTTCTTTCTATTTACTGTATGCCGTATGAATGTGTGCGACAATTATCGATTGTGTGCGAATAATGTATACTTACTAGTCATGTAATGTATTATGATATCAATTGCGCATTAGGCATATGTACTTACTAGTCATATTGTGTACTAGTCATGATAATTTAAATGGAATCGTGCAAAAATGTATTGATTGTTTATGCATGATGTTTACATTGACTATTAATGTAATGTGAACTGTGAGGTGTTGTATGTTGGTTTAATCAATTGACGTATAGACTGAGATGTGGGTGCTTGACGCGATTAGGTAACATGATATATATTGACAGTGTTTGTGGTTCTATTTTGTGATCTGATTGGCTGATGTGTGATGTCTGATTGTTTTACTTTCAATAGCCTATTTTGCATAAATGTGAGAAAGCGATGTGTCTGTTTGCACTGTGCTGTGCTGTAATGTATTGTGTATGAACTTATAACCTATATTCTGATGTATCCCATATGTGCAAAACAAATTCTTCACATGAAGTCAATAAATCTTGAATCTTGACCTTTGCCTTAGAGCAAATATGATGGCATAGGATGCAGGGCACTAACCTAGGTAATGTTCTTATGGTGTTTGGTCAAAATCCGTTCAGTGGTTCTTTAGGTATGGCTTGCAATGAACAAACTGACAAGACGGACCGACAAACGAACAGAGAGACCGACCTTTGGCTCGTCCTGTTTACCCACCCACCCCTCTCCATCCACCCTCCCAACTATTCTAAAGTATTTCCAGATAAGTCTGGAAATTAAAAAATGTACACATACATTTTTACTCACTTCCTGGAATGGACCATGACATCAAAAATTTCATCCTGCCAGACTTTTTCGTGGTTGTAGACAAATTCTTCGCTATGGATGACGATAGTGTTGTAGAGTTTCCGAAACTCTGAGCAGATGTTTCCGACCAGGTCCAAGTCATTGGAAGAGAACGACAGGCACACGTCATACTTCTTCGTGATTTTCTTAACCTGCAAACAAGAAGAAAAAAAAAGTTCAATGTTACGTTTATTAGTGTGTAAATGAAAAATGTGAAGACAGTAAATAATATTTCTGGAATGTTCAACTAGAAAGTATCTGCACCTCGAATCACTCTATCTTGTAAAAAGCGTGCACATATATACATTCTTGTATTAATACTATTACTATGATTATACATTATTGTAGTAGTAGTATTAAATATGGTATCTCTATACAGTGCATCTGGTATAGCGTGCACATTATACATTCTTGTATTATTACTATTACTATGATTATACATTATTGTAGTAGTAGTATTAAATATGGTAACTCTATACAGTGCATATGGCATAACACACGCTTGTGAACATTGATAAAAGATAATATTTTTTAACCTCTTCTGGACTACCCTTTCCCTCCCCCCTCTTCCCCTCTCCCAAGCAAAACTGTATTATTTAATGTAGTTTTTTTTAAATTAAAAGGTTCCTACACTCATTCTATACGTTACCTTATCATCATCGCTCTCCAACACTACACCTCTATCTCCAACCACCTACATACACACGCACACGCATACACACACACACACACACACACTCTTCCCTAAGCATACTGCTAGCACGGATGATGCTTGGCCTAGCTAGAGGATCTTTATACTTGCCTCTGTCCTCTTCTTTGCCTCCCACTTAGTCTTGAGCTGTGAGAACAGATGTATTAACTTGACATCGTCGTTGCCAGATGCATGGGGGTTCTGCATGTATATAACAATCTTCAGGCAGCGCAACGGCAAGCCAGCCTGGATCCAGTGACACGCTGCAGATGCGATGGAACTCAAAGCCTTTTCTTCTGACTGTCTCTGCAATCAAAATGTATTATTTTTAGTTTAATAATACCCAATGGCAATAACAACTATCGTAGTAGTAGTAGTAGTAGTAGTAGTAGTAGTAGTAGTAGTAGTAGTAGTAGTAGTAATAATAATAACAATAATAATAATAATAATAATTATTATTATTATTATTATATTATTATTATTATTATTATTATTATTATTATTATATTATTATTATTATTATATTATTATTATTATATATTTCCTAAAGTGCAGTACAATGCACAAGAATCTATTGAACTGCAATGCCCAACCCGCACATTTCGGTAAAATACTCTATACAGTCAAACATCTCTTCAAAATAAAAAATAAAAAAACAACAAATAAGTAAGTAGTAGTTGTAGTAGTATTTTTATTATCATAATTATAATTATTATCATTATTATTATTATTATTAACCCAACAAACTACATAAAAAAATTAAATTAATACAAATTTAAATAAATGAGCACACACACACAAAATGTTAGCTACATCAACACAAAATGAAATCAACAAATCATGGAATACATTTAGAAATGAACACACAAATAAATAAGCTACAATGGCAGCAGACCTGGTTGCCAGCGGCCAAGAGAGGAGTGATAACTGTGGTGTCAATATTGTTAAAGATGGGCATCATGGCACGGAACATCCCACTGACCTGGTCTGCAAGGGTCTCAGAACGGTTCATCCTGCAGCAACACATTTCACTCTCTTCATCTGTAATTTTTTATAAAACTTCTGCTACACTGTTACGGTTCAGACGTGTACAACGGTTCCGAGCATTTTATTTTGCAAAGAATGATATAATAGTGTGTATTTACTTTGGATTTGAATCTGCGCTGTTGCTAGAAAAAGCTTTGTATAATGTTGACAATTTTCGTCGGTCAATATTGTTGTAGTAGAGTTGAGAATTTTCTGGAATTACTTGTTTATTATCGATCGAGTGTTCCAGGTCTTTCTGGCAATAGCTAATTAAATCATGTAAATTCGTAAACATTCTGTGACCTAAGACAGTGTGTAGTTCTGGTGACAAGTTTTATTTTGATTGCGTGTTGCATCATTCTGGAATGTTCAAAGCTTCTCTAGACTGTTGAGAAACTATATAAGTAATGCACTGTCTGCTTGTGAGTAGTGATTTTTGGAGTGATTTTCGGAAAGCAATCTTGCATGCAGTTGGTGTTTGTTTAATAAAGCTGAAAATCTTTATACGACGACTCCTGTCTTGTTGCTGAGTGAACAGGCGGCGTAGATAAACGAATTCGAGTTACACATATCAATTCAAGCATCGGGGCTGAATCGACTATTGTTAATACGTGTTAACACACACTTACATACAATTCAATTCAAGAAATCTGTATTACCTTTCACAAGGCATAACTGACAGGCATTGAATGGTGTATAAACCTTTTAGTAAATAAGCAGTTAGGAAAGGCCACTAACATCCTACCGCTTGGATGAGACTACATCGATCAGGCCTTTTTCCTCTCTCTCAGGTCTTAGCAGATCACATTCCTGTCCGTCCTGCACTGGAAAAGAACGGGAAACTAGCAGTCACGCCTAGCTACGTCACCTTGCATAGTAGATAGGCTTGCTCAACAGCTGCTGAAGCTTGCCAATTGCAGAAGGCCTTGTCTGGTCTAAGCTATGCTTGTCAGCAGCGATATGTTTTGCTCTCCAAGCATCAAAGTGAAGTTTCTGATTCAAACTGGAAAGATTTTAATGCTGTTTAAAAGGTTTGTCAAGTGCATAAAACTATTGAAACATCTTCCATACACGCAGTGACAATTCCTACCAACCTTTCAAAACAGACTAGGCGGTTGTAGGGCATTTCACTGGGCAAAGGATTGGACACCCAGCAGTTAAACATCTTACGCAGGTCCACAGCTTTGTCTTTTGCCACTGTACCAACTGAAAGGCCCAAGTTTCTCTTCAGAGCACCAATCAGTGTTCCTGGCACTGGTGTATAATCACCTAAAAGCAAAAGCAAAAAGAAAATCCTAATATGAAATTTTACGACACAAAGTAAAATGATTTTTCTGGCATTTTGTCTGAAAATGCCCAAGCTCTAATCGTTACATAAAAAAGAGTGAGTGCATATTTGGAGGGAGTAAAAACCTTGATCCATAGGATACCCATGGATGCTGAAAGCACTTGTCTTGTCACCAAATGCGAGTAAAATCCTTTTAAGCGATTTGTCCAGTTGCCAAACTTGAATACAATTCTTTTGGGTGTCCGAAACATTGTAGCTGACTCACCTGTCTACCAACCCATATTGTTGCTATCTGCACCCTCCCCTACCCATTCTATTTCCAACGATTCTCTCAAGTTTCCAAGAATGGAAAACTGTGTTTTGTTAAGTTGTTTACCGACTAATAAGAAATATACTGCACATGTCACATGTCCAAGTAACCTCGAGTCCTAGCTTGGTGAGCGAGTAAAAATTTCAGGTTCTCAGCACCCCTGCATTCATTCCTCTTTGCGAAACCTCTCCACATACACACACACACACACACACCTATTCCTGCCCTCTCCCCTTTTCCCCAAAACACACCACCCACACACAGAATTGATTAACTAAAATAACACTAACGAACACATGAAAATCTAACCTGGAAATGCAGAAACAAAGATGAAGTCAACTTTCTCTTCCCTCGGTAGTTGCGTTATGTCCCCAAAGAGCAGCTGGACCTCGGATGATCCTTGGGGGGAGGATAGGCATATCTTCTCCTTCAGCACTAGGCCCATCTTCACTGTCACTGACTACAGTAAGTGCTTGTGCAAACTAAAGGGAGAAAAATAAAAAGCAAAAATGTCAGGAAAAGACTAAAAGTAAACAGGATAATACCAAATTTTAAATGGTCTTACACTGGATTTTAAAAAAAACAATCGCTTCAGTGGTTGGACTTCTATCAGCACTTTTCTTGTTTATACTGACTTATGTTCCTGTACTCAAGCATACAATTACGTTTAAAAATGTGGCCAGTGTAACAAATACTCGTGTCCACAGTTTCAAAATAGTACACGAAGGCGCAGTCAGCATAGGGGGTAGAGCAATGTCCAAACCTTCGTTTTGCGGATGACATTGATGGATTGGCTGGAGAGGAACAAGAACTTGAACAGCTGGTACAGAGGCTTGACACCACCTCCAGAGTCTATATAATGGAATAAGAGCAGAGAAGACCATATGATGACCAACAACACCAATGGCATCAATACGGACATCAAATCCAAGGCCAATCCATCAACAGTGCATAGCTTCAAATATTTAGGAGCCATTGTATCAGACAATGGGTCCCCATAGGAAGTCCTCTCCAGGATCGCACAAACAACTGCTGCCCTGGCAAGGTTGAAGCCCATTTGGAAAGACACGATCATCAGTCTACATTCCAAGGTAAGACTGCTGACTGTCATCCCCATCTTCCTATACGCTTGCAAAACGTGGACCCTCACAGCAGATCTACAACAAAGAATATAAAAGCATGGAGATGAGGTGTTACAGAAGACTTTTGGGCATTTCCTATACCCAGCACATCACCAATGACGAAGTCCGACAGACCATCACACAAGCCATTGGACAACACGATGACCTGCTCACAGTGGAGAAGAAACGGAAACTCCGATAGTACGACCACATCATCAGATCATCAGGCCTTGCAAAGACCATCCTTCATGGCACAGTGCAAGGAGGTAGAAGAAGAGGGAGACCGAAAATGAGGTGTGAGGACAATATTTGAGAATGGACTGGTTCGACACTGAGTGACGCCATCAGGGTTGATGAGGACAGAGAACGATGGAGTACACTGGTTAAATGATCATCTGTGGTGTCCCTGCGACCTCAGAGTTACGGGATAGGATATGATAGGATAGCACGTAATGTCACGATTATTATAATATGCAAAATTATATTTATATCAAAATTAAGTATACAGATTACAATAAGCCCTACAACATGCAGAAAATAAATTATGTGTGTATTTTTTTTCTTCCTCAGATGAGTATTATATTTATAGTCAGGCTTACGAGTAAGAGCTCTGGGTCTGTGGTGTGCAAAACCCACAATAAATACTAAAACAGGTTTATAATGTACAGTTTGGGGTTAAAACTTGTTAAACAAACACACTGTAGAGACTGCTGGTTTAGTTTGGCTGGTCAATGTTCCAAACGCAGATGTACAGCCGCTGGGGCTGAGCAACTTGATGCCCGAACTCTTCCTTTGGTTGATGGTAGTATTGTCAAGGGTGTTCCAATGTACTATGGTGCGGACCAAAATGGCATTTTTATACCGGTCTGTTTGAAGGGTGGGTCATTGTTAATGTTATTAATTTGTCTCTGAAGTATATTTTCGGTTGTGCAACTGCAAGCATGGTGGATAATGGACTTAATTTTCCGTCTGTTTTTATTTGTTGGAGTGACGAATTTGTCAGCAGGTAAATAATACGTATTCGACCATTGTTCGTACATCCTAGGAGTGGGACGGTTAGAAACTAAGAAAGCATCTGAATTACTGAAAGTAAAACGTGAATATGAACAGCATACCCTTACCCCTTGCTAATCACTGAAGGTTTACCAATAAATCAGTCAAGGTTTATTACTACAAATCTTAGATGATTCCCTGAACCGCTCACAATCGTGGAAAACCACGGATACATGCTTAGGTTTCTGCTCTGGGCCTGTGGTTTCTGTAGTCTACCTATTTATTTATTATTTGTTATGGTGCCGCGAGGTTCCGTGTTTAGCGGTGGCGCATCAAACAAATTACCCCTGATAAAATATGAGATAGGCAAAGTAAGGAATATATTTAAAATAAACTCGATCACATGTGAAATGTTTATCAAAAGATCATTTATGTTAGGTTTATGTCCTACTTTCGAAATCTTAACGGAAGAGCGCCGAATGCAATTAATAATCGATTTACTTGGGATTAATGTTGGAGAGGGTGAACAAAATAGAATAAAACCGCTTCCGTTTTGTACGAAGTTTTCGCGATAAAATTAATTGCCTTAAAATGATGTGGATATAACTGTGTGATAATATGATTGTTAAGTTATGATAGTTTATTATTCTCATTTCAGAATGTTACCTGGATTAGGTGCACAGAGAGAGAGAGAGAGAGAGAGAGAGAGAGAGAGAGAGAGAGAGAGAGAGAGAGAGAGAGATCACAATTTATTTTGTAAGGGTAAAAGAGTAATGGATGGATGCGCTTTTTTACATCTTGGCTTTGGGGCTTTAACAATGACTATTAAATACAACTCAAGTACATATATAACATTCACATCATGGAACAATAACAAATAAACAAAGTTATTATTAGATAAAATCATTTTTAAACAATTGAAATCAAATTAATGTTGTTAATCTCAATCAACAACAATAACAATTAATGTGTATTTATCTTTTATTATGTTTTTAGGAGACGTGTTCTAAATGAAGTAAATTTAGATGCTGGAGTGTGGAGATCTTCAGGAAAGTTATTCCATAAAATGGAACCGGAATATGTTAGACTGGTTTTGAAGAGATCAATTCTTGGAATTGGAACATTTAATTTTGTGGACGATCTGGCAGTTTGTTTTCTTTAAAAGAGAAGAAAGATAGGAAGGTGCATTGCTAGAAAGGACCTTGTGCATGAAAACACCTTTATTAAATTTTAGCCTATCAGTAAGTGGTAGAATATTGATCCGTTTATAGTCATCTGGAGAGATTTTTTGTTTAAGAATAACTTGTTTAATTGCACGTTTGTGAATTCTAATTAAAGGCTTCATTGCATTGCCACTATCAGAATCCCAAATAGTAGAGGAATAATCAATACATGATTGAATATGACCGGAATAAAACAATTTACGAGAATGTAAACTTAATAAATGCTTTATCCTTGATAATTGGTAAGTCCTCTTAGAAATAATATTTTTACTAATATTTGAAATATGTTTCACCTAGGACAAATTATTGTCTAAAGTTACATTAAAGTTAAAGAGAGCAAGAGAGAGAAAGAGAGAGAGAGAGAGAGAGAGAGAGAGAGAGAGAGAGAGAGAGAGAGAGAGAGAGAGGAGTATTATTATTCCTTGATCTAAAAGAAATGGTTTATTTAGTTCAGTGATTATTATTATCCCTGGTGTTGTCAGAAGTAAAATACACTAAATAACTATAAACCATTCTTCACTAGTTAACAATCTGTTGCTTAAATGCACATTCCAAACATGCAATTCACGCATAATAAATTGAAATGCAAACACTTGTGATACAAATACTTTGGACTTTATTTCAGACATTAACGAAAGGGACATGTAGGCTGTTCCAGACATGTACAACAACCACACAATCTGCACACACTCAATTATGGTATAACATGGTGAAATGTGTTCTTCAGAACCAAAGAAATTAAATAATAACCTTTCATTATAAAAAATTGCTGCCACTATGCCACAAAGACAACTGCTGTAACAAAACTGACTGCACTGTAAAGCTCGCCAGCATTTCCTAATACAATAAAATATAACTCAACACAAAAAGTAAAAATAATAAATAACATCAAAAAAATAGATACAAAATAAAATAAAATAAACCTCCTAAGAACATAAACATAAATGTAGATATAAAATAAACATAAATTTAGCAGCAGCATCCATACAGACTTGATCAATACAATACCATCAAAACATTTCCAAGAAGGAACACTATTGTGAAATGTCTCTAACAACCGCACATAAACAACTTATTTCTAACTACAAATCAAAAACTAAAGCATTAGAGAACATTAAAGGGCACTGTTTGCTTGGCAGTCCTGTAAATTGAAGTTACAAAACTATTATACATTTTCACTTAAATTTTTCAAAGAATGTTAGTATATGTTTCAGAAAACCCCTAATGTGATTATATGAGATATTAGGTTGTGTTTCTAATGTCCTTTCACTTCAATGCTGTTTCTAAAGCAATCTGAAACTGTTTCCAAGGTTTTCTAAAATGGTCAACCATTATTCATCGTACCATAGGAGGAACAAAAACAAAAAACATACTCACACACACAAAACAACATGCTAATTTTGTGCTGCTATAATAAGTATAAGCATGGGAAGAAGACTTTGCTCACATGCAAGAGATTTTTTTAAAATAGTGTGAACCTGATTCTGGTCCTTGTTGGTAGAAGAAGTTGAATCAAGAAATCCCTATCTTCTTCTTCTTTTTCTCATTTCATGGGTGCATGTGGAGTCCCAAAAAGGTCTGCCTAAATCTTTCTTGTAGTATTATATACTATTACTAATTGTCTGTTTCTACTAGACTCTGCATCTTCTTCCAGCATGGTGCCTGCCAGAGAACCTACCAAAAGGCCAAATTCTGATTTCCAGCATAACCATATAAATACCCATGGCTTTTCCTGGAAACTGTAGATAATCTGGCTGTTGGAAGAAAGATTCCACAACTACCTGTATCAGCTTCAGATAAAGGGGAATACCATCTAACCTGTAGATAACCAAACACTGTCAAACATTATTCTTCATTTTAACGGGAGTATCCGTAGAATTCAGAGGAAGAAGAAGATTCAGTTGTTTTGTTTGTTTTCTTGCTCTTTTATAAACAGTTTGATAAAACTGTGGGTTGTGACAGGTTCGTTCTCTTACGCAGACAAAAAGAGGTTGGCAATGATCTCGTATCCAGCTTTGAGAAGAAACTGGAAATGTGTGTTGTGCCGCAGTATGCCCAGCTGTTCACAGTCCAGCAATGTGTCTACACTGGGCAATACCTGTCCCAAGTCTTCACCTGCAATCAAACAATTAAATACATTCACCTGCAATAAAACAATCAATTCAGCTCGAAATCAAAATCGTACATATATACACTACTGGTCATAAAACAAATATTCGTCCAAAGGTTTACATTGGAAAAGTTGTTTCTGGCCACTACCAGAACAAACTTTAGGCTTGAAAAAAAAACCACAGCTTGCATTACTATGAGAAAGTGAGGGGAAGTGAAAAAAAAGAGTAAAGAAGGCGGTTGGTGATCAAGAGATTTCTCACCAAGCAAGATTGTATGTATGTGAGTCAGAGGCATGTCAGTCAAGGTTCAACTTCCATCTACATATTCAGCTTCATGCCTGACAGGACTACGTACACAAGATGAAATACAAACAGTACAAAATCAACGATAAAAAAGCCACAAAATATCATTTACCAAAAAAGCATCACTTCTTCTATTACATGTATAACTAGAATAGCAAAGCCCATATGACTCACATGCTCATTATGGAACTGGCAATATTTAACATGAAAACGAGGGCCCCCCCAAAAATCAAAATAAAACAGTGGTATTAAAATGCAAAGTAATACAGACTTTGATCTTTCTATGCTCTTGACCTTAACTGAGATGAATTTGACCTCCGTCTCAAAATACACTCATGTACTTTCAAATAAAATAATACATAAAAAGTTGTATTTTGCCCACGTTGAGGGATTGGCCTTGGACTTTGATGTCCGTGTTGATGCCACTGGTGTTGTTGGTCATCCAGGGTTCATACTCAAATTGTTGTAAAAAAAATTCAATGAGTTTTCAAGGAGATTTCAAGGAGTTTTTCCAAAAATTCAAGGAGTTTTGAAAAATTATAAACGTATGTAAGAATTGACAAGTAGTCAAAATAAAGGATAAAATCTTTTACCCAGTGATATTCATAAATTGTTTGCAGTCATGAATCTGATGGTGATACTGATGTTGATATTAATTATGAAATCTACACACATAAATATTGCATGTCGATGAAGTTGCAGTTATAATGAAGATGCAGATTACAGAGTCTATACCCATTTAAACAATAATTGTGAAGCCTGTTGTCCTTAGACACAAGTTAGAGAACTGTAAAAAGTCAGAAAGAGGTACCACCACCGGCTAATACACTTTATACAGATGAACGAGTTTTCAGTTATTTCAGTTTTTCCATCTCTTAATCTGACAGGAAATCTTCTCCAACTGGATCTTTATTTCCTTGGATTTGCTCCTCAGCGCATTTGACTGAGTCAAGAGTCTCAGCGCACCCTTCCTCTATCTGCTTGTTCAGCAAGCTTGTCTGCCTCTTGAGTCAGGTGCTGAGCATCCTTCTCCATTCTTCCTTTTTTTCTTCTCTTAAATCAGCAACAGTCTTCCTGTGCCTTCCTCTTCTTTGCCGCTTGTGCCTGTTCCTGGTCTTTCTTTTGTTGATCAAGGTAGTCGTGGTACTTTCTCCTTGCAGAAGATGCTGATAATAGCAGCTCCTTGGTGATGTCCACCTTGTCGATTCCACCAATCTTCCTGATACCGTTCAGCACTTGTCGGCGATCAACCAAGGACTGCTAGAAGAAATTTTCAGTGCTGTCTCTTTGTTGATTGAGAATCCTCTCTCCACATTTGCTTGTCCATGGGACAAAAGTAACAGCTGCCTCACAACAGCCCAAAGATCCTAAGGGCCCGATCTTGATAGTCCTTTGTTGCTTTCATGTGTGTGCTGAACATCACTTTCACGTCGATAATGTTCTGGCAGACGCGGCAGAAACATGCATGCTTGTTCTCCTTCTTTTCAAGCAGCCACCCTGCATATTCAGATTTTGATAACCACAAAAGATTCAACACACAATCGCCTCCAGTCATTTTTATCCCTTCAGTAATCACATATGCGCGGTGTCGCGGTCCTTTTCGCTGTTTTCGTACTTTCTGTATGAGCGAAAGAACGAATGTACCGAGAACTGCGCATGCGCGACATCAAGGAAATGAACAATTTGCAGTGGAGGTTACTTCCCTTATCATTAGCAGATGACAAAAGTTACGATCGTCGAACAACACAAATAATATTATAATTTTTGTTTTATTAATTTTTATTTTTCATTGGCTTTTTTTTTGAAAACTTGACAATAAAATCTCTAGGTCAAGCAAAGGATAGATACACTGGTTGAAATTTCAAGGAGTTTTCAAGGAGCTGAGGCAATTTGGCTATTTTCAAGGAGATTCAAGGGCCCTTGAACAAGACATGGAAAATTCAAGGAGATTCAAGGAGGTTCAAGGAGCGTACGAACCCTGTCATCACTTTGGTCATCTCTGCACTTATTTCCATTCCATAGGCTCTGGAGGTGGTGTCAAGCCTCTGTACCAGCTGTTCAAGTTCTTGTTCCTCTCAAGCCAATCCATCAATGTCATCCGCAAACGAAGGTTGGAGATTGCTCTACCCCCTATGCGGATTGTGCCTTCATTATCTGCAAGGGCCTCTGACATGATGCGCTCTAGGAAGATGTTGAAGAATGTTGGAGAGAGTAGGCATCTTTGACGCACACCGATTGTTGTTCTGAACCAGTTTCCGATAGCGCTGTTGTGGAGGACTGCACTGGTAGCCTTGTCATACATTGTCACATTTTAGTGCTGGTGTTGTACACTCTCATAGTTGCTTACAGAGCTACATGACAGACTCAGTCAAATGCTTTCTTGAAGTCTACGAACACATGATATAGATGCTGTAGGTATTTCTCGCAGATTAGAAAATCTGTTCAGTGGTATTTTGCCCTGCCCTGAATCCTGCTTTTTTTCTGCTATGATTTGTTCAGCTTGGGGTTTAAACCTGTTAAATACTATTTTCAGGAGGACCTTGCTGGGACGGCTGATGATGCAGTAATTTTCACACTCCTAAAGGCTACCTTTTTTTGGACGAGTGATGGCAAGCGACTGGATCCATGGTGTAGGCCACTCCCCACTCTGCCAGATCTTGTTACAGATAATGGTGAGGGCATCAATCATCGCTTCTTCTCCTGATTGAAGCAATTCTGCAGGTAGGTTGTCCACTCCCGCTGACTTCCCTTTCTTCAGAAATTGCACTGCTGCCTCAACTTCATCTTAGAGAATTGGGAGGATTTCTTCTTCTTCTTCTCTGTTCTCGGGACATGCTAGAACTGATGAGGCTCCGTTTGGTGTGTGGTTGTAAAGGTCAAAGCAGTACTCTGTCCATCTCCCAAGACTTCTTGTTCTTCTGTAAGGCCTTACAGAAGAACCTAAACTTTATGAACCGATTACAAAACCTATACACTGACCTTAATCGAAGCCATACAGTATTAAAGCAGATACTTTCAAAACCTCCATAATTAAGATTCAGTTTTTAAAAAAATTATGGATAACTTCAAGCTGAATAAATCAAGAAGATTTATTAGTAGATATCCTTTCAACAAAAGCCAAATCACACGCTCTATATAAGCTATGCAGTGACGTAAGACCCTCTAAATACCTTCATTATAGATGAGGTCCAAAGTTTTGAAGAATATGGTTTCGTTTCTCAGTTTTATGGGGTCGTTCTCAGAAGTATCCATCCATCTGCAAAAACGAATAAAAATTGATTAGTCAGTGTTTGAAAGAAGTTTATTTATTACTGTTTGAATCAGTTATGTCAGTGTGAAAAGGCACAATCCAGCAATGTAAATATGCAATGGAAAAGTGATGGCAGACCTAAGTAAGGGAGCACAACAGAAAGGATTGAGATGGGAGCAGAGGAGTTGGGGACTTGTTGGATAAAAACTCTGGATCTGTGTCAAGAAAGTTTCTGAATATTATCACTAATGGAACATCCCAAGAAACAATGTTAGATCAGAGAAGTGGCATTTATAGTCGATCATGGCAATTATAGTCATCCGTGGCTAATGTGCCCTACTCACCAACGATCACCACTGCGGAAACCCAGATCCAGAACTATCATACTCATTAAAGTAAAGAAACAATGTAAGATAATAAATGATCTTACTCTCCAACTGACCAGTCAGCAATTAAAAAAAAAAAAGTTTTAGTGTTAGACTTTCCTTAAATGTTAAAATCAGCAAATGAGTTGTTCACCTGTCCTCGTTGCGGAGCAGAGCTTGGCACCAAATAAACAGCTTTAGCTCGTCATATTCATCAGGCTCATCTGCCTGCACACAAACATACACTCAATATTATGTAAACATGATCATCAAGACAATGATGTTGACAGTGGTGTTGTGTTAGTGATGAAGATGATGATGATGATGATGATGATGATGATGATGGTAGTGGTGGTGACTTTGATGATAGCAACAATAACCATCAACAATAATGATGATCGTCTTCAGGGTGCTTGTGAGTGCATAGGTCTATGAAGGGGAGGCATCAGCAATCACCTTCTTAAGAAAGCCACGGGTTCTAAAACTATGCTAAAATTTGCAACACCGCTTAGTTTCCTTTATACTACACACCTGATCAAGATACTGCAGAAGATCAAGTGCTGTCTTGAAGTCCAGCTCTGTGGCATTCTCCATTTCTTCTCCTGCATACAGCTGGAAAAATAAGTAATCAAAACAGTTCACAATTTCCTGGCTTAAAGCCTAAAATAGAGAGAACGAGAGGGACAGGGTGGGTGGGTTACAAAAATAAATATAAAAACGAACACACACAAAAACGCCACAAGAATAGAAACTTCAAACTTTACCGCTTGAAATCCAACACTAAATTTAAAATTATATGGTGCCTAAGAGCTAATAAACACACAAATTGTCAAGATTAGGGCTGGCGGTCTGATACCTGCCACTCCACCGATTTTTAAAAAAACAACTGCTCACCCTTTCTGCTTATTCCAAGGTACCTTCTGATATTAATAACCTATGTACTACATTTTAATTAAAGATTATCTTCAGTATGTGAAAGACCCACACACGTCTTTTAGGTACCCGTGTAGGTCGAGTCCGAGGAATGCAAATGATCTTTTTATTTCTTTTTAGTTTAGCTGTTCACCAAGGACAACTGGACAGAAACTAAAAATGGCATCCTGGGAATTCAGTACCAATGTGCGTACCAACAGACACAATTTATTTTTATTTATGTATGTTTATCTTAAACATTGCTTGATGGAGAAACTCAAAACATTTCTACTTGTATAAATAAAATTAAACAAAGGAAACCAAATATTCTAGCTATGCCAGTGCACTTGCATATTTTAATTACATCTTTTTGGCTGAGTTGCTCTTAACAGCTAGTAATAATTTCAGTCTGTATGGTTTATTGAGCCCACAATGTTGGGGAATCTTGCATAATAAAAGCGTTTTATAACTGAGTGTTGTTGTTAGTGTTTTATAACTGTTGTTATTTTTGTTGTTGTTTTATTATTATTATTACTTACTCGGATATTATTATTATTACTTACTCGGATAAGTTCCTTTGGAGACAAGACCCTCATGTTTTCAGGGTCTAAACCCACTTTCTGCAGCGTTTCTTTGGGTACTGCTTCTTGCAATTCCACCTGGGATAATTCTTGGTTGATAGCTGATAACAGAAAAGAATCTGAATAAATTGAAACAATACATGTACAATACAACGCTATATCACACCGCTGCCCAGAAACATTGCTGACAGAATAAATAATAATAATAATAATAATAATGATAATAATAATAATAATAATAATAATAATAATAATAATAATAATAATATTTACCAGAATGTGATATAACTCAGAACAATATCAATAAAACATGACATATCATTACTGTTTCAAAAGGAAATCATAAAGTCCTCATCGGGAATGCTGAATTTGACTTAAAAGTTCCTTTTCCGCATAAGTGAGAAAGTAGCATACCTGCTACAACAGCTTCAGTGGACTCTGGCACATCATCGCTAGCTAAGGCTGCCAGTTTACTAAGACTCAACAAGGTCTGCAAAAAACATTTACTTCTGTAATCATCAGGCAATCAAATTAAAATGTCAAATAAACATGCCACGCACAAATCAATCTTCCCCTTTCAAAGAACTGGCAAATTGCCCCAAGCAGTTTCCATCTACCGCCCACAGTTCTTTCACAAGAGTTGAGGATGTACTGCACCGATATCAATTAAAGTGTGGAAGTACCTGACCCAAGCTCTCTTTCATGAGAACTGAGTTTCCACATCTCTTTGTATTGCAGCACACTTCCTGACTCAAGTGAAAAGTAATATATCAGAAGCGCTCACCTTTCTTTTGGACAAAAATGTGTACTCTGAACGTGCCAGTTCCGTCAATGTGTGATGAGCCTACAATCAAAACAAGAGAGACAAACCATTAATATAAATAATAACAGTCTGCGGTTAGGATGTATTTCTTCTATCCTGCACTGTTGCTATTAAAAGTAGAAAATTAAATACAAATAAATGTAATTGTGATGCTGCTGGTCAAATCTGCCTGTAACATGAGAATTGGAAAAAATTGAGGTGTGAGGGGCGGGGGAGGGGAGGGCGGGGGAGGGGAGGGCGGTAGCAGGAGTAGTTAGAGAACTGGAAGAGATTGAAGAGGGTGTGTGTGTTTGTGTGTGGGTGGGTCTGTGTGGATGGTAACATATAATAATTGGGAAAAAATGTAGTTTTAGCAATAATGATGTGGATACCTTGTAGTTTTTGTAATTTTATGTATTATTTTCATATTTGTAAAACATTTTCTTATTAGCTGAGATGCAATGTGCTGTATGAAGTCTCCATTGTGGGTAATAACGATTTGTTGACTTGACTTGACTACAACAATGACGTTTCAGCTACAGTATATTTGTTTCTCAATTGCATTACCAGGAAAATAGAACTTCCAAACTTAAACTAGTAGCCCATCTGCTACAACAATTGCAAAATAACACAGGTGTTATGTTGAAACGCGAAGGATAGTATGTCTGAAACGCGCACGATAGATCTAATCGTTTCGCTTTGCAAAGTATTCAATAATAGAGTGTATTTACCTTTGATTTGAGTTTGCGTTGTTGTTAGAAGCTTTGTATAACGTTGGTAATTTTAGTTGGTCGATATTATTGGAGAATTCTCTAGATCTGCTTGTTTACTATCGATCGAAGTTTCGCGATATTTGAGAACATTCTTGGACAGAAGGAATGTTTATGACGTAAGTCAGTGATGACGAAGTTTTATTTGGTTGGTTGTGGTGCGTCACTCTGGCGTGTTCTAAATTATTCTGGAGTATGAAGAGACTATATAAGTGCCACACTGTTTCAAAAGAAGTGTGCATTGATAGTTGAGAATTGTAAAGTGAAAAGAGGAGAGTGAAAAGGCGATTGTATGCAGTTGTTGATGAACGCTGAATAAAGTTTGAAAACTACATACGAAGACTTTGCCTTGTTGCTGAGTGAGCAGGCTGCGTGGATAAACGAATCTGAGTTACACCTTATCAGGACTTCAGCATTGGGGCTGAATCAACTACTGATAGAAAAACACCACCAACAAACGAGTGTAACAACAGGCAACTACTAAGTCCAAAATCATAACTAAATTAATTAATTAATAAACAGAGTAACTACACTGTACTGCATATAACTGTTAGATGAACTGTCACCATCTAATTCTAAAGCAGCAACAGCATATATAGTGCGATGGAACTTATATGTTTACAGATTAGACATCAGTTTATAATCTCCTCTGAAACCATAGGGTCACTACGCTACCTGAGCATCATGGTCAAGATACTGGCACAGCAGCAGCAGCTGGAAAGCAGTCATCCATCCAACTACTAAATGTTGCTGGGTTTGCCCAATGACGGGGAATTAAACGGTTGCTTCCAACGCTCTGCTACAGTGAGCCCGCCCCAATTTTAGTGATATATACAGCCATGAACATCTGTCTTGACTGAGATTTTCATTTTGGAGACCTATTCTATACAAGACTTGGAGACCTATTCTAAACAAGACTTCATTCATCAATCCCTCAGGCACAAAAAAACAATTCTGCGCTTTACTTACAGCCATAAAGTCACCAGATCCTATCTCATGCAGCCAGCTGAGGTACCGTGTGTTGTCTGTGGCAAGGAAACGTCGCAAGTCTGGATTCTGGGCAAACGGTTGTGACAGCAGGCGGCCTCTTTTCCCTGAAATTTCATTCATTACTCTCGATTACATTGCTAACATGACACAGATATTCTTTTACCAGAAAAAAAACAACACCACCTTATTTTATTAGAGCAAATGCAAAGCTGAGCTTATCATGTACAAGCCTTTTCTTTCAAAAGTTGATGCAAAATGTTTGTCGACAGCTGACACAATATTCCTGCATGCCTTTCTACAGGGATGCAAAACTGATGAAGTTTGCAAACCGACTACCCCCAAAAAAGATTTGAAGATGATTGTAATGTTTAAACAAATTAAGCAGACAAACAGAAAACTGGCTTACCTTCCTTCAGGTACCAGTCAAACAAGTATTGGGAAAAGCCCTGCAAAATTATTAACATGATAAGTAAGGATGAAGGATGTAAAGTAAACAGTCTTATATGTTATCATTGTAACAATGTTCATCGTATGCCCTCTGATATAAATTTTTAAAAAATAATAATAATAATAATAATAATCTGCTTGGGCAGATTGGACTGTTTTAATGAGTGCACTTTCCAACACAAAGAGTTACTCCAGGAGCTTATCACAAGCTCCGATATACACTAACAACATACTGAAAACAAGAATTTGGTCCAAGACACATATCACATGAAGTACCTGCATAATCGTGTCTCTGACCCCTTGCATCCCCATAAATCACACAGGTCTCACCTAGTGTGCTATTGCCAAAAACTCCACAAGTGCTGTAGTAAGTTTGTGCATAACACAATACTTTCAACCATTTCTCCTCCTTACCTAAACACAAGAAAAAGGGCTCACCTGCTCCGAAAACTGCCTGATGTATCTCTGAAGCCTGTCCTGATTGTCTGTGGCATCACAAATGCGGATAAGAGTGTCAAAGTCCATATACTTCTCTGCCAGTGAGGCTGCTCTGTCATACTGCTCATACTCCACTGAAAACACAATAGCAGCATCTGACAACTGGAAAACGTACATTTTTGTTGCATGCTTGGTGTGTCAACAAGGAATTCTGAAGATCACAATCCATGGAAGAGCGGAATAGTAGTACATGGCAGCTGGAATACTTACATATTGCTGTTGCACATTTGCTCGTTAAAAATGAATTCTGCAGATGAGAGAAAAAAAGAAAAGGAGATAAAAAGCAGCAGGCTAAAAAAAATGTTCTTGAAACATGTATTTTACTAAAATGCTTCCTCAGGAGTTACAAGCAAATTCTGAAGATGCTTCCTCAAGAGTTACAAGCAAATTCGGAAGATTGCTTGTTTCCAGCTCAGTACTGTCCATCATAGTGAAGGTCTGTAGAATTTAAGTCTTTATTTGTAATTATGTGTTTTCCTTGAATAAAACATTTGTTTAAACCAAGTCTTTGTGTATTTATCACACCCTAGAAATACTTCTTTGTGTATTTACCTCTCTCTCCAAAAGCACAAATCCATTGGAATGATAATAAAGTCAAGACTAATCAACTCATTCAGGATCTGTAAATCTGTACACATGCTGTGAGTGGCACCTAGAGCAGAGACTGGGTGTTTTTGTGCTTCAACCTCAAAAGACATATAAAAATCAGTACTGACACAATGGTTCAATGAGCTTTTTCCGCTGGTCATGGTACTTGTTCAGCAGCTGTGGGTAGCGGTCGGTGTGCTGGGGGTTCTGTCGCAGGGACTCCAGCTGACTGCTGTAGCTATCCAGCAATAAGTCGGCCAGTCCCATCAACTGCTGGTACAACATGCTCCGGATTTCCACGTCCTGGGTCTCCGCTATGCCGCGCTCCACAGTAAGTGACACCTTTCGGCACAAAATAAATAAATATGCAAATATGAACATATTAGTTATGATAGTTATGATGATGATGATGATGATAATAATAATAATAACCATAACAATAATGACTATTATTTTCATTATTATGATTATAACAAGTATACAGACACTCTCTGAACAAACCTCAAAAGAACAGCAATAAAAAGAGAAGACTGAAAGAGCATACAATTTTATTAGAAAAATTGACTGACTGTACCTAATACATGTACCTACCATTATTATGGATACGCATTATTTAAAGACAGAATGATATTACAGAAAACACCACAGACTATAGGAAAAAGCAAACACACCAAATATTATTAGGAATAGTATTGCCTGTATAGCGCCTATTCTCAAATGAGCTCTATACACTTTGCGCTTAAATCACACACTAAATGAGAGAGAGGGAGAGGGGGGAAGAGGGGAATGAAAAGAAAGACAGGCAGACAGAGAGGGACGGGTAGATGCTGAGAGAGTGAGAAAATGAGAGAGGAGGGGTAGAGATTAGGTGACACCACAGAGAGAGCCACAAACAGGGGAATACGAAGAAATACTGAGATAGCCAGAGAGCAGCAACATAAACCTGTTTGGAGAGAATGGTGCGGACGCCTTTGTCCCCTGAAGCGGATGTCCAAGGAATGTACTCCGGTACTGTTGTTTGTGCATCTTCCGCAGCTTCGTAGTCATTTGCCTTGGTATGGCGATATAACAAGGCCGCTGATACCATCGTCTGAGGAGAAAGACACAATACCTTGGTTGATACACACACATTCATCACAGGAATAACAGACATGGCAGATGCCACGAATAATGCAATACAATACAATACAGGTAAAAACCATACACTTGCAATTAGACTCTACACCAAGCACTTAAAACAACATAATTAGGGTATGCTTTGTCCTTGCGCAACTATTTCATGACAACATAGATTTTCCATCAGTTAAAAAAAAAAAAAAACAGCAAAAACTCTTAATTACCAAAATTATCAATAGGTCCCTATTAATTTTTTTTTTTTTTTTTTTTTTTTTTTGGTGCAGCGAATTTCATAAATAAACACATTAAAATAAAAACATCAAAAAATGTTAAAAAGCTAGCCGACTCCTCCAAGTCTGATAATTAGTGGAAAAATGGGTGGGTTTGGGAAAGCAAGCTTATCGATTTCTGTGGAGGTCAATCCAGAACTTGCACACTGAAACACTAACTTACTGGGAAGATTTGGTTTTTACTATCTAGCAGAGGGTACATGTGCAGCTGATACACCCCTAGTCATCATATCACCCTAGACTGTTTTCATTGTAAAATGAAACATGTCAACAGAAAAAAAGTTTTAATTTGAAAACATGTACGCACCTGTAACAAACTGTTGATGGTGACGATGAGCTGTGAACACTGACGCGATGTGATGCCAGAGCCCAGCTGCTCCATCTCATATTCCATAAGTGCTCCAGCTAGCTCCTCAATTCTGGACACCTGCCGACACAGTAACATTAATAGCTAACAAAGCATGGAGATGAGGTGCTACAGAAGACTTCTGGGCATTTCCTATACCCAGCACATCACCAATGACAATGTCCAACAGACCATCACACAAGCCATTGGACAACATAATGACATGCTCACAATGGTGAAGAAACTGAAACTCCGATGGTATGGCCATGTCACCAGAGCTTCAGGCCTTGCAAAGACCATACTGCAAGGCATGATGCAATGAGGCAGATGAAGAGGGATACAGAAAAAGAGGTGGGAGGACAACATTCGAGAATGGACTGGCTTGAACGAGCAAAGCCATGAGGGGTGCTGAGAACACATAAAGATGGAGTACGCTGGTTAAATGATCATCTGTGATGCCCCAGTGACCTTCGCGTTACGGGATAGGACAGGATAGGATAGGATAGCAGTGATGGAGAAAGTTTTTAAGCTAGGGGTATTTATACCCTCAACCAAAACATGTGGGGGTTTTCCTACCCTCATTGCAAACATAAGGGGTTTTTTATACCCTCTCAGTTTTTAAGGGGGTACACCAACATACGTAATAAACACTTTGTTTGCACAGCATAGAACCATTTTCTTTCAGTGTTAGCCACGGAAATTCCAGGAGCCATTTCTCCTGGAAAGTCTTTTCATCAGTTTGAGTTTCTTCAGCCGGGCCCGGTTGCGGCTCACCTTTTTGTTCTCTTACCGAGCACTCAAAGCCAAAGGCTGACAAAAAAGTTTGTTTTTCTTTTCCTTCATCTTGTTTTAATTTTTTTGAGCAATTAGTTTTGCTTAGGCTTCCCCTCTTATCGCTGCTTGTCGGCCATTTTTAATGTTGGGTTGTTGTCAGTCTTATATAGCCAATCAAAAGCGTCAAGAAAAAATAGTGAATATTATCGAGTATATAATTGGCTGTTTCTCGGAAGCGACAGAAGGAATAGGAGGGGGAGAGAGGGTGGTAGGCGGTCGCGCAGGACGCACAGGCACACGATCCAAATCGAGCGAAAGCTGTACGCACTACCGAAATAGTTGTACCTGATAATACCTCCCAGCAACTTAGCTTTACGTTTTCATACCCCTTTGGCACTGACTTTGTGCGTGTTCATACCCTTTCATTACATTTTCGTTACGTGATTTCCCAACTCAGTACGTGAAACACGTACGATTGTACGTGATCTCCATCACTGGGATAGGATAAAATGAATGCTGTGGAAGAACTCTATTCCTACACAAAACTGAAAGTAGGCTAAAGTCATTTCTAGCTCATGTAGTTGATCCATCCATGACAATTATGCAGGATCCACTACACAAGGCTTCTACAATAACTGTATCTTCCAATTATGTACTATAGAAATCTGTCATATGTTAATCTAGTTAGCCTTGTTGGCTGTCCTGAAACTTGCTGCATGTTCATGGGTTTGTGGGACTTGTGCCAATTTACCCAGAAATTTAGCAGTTCACAAGTCAAGTTACTTCAATTTGTACAAACATTTTAACTGGTCACACATTCATAATTCTATTCTTATTTCCAACAGTAAAAGTACTCATAGAATACCTCTCTATAGAAGACATCTTCAGGGTGGAGGCTGGGTGGCAGCTGTTGCCCTCGTTGTTTCAACAACCTCCGAATGCACACGTCCACTATCTTGCTAGGTCTGTTCAGACACCAGAAAATAATATTACTCACCAGTAATAAAACATGGTTGTTGATGCAAAACATTTCCCCTTTACCTACCCATAGATAAACACACTCCGCTTTCACTTTTGTCACTGAATATGGTCAACAATTACGATACAATACTGTGGTCAACCAATACCAGCTATAGCTTTACCCACGAAAACACAGTCAAGCAAACTCACTCCGGTTCCTGCTCTCTGAGGCTGATGGCAGCTTCCAGCTTCTCTACGTGCTCACACAGCAGCAGACGTGTGGCCATGTCACTGCCTCTCACTCCCACCACAGTCAGCTGCGTGTGAGTAAAATTTTTTTTTTTTTTAAATAGGTCGTGAGAATACAATACAAAGAAATATTGGCATGAAGACTTGCATAGCAGAAACATGTCCCACAGCCACAGTGGCTCATGTCACTTCATTTCACAAGTACTGCCAGCCACCAGTTGCATGTGAGAAACACAAATAATACAATGTATTTTCTAACAAACAGAAGTACTAGCAAAGCAGACTGGAATATCAGTAAGAGATAATCACAGTTCAACAAATGCAAGCCCGTGTCAATCCCTATGGGGGAACCCCAATGCACATTAATGTCTTTTCGATTAAAACATTTTAGTACAGCATGCTCATAATGCAACAATTGGGTTTTCTCTCCCCTCAGACCTGTTCACCCCTACCAATGCCAGTCAGGAGTAAGCAGACTGTCTGTCAGGAGTTTTATCTGTCTGTCAGGAGTACAGTACTGGAATACATTTTTTGAGAGATTGAGAAAACAGAAAACAAAAAGACAGTTAAATTTACTACAAAACACACCAAAAAGTAAATTTGAAAAAGCATTCACTTATTTATTGCTTTAGCAATAAACGAGCTTATTGTGCGTTGGTTAGCCTGCCCTTGTTGCAACTGCTTGTGTCTACCACAGTTCACGTGCCTTTCAATGTAATTTCTACCGCCGTGTGCAACGCTGAAGTCAAGTTTGCAAAGTTTGCAGTAAGCATAGTTTTCAGACCTTTCGGAGCTCGTTAAGCACTTATGCAGTTCTGAATAAGAAGCATTCCACTTCTGCGTGTAAAGCATCTTCTTTTTGGGTGGTGTTTGTCCACCATCTTCTGCGTTTTTTATTTTCGGCATCGCGAACAGACTAGTCTCTTCGAAAACATGCACAAATGCTCGATCACACACGAAAGAAAGTGCGAGAGCCGGAAATCGAAACTTGTACAGGAAATTCCAGTTTTTGTCTTATTACGGAAAACTTACGAAACGGAATAAAAAGCGTCTTTCTACCGAAAAAAATACTTTTTTTTTTCATCGCTCACGTTTGAAACCGGAGTTTTTGTTTTCAAAACGGATAAGCGGATTTTTACAGTCAAAACGGAGAAAATCCGGTCAAACCGGAGGAGTGAACAGCTCTGTTAGTAAGAGATAATCACAGCTCAACAAATGCAAGCCGATGTCAATCCCTATGGGGGAACCCCAATGCACATTAATGTATTTTTGATTAAAACATTTTAGTACAGCATGCTCACAATGCAACAAGTGGGTGATTACGGTATTCTCTCCCCTGCATCCCCCCCCCCCCCTATTCCATCCCTCCACAACCATCCACTGCATGTAAGAAAAGAAAAATATTAATAAAACACATTTACAAAGAAACTTAGGCTTACACATTTATGCAAATGTAGCTCAGCAAAGAAACCAGAAAGAAACTATGTTTGAAAGAAAATTATAATTATTCACCGACCTGATCCCAGAGATGGAATTTTTTCAGAAACGATCGGAAGTAGTCATGTGCTCGCACTTTGTCCCGCAACTGTTGAACAATGATGAATGAACGTGTGCTGATGCTGTCTGTGAAACAAAAATAAAACACCATTTTCAACGATTATTTGTTTTAGAATGTTTACTACTACTGCTACTTCTAATAATAATAATAACAATGGCATTAACACAGTATACAAACCAAACTCTTCACAATTCCGAACCTTCCTTATATTTTGAAGACATTGGAGCAGGCTGTGGCTTATCAAATAAGTCAACATCCAAGTCTGGATGAATGTAAACAGGCTTAAAACTAAATGATGAGAAAACTGAAGTCTTGCATTGTGGTCCACATGCGATGAGAGCTGAGGTCCTCGTTGACAGTTTGTCTGTGGGCACAGCCAAAATTTCTTTCTCTAACGTCATCAAGATTGTTAGCATTTATGTCGATGCTGATCTGTCACTTGAAGATCCAGTCTCTCACATTCTTATTACTTCGTATTTTCACATCAGGTCTTTGAGCACAATGCGTCCTTACATAAATAAAGCCACAGCATCTTTAGTTGCGGCTACGCTGATTCTGTCTCGCATCGACTTCTGCAACCGTCTCCTCATGGGTCTTCCACAGACACAGATAACTCATATCCAAACAGTTCAAAAGGCAGCCGCCAGAGTTGTTTCACAAACAAGAAAATATTATTACATCACACCTGAGTTAGCTGACCTGCACTGGCTTCCTGTGCAAAAACGCACCCAACATAAGCATCTGTCGCTAACTCAAAAATGACTCCAGGACTCTCCTTCGCATTCCGGGTACCAAGCAGGTCAAAACTAAACGTTATGGACAGAGAACATTTCAGCCCACTGCTCTTCTTTCTACAATGGTCTCCCGGAAGAGCTCAAGGACTTAGAGGTCATTTGGTTCCGTGCCAGACTAAAGACGCATCTTTTTTAAAAATCCAGATAACCTCATTGTATAATTTTTCTGCTGAAAAATACTTGCTATTAGTGTTGGCATTTACGTTCAGGTTGTGACATGAGTCGTACATGATACTGGGGAGGAAGAGTGTAATTGTCGGGAGATATGAGAGCGAGAGCAAGAGAAAGAGAATGAGGACGGGGGGATTGGGGTGTGTGTGTGTGTGTGTGTGTGTGGAAAGGGGAGAAAGGAGGTAAAGGGCAGAAGGGCGCTATTTTATGTGCTACAGCATGTTTGTTGTGTCACATGTGTTGTAGTGATACAGTATGTAGATATGCATTAAAACCGTTGGTGTGTTAGGAATGTTATTATTACTGCTGCTTTAAAAAAAAAAAATCTTTTAAAGTCATCCTCCACCCCCTATTTTATTTCTTTGATGGAGTATAGCAGATTTATTTGGATTGTTGAACATGTTGAAAAAGGGAGGTGTGTACTGCATGCGTATATGTGAAAGAGAGGGAGAGAAAGAAAAGTAGAGGGAGATTGTATGCATGATGTGTAATCTAATTATCTTAGCTCACCTTGTAAATAAAGTGTTCCTTTTTTGGTGTGTGTGGTTTTTTTACACCCCACCCTGTGATCAGGCTTTTTGTGTAGAAATGTATAAGCGATTAATAAATTTTCATTTATTCGTTCATTAATTCATTCTCATTTCATTTCTTGATTAAACTTCCTTGTCCAGAGTTTCTCAACAACAGGCAAGGTGCTAAAACTATCATCCAACAAACCACCCTGAAACGGAACTGAAGTCAAATGAAGAAGAAAAAGAAGTTGTCAGGTTTCAAATTATTCTGATTTATGTCTTACATAATTAATAATGTTCAACACAGGACTATGTTTTTCTGGACAACAATCATAACTCAAACCTTTGCTCAGACAATGCTGTTGCATCTCAGCTTGGAATGTGAACTAAATTAGGGAATACTCATAACCCTAAGCTAACAAGCAGCTTAAGTATAGAAATTAATTTTAAAAATTGAGTTAAAAACAATGTTGTACCAATACATCAAAGATACCATTTATGGACTATTTTGGTCTCATTTCTGGCATAAATCTGCGGCAATTTTTTATATTTTTTAAATATTTAATTTTATTTATTTTTTTACATTTAATTTTTTTAGTTTTTTGGAGGGAGGGAGGGAGGGGAAGAAGGGGGGGGGAGTACAGACACTCACAATATGATTTATGAAATAAAAAAAAAAAAATAAACAGCACAGGTTACATACCATATCTGGATGATTCAGCCCATCGAGGGTCAGCAGTAGGGTAGTCATCGATAAGTTCGCTGCTGAGGTCTTGAACGAGCTGATCAAGCTGTCGACTTTCATCTCCTGCATCCGCCTCCATCACCGAAGCTGGCAACAGGTCCGCCAACATCTGTTCCACATCAGCCTAGGGAAATGGACAATGATAGTAATGAAGAACAAATGTGGCCTATGTAAACGTAGCAAGTCACAAAAATGTGTAGTAATGACTGCTGAACCACACACAGCCAACAATCAGTTTGGAGCGTAATAGTAATTCTGTACCAGCCTGAGTCTGAACGACATTGGGAAGTACATAAACAATGCAAAAGGAAAAAAAAAGAACCAAAGATTCAAAGTACTAAGCCTTTACCTGGTTGCCAGAAAGTGAAGCAATGAAGCAGGCTTTAAAGCGAGACCGGAGATCAGTGCTCTGACTCAGCTCTGCAAACTGCGACATGTTGAACCCCATTGTTGACTGAAAATGAACTCACAATGCAGGTTATTTTTATTGATTAATATCCTACTACAATATTTGTGTAACGTAACACAAGCACAACAGTTATTTTCATTTATCGTATTATGGAACCTTGAATCGCTGTGATGGCAAGACATGCACGTCATAATATAAATCAATGTATCATTAATAAGTTTTTGACGTAGCTGGCCTTCACACCCGAGATGAAATGTGGGTTTGTTTCTGAGGTAAAGCTGGAGTGTAGAACCACTCACCAAAATGGGAACTGAACCCGTCAATCTCTCCTACTTTGAATTTATCTCCTAATCCCACTGTGCATGCACACTCCCTAAAGCCCTAGCTTAACTGCGCGAGACAAACCCGAACCTTGTCTCGGCGAGACACCCGAGACAGTCTCGGCGAGACACCCGAACCATCCCTGCCCTTAACTAGGCTCGGCGAGCAATCCGAGACAGGATCGGCGAGAACATCGAGACGTATCTCGCCGTGTCGCGCGCCGGCCTTTCGTCTTGCCGTTCGTGCGCAGCAAACCTGCCCGAGACACTATTTTGATTTGCTAAAAAATCTATCAATGTCAATGACAACTGATCTAAAGAAATACTACAACACTTAAAATAAGTAGGTGCACCAAATCCAAACTTAATTTAGACTAGAGAACAGTGAAAATACTGAATCAGTAAAAATAATAAATCATTGAATAGCCACTGAGCTGTTCAGCCAACTCTTGCACCAGTGCATGAAATGCACCTTGCTGGTGCCTTTGCAACACATAGGGAAGTGTTGCCTTTTGCTTTCTTTCTCTTTCTGCTGCCCCTTCGTTCTCGCTTAGGACATACAGCGCTAGAACAACGCCAAAATCTTCTGCAGTTTTCAATTCATGATCGAAGGCCGCCATTGTTGCTAACGTAACTTTGTCAGGTATGTCAGTTTCGACGCAGCTAAAAATAGACCCAGTTAAGAAACGAAAGAGCTCGCCGTGACGCCCGATCTCCTGTCTCGTCTCGGCTGGTCTCGGGAAGACCCAATTAAGAATGAAACCGCATATTTGACCTTTGGTTCGCCGAGAAAAGGTTCGGGTTTGTCTCGCCCAGTTAAGCTAAGGCTTAAGACAGTAGGTCTCTCTTCTGTACAGACACCATGTCGAACTTATAAAATGATGATGGCAAAACCAGAAACAAACCGCGACAACAACAAATGGCAGCAAAATCGCTCATATTTTGACTATCGCTACTCAACAATAAGTCTACTGCTAATTCCACTACCTCAATTCAGATAATGCAAACTTATGCACGGTTAATATTTCAGTAACAAAATATAGGTTGTTGTTTTGATATGAGGAAATATAAGACTGATATTTATCAGTCTAACGTTTCTTCATGTCGGTGAAAAATGTTGTTTGAGCGTAATCTCACCTGTTCTGACCTCAGCAGGCTATCCTGACCCATCTCTTCAAGCATACTGCAAAGAAACGAGATGGTAATATAAGCATACAATTAATATACCATACATCCACCAACATAATTTAAAAAAATTTTAAAAACTGAAATAAAGCTTGCTTTCATACCTTTAAAAATACAGTGGAACCTCCGGTATACGACCGTCCAAAATCTGAGAAAAAACGGTCTTATAATAGAGGTGGTCTTCTACCGGAAACAAGGGGTGGGGTGGGGGGAAGGGGGTCAGGCTCGGAGGGGTATGTAGTCATAATTTTCACACTCACCAGCATGTATTCTCTGACAAAGTAAACTGTAAAACATGTTTCATTTTTAGCTTTGTCTTTTATTCACAACTTCAAAAATAGAAAACAGTCGAACCACTGCCAGAAGCGTTCATCCAAGTCTGTCAGTGCAGAAGCTCTCAGTTTCGATGTTTCCCTTTTCGTCACTTTCTCCACTCTCCCATCGTAGTTTCACAGATTCCTTATCCTTTATGATGAGCTGAATTTGGGTCTTCCCAACGTCTAAACTTCTTGCAATAGACAAACAACTCTCCCCATTTTCACTTCTTTCAATCACTTTCATTCTCTCTGCCAAACTCAAAACGTTGGTCTTGCGCGACGCCATTTTGACAGCCAGTGTAGTCGAGTAATGTCCCTTATTTGCGAACCGGAAACAGCAGACAACAGCAGGCGTACACTAACATGAGAGAAAAAACGAAAGGTACAGACAGCAAATTAACTGATATCTCTTTTAAATTGCCCTAAGACGGTCGTATAAAGGGCTTAAGACACGGTCGCTGGTCGCATAAACGAGGTTGTCGCATACCAGAGGTCATTTATTATTGGAAGTGAATCCGTCAGAAGTTTTCAGGTCACATAACGGAGGGAGTCGTATACCAGAGAGCCGGATACCGGAGGTTCCACTGTATAAATAAAGCTTGTTTTCATACCATCTAAATACATTTTTTTAAAAATCCCTCTCTTGTGTGACAAACAAACTTACCACTTTGTTCTCATACACTTATCAAGGTATTTTTTAGTGAGTAAAACTTTGAATCTCCCAGAGCAGGGATGGGAATTGCCAAAAGTTGATGGGGCTTACTGCAACTGCAAGCCGGGGTCCAGGGGCCGCTTAGGCCCCGGTGGGGTCAAGGGGCAAAGCCCTTTTAGGGGGCCCAGGGGGGCGAAGCCCCCCGGAAGAAAATTCATTTTATCAAAATTAACTTAATTTTGTAGCCTCTTTTAAGAGCTAGAAAAGAAAAAGATGATGCAAGGTGTTTAATTATTTAATCAGTTTCTTGTTCCTTCTTACCTCTTTAAAGCTTTTCTCTGTAAGTCCTACTTATCTCCCACCATTTCTTTTTGATTGGTACTTTGTCACATTATGCACACCGTTCCAATTGTTCAAACAATGTGATTAAATGTATTTTTACTCTAATTTGATTTTACTGTAAAGACATACCACATGGAGATACAGACATAATATATGGACGAGTCTTGTATTAGCATTGCTTTAAACCTACTATTTCACAAAGACATTTGCAGCTGAAGCATTACATAGTTGTAACCAAATATTTCACTGTATAGTTTTCTTACTATTAATATTATAATATAAAATACAAATAGTCAAGTTCTTTAACAGTTTATAAACCAGTTTATCTTCTTTTGGAATTTTTTAATTTTAGATGTTGAAATGAAAAAAAAAATTATAACTTTGAAAAGAAAGAACTAATATTTGATTGCTTCTTTATCTTTTTTACTAATAACACCTCATTTCCTTCATCTTCTTTTCTGGTGTCAGACTCAATTCTTTTCTCACTGACTGTTACTATCTCATCCCCCCCCTCTACCGCTGTTTCTTGTGTTGTGACTGGATGTTTTTCTGTCACATCTTCTGTGCTTCTTGTCGCATCTTCTCTGCTTCTTGTGACTGTCAAAACAGTCCCTATGGCTACGAAAGCATTCTAAATGCGAATCATAATCTTGCTAGGTCACACACAACACGCTTAGGAAGTTCATCTAGTTACTTCCCTTTTTTTTTTTTAATGTCCGCTGACTAAACACACAAATCACCTAAAAAAAATATAAAAAAAAATAAATAAATATAAAAAAAAATGGGGCGTACACAACAATTGCTGGGGCGCTTTGAAGGACTCGATGGGGCGTAAATACGACCGGGGCGCACTAATTCCCATCCCTGCAGAGGCATATTACACATTAGTCTAAGAAACCCAAAAAAGATAAAGCTCAAGATAAATTTTTTTGAAAAATTAAATGTAATGTAATCATTTGTATATAGCGTTTTTACAGTTCAATATAAGAGCTGGTGAAACCAATGAAAGCATCTTGGCGTAACTTACACCTACTTTCTAATAAAAGACGGGCAGAAAGTACTCGTCCGTTCTCCAAAAGGGAGTACAAAAATAGGGCAGACAACCTAAAACTTGCCGCTCATTTGCCCGAGAGGCAACATTTTTTTCCTACTCTTCCCTCCCCCTTTTCACAGTTGACAATACCCTTTGTTAAGTTTCAATGAAATCAGGCAATGTCTCTCTTCATAGGTAGAAAAACTTTCATTTTCATGTTCTGTGATTGTTGTTGTGAAAACTCTGGTGGACTGTTGACATTTTATGAATGACTAGCACTGGTGGACTGTTGACATTTTATGAATGACTAGTCTCGATGTGCAAGTTAAAAATCCTGGTTTTCAGCACCCCTGTGTCAACTGTTTAACAGCAAAATGTCGCTAAGAATATGAAGCTGGAATCAAACCTTTGTTCTTCAGGTCTGTGCTGGTTCAAGCAGAACATGCCATGAATGCTGGAGAAGAACACTGCCATACCCTTGCATGTACCTGAACGTTATCGCATACATGTCATTAATTTCACAACAAAATGTATGTTTGCCTACCACATCACTTATATGTCAGTATCATAACTTATATTTCAATATCAATAATAAATGTACCGGCACAGGAGACACTATTAGCAAACCACAAGTGCATAAACCAGAAGGAGCTGGCCATGCTTTCTAAACATTTTACTCTTAGGATTTGTGTGAACTATTGCAGTTGTCAATGTATAACAAAGAACTATTGCAGTTGTCAATGTATAACAAAGTGACCAATTTGACAAGACAAGATCACACGACTCTTTAATTGGTCACTGAGGTAGGATGGACAAAACTGGATAACAACAGTGATTTCCACATACCATTATCCCTTTAGGTTTCACAGTCAATTTAAAATGAACAACAATGGTGGGTGTCTCTGCATGCATGCTTAGATGTGTTTTGCCATGAATTACCCCTTGATAATACAATTCACAATAAATAGGTACTCCAAGCCCTTCATTAGCTCTTGTCCGGTCGGCAGTTTTGACTCAGTTTTCACTTCACTTTCAACACTTATTATTAATGTAAAACTGCATCAAAACGAACAGTGGCTGTATTCAAATAAAAATTGAAAGCTTTATCTTTACATCTGTGTTGTTTTTAATGCATGTTTATGCGAAAGATTCCGAGAAAACAGCTTTTGAATACGCCCCTATCCGAGCGCTGAATGGCGGTGCGGAAAAAGTTGTCAGCGTCGTTTGCTGAGAGGGGCTCGTTTCAAAGTCTAAGTGCTTTGCGATACTTCATTGGATGGCCTAAAAATAAGAACCAATGAGAAGTTCTAATACTTAGCTTCATTTACATATAGGTATTGTGGGGCTCTCGTGTGTAAAAGTTTTGTTACGAGCCGAACAAAGTGGATAAAGCGGTTTTGATGTAAGTTTGATTTTAACTAGAAGTTTAAAACTTAGCAAGAAATAAAGAGCAGACTTTCCTTTATAAAACTAGGGTATTTATTAATTTGTGCATTACTGTATCGCGGAGCGCTTTGCCGTAGAAAAGCCTACCCAAACGGTGTTCGGGAATTCTTGCGGTCATTGCGTACTCGTAGGCCTGTTAAGCGACACGCGTGCTGAGCGTAGTAGCACACCAGTAGGCCTATAATTTGCCGGCGCGCACTGCGAATTTGATGATTTCCCAACTTTGAAGCACCAAAACGGCTGAACATTACATGGGAGAGGCCTGAAGAAAATTGGGCTTGGAGTATAACATATGAAGGGGTTACCTGTCAAAAATCAGCTTCCTGGTATCAATATTGGCTTCACTTTGAGACTCCAAAGTTGTCAATTTCTTCAATTCCAAAACGTTGCCAAAAAAACACCAACATTCGGCATTTTCAAACATTAATAACTTTTTACCTATTTGTCCTATGGGGAAAAAAAATATACCACTGTGTTCAGAATGAAAAGCTCTTTAAATCTATGTCAGTTTTGTGATGAGGAAATCATTTTTTAAAAATGGCTTTTGACTACCTACAATAAACATCCCAGGTTAAGAATTAGTTAGTAATTGCTTATAGGATCCAGCGGACTGCAAAGAGTCGAATCAGGACCACAACTTGGTTGAAAGAGGGCTCACTCCTGATCCGTATAAAATATCTGCTGAAACAACCCTAATGGTAACATTGAAGGCACTTCACCAATCGGTCACTTTACAATAAAGGCATCCCATGCAAGGGACGCTGAGGCTGTACTCTAATTTATCGAAACAAAATAGAATATAAACAACTTTATAAAATATTAACAAAACATATACATATAAAATGCCTACATAGCTAAATAATAATACCATAGAAAGCCATAGAGACCATTTGGCAGAAAGCGTCTAATATTCCCAACTGAACCAACAGACCATATACACAAATTGTGAGTTTTGGTCTCCCAAAAGGTGATTGGTCTAACGAAGAAGACAGTAGAATTATATATTAGAAACAAAACAGAACGAATGAGAATGAAAGAAACAGTGGTAATTTAAAGCACTAAATTTCCACAAAGTGGGGATACTATTTAAACAGAAACCTCCAGCATCCCCACAGAAAGTTAAAAATGCCAATATCAACAATAATGCCAACATCAACAAAAATTCATAATATTATAGCTCTGGGTCACACGTATATACCTGCTCCAATCAACTGATCAGCCACAGACTGCAGCTCCATCTTGTCTGCAGGTGTGTTGTCATTCACTGAAAATACACATGCCCTTTCACTAATCTTAACAAACACAAAAACAAAAATACATTGCAAAACATATCTTACCATACGACTAAAAAATATGGATTTACTTTACAAATAGAGGTACTATATATAAAGCTGATAGAGCATTGCACAAGCTTGCATGAATTGTGAGTCGGGCAATCCAGGTTTCAATCCAGACTTCTGCACACAATTTGGGGCATGTTGGATCATCAGAGTTGCCAACCCCCAAAAAAGTTTTCAGTAGTAAAATTTCTGAATTTCAGTAGTTTTATGACATTTTCCGTAGCCATACGTCCTCGCATTTTTTTTAAACGAAGACATGCATAAACAGTCTGCAACGAAGGTCGTGAAGAGTGTTTCCGCACGAATTATTGAGAGATCCAGATCGGGCTTGAAAAAGGTGGCAACCGACTGAACAGGGACTAACTTTTCTGGATCAGGGCAACGATTTTTGTGACGGTTGTCATTCACGTGTTGCGTCACATCGTGTGATCTCGATGACGCAGTGATGCATGGAAATTTTTCAGAATACTCTTTCCTGTACTCTTGATTTGCTGTCCTCTTCTTTTTTTCTGGGCTTTCATCGCTACTTTTCTTTCTTTTTGGCATCATGGATTCAAAATACGCCGCACACAAACTTTTCTTCTCGCGCTGTAGAACGTGACCCGGAAACGAAAGTGTCACAGAAAGGTCGAGGTTTTGTGCACCGATTGGCCGTTTGCACATCCACTTCACGGTGATGGGTCGAATTTCCTAACATGCACTGGGAGCGTGATCTATTACACCGTGCACGTAAACCGAATGACCGTGACCTTGAGGTGCTACGGGAGGCACAGGCGCTCAATAAAACTCGTTAAAACTGTAATACTATCGTCGAAAATTGACTTTCCGTAGTAAATTTTCGATTTGCGTAGCTCCGTAGCCGCGTATTCATTTCCGGAGTAAACTACGGAAATTCCTAGTGGTTGGCAACCCTGGATCATGATGGCCAGCACTTAGAACAGTTTGTGAGTTTGAAAAAATGTGCCCACTAAAAAATTATTCAAAGTTATAAGTACTATATATGCAATAAGGCTTATACCACTGGGCAATATCTGTCTAGTACTAAACTTAGTGGTTGGACAAAAATGTAAAGATAATCATTCTCGTAACAACTTTGCATGTGTACTTGAAGTAAAATGTATGTTGGCCTGTACATGTGACATTGTGAGGAGGTCTAAAATCGTATGCGATTAGTAGTATAGTAGTAGTAGTAGTAGTAGTAGTAGTAGTAGTAGTAGTAGTAGTAGTAGTAGTAGTAGTAGTAGTAGTAGTAGTAGTAGTAATAGTAGTAGTAATAGTAGTAGTAGTAGCAGCAGTAACAGAAGTAGTAGCATGATGACAGAACAAACTGCAAAGACTTTTTTCATATGCTTCTATTGAAAATTACTGTAGAAGTAGCAGCAGAAGTAGAAATAGTAGTAATATAGTAGTAGAAGCAGTAGTGAGGACAAAATAGGCTGTGAATTCTTTGTAAAGGTCCTTTTTTGCCAACTTATACTTGATTAAAATAATAACACTGAATAGAACTATTTAGTTGGATTGAAAATAAACTGAATTCAATGTGAATAAAATTCTCATCAAATCAACCCACTTGGCATCATGAAGATCATGTGAGGACTATACACCAGGGCCTCTTGAGACATCGCGCTTGGCACTAGCAGGTGGTAGCCAAGCAATTCTTCTTCTTTCATGGCCTAGAAAATTAAAATAACACAAATGAATGGCCATAGTTTTTCATCTCTTGTAGCCCGTAATATTCAGCACACATTACCTTACTCTTGTCTTGTTGAAAAAAAACTAAAATGTAACATTTTTCAGTCATTCATTCACAGGTTGTAATACTAATAAGTTGAAGAAAAATACTTACATCGTATCGCTCAGTGTGCTCAAGAACAATCAGTTTGTCAACCTGGCTTGGGGCAGACTCATCTTCCGTTGATATCAGTGCTACAGACAAGAAAAATAACATCAACTTTCAGTTGCATTTTGTTTTCATTGTTAGCGGTGGTGTTTGTGGGGTTTTCACCCCAATATAAAACTGACCAAAGACAAATACATATGCTCTAAATAAGATATGAACTTAGAATATTCATTATCAGAACACTTCAATGATAAAACAAAGAAAAAGGCTCGTTTGGCCTCGTGAACAGGCTCTGTTAAGTACTACAAACACTTAGATAGGAGTAACTTCATTTCTCAAATGGTTCTGCCCATGACAACTATTGTAGTCATTTGAAGCTGATCTATTAAAAATACTTACCCAGTGCATAATACAGCTCTTGGCTTGTCTCCTGGTTGACGCCTGCTCCAAGCACAATCACACCATCCCTGAAACAAGATGCAAGGCATGTAAACAACGGACTTCAGTGATTATCAGCAAAGTAACACAATAATTAATGAAGTAAAGTCAGGTAAGACGAATAGATTTTATTCTTTAAATCCAACACAGAGAGAAAGAAGGTTGGTGTTGGTGATGGGGTGTTTGAGGCAGAAGGTCAAGGGTTGGGTGAGAGAGAGAAGTTGAAGTTGATTGAGATAATGTTGATGATCTAGGAAACTGATGCTTTTAACTGTGGAACTATGAACATTATAAGCAAACAGGCTTTCAAAATCTATTCTTTGGTTGATGACATCTGGTATGATCTTGCTTTTTTGATAAATGAAAACACTCATCAGGTTATTACGGGGGTGAAATGGGAAAAATGAACAACAAGTAGTCTTAGGTCCAGCTGTAAATCTAAACACTAAAATAAAACAATCTGTTATGTAAAGTGCTACATTTGCTTGTATTTCCGTACTAAACTATTTCCAATTCATGTCATCATAAGTAGGCCTAATGTATACCTTAATACACCACCAGCTGAACAACTCTGCACTGCCCTCAAAGTATTGCTGATCAGTGTTACAGATGTATGTGATCTAACCTCACACAGTCTTCACACTATCACATGGTGGAATAAAACTTAAAAATAAAAACAGTACAACAATTCCCATGACTTACTGCAGACAATGCCTACCCTCAATTTGAAGTTTCCGTATTAGCTTTTTCAAATTTCAGTATTACTATTACGATTTCCGTATTTACTTTTACTACCTATTGTTTTTGCACTCATCCTTTTTGATATTATGCGAAGAATCCAGTGATAGATTGATTTGCTGCCACAATGTTCTTTTTCTTCTCCAAAAGCCTCGTAATTCTTCATATACTGTGGGCCTTCCACGTGCCGCTTGATGTCGTTCATATCACCGGCGGAGATGCCAAACTGGTTGGCACAAATCGTACTTTTGAGTCAGTGCTGCCGCAAATAACGAAAGGACACTTTTCCGAATACGAGGCAAGAAATGTCTGCACCTTGCGCGTTTTTTTTTTTGAAGATTCAGATTCACAATCACATTGCTTAGCCATTCGTTTGAACGCCATGTTTTAAATTCTGTCTCACGAGCACCGATCTTTACTGCGACCACTGACCTATATTCTAATACTTAGAATACTTAATTCTTAGAATACAGGTCAGTGCTGCGACTGTGCAAAAACGGGTTCGGCAAACTTCGGTGCCTCTACCGGAAACTTCGATATCACAGGTCTCCACTGCGACTGCGCATTGCGGCATTAAACCTTCGGAAAAAGGTCATGCGGTGCATTACCACAGGCCAACGATTTCGATTTTTTTTCTTTATCATTTTTTTAAATTTCCGTACCGTAAAACAAATATCCGTATTTTCCGTAGCGCTTGCCGAGTTTTTCAAATTTCCGGAAAAAATACGGAAATTCCGTACAGGTAGGCATGTCTGTTACTGACTTGGTCAATAATGTACTTACCCAATCAGTTGAACGTCCAGCAGCCACACATGCAGCTGAGGTAGGGTGACTGAATCCTGCTCCTGTGGAAATGTCTTTACAAATAAAAACATGTAATTATAATGCAATCTCATTCAGTATTTTATCACTAATACCACATTGAATATAGATATAAACACCAATAATTGTACTGAGGCTTTTACACAGTTATTTGTAGTTCAAAACTCCACAAACACTACTTAACAGAAATCCACATACACTAACAAGCTGAAAACCACACATCACCAAACAGAAACCCACACAAATGCGTTAACATAACTACATAAACTAACAAAAATGTATTTATATTTCACCAACAGATATCAATGTAGTTAGACTATTGCTACCTTTAGTCAGTGTACCAAATAAATCGGTTTTTCCGTAATTGGTCAGTATTTATTTTAGACACAAGATCACTCAATAATATATTTACAAAGAAAGAACAAACTGAATATTTACCCAAACTTTCCTGGCCAAAGCATCTTTGAACAGCCTCAGTGCATCAGCCTGGTACAGCAACTGAACAATAAGAATTAAACTTGACAAAACATTATGTTAGTTCATCAGAACCGGTTAAGCAATGGATAAATAAAATAAGGAACAGTTATATGACAGACAAAGCACTCAGTTCTAATTACAGCTTTGACTCACATTAGTTTTGAAATCCTACCCACCTTTTCAGGTCCATACGACGACATTAGCCATTTTTGCAGATGTGTGTCAGACAAAACGTAGAATGGACGCGTCTCCTCTTCTTCGTCTTCCTCCCCTGCTACTAATGCTTGCAAAGGCTGGAACATAAAGACGAAGTAAACAACCATACATTTGGAAAACTCCTCCCCTCCCTCCCAAAACATACAAAACAAAAAAACCACACACACAAAATAACTAGAAGTGCAAAGCCCATATGACTCACATGCTCCTTAAGGAACCCGTAATAGTTAACATGAAAATGAGTGCCCTTGAAAACAAACGAAACGGTGGCATTAAAATGCAAATAATACCGACTTTAACCTTTCCATGCCCTTGAGCTTAAGTTGACCTTGACATCCAGTTACATATACACTCATGTATTATCAAATAAAGTACAGCAAAAGTTGTCTTAAGCAAGAACAGCAAAAAAAAAAACGGGTGTTCTTAGGATGACCTTGACTTTCAGTGGCCTTGACCTTGGGATGACCTTGACCCTCATGTGACATTTCATGCATGTCTGATCAAATGTTGTAATGCATGGGCTAAATAAACAGCCATTCCACTGTACGATGACCTATCTTTTTGTATGTTTTTGCAAGGCCTAAAAAAAAAACCATGACCTTCAAAGATCAACGCAAAGACTGAACATATATGAAAGATCAATCTATCAACTCTAAATACAACAAGTTTGGACTTTATATATTTCATTGTTTAGGATCAAGGTCACTTCAAAGTACCTATGTTTACTGATTTTAGACAGCTTCGGTGACCTCGGCCTTGGAGTGAGGTTGACCAAATTTGTAGTGTACAGTGGAACCTCCGGTATACGACCGTCCAAAATCTGAGAAAAAACGGTCTTATAATAGAGGTGGTCTTATACCGGAAACAAGGGGTGGGGTGGGGGGAGGGGGGGGTCAGGCTCGGAGGAGTATGTAGTCATAATTTTCACACTCACCAGCATGTATTCTCTGACAAAGGAAACTGTAAAACATGTTTCATTTTTAGATTTGTCTTTTATTCACAACTTCAAAAATAGAAAACAGTCGAACCACTGCCAGACGCGTTCATCCAAGTCTGTCAGTGCAGAAGCTCTCAGTTTCGATGTTTCCCTTTTCGCCACTTTCTCCACTCTCCCATCGTAGTTTCACAGATTCCTTATCCTTTATGATGAGCTGAATTTGGGTCTTCCCAACGTCTAAACTTCTTGCAATAGACAAACAACTCTCCCCATTTTCACTTCTTTCAATCACTTTCATTCTCTCTGCCAAACTCAAAACGTTCCTCTTGCGCGACGCCATTTTGACAGCCTGTGTAGGCGAGTAATGTCCCTTATTTGCGAACCGGAAATAGCAGACAACAGCAGGCGTACACTAACATGAGAGAAAAAACGAAAGGTACAGACAGCAAATTAACTGATATCTCTTTTAAATTGCCCTAAGACGGTCGTATAAAGGGCTTAAGACACGGTCGCTGGTCGCATAAACGAGGTTGTCGCATACCAGAGGTAATTTATTATTGGAAGTGAATCCGTCAGAAGTTTTCAGGTCACATAACGGAGGGAGTCGTATACCAGAGAGCCGGATACCGGAGGTTCCACTGTATTATGTGTCTTATTGATATCTATCATGCATCAAAGAATCATATAGATCCAGTGGTGTTCCTAGGATTAGAGGGCAATAGGACAAAATGTCCTAAATCATAAAATTAATCGGACATCATGTCCTGACTACATAAAAGCAATAGGACATTCAGATTGTGAAGCGAACCGATTAATGGTGCTTCTTTTTTCTTCAAAAACGAGCTCAAAACAGACTGCCCTTTAGCAACACAAAGCATTTTCTTCGGCGGCATTTTGAGCGTAGTAAGATCGTTGCAGAGGAAGTATGGTGTCGGTTATTTCCCTTTCAAAAGTGTCGAGAGTTGCGGCCCTTTTGTTTTCGACGGAATGTACTAAAGAGTGATAATAGTCTAGCATTGTCCACTATTCAAACTCGTTTTAACGGCTTTGACACTCCAGTTTGTACAGATGTTTCTTGCAGTGACCGCTCTAGTCATAATACTATCGGACAATGACCGCTAATTTCGCAATAGAATCGGACATTTGACGGGACACAAGTGTTTGCATTCGGTCATTTTCCAAACGAATCGGACCATGACCGATGTCCGAGGCCTCGGGACATCACTGTAGATCAATATTAATAACCTAGAAAAAAAATTTTTTTGAAAGATTGTCATTTTTGGAGTGAAATTTGTTGACCTGTGACCTTGACGTGAAGTCTTTCATTCACCAATCATTTATGAGGGCTCATGGGTATACACCATCTTACCAAGTGGCTGCGATAGTTGAAATAGGTTCTGAAATATTAATCCACTTGCAAGTTTTGCACACACACTGCAGAGGACAGATTTTTTTTTTCAAATGTCATTTTTGGACTACAATCTAACATGCTTACAAAAAAGTCCAGTGGAAAAACTTTTGTTATACCCAAAGTTTGTTGTACCAGTAGTAGGCAGTTAGTAGCCGACTTGTGGTTTTGTATTCTTTATATCCATTGTATCTCTAAGTCTTCTTTAAAACTGATGTATTAAAAATATGTTCTCTTTCTTCAATCAAATCACTAAATTCAGTCCTATCAAGAAAATCCAAACTAAACAAAACATGTCGATATGATTTATATGCGATAAAACAAACTAACATCATATAAAAATTGAAACAGATGTTGACCATTACATACTTTAAAAATCTCTTTGAAAGGTATTGAACCAAAATGTTTCTCTTTCCTCAATCAGATCAGCACACTCAGACATGAAATGGCGAACGGAAAAGGATTGATCACATGCAAAGCACCATGGTGGTTCTTCTCCTTTTAAAAGGAAACTGTGGGTGATATAAGTATGCCCAATATGAAGGCGAGACAAAACTGTTTCTTCTTTGTGAGTGGACACAAATGTTTAAAGTTTCAAGAGGTAAAAATAACAAACATCTGATTTAAGAGTTACACATTTATAAAAAAAAAAATTCTCAAGTCAAAAGGTTACAGTTTGTTTCTTAGCACATTCAGAGATATGCTTTTCACACAAATCAAGCAGCAGTACATATACTTTAATCCTTGTAATGCTTTAGCGATAAGGCATATGCCGACTTCAACTGTCCAAGTTCCTCGTTGTTGTACACAGAGGCCTCTCTTGACTTGACTACTAGCAGAGACTCCACAACATCGTCTCCAAGGCAGGACCTCTGATCTGTAATGGTCTTACGCACACAAATGAACACTCTTTCACAGGCTGCACTGCTGTGAGGAATGGTACAGATCCCAAGCATGACCTGGGAAAGGTTAAGCAGCTGAGGGTGTTTCTTGGATACATTGATCCAGGTAACATCAACGCGGTCGTCTCTGCAATTTGCCAAGTCAGTCACCTGGTACAGTGCCAGTTCTTCATACAAAGTTTCTTGTGTAACTTTGGAGGGCAGCAAGGCAGGAAATCGATCAAGAAAGTACGCAAGATCCTCTTGTTCAACATGATGTTGACATTGTGGGTCCACAATCCTGGCATGCTTCAAGAGGGGGTCTTCCAGGGGAAGTTTTTTAAGCAGGTAGGAAACCACAGCTTCAAAGTAGCATCGAACAGCTGTGAAGAATTCAGCAATTCTAATTGGTCGAAGATACAGCTTTTGTGCATCCCTCAACATGGCCTTTGCCTCGTCACCAATCAGTAGGTGCTCATCATTTTTCTGATTGTTCCGCTCTAGGAAAGAGACTGTAACAGGATCTTTGCCTTGCACAAACTCAGGCTTCATAAATTTAATGTACAGAGACACAATCAGACCCACAAGTGAACATCTAACTTCATGCACAAGAGGGGCTTCCCCTTGAAGCTTCACAAGCACACCATCAAACACTTTGACAGTGTAGTTGAGGAATGCGGTATACAGCTTATTGGTTGGAGACCGAAGGAATGTTGAAATACTCTCAAGTTTTTTTAAAGAACCACCACAGGCACTTGCGGCCTCAACCTCTGTTGAAGCACTGACATCTGTTGCTTCTGGATCCTTGCTGTGCGATTTAGCCGTCTTCTTCGCCTCCACTTTCTTCTTCAGCTTGATTTCCTCATCAAAGTACTGCTTGAGAGGCTCCCAGTTATCCAGAAGACGCTTGACACACCTGCAAACCACACAAACATTACATTACATTACATGTTTATTGCTTTAGGTCCAGCGGACTCTCTCGAGCCAAATCAGGACCAGAAAATCGGTATCCACAACTCAATTGAAAGAGGGCTCACTCTCAATCCGTATAAGAGATCTGCCGAAACAACCCCAATGGTAACACTGAAGGCACTCCACCAGTCGGTCATTTACAATAAAGGCTTCCCATGCAGGGGACGCTGAGGCTATACTCTAATTTATCGAACCCCCGTTTACAAAAACAAAATAGAATATAAACATGAAAAAATATTAAAACGAAACTCATACATATAAAATGCCTACATTGCTAAACAGAAAGCCCTAGTGACCATTTGGCAGAAAGCGTCCAATATCCCCAAGCTGACGCAACAGACCCCATACACAAACGAGGAGTTTTGGAAGAGTTTTCGAGAAGAAAGGTAGGTGACTGGTCTAGCGAAGAAGATAGTAGATTGATAGAACAGAGTATGAATGTGAAAGAACAAAGGAAAAATGAGAAAGACAGTAACAGTGAGAATTTAAAGCACTAAATTTCCAGAAAGTGGGGATGCTGTTTATACAGAAACATCGGCACCCCCTCGGGGGCAACCACACACACAGGATGGGGAAAGACAGTATACAGCATACTTACTTAATAACTTTCATTTAACAATTGATCAACAGATAAAATGTTTACGTTTCCCTTAGCAGTTGCTACATACCTTGTGATGCTAAGCCATCTGGTGCATCCATGCTTCAGCATCTTGTGCTGGTCCACATCATACAGCAGCTGTAGATCCTTAAACGTGGTTTGCCTGAGGGTGCTTTTCTTGAAATAATAAAATATGTCTATCAGCACCTCATCGATTGGTGGAAGACATCCTGCACCTTTCTGAGCTGCAATGTGCACCAGATGAAGTGGGCATGTCACAGGGCAGTCTGTGATGAAAGCCGAGCAGTCTGTGTGTGAAGAGTATAAGGGCAGGGGTAGTAACTGCGTGATTATCGTATGCGTGGTTATGCGTGCAAATCGTGATTCAACAGCGTAGATCGGCTAGCCAGTTTAGGAATTTGCTCACTATAGTCAGAACAGGTTTGACAGAGTCACAGAGAGGACGTGCGGTCTTGTTTCTCTGGAGTTGTTTTGTTCTGGAAGTAAGGGAGGGACAGTTATTGACGTAAATAATAGCTGGTTCCAAAAGGAATACTAGTTGGAAGTGTTACAGTTGTGGTAGCAAGCTCGGGAAAGAGTGTAGCTCAAAATAACTAAGTTTTTGTGTTTGTGGTGGGTTAGTGTTGAGGTATTGTCCACTAACGGAAACTACTACGCACTGGATTACCTTACTTGGAGTACTGTGTAGACAAGCAGGGGAAAGGGCTACAGGTACTATTACATTCGAACCGTTTGGGTAAGTGTGATGGTGGTATTTTTCCTCACTGTGCCAATGACCGAGGGCCGGCTGTTGGGGTGTTGAACGATGGCTGTGTGTGAGGCTGGGGAAGGATGAGGATGGTTGCACTGAGGAGAGGCAGAAGAAAGGAAGAGTGCGACTGAAGGAGGGAGAATGAGGGAGGAGAATGGGGGTGAAGTGTGATGAAGGTAGGATGGAAGTGGTTGCTGTTGTCGTGGTTGTGGTTGCTTGAGATGAATAATGTGTTGATGTTTCAGGGTCCCCAGGAACAATGATTATCAGAAAGTAAGCACCTTTTAAGGACCTTTTAAGGACCTCGTAACAAATATTAAGGAAGGGTAATAATATATTTATGTAGCTGTAAATAAGTGAACAATATATTATGAAGGTCACAATAAATAATATGTATTGAAATAGTATTTAACGAGAGCAACTATTTATTACATACCGTTTAAATAGACAGAATGCACTCGCACCAACTCGGCTATTAATAACACTGGTAAAAAGTTGCCATCATGGGTCTACATCAATGTCTTTAACAGCAATAAACTTCATTTTAATAAAACTGACATGGGAAAGACTTGAGACACCCAAAAGGACTGTTTTAATTATAAGCAGAATTACAACAGCTTCAGTTCTTTCTCTCTCATTTCAATCTGTCCACCAAGCCGAGCGACTGTACATAATTTTTCTTTGGATGTCAATCTAAGAGTGTTGGCACGGGCTAGAAGTATCAGGCTGCTCTGCTGTTATGCATCTAAGCAAAGGCTCTCTGCTTCAATTGTTAAGTGTCTGGCATCATCTTCTTCCTTCTTTCTCTTTTTCTTGAGTGTGTCAATTTCTTCAGTTATTAAAGCACGTTTGACTTGTTTTTGATCCTGAACCTTCTCATCTCGCTGAGCTTTCAGGAACTGTTCGTACCTTCCCCAAGCATTTCCAGCAGCAGCTAGTAGCTGGGCATCGATGGCGACATTTGTTACTCAACCAACATTTCGAATGTGGTCAATCATAGTGCGTCCTGCCTTTAGAGAAAGTTATGAAAGGTTGTCAGTGGTGTATCGAGTGCCTTTTTTAAAATAGAAAAACTGTAGCAAGTTGGAAGCGTTGTCTTTTTCTCTAAAGCTGCTTTCACATAGATTTCAAGAGCAGGTAGCAGATTTCTCACTCACCGTGCAGGTGCAATGTTTTCAAGCCAACGATGCCGACAGAACTTCAAAGGAAGCTCACTGGACCCAGATACTTTGAGGTAATCTTCACGTCGAGGGGAAGCATCAAACAGCTTAAATGCAGTTGTAAGGATGTTCTCAATGTCCCAACCAGAGGCTTCGCATCCACACTTAAATGCATTATGAATGGTGTGTAGACCAAAACTACCTAAAGAAAGTAAGGCCAGTCCATCATGGTTCAACTTTAGGTCATCATTAATCATTTTGTGAACACTCCAATTGACGTTGGGGCCATCCATGTCTAACTAAAGAAGACCTGGCTTCTCAATGTTAAAATATGTTAACACAGATGACAGTTCTTTATCGAAGTTTGAAGCAGTTGCACGCCCAAGAAAACAACTGGTAAGATATCGTGTTTGCACTGTACTTTGTTCCCAGAACCGAATCCACACATCCATCTGCTTAATGTTCTTGTTAAGGGACTCGTCAAAGAGCATAACCGGTTTTTGAATCAGACTTTATAGATTGTACTAGCGCCTCTGAAAATTGAAGGCCCTGGTTTAGGTTCGGCGCTCGAGATACTCTGAGTCTCTGATGAATAAAATTGATCAACGCCAATGGCTCCCACATTTTCTTTTACATTTTTCTTATGTTTTGCACTTTTCATGTGTGCCTTTAGGGCGGCTTCTCCCATAGCAGCTAAGTTGATCTTCGAAACACAAAGCCGACATTTCGCTTGTCTACGATCCTTTGGATCGGCAAGAATCCATGGCGAATCCAGTTATTTTTTTTGTAGATCTATGGCCGACGTAAAGTCTTGTATGTGAGAAATATCGCGAGATTTGCAGAAATTTGGTACTAGCGGGAAACATTGAAAGGAGGGGGTTGTGACGTCAGTCCAAGGTTGAATAAATGAATAATTAATTGTGAAAGGTCACGCATATGACATCATTATGAATGATCAATGATCTAGATTTTTTTAATGTTTTTATTTCTTTTAGTTACAAATACTAAATAAATAAAAACTAATAAGCACTTTATTATTTTTCTAAGGACCTGCCAAATTGTATAAGGACTTAGAAGTGAAAAGTAAGCACTTTTAAGGCCTTATTTCTGGAAAGCCAAAACTACAAACTTATACTGACTTATAAGGCACCTACGGACCCTGTGTTTACATGTATTCATTTGCAGCATTGCTCATTTCATGCATTCATAATTTCATCTAGTTCATGAATTATGTATTTGATTACAAGTGACAATAATAGTAGTCAAGGGAAGGGAAGTGGACAGCAGTTGTGCCTCCTCAAGATGCAGAAGTTAGTGAGTGTAATAGGGGGGAGAGTGTGAGGAGGGAGGGGGACAGAATCAGGTGGACATGACATTAACAATACGACAAGCATGTTGCAGGTTCGAAAGTTCGTTCGTATTCATCAGTTCGTCACTGGGTGACGTGGATCGACGTTGACCAGCGTCGTGCGACAACGACGACGGCACTTGGTCGTGTGGACTGAACATCATCATCACCACCCGTTCGTCTACGTCCGCATCATTGTGTACATCATCATCGTTCCACAACCCCACCCTTCCTGTGGTGGTTGTGACGTCCGTGGACGGGACCTGGCCTCGACGTCGCAGTCTAGCTGACTGGAGGGGTCCAGCTGAGAGACGACGAGGGCGGCAGGGCTGCCGCGACTACGGCGTCACCATCACTATCATCATCATTGTCAGCGGCGAGAGGGAGCGGCGACGCCACTACGTTTGGACATCAACAGCAACAGGCCGATAACAGCTACGAGGAGGGGCGGATACCTTTACGGAGACTTCGACAGGGACGTCATACTGCCAGGTTGGCTCTTTCCTTGTTGTCCCTCTCTTGACACTCGAACCCCCCTTTCGTTTGTTTACGTGCAACGGACATTTGCTGTGCACAGTTCGATACATAGACGTGGTTGATTAGCAACCCTCGATCATCTGACATACCATTCCATTGTTCATCGACCCATTGATTGTTCCATCACCATTTTCTTCGTTTCATGTGTAAATGTTGTATGTGTATGAGTGTGTGGTATGAATGAATAAATAGCTTGAAAGTTGTATATATATTTGTTGTGTTTTCATCACTTCCGTCTGCGGGAAATCGCCATTCTTTCTGGGTTGTCTGCGTGTGGAAGCTGTTTGTTTGTGGCGTCTGCCCGGAGGGAGTCGTGGCTGTGACAGGGCAGCCTGCCAAAAACACAGTTGGCTGTTCCTTGGCAATAAAAGAGATCACCCCCTTGTTGCCTCCTGTCATCACAGGTGCATTGTCGCATCCAAAGGCAATAGAGTTCGTCCAGGGGATGCCTTGAGCTGCTAGTTCATTGTCGATCAGCTTGAAGATGTTTGCTCCTGAAGCACATAAATAAATACAATATATATTCAGTCATAGTCTGTGAGCATCAAAAGTAGCATATAAACAAATAACCATAACTGAAGGGAGAAAAAACTTTCTACAAACCAGTAGCATTGTTGCTGCAGTTCCTCATGGCCAGGAGCTGGGAGCTGACAGTCCCTAGTCCATCTGGTCCTATGCAGCAGGTCCTAACCACCAGCGGGAACTGTTTCTTATCACCACTGTTTCATCCATCTGTAGCAAGGCTGTAGGGACGTTCTTTCATGTTAGAGGCAATGTGAGCCATGGTCATCGCTGACATTTCTTTTATCATAACAGTTGCCTTGGCTCGACCGCATTGAATCCCTGGAAGGAAAAAACTAAATGTATTATCTTAGGCTTCCCCCTTATTACTGAACATCACCATGGAGACACATCTATCTCCACTGACATTAAACATTGTACATGAAAAATAAATGTGAAGAAATATGTCATCGATTTTGAATTGGAAACATACCATATTAAAAATTGGAAAAATATTATATAATGTATAATTATGTTCATGATACATATAGTGTACATTATATGAAAATATTCAAACTGTCAAGTGGCCACAAAAAGCAACAACAACAAACAAACAAAATACAACAACGAACAAAAAATCTTAAACTTGAAAAAGACGAGAACTGTAATTCTTAAAGTATTTTATTTGCTTAAAAATATTTGTTTGGGCAATCTTGTCTTGTCTTGCCGTGTACGCCCACAATCAATCGTGTTGATCATTATGGCATTTGAGAGGAAGATTTTGAATCAACAAACATAAAGAAAAAAATATGCATTAAAAGAAATGTATTAAAATACGTTACCTACCTTGAGCAATCTTTGAATCTGGAAACATCAACTTGAAATCTTTCGACAGACGATCGGCAGTGCTGAGTGAAAGGTTGGAGTCACAGATTAACTGGCACATCTTGGCTTCTGCTTGCGTAATTTGTAGAGCTAGCTTGTTTTTGCCAGAGTCCATGCTGGTCATGAACATTGTGGCAATGTTCTGTGTTTTGCCATCGACAGCAGCAGCTAAACTTTTATGAGACTTGCTCTTCACATGTCGCTCACAATCATTCCGGCCACCATGTGCACAAGAAAAGTCCAGTTTGCAGATCGAGCAGTGCACTGCACCTTGGCTTTGTCGGGCTGCTACCAAACAAGGCCATTCTTTGGAATAAGAAGCCAAAAATTTCTGCTTTCGTTTGGCACAAACACGTTTGGATGAACTAGCCATCTCAGCATCTGAATCATCATCGGTTTCATGAATTCTTTTGTCCATAATTATTTGCAGAGAAAACAGGCTAGGCGGAATACACACGCAATCGACACTACAATGGCGCTTAGATTTTGTCTTTCTAGCGCAATTTTTTCACAGCTTCCGCTTCCGACAAAATAAACATTACCGAAATTTGAGCAAATTTTTTTTTTTTTTCGGTCTTTACTGGCCGATTTCCGGATTTTTTAACTAGAGATCGTAACAGCGTACTCGAGGTCGAAATATCGGGACAATACGGCGAAATACGGACGGGTAAGCAGGTCTGTATATGTCTCAAGCTTGACAGTAGCCAGAAGCCCCGCACCACGACCGCAAGCGGAAGTGGAGTGCAATGGGGGCTGGAATGGGGAGGTGAGGGACAAACCGGCGAACCGGAAGCCACACCCCCTGTCGCAGCCGGACGTAACACTGCGAACAGTGCTTTATATGTCTCAAGCTCGACATTAGCCAGAAGTCCCGACCCGGTCTAAATCCCGTAGGAAACAGAAGGGAAGGCTTCAGCAAGTAGCTTATCCGGACCAGCCGGGGCATCCCTGCCGGAAAAATTTATGTGGTCCTAAACTAGGGCGACCACTTATATGTTTCTGGTCATAACCTTGACCAGAAACGGCTCCAAGGTCACTTCTGGCAAGACCAAGGAGCCACCCCTCACCTCACTACCGCCACTCCACACCTCACCACCACCACTCTACAAACCTGAAGGGTAGAAGACAAAGCAGGAGGCGCAGGAGCGGAAGCGCAAAGTAGCAAAACAGAGGTAATGTCGGCAGGGGAGGAAACGAAGGAAGGCACAGAGAAAACTCGACATTCCTTAGAACGAACGGCCGCCGAAGTAGAAGAGACGCGCATAGACGGGGTTGAAGCCGACGAACAGCTAAGTTGAGACATGACAAGGAAACCCAAAACTCCGCCGGCGGTAGTAACAGCAAACTACAGGGCGAACGCAGAAAGTCAGCAAAAAAAGAGAGCTAGAGTAGACACAACCACACTCAGCGAGTGCCAAAAAAGGAATGAGATGTGCGGACCGTTATCGTGAGCGCTTGGACGCGTGTTATAGCACGAGACGCACGGGGAAGGTGGTTCAGGGGAAGCAACTCTATGACTGTTTTATTTTTGTCAGCTTCTGTTAGAGTTAGAATAACATATTATTAGACATTTCACTTGATGAAAACTGACCTAGCAACGCCATAAAAATTGCACTTTTGAGTCATGGTATAGTATGAGAAATTAATCATATGTTTTAGGTTTAAGAATGAACTTACCGTCTTGCAAATGATCTTTATTGGATCGGTGGTCGTTTTGATCAGGGGCACTCATATCTGGACATGCGAGCGTCTATGCCAGTAGCACATCTCCCTTCTTTGGGGTAACTATTATGATAGTGGTTATAATGTGGTTTTGATGGGTTTCTGACTATTTTCCAGTGGATTTATTGTGACAGTGTGAAAAATGCATGACCCCCGATCGTCCACTATAGCAGTAAAATCTTGTCAGCTGTATTGTTTTTATGTGAATAAAATGAAAGTGAATGCTTCTGTTAGCCCTTGTAAAGCAGTCACGGTGATAATGACTCACATATGCTATGCATGCGAGTCAAAAAGCAGCAAATCTTTACAAAAGATGAAATTACAAAAGGTCATTTGAGAACATAAACATGGCTGAAGTAGCAAACCTTAGATCATACAGCCTTTCGATTACAAAACATGACTATTTCTTCAGTGTTACAAAAAAAAATGTATTTCCAAACAACAACAAAACTAAACCAGAAAAGAAAATATTTTAAAAGCGAGCAGACTCACAGCTCCTGATGTTTGTGCTTGTGTGGCACCAAAGATGAAGGATGACATACGACGGCCAATGCCAGAAAACATGCCCTGGGAAGTCTTTAGCGCCACACAGCTAATAGAATGCTGAAATGAATACAAAGATACATCAATGTATAAACAAATAAACGGGTATCCATAAAATTATACACGATTCTTAATTTCTACTTATCTGTTCTCTACTCACACCATCCTAGCTTACATTACCAGTGCAACTAGGGATATCTCTTTTTTCAATGGCCAAGAATGTCTCAATGGTCAAATTTATTACCTTTGCTTTCGTATCAATTAAAAACCTTAAAATGTAGATCAGTGAATTATTATTATTGTTTTTTTTATTTTATTATTATTATTATTATTACCTGTCCAAATGATGGCTTCAGCAGCAAGAGAGAACTAGTAGTTGTAGCAAGTAAGATCCCATATGGCTAAAACCAAAAAAACGCATCACATGTTAAGCATCAAATTACCTGCAATACTGCCATACCTTAAAGAAGATTATGATTAGAATTAACTAAATGAGTCCACTAAATAATTAACGATTGCATTTCAAAATTGTTGCTGTAAAATTACATATAATTATATATAGGTATAATAAGAATAACATATTATTAGACATTTCACTTGATGAAAACTGAACTACCAGCAACAAGGTGCACAGAAAACCCCAAACACCTGACAGACCGACTACATAAATACGTCCATCATCAGCAGCACTTTGAGCTGCTAAAAGACCTATTTAACAACAATTCATTTAATTTCATCACCCTACCAAAACAAATTTTCTGCAAGAACTTGTGACATAAGCTGCTAATTGGATTTCTTTATGTTTCATTTTGTGTGTGTGTGAAATGTGGCAGTAAGGTACTAAAGTGAAAATGTTCATGTTCACAAACCTGAAAGCTGACAACACAGGCGCACTCCTCCCCTTTCAGCTCTGCGCTGATTTCTGCAGTGGATGCTTCATACGCGATGTTGGGCCAATACCGCACCACACCTTCCGGGGAAACAGCCACGCAAGCAGTTGGCTGACCTTCCCCAGATGCAACAAGGACGCAGACCCTGCCAGCACTGTGAGCCAGGTCGCTCGGTGGCAAGGTCAGTTCTTTGCACTGCACACCCTGTACAAACACAAACAGATCCAAAATGGAAAGAAAAAAATTAATTTACAAAAGTTGTTATCATCCTTCAACTACAGTTGCAACACCCAACCAATAAAATACATTAACCAATGGAATAACAAAACCATTCATTTTTTGTATATCCTATCCTATCCCATAACTCAAAAGTCATTAGGGCACCACAGATGATCGTTTAACCAACGTACTCCATCTTTCCCTGTCCTCAGCAGTCATCATGGCTTCGCTCAGTCAATTGGTCATCATTTTGGTCTTCTCTGCACTATTTCTATTTTAAGGCTCTGGAGGTGGTGTCAAGCTTCTGTACCAGCTGTTCAAGTTCTTGTTCCTCTCCAGCCAATCTATCAATGTCATCCGCAAAACAGAGGTTGGAGACTGCTCTACCCCTTATGCTGATTGTGCCTTCATGATCTGCAAGGGCATCTGACATGATCCACAGTGTTGGGGAGAGTAGGCATTCTTAACGCAGGCCTATTGTTGTTCTGAACCAGTTCCAGATAGCGCTGTTGTGGAGGACTGCACTGGTAGCCTTGTCATACAGGTTTTTGATGACTTCAATGTTAGGGCTTATGTTGTACACTCTCATGTTTGCCCACAGAGCTGCATGCCAAACTCGGTCAAACACATTCTTGAAGTATACAAATTCATCATATAGATGTTGTTCGTGCTGTAGGTATTTCTCTCAGATTATTCTGAGGCTGAAATTCTGCTCAGTGGTATTTTGCCTTGCCCTGCTTATTCTTCAGCTATGATTTGTTCAGCTTGGGATTTTAACCTGTTGAGCATTATTTTCAGGACTTGCTGGGATGAGGCTGATCATACGGTAGTTTTGACATTCCTGAAGGCTACCCTTTTTGGGAATAGTGATGGCAAAGTACTGGGTCCATGGTGGAGGTCACTCCTCACTCTGCCAGATCTTGTTATAGATGATGGCGAGAGCGTCAATCATTACTTCTGCTCCTGCTTCAGAGGTTATTCTAGGATTTTGAAGAAGTGGGGGCAGGCCCCCCTTCCTTGAAAAAAAGGGGGGGATTAGGCCCCCCTCTGACCAAAACAGTGGGGTCGTCTTCTCGGCATATATAGGGTGTACACACAAACAAATATCCATATCTGTTTTGAACTTTTCTCCCGTGATGTTCACGGATAAACTGCGAAACAGTCAAGTGTCGCATTCTCTCCAAACAGTAAGTACACACAAATCGCAGACAAAATATATCACAAACTGGTATCTGTAACCTTGCTTTCACAACTGTTGCATAAAAGTTCTGCTATTTTAGAAGATCAGTCATGGGAAAACAGTTTAACTGTTTTCTTCACAGCTCCTCCACTGAATTCGAAGTCGAAAAGCGTGCGCTTTTTCGAAGCCATTCTGATTCTGATTGTAAACCAGTTCCAACCGGTCAGGTTCATCGATGCCACACTCAGAAGAAAGGTGATTGGTCAAAAAGAATAGCATCGGCCAATGAAAATTTGAGACACATCGCATATACAAGAGAGCAACTTCCGGTTAACTCGGACCATGTTGGTCCGCTTTCCTCCGTTGATTCCGCGGTTTCACCTGGGGATTCGAACAACAAGGAGGGGTGTCCTGCGCCCGTCACTGGCTGCGGAGACCCCTGGCTTGCTATCAATAAATTGCAGACTATGGTTGAGAGTCTTACCCAGGCGGTTGCTGGGTTGGTAGAAACGGTTCGCTGCCTGGCTGACAGGTGTCCACCTGTTTCCGGGCTGCCCCTCCTCGATGCCATGTCGGCCCGTCCGGGGGCTGGTAATCTGAGAGATGCGGCGTCCCAGTCTTCCCCCGAGGGTGGGCGGCAGGGTACGAAGCCTACCCGCACCCGTGGCACTCAGCTGAAACGTGGTCTCACTTGTGCTGATATTCTCAACCAGCTTGAGACAATTACTGAGGGGTATGCCGGTCACCCTCAGGGTGATGAGGTCAATGATGCGATGGAAACCTTTCGCTGGTGCTTCAAACGTATGCCGAATCAGCCGGGGTATAACGCTGCCGAGTTCTGTGCATTGACGCGTCGAAATAGGGATGAACCGGCGACTGTTCCGCCTTAGGTGGACTTGTTTCTCTCTGTTTTGTGGCCTGGGTCCCCCCGTGGCTGACTTAATGCGTCGGTTATCGTCTTACGTGACTCCGGTTTGAGTCTCGGCTCTAAATTTTTTCTTTGTAATTTTAACATGTTGAATATTTTTATTCCGTAACAGTTTTGTACATAACTATTTATCTTTTCATTAATAATCTTGTTTTTTGTCACGTTGTTTTTTAACCATTGGATTTTTTTAACATATATATGTCGTTATTTTAATCGTGGCCCTGAAGGATTTTTATTTTTAACTTGCTTTTATATTTTGATAGCCCTGATCCTGTCACCCCAGTCACAGACCTGGTCTGTTGCACATATAAAAGTTTTTTGTAAATCCGACCTTAGTATTTTTTGGTCTCTGGCCTCCACCCTCTTATGCGTATAAGCGTTCACCCCCTCCCCGTCGTGCGTATAAGCGTCAACCCAGACCTCTTAGGAGCGCCCTGCCTTCGCTGCGGCCTTTTCAACTGTTGCTGTAGCTTCATTTCCCTCTTCGGGACCTTCATCATACCAAGTCACCATTTAACTTCGGACCTGTCCATAACGGTCCTTTCAACCAGCGTCCTGTCCATAACGGTCATAATCTTCGACTACCCTCATCGGGAATCATCTTTTCTACCTGTCTTCAACAAGTCCCATATATGCGAAAGTGTCCTGGGACGTTAATTTAATCAACGAAACAAACGAACGAAACGTTTAACTCCAGTTTCCGCTACGCCCTAGCGGACGACAGAAACGTCACAGTAAAGCCCGCTTCGATCAAGACATGTAGCGGGATATTTCCAATCTCCGCGGGATCGCAAACGCGCTCATCGAATTTCTTTGCGGGATAAAAATTTTTGTGCGTGATCCCGCGCATCCCGCGCCCTAGAATAAGCTCTGCTGCTTGAAGCAATTTGGCAGGTATGTTGTCCACTTCCATTGACATCCCCTTCTTCAGTGATTGCACTGCTGCCTCAACTTCCTCTCGGAGAATTGGGAGGATTTCTTCTTCTCTGTTCTGAGGACATTCTAGAACTGACAGGTCTCCATTTGGTGTGTGGTTGTAAAGGTCAGAGCAGTACTCTGTCCATCTATCCAAGACTTCTTGTTCTTCTGTATATCCTATCCTATTCTATGCCATAACTCGAAGGTCGTAGGAGCACTAAACAGATGATCGTTTAACCAGTGTACTCCATCTTTCTCTTTTCTCAGCAACCCTCATGGCTACACTCAGTGTCAAACCAGTGCATTCTCGAATGTTGTCCTCCCTCCTCTTTTTCGGTCTCCCTCTTATTCTGCCTTTTTGCACCGTGCCTTGCAGGATAGTCTTTGCAAGGCCTGATGCTCTGGTGATGTGGCCATACCATCAGAGTTTCCATTTCTTCACCACTGTGAGCATTTCATCGTGTTGTCCAATGGCTTGTGTGATGGTCTGTCGGATTTCGTTGTTGGTGATAGTCTGGGTATAGGAAATGCCCAGAAGTCTTCTGTAGCACCTCATCTCCATGCTTTGTATTATTCGTTGCACATCTGCTGTGAGGGTCCATGTTTCGCAAGCGTATAGGAAGATGGAGATGGCAAGGGAGTTCAGCAGCCTTACCTTAATATACTTACCTTCTGTACATAAAGTTCTCTATTATATTGTAAGAACGAAATTGTGTGTGTGTATGTGTGTGCGTGGGTGTGTGTTTTGTGTTTTTCTTCCCCTCAATGTTATGTTACTATTCCAATTCTGTCACTGTGTTTATTGCCACTATGAAATCTTGTCTTGTCTTGCAAAGCGACAACCCACATTTTTTCTTTCTGAGAAATAAAGAATGCATTGACTTGACTTGACTTCTCATACATAGTTAACATTACAATGTTTGTTTGTCTCACCACTTTAAAACACCTCTAGTCCAGCTGGAACCAAAAGAAACAAAGTCAAAAGGAACAACCAGCAGTCAAATTATAGTAGTATTTTTTTTTCACGTTTTTGTTTGAAACACGTTTTGCCTTATCTCAATAGTAACTGAACTCAAATTCATCTTTTGTACTTTGCAGATACTTTAAGTACTGCTAAGCATGTTAGATCATTTGTACTTTCTAAAAGGTCAAGGTCATTGTGCACCACCATTTTCTAAAGACATTTTGTGCTGTATCTAATAACTGTTTCAGTGGCCTTTCATTTCATGTTTCCATTTGTGTGATTGTTAGAATAAAGCTGAGTCACAACACTGTCAAAAAAAAAAAACACTTTTGAAAATGCTTACTGCCGTTTCTTTCTGTTCTTGTTAAAAAAATATTCCACCACAATCAAACTCAACATTTGTCAGGGTGGAGAACAACTGAATCAAGAAATCTCTGAAATCCGGCCGTGGCCCAGGGGTCGCCTAAGGCCTTAGAAAATGAATTTATGCAATTTTGAAAGTAATTCCGGGCCTCTCCTGAAAGCAAAAAGCACGAAGTAAACATGAATAGAAATAACAAAAAAAAGAAGAATGTTTTATGCACATGCCTTTAGAGTTAAGAATCTTGATTTGTAGGCCTAACAAAGTTTGAGATCCACCACTGTTACACACAAACTCCACATTTCCAATGCAATAGGTTCATTCAGTTTTTGTCACTTAAGCAGCATTTCAGCTTCTCACAATTACAGGAAAGTTATAATTTTAAAACCACATATCTGATATCAATTCTTAGTTTGTCATCTGATTAGTTTGAGGCCCAACACAAGTATGAGGTCCAACACAAGAACACTATACACATACTCCTCATGTATGTTAAGTTGTCACATGAGCTATCTCAGTTTGTCACATTTGATTTATGCACACCAGTGTCTTCAGTGTCATACAAAAAATAATGTACAAAGCAACACCATGAAAACAATGTGCAAGTGTTATTTAAAAAAACTGAAAATGGAAGCCTGTTTTGTTTTCTCTTTGGGAGCTTCTGTTTGTGCTTTGCGGGGTCTCTTTGCACTTGTAGATGGCAAAGAAGATGGTCGCTTTCGTGTTGGGATGGTATGTACATCCACTTGTACAGTTATTGCCTCCCTATGTTCTGCTCTGGCTTCACTAATCTGTTCCAACAAATCTGCCCTGTCTGCTTTCTTTGTCAACTGCTTTGGTTGCTTCCAAATGTCTAGTAGAATTCATGTGCTCCATCAAAGTTGACAGCCCCCGATTAGCGTACACAACACCTTTGGAACACAAGATGCAACGGTGTGACAACTTTTCGAAAACAATCAGAGATGCGCTGCTCTCCATCTCCAACGTTTACTTTCTTCTCGGTCCATTCCCATCTCCACTTGTTCTTGATGTTATCATCGCCGTTGTACTTGTCACTTCGGTTGACAATTTGCGCACAGCAAGACATTGTTTGTGATTTCAAAAGACTGCTAAGACATTGAAAAGAATCGCTGAAGCGTAACACAAAGGAAGAAGGCTACTGTTCCCAGTCTTGGTCGCCCGATTTTGTTTTCTTGCTCATAGTAGGCCTATATAGTAGGCCTTATAGCATAGCTCCGTATAACAGTCACGGGCGGCGCTTTCTCTGACCGCTTTGATTGACCGAGAAAATAACTTGGATGCGGCACGGATGTGTTCCGCAAAAAATATATCGGACGAAAATTCAAAAATAAAAATCTCGGAACTAAATATTTTTTTCTCGGAAATGCAAATGCCTTCCGCGGAAATCCGCGGATCCGCTGACAGTTCTCCACCCTGATTTGTGTATGTCTAAGTATTGTTCATATATATTTAACGTGACTGAGTAACTGTTGAATTTCCTAGCAAGGACTTCATACTGCTTACCCTTGCTGCAGTCTGTTCGTATCGCCAGACGAACAACTTGCGTCCTCCGACCAGCCATGCCCAACCATTCGGGTCAATCTTCACAGTCACCTCTGTTGTTCCTGTCCAACAGAAATTGCACGGTAAATAATAATAGCTACTGAATGTGGCATACACATTTTTATACTAAATCAAGCTTAATGCATGACAAATATATAACCAACACTAATGTTCACACAAATCTCTTACATGTAAACAACACATACATCACTCAAACATGTGGTGTAAACAAAGGAAAATTACTATTCCTATCCTATCCCGTAACTCGAAGGTCGTAGGGTCACCACAGTTGATCGTTTAACCAGCGTACTCCATCTTTCTCTGTCCTCAGCAACCCTAATTTCCTTTCCGTTTTCTAATAGTAATTTTCTTGCTGAGGAAATTACAATTAGAAAACGGAAAGTAAATTAGTTTGCATTTTCAACACAAATTTTAGATCAATTGCATCTAATGAGATTTTTGAAGCAAGGGAGGAAACTGGAGTACATAGTCATAGAGAAAACCCGTGGTGATCAAGAGACAGAATCTTTATTCGTTTCAAATGTTACACACAGAAGAATTTGCTCTGCGAGTCTGAAAATAGTACCCACAAAAAAAATCTTGTAGCCAAGTTAAACATGTTGTCCCAGGTGTTGGTCCTGATTTGGCTCAGAAGAGTCCGCTGGACTTAAAGCAATAATCATGTAATGACTAATGTATTAATGTCCCAGGTGTGCATTGAACTCACACCCCTCTGCCATGTCAGAACTTCAGAATTGGTCACTTTGGCTTTGGAGATCAGTGCTCTACCCCTACATGAATGAATTAATAAATAAACCAAATTAATCAAATTAGGGGATACTAACTGTCAGCAAGAGTGAGAGCTTCTGTGATGAGCACTGGCAACGGAATACCAAAGGGGTCCACCTTGTGACGAGCTGATTCAGTAATGATTTGTGTCAACTGGGTACGATTTACAGCTCCACTCTGTCCTCTGAAACTGCACATAGTCATACACACACAATGACACAACATTACAAACACAGCCCTCTGCATGATGATTGATGACTGATGATGATTACAACAGCTTCTAGTTCCAGATTGATCAATCAACTGCCCATCTTGAAAGGTAAAAAAAAGGTAAAGGTAGTCCCATGGGCCATAGCCTTGTGGCCAAAGAGGAGCGTGATGTTGGAGATCACACTTATCTTGGGCCAGCGTAATGAGGGTGATGCCCATCTCTCTCCCTCGCTGCTTTACCTTCCCCACCCTTAAGAGAGTAGGTACTCAGTCACAGTTGATTCAACTGGGGGCGTTGTTATTTGTCGCTTCACGTTTTGCGGTCACCCATCCAAGTGCTAACCGCACTGGACAGTGCTTAACTTGCGACACAGTAGCGAGTGCTCCAACCACACGTCTTGAAAACACTAGAAAAAAGTCTTGTGCATTACAGCTAAGAGCATGATCTTAATGTTTCAAAGGGCTATAATTTCTGAAGTGTTTAAATAGAATAACAAGTCATTATAACATTCTTGTTTTTCCCAAGACACTTGACAAGACTCGGGGAGAAAGAACGAAAATTACTCACTTCAATAGTTGTATTATGCTGTCATGTCACTCAATTCAACAAATGACAGACATTTTGTTTCCTTTACATGACAAGAGAACAATACTGAGAAGATAATACCCATTAGGCCAACAAAAAAAAGTCTGTTTACAGTATCCCAACCAACCCTAATTTTTAGGCCCGACCCTAAACTTTTTTTTTTAGGATCGTCTGCAAGAGAATAATTTTAAAAGCCAAAAAAATTGCACTCAAGGTGAAAAAGGTTTAGAAAAAAAAAGCTTACCTACCGATCCTTTTTTTCCTGTTAGTGTTACAGTAAACAGAATTTTTTTGGGGGGGTGGGGGGTGGGGGTTGGGGGCCTTAGTAAACTTACTAAACAAAATAAAAAATAGTATTATGAAAGGAAAGAGACAAATATCACTTCCTAAATTTCGTTAACCTTTTATCCCTGCCTCCACCGGCACGTCGAGGTGTTGTAAATCCTCGTTTGTTTGGTGTTCCCCTTCGTGATGACGTGAAAGGAGAACCCTGTGAACGTGTCACAGGGGTTCGTGGACTGAACATCTTTTTTTTCACACTTAAACTATATCACAGCCAAGTCTGAAAGTAAATAAAACTTACTAGTTAATTTTTTTTTTAATCAATTTCCCAAAATGTGCTGTAAATTTTTAAACATTGATTAAACTACAAAAGGATGCACAGATTTTAATCAAAATGGTGCAAGCAAAGCATAGAATTTTGCAAGCTAAAAATTAATTTGTATTAAAAAAATGCATGTTTGTATACAATACAAGCCTACTTTACACCCCTTTTTGCTCGAAGCAACGACAGCAGCAAAAGACAAGAAATGTGATCCAAACAGCGCGGTTATTCTTATTCATATTGTTTAAAATCTAAATTTAAATCAAACGTGTAAACGTGTATCTTGTAATAGAATTGACACTCAAAATTCATATCACTTTGAGCTCTCAAATTCTTAAATACGGACTAAAAAATTGGTGGCAAAGGGCCCTAAGGAACCGCAATTTTAAGATGTATGAGAAACTCTTAACATTATTGTATTTTATGGAATTAACCTGTTCGTGATACGCTGCTTTCGTTTTCACTTTTGCCGAGCTCGATTTGAACTCGCGCCAAACTTATCGCGCCTGTAATCCTAAAACAAATAGCTTTACAATGGACTGCAACTTACAACCGACATAAATAATTTAATATAACACTGTTGGAACACGTTGATTTCACATACCTGTCAAAAAATTAACAAAAATTCAGCAAATGTTAATGATCGGATTCTCATCAAGCAATCAGTAACCAGCGAAGGAAGCTCATACTTTTCTTGTTTCCTGAGGCTGGAGATCTAGGTTAGCCTACTTCCGTATCGAGCACGCTTAACCGCAGTCAACAATGGGTAAGTAATACTAATAACATAGCATAGTTCGGCATGCAGGTTAAAAAGTCTTTGGCCCTCTTAATCAATCTTGATGAGGGTCCCAAGACCCAAACCCTTGGCCTCAGTGCCTACCAATTTAGAATTTTTTAGACTCAAAATTGGTGTAAAATGTAACTGTAGATTATAGTCACACGACACCGAAGCGTATCACTAGACAGTGTCACATTAATATTCTGACACCAGCGAACCAGTTGATGGTAAGGGGAAAATAATATGGTCACAGGTTGGCCAATCCGGGATTCGAACCAGGTACCTTTCGGTTACTAGTAAGACGCTCTACCAACTACCAGCTACCCCCCGGACACAATCGCATATAATGGGGGACTTTAGCCAAGTGAATGAGTAGATCTATGCTATCCTTAAATAACTTGTCCAGACTATTCTTGAACACATTGCGTGATTTAGCATCCACAGCCTCGGCAGTCAGATTATTCCAAGGGGTTACGTACAACTCTATTAGTAAAATACTTTTTACATTTTCGAGTATTATTAAAAGCTTTAGTATTAGTAAGTTTAAATTTGTGACCTCGTGTTAAACCTACATTCATTAAAATTTAAAAGAGAACAAGTAGTTAAAGGATCATACAAATTGTGCACAATTTTAAAAATTTCGATTAAATCACCCTGCTCTCTCCTATACTCTAAACTGGGCAACCTCAGTTACTTCAGTCTCTCCTTGTAGGAGAGTCCACATATCTTCCTGGTGAATCTGCGCTGGATGCCCTCGATCAAGTCAACATGCTTCCTCAATTTTGGGCACCAGACAGGTTTAGCGTACTCATAGATGGGACGTATAAAAACCTTAAAGTTAAAGAGGTAGACCATTATTTCCTTGGATTTATTACTTATAGTTCTTACAAGCAGGGCTGATATTTTGTTGGCTTTCTTAACGGTACTCTCAGTGTGATTCTTAAAGCTGAGCTTTGTATCCACTATCACTCCAAGATCCCTCTCGGTACCAGTCGTCTCAATCTTACACCTTTCTTTACCATCACTCATAAAATACTCATGCTGGGGATTATTTTTGCCCAGATGCGACACCTAACATTTTTCACTATTAAATTTAGGTAGCCATGTTTCCGTCCATTCAACCAACTTGTCAATGCATTGCTGCATTCTCTCCTTAGACTCCTCACTTTCATCAACTTCTGCATATCAGGGGTGAGATTTAACCCAGGAGACTAACTAGCCCGCCGGGCTAGCTAGTAAGTAAAGTGAGGTAGCCCGCATTATTTTTAGGCAGCCCGACAATCGTTCACATATAAAACACAAATTTTGACAATAAACGTAATTTGTAGCGAGTATCTTTTTCACAAACAAAGCAGACAGCGCGCTTGGCGCGAAAGGGAAGTAGGCAAAGGGAAATAACGCTCGCGTATGCTTCATACTCGTAGCAGACAGTGACCTAAAAACGCTCTCACTTCGGACCGAGCTTCTAAAAGTCTGCAAGTAGTATCTTTTTTTTTTTAGGTTGCCAGGCAGGCTGGCTCAATTATAAAGTGAGGTCGCCCAAGCCAGTTTAAAGTCGCCTCGGGCGACCGCTAAATCTCACTCCTGGCATATGCCTTTGTGTCATCAGCGAATATCTCACGGCTGTTCATTGTGACGGGTTTTTTTTTATTGTTGCTGGGCTCTGCACAATGGAATGCTGTCACCCTCTCATCTTATTCTATGGGGACCGCTAGTGAATCACAATACATTTATTTGTTTAGCTCGGTCTGTGTTAAGGCTGGGGTATAGAGATAGATAGAAAAATGGTAAAAGATCACTTTCACACTAGCTTTCACACGGCTATGAATCATATGTAGTCCAGCCACTTGACAACAGTAAAAATCACACATTTATTTTTTCTACTCTATACACGATCTTCGTTGTACGAAACTAACTTAAAAGTTCAAAAGTCAATGCGAATGGTTCGCTCGCTGATAGTCTAGGCGGCTACTTTTTCTTCATCGGGCACTGGCTACTTTCTGCCGAGTGGACTACTGTGGTCCTGTTTATACAGAGTTTTAGTGCACGGTTTTTTGTTGCACTTAACTGTGGGGTTGAAGCTCTGCGTTGAGGTCGCTTCTACGACACGCTGTGTTGTCGTTGCTTGTGTCCGACGGGTGGGCTATCTGCACACAATGCTGTAGATGCCCTGGCAGCCAACTCTACGCGTCGATTAGGTTCTGTCCTTTGCTGAGTTGGGCTCACGATATACCGCCTGCTCGTCTGTTTGACAATGTCAGGCCGTGGCTACTTGATTGAATTCGAATATTCAACAAGCACTGCTGCCCTGGTCTATCAGTGGAGAGATTTCTGCTAGGACGTACTGCCTTAAGCTTTCAACACAAATGACTTTTTACCTGGCTTTGCCTGAATCGGCCAGAACTGGTTCTATCCACTATACCTGTGTCCCGATTGGATGAATCATCTAAGTGGCTGTAAAATTCAAAGCCTTCTACCGTCAGCTGCGATGATGTCACTATGTATGCGGGCGTCAAGGCTACAACTGTTATGCATGATCACTTCTGTCATCTGCTAGAGACTAACAGTAATCTTCTAAGTCTAACTGACTAAACAAGCAAAATCTCAAAGTGCAGTGGAAATGGGGCTCCCATGACATTCATAAGCGGTACTTTCAGGCTGTGGCTAAAAATAACCCTTGTCCTGTCCCTTATCGCTGGCTGAACTGCTTGTAGCCAGATCAGAGACGCTGGCTGTGCATGGATTTTGCACGGCATGGCCTGCTGGCATGCAGTGATGTTGCTAAAAATTTTCATCCTAGGCCATTTGGACGATTCAGTCACAAACCTTTAGGACATTTTGAAAATCTTTCGGCCATCATTTTGACTTTTGGAAAATGAAAAGTTTTATTGCCGGAAGCCTGCCGTTTGCAACAAGGGACTAACTCTAACTCTCTCTCTCTGCTGATGCATGTGTCGTCCGCATGTGTTGTCTGCTTGGCGCTTACGATATGCGATGTTCGACAATAACTCATAACATCTTTATTTATCCGATAGGAAATTAACATGGCCAGCAGCAATAACAACGAAGCAGACATGAGACAAGCAAATAAGAAATGGACAAAGGGTGGATGATTGAGGCTTAAAACCTTAGGACAGCAGGCCGATCAAAAAATGACTCTTTCTGACATTTTGGAATTTTGTCGGTGAATGGCCGATTTGCTGACGAAAACGACGTCACTTGGCGTGGCTAAATATAGCTTACAGCTGGTGGCTGAAAGTTTACATGCCATCCCTCATGGTTCTATCAAAAAGTAACTTGAGAGGCAAAGCCAATTCATTCACTAGTTTTTTCAGCATCCGAGGATTAATTTCATCTGGTCCTGGTGACTAACCCTAATTTTCAACTGCAACAGGGGCTTACTCATCTGCTCTTCACTAACATTAATGGTATCTAGTTTTGAATTCAAATCACAGTCAAAGTTCGGCACATTTTTTTTGTCTTCCAGTGTAAACACACTAGCAAAAAACTCATTTAGGGTCTCTGCTTTCTCGAGGTCTGTCTTCGCCAGTGCGCCATCGCACTTTAATAGATTAGAGATAGACTCTCTAAGCTTGGTTTTTCTGAGGTGATTATTTCCAGCATGACGCTTGAATATTATTTGCTGTCATTTATGCATTTATTGCTGTCTAGATTTTTGATCTGATTGTAATATATCCTTTAGTTGAATTAGCAAACAATGAATTGAAGCAGATATAACAAATTCCTTTAATTTCAACTTTTTAAGTTCATTCTTAATGTAGCCGACTGCTGTTCGCTACTGGTGCGGTATTTCTATCCCTAAACCTTACTAGTCATGTAGTATGCTATCTTGACCGTTTTCGTGTAACGTGTTTAGCCGACGCGTCGTCTGCTACACGCACAGCCTTTGTTTAAACTTACCGCCAAATGCGACACCTTGTCAGAGCCGTACACTAGCCCCCTTTTATTTCTGTCCATCAAATAATTATTATGTAGCTAGCCTTAGATATTATTCTTATGGAATGTTGTATGAATTTAGTTTATATTAGAGTAGTTAAGGCTGAGATCGCTAGTCCCAGTGATGTAACCTGCGATAACACTGTGTTTGTCGCTTGTGTTAGTGTGTACATAGAGATTCATGATTTGTAAGAGTTACAGATAAGTCATGCATTTTATTTGTATATAGTTAGCCAGATTGGACATTAAGCTTTTAGAGCATGAAATACGTATGGGTTTTTGGTATGTCTTAAATGTATCATTTGTATCTTTTTGTGAACTTGTGTGCTTAAGGTCGTACTTTGAGTCGCGTATTTTCGAAGTTTATTATTTATCTGTACCTTGTATGAATAATTCATGTACATATTTGGGAAGCTTGTTTTATGCCCTTTCTGGTGATGTGTATTATGTTATGTTTTGATTTGTATTAGGCCAAAGGCGAGCGGGATTTGTAAATTGAAAATAACACAAACTTGGCCCACAGGCACTTACTTAAGGCTCCGCGAGTGGCTCGCGCATGTGCGTCTCCGCTAAGGCTGGCGCTGTATGATAAAAAACCGACTGACCCCCCAGTTGGAGGGGCAGTGAGACGGCAGACACGGGCCGACACAGAATGTACATACTACTGTAAATGACTGTCTGTTCCGTGGCTCAAAATTATTCACTCAGAAATAAATGCTGGAAATAGAACCACATCTTCGATTGGTGTGCGAGTGTGAAAGAAAAGGGAAAGAGAGTCTTCTTCTTCTGTACTCCTACTACCAGCCTCCTCTAGAGCGCTCCGCTCTTCTTCCTACTTCTACCACCTACCCTCCACTCCGCTACATCGATCTGGCGCTGCGAGCAGGATCCCAGCTAACACGGAGCAGCAGTCATTGAAAGACCCAGACCAAGACTAACAACGGCGACCTCAAGAATTTTAACCAGAAGCCAAACAAGGATGGCGGAGCAGGACAGCAGTGTGCAACTCCCAGCTAGCACTGGACCGTCGGTTGCTGTGGCCACAGCTAACAACAGTCAACCTCCCTCCCAGGTGGACGGCAGCGGACCATCGAGTGACCGAGTGAGCGGCGTCCAAGACGTCAACGGCCCACCAGCCCTCACGCCACGCCTCTACGTGATGCCGCCTCCCAAGCTACCTTCTTTTTCGGGTGAGGACGGGCAGGACTTCGAAGATTTTCAAATGGAGGCCACCCGAATCCTGAAGAACTGTCACCTAGACACTGGCGCGGCGGTGGAGTGGCTGCTGCAAGCACTGACGGGGTGTGCCCGACAGGAAGTTCTGCGGAGAGCAGACACCGCTGTTACGGCAGACGGCATCATGGAAGTCCTGACTGCGGCGTTTAGCGACCAACGGGGCACGTCAACCCTCCTGACTTCCTTCCACAACAGGCGGCAAGGACCAACTGAAAGCATACTCGAGTATGCCCAACATCTTCAGTTGCTGACGCAAAGGATCAACGGGAAAAAGGCAGGCAGCATCGACGACGACACCCTTCGAGACAAATTTGTCGAGGGGCTGTATTCCCCCTCCCTACGACGCGACCTCAGACGTTACCTCCGGGGGCATGATAGCACCAGCTTCCTGATGGCAAGGGCAGAGGCTCAACGGTGGATGCGAGAAGATGACATCCACTGCGTCTAGCACAGAAAACAGTCTCCGATACCTAGCCTCTGGTATGTACATAATGACACTGTAAAGTAGTATGGGAATACTCTCAGATACGGACTTTTATTTTAATGAGACAACTAAACAATTCTGTGTAGATATGATTTTTTTTTTAATTGTCTGTGTAAATACTGTTTTTTTTTTGTGCTATTTTAATAATGTATCAGGCGTTAGTTATGTCCATCGATTTTGAGCATTGTTGCTAAACATATGCAGTTTTGTAGAAATTAACATGTGTACGGTGTACGTGTAGAATAGAATAGATATTAGGGAAATAGTACTGTTTAGAGCTTTGATGTTTACGGCAGGATGTTTTGTAAAGGCAGGTAAACTGTACATGATTCGCATTTTGTTATGATGTTAAATATGGACCTTTTTGAGATACTGGACTCCCTGTCAAATACATAGTCAGTCATCCCATTAGGCGATGCCAAGTTCATATTTTAACGTTTTCTGGTTAGGTCAGATTCGTGTCGTAAAGGACGAGTCATAGGGATTGTTGTTGTTATCCTGACTTAAGATGTCGGATGGTTTCCACGGGCAAGTTAATGCCTTGGCCCAGTGATGCTATTCAAGTAGCAGCACATCTGCTCTTGAGTACAGTTTCTCAGCGCGGACGCTGAGTGGTTAAAAAGCCGGTGCGAATGTAGCCGACTGCTGTTCGCTACTGGTGCGGTATTTCTATCCCTAAACCTTACTAGTCATGTAGTATGCTATCTTGACCGTTTTCGTGTAACGTGTTTAGCCGACGCGTCGTCTGCTACACGCACAGCCTTTGTTTAAACTTACCGCCAAATGCGACACCTTGTCAGAGCCGTACACTAGCCCCCTTTTATTTCTGTCCATCAAATAATTATTATGTAGCTAGCCTTAGATATTATTCTTATGGAATGTTGTATGAATTTAGTTTATATTAGAGTAGTTAAGGCCGAGATCGCTAGTCCCAGTGATGTAACCTGCGATAACACTGTGTTTGTCGCTTGTGTTAGTGTGTACATAGAGATTCATGATTTGTAAGAGTTACAGATAAGTCATGCATTTTATTTGTATATAGTTAGCCAGATTGGACATTAAGCTTTTAGAGCATGAAATACGTATGGGTTTTTGGTATGTCTTAAATGTATCATTTGTATCTTTTTGTGAACTTGTGTGCTTAAGGTCGTACTTTGAGTCGCGTATTTTCGAAGTTTATTATTTATCTGTACCTTGTATGAATAATTCATGTACATATTTGGGAAGCTTGTTTTATGCCCTTTCTGGTGATGTGTATTATGTTATGTTTTGATTTGTATTAGGCCAAAGGCGAGCGGGATTTGTAAATTGAAAATAACACAAACTTGGCCCACAGGCACTTACTTAAGGCTCCGCGAGTGGCTCGCGCATGTGCGTCTCCGCTAAGGCTGGCGCTGTATGATAAAAAACCGACTGACCCCCCAGTTGGAGGGGCAGTGAGACGGCAGACACGGGCCGACACAGAATGTACATACTACTGTAAATGACTGTCTGTTCCGTGGCTCAAAATTATTCACTCAGAAATAAATGCTGGAAATAGAACCACATCTTCGATTGGTGTGCGAGTGTGAAAGAAAAGGGAAAGAGAGTCTTCTTCTTCTGTACTCCTACTACCAGCCTCCTCTAGAGCGCTCCGCTCTTCTTCCTACTTCTACCACCTACCCTCCACTCCGCTACATTAATAATGATTTATACTTGACATTGACCATGAATGTCAAGATATCTGTGAAATAATATACGGTGTAGAAGTGTTAAATACAAAGTGGTCTTTAATCAATTTATTGATTAAATTTTGAATCGGAGCTTTATCAGTTTACACTGGAGAGCTGTTGTTGGGGGCCCATTACCTGGTAGGAGTGACGGGCATTAAGTAAGTTTATGAATTCTTAGAATTTGTTTAGCATTGCATATAAGTTATTAATGATTTATTTAATTGGTTTTAGTAATTAACTTATTGATTGATTTAGTAAATTTATTTCTTTATTTATTTTGCAGATAAAGAGATGTCAATACGATCAGATGGTGACATGGTTGAACTGTATGAAGACGATTTGGACTGGCAGCCTCCCTCTGAATCAGAAATGAAGCTTTTGCAGGCGCGGCGTGAGCGATCAGACAAAATCTCTAAATTGATGGGTGACTACCTGCTGAAGGGTTACAAGATGTTAGGATCAGTTTGTGCACTGTGTGATGTAAGCATTTTTAGTTTTGGTGCTTTTGTGTGTGCGTTTAGAAGCATTTGAATACAGTCGTTGTGTTTGTCATTGTGTGTGTGTGTTTGTAAAGGTCTTGTAATGGTATTCAGCAGTTTACTTGATCATTTCTCACTGTCCACTTCATGATGAAATAAAGTACATAAGACTAGTTTAGCTGATAATATTAAAGAGAGTTACTGGTGTGCTATAATGAAGTTTTTTTTAATATTGAATGAACATGATGTTGTTATGATATTACTGCTGGAAATAATACCACAGTATCATTATAATGTAATAGTGAGATACTGCAGTAGGATTTTTCGGGCAGCAATTGTTCACTTTATGAGTTTATCATCAGTTATTGCTGGTTAATAATAATCAAATGTTATTTTCCAGACAATTTTGCTGCAAACCAAACAAGGCACAAACTATTGTGTAGCCTGTTCTGAGCTGGACTCTGATGCTGACAAAGATAACCCAGGTATTTTGGTTCAACCATTCTCTGTGACTGAAATAAACATAACAAAGATTAGATTAGGATCTTTGGTGAACAGTCTAATCAACGTTGAGGTGCTTGCTGTCCGCTAATGTAGAAACTTTCAATTTGTCAGCACTTGAACATCATTAAGGGCATTGTTCAGCATTGATCATCCCGTTTTATACCAATAGCAAGGCTTTTAATGCCTAATCATTGATGCATGTCCCAACACCCTTCACTGACTTTATTATCTCCGTCTGACTCTAAGCTAATGTGATTTTGTTTCGACTCCTTTAACTTCCATTGTCTCCATCTAAGCTAATGTGATTTTGTTCTGACACCCTTAACTTGCATTGTTGTCTTATTCTAATCTAATGTGATTTTGAATTGTGTTATTAAAGATTTATTAAAGCAGAGAATCTGAGAATGACTCCTGGCTACTGAATATGCTAAGTACTGCATTAATATGGACATTCTTGAGTATTCTTTTTTTATGTGACTGTGTTATAAGCTTCCAGTATTATTTATTATTTTTTCAATCTGACAGAGTTTATTAGTTGTGAAGATGGTTTTGTCAATTTGTGTGTGTGGAAAGGATGACATGCTTTATATGTTTCATGAAGTCATGTTAATAACATTACCTGTTTCAGTGACCAACCAGGCGGCAGCCATGTCTCTGGCGAGGGAGGGGGAGGTTCGTGAATCAGCCTCCGGACCTCTGAGGACTGCATCGCTGACTCAACAACCCAAAGCCGCTTGCGCGGTGAGGACAGTACAGTCCTCTTTTGAACGTAGCAAAATACAGCAACCCAGAAGCACGGAGTTTGTGGAAATTCCCCTTTCTGAAAACCCGATTGATCGCAACGCAGTTTCTCGTCAAGGCCTGAATGTTAATGCTTGTGCTAGTAGTCAGGGTCGAGCAGGTGACAGCCAGAAGTATGTGCAAGAATTGCTTGACAAGATGGACTGGGCAGTAGGAGAGCTGAGAGGAACAAAGAGCGTCGAGTACAGCACACAGCTGTGCAATCTGGTCAAATCTTGCGCTGATGCAATGTCCAGTGTGAGGGCTGCCCTGGACTAGGTACACTACTGATGGCTTAGAAAAATACGTGTTCGTGTTTCATTGATGTATGTGTGCCTTTTGTACTGAAGTAAAATGATAGACTTGTACATGGTCGTCTTTGCACCTTGAATTTGTCTTTGAATGTTTTGAATGATAACCCTTTTGGAGGACATTTTATTGCTTATGTTCTTGTTTTAAGCATATCATTTTTACACATAAATTTCCGCAGTACATTTACAGCTGGTTAATTTTTCAATGCACTCTCTCTTATTGCACCCTCTCTGTCTCTCTTTCACCCCGCGTGGGAGTGCCAGTGGTTTCAGTATAAAGAGTAACCCCACTTTCTGGAAATTTAGGGCTTTAAATTCCCACTGTCGCTGTCTTTCTCATTCCTACTCTGTTCTATCAATCTACTTCTTTGCTAGACCAGTCTTCACTGCGGCAACAGTACCCCCGTTGGAGTGCCGGGGGTTTCAGTATAAATAGTATCCCCACTTTATGGAAATTTAGTGCTTTAAATTCCCACTGTCGCTGTCTTCCTCATTTACTCTTTCCCATTCCTGCTCTGTCCTATCACTCTGCTATACTATCTTCTTCTTCGCTAGATCAATGACCTACCTTTTTTCTTGAAAACTCTTCCTGGACAAGACTCCTTGTTTGTGTATGAGGTCTGTTGGATCAGCTTGGGAGTGTTGGACGCTTTCTGCCGGGTGGTCACTAGGGCTTCCTATGATGTTAGTATTTAACAATATAGGCATTTTATATGTATATGTTTAGTTGATGATTTATAATGATGTTTGTATTCTATTTTGTTTTTGTAACCGGGGGTTCGAGTAGTTGGGGTAAAGCCTCAGCCGTCCCCTGCGTGGGATGTCTTTATTGTAAAGTGACTGGCCGGTGGAGGGCATTCAATTTTCCCACTAGGGTTGTTTCAGCAGATCTTTTATGCGGATCGGGGGTTGTCCGGTCCTGATTTGGCTCGGAAGATTCCGCTGGACCTAAAGCAACAATCAATCAATCAATCATAGACCAGTCTTCTCTTCTCTTGAAAACTCTTCCGGGACAAAACTCCTCATTTGTATGTCAGGTCTGTTGGATCAGCTTGGGAATATTGGACACTTTCTGCCAAATGGTCACTGGGGCTTCCTATGTTATTATTTGGCAATGTAGGCATTTTATATGTATGTTTTGTTGATATTTTATAATGATATTTGCATTCTATTTTGTTTTTGTAAACGGGGGTTTGATAAATTAAGAGTATAGCCTCAGCGTCCCTTGCATGGGATGTGTTTATTGTAAAGTGACCGGCTGGTGGAGTGCCTTCAGTGTTACCACTAGGGTTGTTTCGGCAGATCTTTTATGCGGATCAGGTGTGAGTCCTCTTTCAGCAAAGTTGTGGTCTTGATTTTGTGGTCCTGATTCGGCTCTTTGCAGTCCGCTGGACCCTGTAAGCAATGAATAACTAAGTAACTCTCTCTCTCTCTCTCTCTCTCTCTCTCTCTCTCTCTCTCTCTCTCTCTCATTTTGGTGTTTTGTAAATTGTATAGCAGTGTTAAATCTTAAACATGCAGGGTAGTGAGATTTCATTAAAACTGCTTATAGGCTGCCAAAATTTTAATGTCAACCTGCCCCTACATTTGGAAATAAGGTACAATTTAGATTTAGAAGAACAAATATAGTTTCAACACTGATATGGCCACGCACATTAATAATAATAATAATAATAATTAATATTATTTATTTATTAAAGCGCGATTCCAGACAACTGTCTGCTCAAAGCGCTCACACGCATGTACACTCACACTCACAGGTTAACATTATAATCTTAAAGTATCGAGTTTAAACAAAGGGTAAAATATGTATACTAAAAGAAAGATGTACATGTACAAGATTTAAACTTTAACACTAAGGTAAAACACAGGACAGTAATTTTTTAAAAGTTAGGGCAACATTTGTACAGTGGTTACAAATACAATATATAAATCACACAAGCTAAGAAATAATTGATTTTACATGCGAATCACAAAACCAAACCATAAACAGAATTTTAAAAAGTATGTGATAAAACAAAATGACATCGTACTAAAACGTATTGCACATAACATTGCATTGCACACACACACACATACACACACAAAGAATGAAATTACGGATACATTTAAAAACAACAATTAAAATAATGAAAATGGCCAAAATTTAAAATGAAAGACTCCAGCATAAGAAAATAATTTTCATAGCCTACTCCTCGACCGACAGAACGACCCATGCCGAAAATTGTTGAAATTCTCTCTCTCTCTCTCTCTCTCTCTCTCTCTCTCTCTCTCTCTCTCTTCCCTTCCCTTCCCTTCCCTCCTCCCCCCTCCTCCCTCGCCTCACTCCAAAACTCGTACATACACATTTATTCACAGATGTTTCAAAAACGGGTGTGTCTTCAGTGATTTCTTGAACGATGAATGGGACTGGGCAAGACGAAGGTCGGACGGGAGTTCCATAGAGCTGGGGCGTACCGGGAAAAAGACCTTTTACCAAAACTATTAAGGGAGTATCTACATGTAGGAACTGTAAGGAGGGATGCATCTTGTGATCGGAGAGTGCGTGTTGGCCTATAGGGGCTGAGGAGTTCGGAGAGATAGGAAGGGAATGTTTCAGAGTGGAGGCACTGATAGCAGAGAGGCAATCTTGTAGTCAATTCGAGCTTTAACAGGGAGCCAGTGTAAAGTTGCAGGGCAGAAGAGGCACTAGAACGTCGAGACTGACGAAGGACAAGACGGGCAGCGTTTTTTTGGATGCGTTGAAGTCTGAGGAGCTTGTTTTCAGGAAGATTAGCTAAGAGGAAATTGCAGAAGTCAAGACGAGAGAGAATGAAAGCCACAGCAAGTTTGTTTGATGTTTCCATTGAAAGATATTGTCTGATTTTGCCAATTCTTCGAAGGTGGAAATTCAAGGTTTTGCACATGTTGTTGATGTGAGTGTCCAAGGAAAGACATTCATCAATATGAACGCCAAGATTTCGAACTGATTTGGAAAATTCTATATTGTTGTTCATCAAGCTTAGGGAGTGTGTTGATAGCTGCTGAAGTTTACTACTTGTGCCAATGGCGATCACCTCGGTTTTATTATCATTCATCTGCAGTTTGTTTGTGCTCATCCAGTCAGCAACCGAGTTAATGCAAAACGACAGGTCGGAAGCAAGTTCCGGGATATCGGCCGGAATAGCAGAATTTTGTAGTTGAGTGTCATCGGCAAAGAAGTGGTAAAGGTGGTCAAAAATCTTGATGATAGAGCTTAACGGTTAAATTGGATGTACATAGAGTACAGGCCCAAGCACGGAACCCTGTGGCACACCATACTTCAAAGAAGAAGGAATAGACTGAGTATTGTTAACAAGGACAGACTGAGTTCATTTAGAAAGGTATGAACGGAACCATGCAAGAACCGTTCCAGTGCAACCAAAAACCGTCTCGAGGCGCTCGCACAGTATCGTGTGGTCAATGGTGTCACACGCGGCTGAGAGTTCTAGCAACGCCAGAATGGACACGCGACCTCTATCCGCTGCTTGAAGCAGGTCGTTAACCACACATAGCAACGCGGTCTCGGTGTTGTGGCTCTTTCTATAGGCGGACTGGAACGGTTCCAACATGTTGTGAGTTTGCAGGTGAGGTCTAGAAGTTGAGAGAGCACGATGCGTTCGAGTACCTTGGACAGGAAAGGAAGATTGGAGACTGGGCGGTAGTTCTTTAGAATCTCGGGGTCGAGATTTGGCTTTTTCAAGAGCGGGATGACGAGAGCATGTTTAAAAGACGGAGGAATAGAACCAGAAGACAGAGAAGTGTTCATGATAGTGGTGATGGTAGGGAGAATTTCGTCCAGGCATTCATAAAACAGAGATGATGGGATAGGGTCAAGAGAACAAGACTTCTTGGGCATGCTGAAAATGATCGTTTTTACCTGCGCCTCGGTCACACATCAGTACAAAGAAATAACAGTTGGTGTATTTATTTTCACAAGCCAATGTGTGCACTACAAATGCACAGCAGTGTATCTGAAGCAAAGCAGGTGTAAGTAACAAGACAAGCATGTAGATAGACTATTCTATTTAAACACCTGTAGTATAGTCTCACCGGGTTTCGGAGTCATGGCCCTTTAGTATAGTCTCACCGGGTGTCGGAGACATGGTCCATCTGTATAGTCCATTTATCAGTATGTTCTTTCGGTTGGTTGGTCGGTTTGTCAGCTTTTTGTTTCAAAATGATGTTTTTTCTATCATTTTAAAATGAAAAAAAAATTATGGACCCATTTTGACGAATTTTACTATGCTGATGCTATAAAAAGTAACCACTGCTCAGCCTTTCTCAAATGTCAAGGTTGCTGGGGTCAATTCTTGGCTAAACACATTTTGCTCTAGGCTATATCTCAAAATTGGCTGAGCCGCTTTTAATAATTTTGAGTTTGTAGATATAATGCTCATCATTATGTGTAAACTGAACGGAAAACAAGTTTATTATTTAAACGTGCAAATGCAATTGGGTATTTGTGTCTGGGATTACACTAAAATTTCTTGCCATCTTGTTTAACATTAATCTGGAATTCTGTCCACAATGCCTGAATTTCTAAAAGTTGGAGACGATGACTGGATTATTAATGGGCAGTGCACAGTTATAAATGATGACCAATGAGAATCATAGTGTTTTAGTTTACGCCACACTTTTCTTTACACCGTGAGAATGGATCCACAGAAAATGGAGCTATGTAAATCGTCATCATCATCATTTGCAGTGAATAGCATAGGTTTTGCATGCTGTCAGTTGATCAGCAGCAGCAGCAGCATTGACACTGAAAAGCATCATTTTATTGTTGTTGTTGTCACTTGCATAACAATAATCTGCCTCGGTGAAACAACAAACCAGTGCCCAAACCGCAAGTAGATTAACTCAGTTCTTTTGCAAAGCGTGGTTGCTGTAACTCTTCTCCATCTCAGTGAACAGTAGGCCAATGCAGAAGTAGTACTCCAGTCGGAAATAACTTCCACTACCGTCATATTAGTATCGGTTGGCAATATTAGGATTACAGCCGAGAAGAGTCAACAGCTGATTGTCCCGTCAATAACATTAAAAAGGGAAAATCTCTGTGCAAAGTCTTTATTCCACCCTCATACGGATGCTTCCTTTGAAAATGACCGAGGACGTGGAGGGCTTTATGCTGATGCCTTTAGCCCCGCCTCCTTCCTGTACGTCGTGGTCGCCGTGGGAGCGGACAGATTCGCCGAAAGTGGCTCGAAGTCGGAACGTCCCGGTGCCAGTTCTCGTGAAGCGACGTGAACCGCGACATCGTAGCAGCCTGCCCACGCTAGCACGGAATGCGCCTCCCTGAGTGAACGAAGACATTTCGTCAATTTGGCTAAATAGACTAGGAGGCTACATTACTGTTGACTTCCTTCCTGCACCATCTATAGAGGGATTTTTTCCCCCACGGCTTTCGCAATTGATCAGTGGTTTCACATGTGCAATTTTGCGTTTCATCAAAGAACGTATAGCTTGACCTCCTTTGGTTTGGTGGCCTAAAATAAAAGCGCCTGCATGCTTGCTATATAGGATGTCGTCGATCTGACGAAACAGGTAGTGATAATGAAGTTAACGAGTCGGTTAGTTGGTCTTGGTCTGTCAGTTATGGGTTATTTCACTAACCAGTGCACGCAAAACGTTGAATGCTACAGGCTTTTATATTTCAGGGAATTTTAGTCCAAACCTATTCCTATTATGTCAAAGTTACTCATTATTATCATAATCAACATCATTACCATCATCATTGTCGTCGACATCGTCGTCATCCCTTATCAATTATCACCCTATCACCACCACCACCACCACCATCACCATGATCATCGTCATCACACAACCACCACCACTTCCACCACGACCACCATCAACAACAACCTCGATCGTGTAATAATCCTGCCTTGATGTAGAAGAAGAAGAAGTTGATGGAGGCGGAGATGATGTCGAGGAGAGGAAAGATGCGAACATAGACAAGGAACAGGTAATGCTGGGATTTGAATACGTTGAACTCCGGGGCAGCCTTCTTCAGAACAGGCAGCAAAGCCAGCGGTAGAGCCAGTAGAAAGAACAAGAACGAATAGGCGATTACCTGAAAAACCAGTAATATAACGTCGTCATCGTCGTCGTCATCATTATCGTCGTCATCATAATCGTCGTCATGCAGATGAAATGCATCATCATCAATTAGCAAAAATATTTTTGAACTCAGAAATTGCTAACATGCTTTAACCCTCGTTCTGGCGGAAGCCGGACTGTCTTTCCTCGGCCGGGCGCTGGTATGGGTTGGGCAGTATCAAACAAGCAGCTGGGTCTGCGGAACTTTCAGGAGGCACCTGTACTGGTGTACGCTCTGGTTGCTCCCTGGATGTATTGCAGGCCCTGCCATCCACTGGGGACTGTCCGGCTCGTGCCGGTGCCTGGTATGGGGGTGGGGGTGGAGGGGGGGAACTGATCTGCTCTTGCCGGGAGTAGGGTTAACCCACTCACCCCCCTCCTCCCCTCCTATCTTTTTCTTTTGTTTATAAACTTCAATTTTGTTTTAGTTTCAACGTCTTATCATCTTTGGTGTAAAAGACGATAATAAATCAACCAACCAACCAACCAAGCATCATCATCTTCTTCTTCTCTTTCAGCAGCAGTTACTATTGTGGTCACCTCTTGCCTGATGTATTAATTTTCTGTTTAATAATATGAAAGTGAAAGCTTCTGTTAGCCTTTTAAAAGCAGACATTAATAATGATGTAGGTTGTGAGCAATTTATTTCCTTCGTTCTAAGTTTATTAGAGTTAAAAAATACAAAAATTTTTAAAAAGTTAACAACATTGTATATTTTTACAAAATACACACTCATGTACTTTATTATGATACATTTGGAAAATTCAGTCTATTTACTTTCAGAACATGTAAACCTTCCTTTACTTTTGACAAGTTCCTGGGTGCCAAGAACAAAAAGTAAAAAGTTAGGCCTGTCATTTTCTGCCAGATAATAAAATGACATCTTTTTTTTTTTTTACTTTGCAAATTGATGTCGTCTCCAAAGAATTAAGTAAGATGGGTTATTTGCGTTGTTGTCGTACTTCGATTTCGTTATATCCGTCGAAATTTGGTGTCTGGGATAAGAAAATGCATTCGGTGTAAGAGAAGCTACGTTGTAACCGTGTTCGTTATATCTAGAAAGTTCTAAGTAATAAATAAGAACAACCATGGCAGGGAATTTTTGTTTTTTATTCGTTAAAAGCGTTGTTCGCTGAAAGCGTGTTCGTTGTACGCGTATTTGGCTGTATTTATATATCTGTTATTTATGTGTATTTATGTGCTAATTATTATTATACGGAATGAAACTGTTTGTTGTTGTTGTTGTTGTTGTTGTTGTTATTGTTGTTGTTGGTGGTGGTGGTGGTGGTCTATGTGCCATCGCAGAAGTTTAGCTTCATTCCGTCAAAACATATATATATGTCTTCAAACAACCTTCTTGATCCTCTTCAATCCGCTTACAGACCTAGACATAGCACAGGAACTGCTCTTGTTAAAACCACTAATGATCTCCTCCTCTCCCTTGATCAAGGCAAACTCTCTGTTCTTGCTCTTTCTTTCGTCAGCATTTGACACCATAGATCACACCATTCTCATTGACCGTCTGCAACACACTTTTGGCCTTCGTGGCACAGTTCTTGACTGGCTCACGTCATACATTACTGACAGACAACAAACTGTTTACGTTGACAATGACCGCTCCGATCCTGCTCCGATCCTCTGTGGCGTGCCCCAAGGATCGGTTTTGAGTCCTGTCCTCTTTGTTCTGTACACATCCCCTCTTTCTGACATAATCGATTCTCACTCTGTCAATCATCATTCCTTTGCGGACGATACACAACTTCATAAACCTTGTGACCCACAGGATCTTGGCATTACAATAAATTCGATGCAAGAGTGCATCTGTGATGTCAAGTCCTGGATGACGTTCAACAAATTGAAACTTAATGACGAAAAGACAGAAGCCATAATTATTTCATCTCCTCGCATAACATCTCAGCTTCCATCTTCCTTTGTTGTTGGTAACTCTGTTGTCCAGTTTTCTGATTCTGTCAAAAACTTGGGCGTGATTTTGGACTCTCGCCTGACTATGCAAGCTCACATTCAAACTCTAATCCGAAACCTAAATTTTGAACTCCGTCGAATCAACAGCATCCGTCACTTTCTGTCTGCCAAAGCCACTCAAACTCTTGTCTCAGCTTTCATTCTCTCACGGCTTGACTATTGTAACTCTCTCTTCTGTGGTTGCCCGGACTATCTATTGCAAAGACTTCAAAAGATTAAAAATAATGCCGCCCGTCTCATTCTTCGCATTCCAAAATCTGCCCATATAACTCCTCATCTTAAATCCCTATACTGGCTTCCCATCGAACAAAGAATTGAGTACAAAATTGCTTGCCTCTGCTTCAATGCTCTCAGTTCAGTTCAGTGGGTAGATTACCGTCCCCGGACACAGGTGCGTATAGGGGACTTCAATGCTCTCTCTTCATCCGGCCCTTCTTATCTCAAAACCCATGGTAAACCCCTACATACCCTTTAGAACCCTTCGATCTTCTTCTGCCCCAAATCTCTGCATTCCACGAGTGAACAAGTCCTTTGGTGAACGCTCATTTTCATTTTCTGCTCCAACCGTTTGCAACTCCCTTCCCAGGTCTCTCCATTCTTCCCAAACATCTGCTGCCTTTCGTTCTGGCCTCAAGACCTATCTGTTCAAACGTTCATTTGATGACAGCACAATTTAAATTCGTGTTGAACTTGGTATGTTTGTGTGTGTGTGTGTGTGTGTGTGTGTGTGTTTGTGCGTGTTTAAATTATGTAATTAAATTCTGTATGTTTTGTTTACCATGTTTTTATATTGTTATTGTTTAGTCATTTTAGTTCTTAGAAGAAGTGTCTTATGTGCATGTAAAGCGCTCTGAGCTTTCATTAAAAAGGGCGCTATATAAATGTTAATATATATATATGTTAACTTTCTGTGTAATTACGTACTCAATACGATTATGCGGAATTAAGTTGTTTTTGTCTATGCTGCCATCGAAAAAGTGTACCTTAATTCCATCGAAACATATCTGTCCATGGTAAAAGGTAAGTGTGATGTATTATTTGTTACTTCCTGTGTAATTACGAACTCATTTCAATTATACGGAATGAAGCTGTTTTTGTCTATCCTGCCATTGAAAAAGTTTTGCTTCATTCCGTCAAAACAAGTTTGTCTATGGTAAGTGTGTTGTTACTTTCTGTGCCATTACGAATTCATTTACGATTATACTTCACTTTGACACGTTGTTGTCCATTTATATCGGGAAATTCTGGGCTACCTCCCCTTGAGTAGGCGTAATCGCGGCCTGTGGCGTGCCTCAAACCCAAATATTGTGGTGTTTTGTTTTGTTTTTTGCAGGGGGAGCAAACCGGAGTACCCGAAGAAATCTCCCGAGACGTTGCCCAAGTTGGAAGTAAATGGACGAGGCAAGTTAGTCCCGTCTTAGACTACGCTGTCACAACGCTCACGGAATCTGTAAATGTTGAGTGGTAAGTGTGATGTATTATATTTTACTTTCTGTGTAATTATATACTAGTTACGATTATACGGGTTGAAGCTGTTTTTGTCTATGCTGCCACTGAAAAATGTAGCATCATTACGTCAAAAGTTGTCTTGTCCATGGTAAGTGTGATGTATTATTTGTTACTTCCTGTGTAATTACGTACTCATTACGATTATACGAAATAAAGCTGTTTGTGTCTATGCTGCCTTCGAAAAAGTTTAGCTTCATTCCGTCAAAACATGTCTTTCCATGATAAGTGTGATGTAATACTTTTTACTTTCTATGTAATTACGTACTCATTACAATTATACGGAATGAAGCTATTTTTGTTTATGCTGCCATCGAAAACGTTTACCTTCATTCCATGGTAAGTGGGGGATGTATTATTTTTTACCTTTTGTGAAATTACGTACTCATTACGATTATACGAAATGAAGCTGTTTTTGTCTATGCAGCCATAGTTTTGCTTCATTGCGTCAAAACATGTCTATCCATGATAAGTGTGATATATATTTTACTTTATGTGTAATTATGTGCTAACTGCGAGTCTACATAATGAATCTGTTTTTGTCTTCTCTCTCTCTCTCTCTCTCTCTCTCTCTCTCTCTCTCTCTCTCTCTCTCTCTCTCTCTCTTTCTCTCTGAAAATAGCATGGATTCTTCAGTATAGTATCCCCTCTCCCACTCCCCTTCCCCCATCCCCCTTTCCCACACACGCACACGAAAAAAAAATATTTTTCGTTCCAGGATCTCCATATTGTTACGCCTTTGACATCATGACATGGTTTGACGTCACTATAACATGGTGTATATTCGTGCTGTACGTCTATTCCTGGAAATCTAGGAATACATGTATTAATGACCATTCGGAATGTTTAAATGGGATTAGTGTCGCAGTAGCGTAGTGGTGTGGGCACAAGGAACAAAATGTTTCGCGCAGCAACGTCGATTCCGGTTAGTATATTGATGGGGGACCACACTCAGAAGACAACCACCGAATTATACAACTAGTCCAATTGGTGGTTGAAACTGACAAATGTTACTTTAATGACATCGCGAGATCATGACGTACGGAATTCACTCCCGACTGACATTTTGTCTTGTCAAAAAAAGTATGGAAAAGAGTTTTGTGATTGAAAGGAATACTGCATGACTGCATTCAGCTGTTCACTTCTCAAAGGTATGTAGCTGTACGGACCCACTGAAACACCTCCTACATGTTTCCTGGACACTAAAATCAAATAGTCCCGCCTGCAATATTGTTCATAAAGGTAGACGGGCTTAATTGTGAATTATATAATAAGGGTCACTATAGTAGACGGGTCCGATTGTTACGTTTATATACTTAATAAGATCAGTTTGCCACAATCGGTAAACTAACATAGCTCTTGAATTGAACTGTCATGATTTGCTGCGACTTGGAAATACGTCACTTCCACGGGGCCAGTTGTGAAGATTGCCAAACCAACTTCTTCTTCTTCTTCTTCTTCTTCTTCTTCTTCTTCTTCTTCTTCTTCTTCTTCTTCTTCTTCTTCTTCTTCTTCTTCAGCAGCAGCAGCAGCAGCGGCAGTTAGCATTGAGTTCACCCATCGTCATCATGGTCACCACCGCAACCCACTATAATGGGCCTAAAACCTCCATCATCACAATCATGTTACAATAAGCATCGCCCACAGCTACGTCTTTACCAACACCACCACCATGACCATTATCACCAGCACCACACTATCCTCATCAACATCAGCTCCACAGTCACCGCCACCGCACGTTAACCACCCCTACCGCCAGGGCCATTCCTTTCGGCACCATAGATCTATCCATCCAAACTCTTATCCATACAACCTTCTATCCATCATCCATTCCACATATCCATCCTGCATTACCGTGACACACTTATGTCTCTCCAGCTGAAAGAACTGCCTTTCCACCTTTGCTGCTCGCAATCTTTGGCCGGAGTTGTTCCGTGACCTCTGAGAATGCTCCGACCCCAGCGACGATTGGCTGATGCTCCGCGACAGGCCGCGAGAGCTGCGCACATTCAGCAAGGCACCCGCCAAAGCGTGATGGTCTTCCACGCCCTCATGTCGATCCAACTATGTGTGGAACAACATATAGATAAAACTCAATAATTATTATGTGTGGAACAACATATAGATAAAACTCAATAATTATTACCTTACAGTCGAACACGCTTACAACGAAGTCTAGGGGGAAAATTGTTCCCTTCGTTATACCCGAAGTTTGTTGTACCCATAGTCGACGGGTAATGACCGAATTGTTTTTATATGTAACCCAAAAAGAGCCGGACAAGAATCCTCTCGGATCGCTCTCAAAGAACGAAACTGGTTAATCGGATGCTTTATGTCTAAGAATGAACTTCCCGTCCTGCAAATAATCGTTTTGACGGGTTCCGGACTATTTTTCAGTGGATTTATTGTGACAGTGTAAAAGATGCAAGACCACCAATCGTCCACTATAGCTATGAAATTTTGTCTTATGTATTATTTTCTGGGTCTAATAATATGTTTCTTTTATTCTTTTTAAAACAGATACAGCGATAATGACATTTCCTTCGTTCTAAGTGTATTGGAGAAAAAAGATGTAACAACCTTGTATATTTTCACAAAATACACATTCATGTTTTTTATTCTAATACATTTGAAAAATTCAGTATATTTACTTTCAGAAAATGTAAATTTCCTTTACTTGGGAAAAAGTCCTGGGTGCCAAGAAGAAAAAGAACGAAATGACACCTTCTTTTAAACTAGTCTTTGTAAAATTATGTCTCCAAAGGGTTCAGAAAGGTCTTTTTACCACATGCATGACGTCAAAATTTCATTGATGCGAATGCTGTGTTTTCGTACTTTGACTTCGTTACATCAGTCGAAATTTGGTGTCTGGGATACACATTTTTAAAAATACATTCGGTGTAAGCGAAGCTACGTTGTAACCGTGTTCGCTGTATCCAGAAAATGTCAAGTAATAAATAAGAACAACTCTGGCAGGGATTTTTTTTTTCATTCGAGAAAAGCGTTGTTCGTTGAAAGCGTGTTCGTTGTACACGTGTTTGGCTTAGTTAGGTTAGTACATTGCGCTAATGCTTGCAGCAAGCTCTCGAGTCCCTTTCCTTTAAATTTTCTCCGTTAGATTCTGGTGAACGCGGAAACTAGCGATGGTGTTCTGACAGACTTCACGATTTTATTGAGGACTTATCATAATTGTTCATCATCTAGCGAGATAGCGCGTTAATTACGGCTATGCAGAAATTAATTTTGAAAAAAAAAAAAGACTATTTGGAAGACACACAGTTAAAAGGAATAAAAGATGAAGAGGAGCAAGAGCAAGAACAAACACGAGACGAACGGTTATACTTACGCCACGGACAGAGCTAACAAAGATTCCTTCATCATCAGTGTGCTCTCTGCGGTCGACTGTCGAGTACTTGTCGGCCTTGCGCTCTGCTGTATACTTGCCGACTTTACGGTCGCCTGCGGTGTACTTGCCGACTTTGCTGCGGCCGCCTGCCGCGTACTTGCCGACGCTGCTGCTTGGGAAGGCAGTATATCTAGCAGAACTGGAGATGTCAGGAGCGCTGCCGCTAAGCCTCTTCCCTGCCGCGTCGCGACCGAACCTGGCTCCCGACAAATTGCTGCAAATTATTTAATTTTATTTTCGGATGTACATTTACAAGTACAGCATAATTATGATATAATCAAGTAGATGGAATTGCTGGGTTCGCACAGCTTGCTTCTTGGGATACGAGAGATTCCTGATTCTAATTTCCTACCCCAACACTCCTCCCAGTAGCTCATCATCCTTCGAAACTATTTTTGACATGGCCTTTAGCAATAGGTGCATTACATTACATTACATGGTTATTGCTTTAGGTCCAGCGGACTCTTCCGAGCCAAATCAGGACCAAGCAATAGGTGCAAAGAAAACGAATATAGATAAGTCGTAGCGTTTGATATGCGTACCATGTATAATTAATGTAGATGTGTGGCTTCAGAATGTAGTGGACTTTTCAATGCTCATCGAGTTTAAAAATGTTGTGCCTTTCAGAACAGTTGTTAAGGGCCTTTAAGAAAATTCTGTCCCGTTGTGTTTTCAGAAGAGGCTTTGATCTTTAATGACTTCGGTGAACAGAATTTAAAGAAAGCAAACAGCCAACCAACCAAATAAACAAATAAACTCATATAAAACACTTACTCACACTCGTAACGTTCACAGAAAAAGGGATTGTTGTCATATAGCGCACACAAGCTCAGTGCAGCGAGCTTCTTCAAGGAGCTGGCTACTAATAGCCAACATGTACAAAATAGTGTGCTGAAGTCAGGATTCGAACCCAGATCGTCCAAGACGCACATGTATTCGCAAGGCTTGCGGACAAAACTTTGGAGCCATCCCTTGCATTTATAGGTCTATTATATAATAAGAGAAAAATGGAGTACGCTGGTTAAACGATTACCTGTGGTGCCCCAACGACTTTTGAGTGATCGAATCAATAGGATAGGATAGGACATGCTTTTATATCGTCATAAATGAAGAACACCCTTTTATGCCTGCTATCTGTATAAAAGTCACGTTTTAGTCATCCGAAATAGCGTTTGAAAGAAATGCGTACCCGAAGTTGCGAGGCATGGGATTGTTGGCTCCAAACCTGTCAGCAAAAGTGGACAGCGCAATGCAGTGGGTCTCGGATTGCAAGGAAGAGAAATTGCCATACCGGAAGCTGTTTCTCAGAGAGCTGAAAAGACGGGCCCTGCTTCCCGGCGACGTTGGCCTGCCCCTCTCCCCGCTCACCGTCAAGCTGCTTTCGCTCCGGACGCTGCTGCCTCCTCCCTTGTTACTCGAGTATCTGTCAGTCAGGTCAAAGTCTGATCATGTGAAATCAGATCAATGTCAGATCTGGATTAAATCAAATTAAATCATTGTAATCCTCTCCAAACCTATAACATATAGTGGGATATATATCCAATTTGCCTCCTCTTCTTTCTCCTTATTATCCCCCTCTTCCTCCCTTTTCTTCTTCTTCTTCTTCTTCTTCTTCTGCTTTTCCTTCAAAAAGACCGAAACTTCCGAAGCTGTTTATAAGCAACTTTATCTCGAACAATGTTCATTGTATAAAGGATATGACAAACTTTTTACAGACGGGTCTAAGAAAGGAGACTCAGTTGCTGCTGCGTCGGTCTCAGGAAGACACCTAGACCAGTATTTGCAACAGCGTCTACCTGATTTTTGTTCTGTTTATACAGCTGAGCTCAAGGCAATTCATCTAGCTCTGAAACAGGTTTATCAATCCCCCAAAACATCGTTTTTAATCCTGTCTGATTCACTGTCAGCACTTCAGGCTCTTTCCACGAGAAAGATATCACACCCTTTTCTGGCAGAGATCCATGACCTCCACACAGAACTTGTTTCTGAAGGTAAAAAGATAGTTTTTATGTGGGTACCTAGTCACATGGGCATCCACGGCAATATTGCAGTGGACAAAGCGGCTAAAGAAGCTCTGCATCTAGATTTCCCTTCAGAGATTTTCCAGTTTGTTCCATACTCTGACCTGCGTTGTATGACTGGAGTTTATTGTAAACGGCTGTGGCAGACTGAATGGTCTAAGCAAATCAATAACAAATTATTTGAAATTCTTCCGGATTTATCTGCTTCTTTGCCTAACTTTGCGTCCACCCGCAAAGAGGAAACTGTTTTGGCTCGCCTTCATCTTGGGCATACTTATGTCACCCATAGTTTCCTTTTAAAAGAAGAACCACCATGGGGCTTTGCATGTAACAAATCCTTTTCCGTTCGTCATTTTATGTCTGAATATGCTGATCTGGTTGATTTAAGGGAAAGATATCTTGGTTCAGTACCTTTTAATGAGGTTTTTAAAGTATGCAATGGTCAGAACCTGTTTAAATTTTTACATGATGTTGGTTTGTTTTATAGCATCTAAATCATGTCGTCTTGTTTTGTATTCTTGTTTGGATTTTATTGAAGAGACTGATTTTATTTACATCTTTCAAAATATTTAAATGTTAACAGTTTAATCTGATTTTACTTAATTTTTTGTGGTCCTGATTCGGCTCTTGGCAGTCCGCTGGATCCTATAAGCACTGAGTATCTATCTATTTTTCTTCTTCTGCTTTTTCTTCTTCTTCATATTACGAGTATAATTGTCCAAACCTAACATAATAGTTTATATCCAGTTTGCATTCTTCTTTCTTCTTTTTTTTCTTCTTGTTATTGTTCTTCATCCTTTTCTTCTTCTTCTGATTATTCTTCTTCATTATATTATAATTGTCCAAACCTAACATAGGCCTAATAGTTTTATCCAGTTCTTCTTCTTGTTCTTCTTTCTCTCCTTCTTTTCATTTCTTTCTTTCTTTCTTTCTTTATTTCTTTCTTTCTTTCTTTCTTTCTTTCTTTCTTCTTCTTCTTCTTCTTCTTCTTCTTCTTCTTCTTCTTCTTCTTCTTCTTCTTTGTGAAAACAGCAGCAATGCAAGCAAAAATTTTCCCACCTCAACTATTATCGTCGTCGTTATTAACACCAGTATTATCTTCATCAGAAACAGCAATGGCACCATAACCACCACCTCTGCCAGCACTACCACTACCATCATCATCATCATCATCATCATCATCATCATCATCATCATCATCATCATCATCATCAACAACATTATCATCATCATCGTCGTCGTCGTCATCATCATTATCATCGATCTCTGTTGTCACCATGAGCGATGATGCAAACCTTGAGAGAGAAGCCATGAGCGAGATGTTGGCTACTAGCATGACCAGCAATGGACAGTACTGAAACAAGCAACTGGACGCAATGGTCAGGTCATCCAAAAGTCCGTGGTTCTTACTGTAAACCTGTTTTAAAACGGAAAATTTAATGACAGTTGAAAAAGATAGGTAAAGTAGAAAGGAACAACTTAAAAAAAAACAAAAAAACATGCCTAATCTTTATATCATGATGGACTTGTCTTTATCTACTTATTAAACTGTAACTGTTTTACATGACGACATGTACACGCAATCAACATGCACTCCTACACTAATTCCCTCACTCGACCAATAGGACTAGCGTATTTCGATTGTTAGCTATAGCTTGGAAACAGACTCTTGCTAAAAAGAGGAGAAAACTTAGATAACCAGTTCCGGCCAATCACATCAGGTTGTTTTTTTTTAATTTTATCTATTTTTTTAAGTGTACTTTCAACTAGAACGGTTCTTCTTTTAATGAACTGCACCAATGTAGTTGTCATCGCTTTTAGATTAGAACAATTTTTTCCCCTTCATGATCTGTGACAAATACGATGTATTAAAAACAAAGTAAGCGTAATATGCCTAAATCGTAGGTGAACATTGCCTTTCACTCACAATAATGAAGTTTGGTTCTTTCGAAATTTGTCGTTTTTAAAATACTAGTTAGAACACTCCAAAATTAAAATCCCGAAAAAATTCCTTCTACCTTATCTTATCCTACCAAATTCTTTTCTTATCCTATTCATCCATCTATCTATCCATCCATCAGATTGGCGTACATCGGTGTAGGCTAGATAGTACATGGTGACGTTGACGAATTCAGGCTGTTGTTCAAAGTAGTGGTGGTTGTCGTAGCCGCTGCCATCACCATCATCGCCGTCGTCCAGAGTGTCGTCCGCCGCTGATTCTTCTACATCTAGATTGGGCTGCGGCACCTGCCGGCTTTTGACCTGAAGACATCCAACGCATTTTAACATTGATTTGGTGTAATCAGCCAAACGCTAGTGAAATTCATTTTTTTTTATTGGGAGCAGTAGGGGCGCTAGGTTGAAGCCCATTGGGAAAAACAGGACCATCAGTCTACATTCCAAGGAAAGGCTGCTGCATTCCTATGTCATCTCCATCTTCCTATACGCTTGCGAAACCTTGACCCTCGCAGCAGACCTACAACGAATAATACAAAGCATGGAGATGAGGTGCTACAGAAGATTTCTAGGTATTTCCTATGCACAGCACATCAACGACAAAGTCCGACAGTCCATCACACAAGCCATTGGACAACACGATGACACGCTCACAGTGGTGAAGAAACGGAAACTCAAAGACCATCCTGCAAGGCACGGTGCAAGCAGGCAGAAGATGAGGGAGACAGAAAAAGAGATGGGAGGACAACATTCGAGAATGGACTGGCTTGACACTGGGCGAAGTCATGAAGGTTGCTGACGACAGAGAAAGATGGAGTACGCTGGTTAAATGATCATCTATGGTGCCCCAACGACTTTCGAGTTACGGGATAGGATATGATAGGGGCGCTAGGGTGGGAAGTAAGTGTGAATAGCTCTTTAAAAGATGTGTGGCTTTACCTCCCTTTTGAGCAGCTTGTGCGAGTTGAAGGCGACGATGAGCAGAACCGTGAGCAGAATGAGCAACTTGGGGCGTCTGAGGAACACCAGAGTGTTGTGGGTTCGAAAAGGCGAGGCGATTGCCAGATACCGATCCAGGCTCATGAAGGCCGTCGCCGACACAATCACCTGAAATCGATATAGCCAGAAGGCCTACCTAGCACCGTCTTCGTCAATCACAAAAATATATTATAAGCTTATATATAATTCAAATCACCATCATCATCATCATCATCATCATCATCATCATCATCATCATCATCATCATCATCATCTTCATCATCAACATCATCATTGCGGCACTATATTTCTAAACTCTCTTCCCCCCTCCCCTGTTCTCCCCCTTTCTCTCTCTCTCTCTCTCCCTTCCCACCCTCACCCCACTCTCTTCCTCCATCCCATCCCACCCCACCCGTAAACCGTACAACATTAAATATAGTTGCAGAACCTGTCTTGCACTAAGGATGAAGAACTTGTAGACGACATAGTGCTGCAGAAACTGCCTAGCGCTGGCTTGGGCCCAGGCCGCTCTGAAGACGACGACGGCGATGTGGGAGGAGACGACGAAGAGGAGGTAGGCCATGTCGAAACAGATCAAACACGTCATGTACGTGTTGGTGACGTTATGAGGCAGCCCTCGAAACACCTGGGAACCAAAATCAGTTAAATAAACACAATTCACCATTCATTCAGTCAACAGGTCTGTCTAGAAGCAGCTAGACGATTCACATCATGCGTGACACGTCCGGTCAAATTTGCGCACGTACTCAAATCGCTAACTTTTCTCAACAACAGCAAAATTAAAACAACAATAATTATATTTGCCTTATTCAGTCTCGCCAATCAAAGCTCTACTCACAGGCGCTCGTAGTATAGATACAAGAGAAAAATAGCTCTGCAGTCGGAATAGTATAGTGCATGTATATATATCCCCTATAATAATAATTCATATCCTATCCTATCCCGTAACTCGAAGGTCGTAGGGGCACCAACGATGATCGTTAAACCAGCGTACTCCATCTTTCTATGTCCTCTGCAACCCTCATGGCTTCGCTCAGTGTCAAACCTGTCCATTCTCGAATGTTGTCCTCCCTCCTCTTTTTATGTCTTCTTCTTCTTCTGCCTCCTTGCACCGTGTCTTGCAGGATGGTCTTAGCAAGGCCTGATGCTCTGGTGACGTGGCAATACCATCGGAGTTTCCGTTTCTTCACCACTGTGAGCAGGTCATCGTGTTGTCCAATGGCTTGTGTGATGGTCTGTCGTACTTCGTCGTTGGTGATGTATTGGGTATAGCAAATGCCCAGAAGTCTTCTATAGCACCTCATCTCCATGCTTTGTATTCTTCGTTGTAGATCTGCTGTGAGGGTCCATGTTTCGCAAGCATATAGGAAGATGGAGATGACAAGGGAGCGCAGCAGCCTTACCTTGTAATGTAGACGGATGGTCCTGTCTTTCCAAATTGGCTTCAACCTCGCCAGGGCAGCAGTTGTTTGTGCGATCCTAAAGAGGACTTCCTGTCGGGACCCATTGTCTGATACAATGGCTCCTAAATATTTGAAGCTATGCACTGTGTTGAGGGATTGGCCTTGGAGAGAGAGAGAGACGTCTGGACGTCGTCCGTGTATTCATCAAAAAAGCATACAAACAATAAAACAAACACAAATTCTTCGGGCCTCCAGCCCCTAGAAAATATGGTTGGTCACGCGGTTGACAAAATTGTTGTACCTGATCTCTCAAGAATTACAATGGCGTTTACTTTTGTTAGGTTATTACATCAGCTCAAGTGTATCTGCTCATATAATTCAGTTCGTATTTTTAGTGCATGAAAAATAAATAGTCCTAATCTCCATACATGAAACTTTAATTCGCTCTGTAGTAGGCTATATGTATATACGAATGTACATGAAAAGTTACATATTTTTCTCTAAGGTCACTATACAGAATACATTCGGTTACAAGATGATTTTCATTTCCCAATACGTTGCAACATGGACACAAGCCATTTCCTTCAATTTTATTGAAGGTTATCCTAAAGAATGAAGCTTTCTGAGGTAGAACTCCCAGTCGGAGCTTAATTAAGCAGTCTCTAAAGCATTTGATATGCATAAAATCAATATCGGTTTCTGTCTGAAAAATATCTTTAAATGTTCTATAATACTAATACGTATCTTTTCTCATTACAGAACTGTCCCACTCTTGCACATATTCATCTTTCATCCTCTGCTTAAACATGCTAATAAAGACATTTTCACTCTCCACACCTTGTTGTACCCATGCATACCCAAAACCTAAGTTTTGGGATGCACTGTGTAGAGAAAAGAAGAGAGAAAGTGGAAAAAGCGATTGAGCGATTGTATGCATTTGTGGATGTACGCTGAATAACTTCATACGACGACTCCTGCCTTGTTGCTGAGTGAACAGGTTGCGTGGATAAACGAATCCGAGTTACACTTATCAGGATTCAAGCATTGGTAGCTGAATCAACTTCTGATAAAAACCAACAAAAAGTGTAACACCCAGCCTACTCACAATCAGAGCGATAACGTTGGTGACGAAACCGACGATGATGAGGGGGAAACCGACGTAGACGATGGCTTTGGAGAACTGCCTGTACATGTGTCGACTCACCAGACCGTGATTGGCGATGCTTCTGGCTATCGGCTTCAGTTTTTCGTTCACCTCAAACAGAAAACAATTATTAATATTTGCTTATACAATTGGCGCAATTTCGTACGGTACCTCCGATTCAGACGATCACTCCTCGCACGGCATTGATGTATCCTGGGTGGGATCCATCGAAGAGTGGCGCCAGGCTAGGCAAATTTTATTACCATAGTCAACTTTCCATAATGACTCTTAAAGACGATGTTTCGTTCTTCAACGTCTCGTTAGTTTTAAAAAAGTGGTCTTGGTGTCAAAATTAGGCTACAGGTGAAGGACGGCTAAGTAATAAACCAAAGTATAAACACCAAATATGTTTGTCATTGCATTTTACTATAAAAGAAGCATCAGCAGCAATATTAATGGTGGTGGTAGTAGTAATAGTAGTAGTAGTAGTAAGCCTAGGAGTAGTAGTAAGCCTAGTAGTAGTAACAGCAGCATCAGCAGTAGTAATAGTAGTAGTAGTAGTAGTAGTAGTAGTAGTAGTAGTAGTAGTAGTAGTAGTAGTAGTAGTAGTAGTAGTAGTAGTAGAGGTAGTAGCCTACCTCCGTGTCTGTGGCAGCGTTGATGAGTTCATCAATATCTGCGTCATCCAGTAAGTCGCCTGGTGAAGCTCCGAATAATGACGTCAGATCGTTCCCATTGGCGTCCTCCTCCCCCGCTTCAAGGTAACGCACGGACCTGCATGAGCCACAAATTAATATAATGTTGTGGTATTATTAATCCATAGGATTTTTGTTAAAACACGCGGAGACCATGTACTCTTGATTCTATTACATTATTTTTAATATGTATCTGACTACGATGCTACTGATGATGATGATGATGATGATGATGATGATGATGATGATGATGATGATGATGATGATGATGATGATGATGATGATGATGATGATGATGCTTGTGTTGCTACTCCTACTGCTGGTGGTGGTTCTCCTGCTGCTACTGCTGTTGCTGATGATGATGCTAGTGCTTCTTCTGCTACTGTTGCTGATGCTGATGATGATGACTGAGCACAATCATTAATTGTTTTTGTGGAGACTTGCGCTATACAAGATTACATCATCATCATCATCATCATCGCATCATCATCATCATCATCATCATCATCATCATCATCATCATCATCATCATCATCATCATCATTTAATAAGAATAAATATGCTTTATTATCTCACCTTCGAACAAAGTCTGTATCTGTTGTACGTAAAATCAAGTGCTTTCCGTATCTGCCAACGCTACTATTGTGTTCAGTATGGTGATGAAGATGAGAGACTTCGGCGGTGGTGATGAGGTAGTCCACGTGTATGGTATCCGCAGTGGTACTGCGAGCAGAGAAGAAATTGAACCAGGTCATTTCGAGGAAGAAAGGGGTAATCTGTAATTGCTGTCGTCGTCGTTGCTGTTATTTCTTTATGTAATAGTTTTTATATAGCGCTTTTCCAGTTCAAGAGCTGCTCAAGGCGCTGGCCGAAACAGGGTCTAACTGAAACCGCCATTGGTACCTTTAGGCGCATAGTCAGACGACTGAGCACAATCCTGGTATTAATAATGATAGTTCAGTGTTGTTGTTAATGATGATGATGATGATAATGATGATGATGATGATGATGATGATGATGATGATGATGATGATGATGATGATGATGATGATGATGATGATGATGATGATGATGATGATGATGATGATGATGATGATGGTGATGGTGATGATGAGTACGCTAAATAAGAAAAAAATCCATCTAGTGTTTTTAAAAACAATGAAGTGTTCATTGTGCTTACACGTTACTGTCAAACATGACACAGTCATCCAGGTCAGGAGATGACGTCGCATTTTCGACTTGTGTGGGTTCCACCCTTCTCAGGCATGCCGACGTTGGCGCCACAAGGACCAACATACACAACGGTGATGTTAAATAAGCCGACGAAGTCATGGTTTAACCGTGGAGTATTTTGCTAGGTGCAGCACTAGAACATTGAGTGGGACGCGCAACGGAAAGTTTTTGTGCTGTGAACGAGTACAATCTTTAGATTAACACAAGTACGTTCTGTTCACCTATTCGTAGACTAGGTTTTCTTGTATTTTAATAATATATAATAAACTAAATAATAACCATTGATGACGTGATAAAACTCTACACTTGGCGCTATATAAAATGTGTATTTTAACGTGTATTTTGCATTTAATGACACTATAAAACGTCCCTTTCCTCGGCTCACGTTATCTTGGTAGTTTAGTCTTTTGCGTTCTTTGCGTTAGATTTAAGTGGTTCTGGTACTTAATTGTCTTCATGTATTTCCGGCCAAATCGACAGAATTTTGCTCCTACATTTTTCCAGAGTTTCGTTCTTTGTATTAGCATATTCGGTTTTCCCAGTTTTTTTTCATCTTGATCAGCATCTAAGCATTGTGATACAATGAAGACCTGTGAATCTCTACAGTGTCAACGCTGTCGCAGACCAGGGTGCCAGAGAAAGAGCTGGCCCAACAGGTTAGGAGTGGATAGAATATGGCCGTGCCAGATCTCTTGTTAACCTCCCCCCTTCCTCCCCTATCCATGCTCCCCCCCCCAACCCCTCAGCAGAATGCTGTAGAAAACGATGGCTACTTCTCCTTCCCCTGACGACTTCAGAAGTCGAGGGGCTTAAGATGAGTGGCGGTGAGAAGACAGTGTTTAAAGAAATTTTTTCCAATAATATCCAGGATAAATTCGCTGATATTTGATTGATTGTTTGTTTGTCTGTTTCAGTTAATGTCTATTCAACGAAATGATTTTAGACTGGGGAATTAAGGGGAAGGTAGGAGGGACGAGGATATTTGCTAGTTGGATGATTTATCGGAAGACTCGTTGATCAATACTTATATATAATGGGGTTTTCGTCGAGATTTAAGTTGTGGCTGAAGTAAATAATTGCAGTGATTCCACAAGTACTGAAATTCCTGAAGTGAGAAGATAGTACCAATAGCTTTGAATTCCACAATTTACGAAATCCGCAAAGTCGCTAATAGCAATTCAGTGACGCACAGGCTGCTCCAATTTGGACTGATGGACCCGCAAGTGAGTGGTCAGATGGATGCGAGCATGAAATCTATTGCCACAGGTCTGACAGACGAACATTCCTGAAGTCATCTGTTTCTGGATCCGGACTTGCGCAGACCATGAGTTCCGGTTTTGCGGAGGCCGTATTGAGTATCGTCCATTTTTTTTTCCTAGCGCGCACAGTGTCACTTGCTGCTGCACCCATGAAGTCTCCTACAGAGTGCTTCTTCAGTCGTGGAGAGTAGATCCGAATGATATCCAACAACAACAACAACAACAACAACAACAACAATAATAATAATAATAATAATAATAATAATAATAATAATAATAATAATAATAATAATAATAATAATAATAATAATAATAATAATAATAATAATAATAATAATAATAATAATAATAATAATAATAATAATAATAAAATGGATGCTACTTCTCTTCAGTCAGACTCAAAGTTGCGGTTAGACTATACTGGATTTCAGTAGACCTAGTTGATGATTGACGAAGATCAAAATAAATAAAAATTTGAACGTTGCTTTGTAATACATAAGGAAGTCTTCGATCAAAAGGACCTTTACAATTTCTCAGAAATTCGAGAGTCTCAAAATAAATTTCTTTAATTTCGAAAACTTCAGGACACTTTAGGTAATTATGTTCTTCTGATTTTTTTTAAAATAATAAATTGATTTATGGGTTTGGAAGGTCAAATAGACGATAACTTCAAGAAAGCCAAACCCCAAGTTACCGAACCTTGCTCAGAACACCTTGAAAAACACTGTAGCTCCAAGTAGAAGGGAAAGAAACACATTAAGTCAAAACTCAGTCATCACGCATGAAACCTAAAAACAAAGTAGCAAACAGTCACTGATCATGGGATAAATCAAAATGTTTGTACCACAACGCGCACAAAAAATAAAAATAAAGTTGAACCAAGTGGCTGGAGTCAGCTAACAAATAAAATGTGATCTCTCATATAAAAAAGCAACGATGTGGAGCGCATCGTCCATTGGACATCACATGTGAAGTTGCCCTCCTTGCTCTGCGGAGTTCTGCATAGATTGCATTAGTCCTTCGTTGCCTGAACGCTAAAGGTCCGAGACTAGCTAAGAACTATAGCGGAACGTACTTTGAGCAAGTCCCTTGCGGTAAAAGGTTTCCCAAGTTAGAGAGACCTTGATAGTCGCTCTTTATTCTAGGTTGGTCCCCCAAACACCCTCGCCTGTGTGAAGTCACGTGTACCTAACAGCTTTCGTTGTCAAAAATGAAGTTTTGGCAGGTTTCCTATACCGTAGCTGTTTTGGCGAGAAACTAACCTGGACAACGGCTTTAGGATTTGCAATATCATGCGTCAAATGTTAGGCGCGCTGTTGTTGGAAGACGATTATGAAGATGACGATCATCATTGGCAAATGCATCCTTACTCTTCTGGACAATGACAACCTGACAAATATCGCGGCGCACGTCGGGCACCCTAACCAGACCATCAAAGACCGCCAGAACTGGCACCAGTACAGCGCTTGCAGGGTTTGGGTGATACTATGGAGATATTTGGAGTGACAAAGCAGCATAATAATGTCGCTTAAATTAATAAACTTAATATGTTGATTCTGGGAAGTTCTGAAATATTATTTTAGCTGCGTCTTGGATTTTAAGACTATGCATTTGACTTTAATATTGCCAAGGTATTTGCGTCATAATGATGGATGACGACGACGACGACGATGTTGATGCTGATGATGAAGGTGATGATGATGCTGATGATGTTGATGATGATGATGATGATGATGATGATGATGATGATGATGATGATGATGATGATGATGATGACGACGATGATGATGATCATCATCATCATCATCATCATGACGAAGTCAAGAATGGTGATCCTAATAATTATTAGAAATATAAACAAGCAGAAATCATAATGTAATCTAAGTAAACAATCCAAAAAAGTCGGTTATTTTATCCAAGGAAAGCACAATCGTGGAATGTGCAATCTGCGCACTATTTAGTCTGCCGTGACATTGACCAACGACAAGCTCATGTCACGGATGCTGTGTTTAAAATGGCATAAGATATTTCACAGATCACAATTAGACATTATCATAGGAAAATACGTCAAAACAGTTAATTTATGGAAAGAACGACAATCGTATGCTCTCGCTGGCGACTTTAGAAGATAGAATGATATTGATATCCTAATACGGACCCTAGAGGTAAGCCTACCATGTTTATCACCTGCCTGTTATGAAAGTTTTAAAGTTCTTTTCCAAAACCGATGACCATGTCATGAGCCTTGGACAGACTGTAGGCTGGGCGTATATGGCACAAAGGCATAGCAACCTTATACATATAATAATATCTACTTAAACGATACAAATAAAATAAATATAATCTATTTTATTTTATTTTGATTCATTATATTTAGATTTCTTTTGTGTTTTATTTATTGTTGTTTCTATTTTATTTTATTTTGATTGACTGTTTTTTAGTGGGTACCATGAGCCATCAACTATTCATCAATCATTACTAATATTACTATTATCATTACCCATAGCTATCTCCATCCATCCACCCATCCATCCATCAATCCAGCAGGCTTATTAGCCTATTTGCTGTGTGTGTGTGTGCGTGCGTGTTTGTATGTGCGTGTGTGTGTGTAAGCGTGTGTGTGTTTAAGTGTGTGTGTTTGTAGAAACGCCGTTGTTTTGACAAATCCTTGAAACTACGTTCTTTTGACGGCCCCGTTATTTTGACGTCAGAACAGTATTCCGTTAGGGTTATAGGTGTGTTAGGCTTAGGGTTAGGTTAAGGTTTAGGGTTTGGGTTAGGGTTAGGGTTAGAGTTAGGGGAAGGGTTAGGTTAAAAAATTGACAAATGTCAAAAATGTCAAAACAACGTATGTGTCATTTCATGAAAGTTATAACAACGGCGTTTTTACATGCTTGTGTGTGTGTGTGTGGGCGCGCGCCTGTGTGTGTGCGTTTGTGTGAGTGTGTGGGTATGTGTGTGTGTGTGGGGGGGGTGAGGTATGAGTGAAAGTGCTTGGTTGGCTACATACCACAGGCACTTGTATCTGGACACGCGAGTGCTAATGCCTGTGACGCGTCTCCCTTTGGTTATAGATAACCAAATGGAAACCAAAGAAAGACGCGTCACAGGCATAGACGCTCGCGTGTCCAGATATCAGCGCCTGCGCTACATACAATACCTTATAGGGGCCGGGTAGCTCAGTTGGTAAGAGCGTCTTGCTAGTAACCGAAAGGTCGCTGGTTCGAATCCCGGATTGGTCAACGTGTGATCATATTATTTTCCCCTTTACCAACAACTGGCCCGCTGGTGTCAGTATAAATCGGTCCAGTAGTCACCTATATGCGAAAGTGTCGTGTGACTATAATCTACATACAAACAAACAAACAATACCTTGGAATTTCCTGTCCATTACTTATTTTATTTATGTTGCCATGATATTACTTTATAGGTGCTTTTCAACAGGCTGAGATGCAGGTCAATGCTGTCTTTTTTTTCTTCTTTTTTTTTGTGCCCGTTATTGAAAATGTCGTCATTATCACACATATTGCGATGCTGACAAGCACATTTGAGTGTAATAACAGAAGAATCGGAATTTCAAAGTTCAAGAAAGCTTTGTCAGACTCATACAAAAATAAACACACAAAAAAGGCAGTATAGCCTATACTCTGGGGAAGGGAAGCATAGTGTCCGTGTAATTAATAATGCTCTGTCTCCGTGTAATTAATAATGCTCTCTCTCACACACACAATCACACACACGGACACACACACAAACACGCTCAAACACACTAATGTTCACGCACATTCACACATACACCAACGCCTACACACGCACCTCTTATGACCTGTCTTAATTGAAAGGTTCGTTGAGGTTCACGAACACTTAATCGAAGTTTTCAGATCCCAACCCTAGGTTCCTGAACCTCGAAAAATGATTCCGGAACCTCCACGAACCAATTAAGAGAGGCCATTACAAACATACCCCAAATCTGTAACAAGATCTGGCAGAGTGGGGAGTGGCCTACACCATGGACCCAATCACTCTTCCCAAGAAAGGTAACCTTCAGGAGTGTGAAAATTACCGCACCATCAGCCTCATCAGCCATCCCAACAAGGTCCTCCTGAAAATAATGCTCAGCAGGTTGAAACCCCAAGCTGAATAAATCATAGCTGAAGAACAAGCAGGATTCAGGGCAGGGCGAAGAACCACTGAACAGATTTTCAACCTCAGAATAATCTGCGAGAAATACTTACAGCACCAACAACATCTATATCATGTGTTCGTAGACTTCAAGAAAGCATAGGACCGAGTCTGGCATGCAGCTCTGTGGGCAACCATGAGAGTGTACAACATCAGCCCTAAAATTATTGAAGTCATCAAAAGCCTGTAAGGCGCTCGTATCTGAATGTAAAAGATACCGAAGACTAATAGTGATTCTATATACTTATTATACAATCGTACACTCTAGAGAGACGCTCTCACGTCCAAATACTGGCGCCTGTGAAACACATTATCTAAAATACAAACACTTAGGTTTTCAACTGGTATCCTGGTAGGTTTTACGTTGTTACGTAAGGTCTTCATGTATTGGTGGCAAAAAATGTCTAAGTGGAGTGCAAATAGTAATTTTCGCAAATGGGAAAAATTGATCGCTATATAGATGTATCAGTGAATAATTTAAGCGAATCAGATCACATTAGTGTTTCCGCAAATGCAGGAAGCGCTCTTAGTACAACCTATCTGGTGACACTATTGTTGATTATAGCCTCTAGTGACGATGTTTTTGGTTTACTGAGAATGGAATAAGACTTCATGGAAATCATTTCCTATTAGTTAAAAGTATTCTTAATCGCCAGCTTAAACTTTAACTAGGATTGTACGTAGGAGTAATCTATTCCACTCGTCTTTTACTGAATATGTGATTGAGAAAACCTTGTACCGACCTTACTGGGTGGCGACTTTGAGAATTGTCACAAGCGTAGACTGTAATTTTAATTGAAAAAGATTTTTTTGTATTAACTGGTGAGTGTGCATAAAATGTAAATATAATGGCTTCAGGCGCCGACCACTTAGATAACCACGACCAGCTGTTGCTACACCTCTCGGTTGAAGACCAGCAAGACGTCATTTCGCTGTACCAAAAGTATCCCGCGCTATGGGGAGAGTTTACAAATATATTGGAAATCTGCGACCTAGCAGATGCACGACCAGTTCAGCACCTTGTTTTGGTACACAAATTGCTTCAGTTTAGCCAACTGGAAAGAGAGAAAGGTTTTCCAGAAATCAGCCGCTTTGCGACTGCTGTAGGTTTTGCGAAACACATGCTCAGTGTGTATTACCACATCACTTGCGAAGATGCAGGATTCGGGTACGACGGCGATCAGAATCCTCCGTCTAACTCTCACCTGTCTTTGATTTGCCTGTGGACGGTGTTCATGAAGATGACGCATTATTGCGACGATTTTCGCAAACGCATCTGTTTCTCTGGATTGTTAGCAGACATGCTAAAGGGTCTGACAGTAATGTCACGATTTCCGCCTGACGTTCTGGTAAGAAGTGTATAATATGTTACAGCCACATAGTGAGACCAGGCATTTCGCGTACTGTCTGAACATTTCAGGTGTTACGCGAAATGACTCATTCACTCTGCCGTTTCAAGATATTACTAAAATCGCAAGACATTTCTCGTAATGACGTAAATGTCTATGTTCACATTACACCAGGGGCCTGGACTGCATGTTGTTTAGGCTACAATGACTTTTAGGAGAGTTTATCAGGAGTGAGATTTAGCGGTCGCCCGAGGCGACTTAAAACCGGCTCGGGCGACCTCACTTTATAATTGAGCCAGCCCGCCTGGCGACCTTAAAAAAATGATACTACTTGCAGACCTTTAGAAGCTCTGTCCGAAGCGAGAGCGTTTTTAGGTCACTGTTCGTCTGCTACGAGTATGAAGCATACGCGAGCATTATTTCCCTTTGCCTACTTCCCTTTCGCGCCAAGCACGCTGTCTGCTTTGTTTGTGAAAAAGACACTCGCTACAAATTACGTGTATTGTCAAGGTGACGGTTGTTGATCCGAAAATGTGGAACTTTATTTCTGGGGTCAACGAACCCCCGCCAAAGAAGGAGCGTGACAAAGAGTATGACTCGAAGAAAAAAAGAAATTTTCAGACTGCGTGGCTGAAACGTTCAGATGGCGAAGATCGATCTTGGCTCATTTTCGATAAAGAAGTTGGTCTAATGCACTGTACACATTGCCGTAAATACGCGATTGTTGGGCTGCCTAAAAACCATGCGGGCTACCTCACTTTACTTACTAGCTAGCCCGGCGGGCTAGTTAGTCTCCTCGGTTAAATCTCACCCCTGGTTTATGTAAGCATGGTGTCAGCATAAGCTTTGCGTTCTACATGAGCTTGAGTGATTAGTCATTTTATAGTGTATTATTTTGATCAAGCGAGAACTGTATAAATTATTTTAAAAAACGCAGAAGGCACTTAATGGTTAAGGAAACGTACAATTGAAAATCTAAAGACAGCTGTTTAACAAATATCTGCCAAGTCTTGACATAGATACTATGTCCTGGCAAAGTAAGTGTTTTTTAAATATCCGTCTCGTATGAATTAGGAATAGTTTGAGTACCATAAACAATAGCTGAAGAGACTGCACTGGTTGGTTCAATGGAGTCAGTATAATGTGACTGGATAAGAAGAAGCATGTGATGATCCTATCCTATCCTATCCTATCCCGTAACTCGGAGGTCGTAGGGGCACCACAGATGATCGTTTAACCAGCATATTCCATCTTTCCCTGTCCTCAGCAACCCTGATTGTTTCGCTCAGTGTCAAACCAGTCCATTCTCGAATGTTGTCCTCCCATCTCCTTTTCGGTCTCCCCCTTCTTCTACCTCCTTGCACTGTGCGCCTTGCAGGATGGTCTTTGCAAGACCTGATGATCTGGTGACGTGGCCATACCATCGGAGTTTCCATTTTTTTCACCACTGTGAGCAGGTCATCGTGTTGTCCAATGGATGTGATGGTCTTTCGGACTTCGTCGTTGGTGATGTGTTGGGGATAGGAAATGCCCAGGAGTCTTCTGTAGCACCTCATCTCCATGCTTTGTATTCTTTACTGTAGATCTGCTGTGAGGGTCCATGTCTCGCAAGCATATAGGAAGATGGAGATGACAAGGGAGTGCAGCAGTCTTATCTTGGAATGTAGACTGATGGTCCTGTCTTTCCTGGCTTCAACCCCGCCAGGGCAGCAGTTTTTTTGTGCGATTCTGGAGAGGACATCCTGTCGGGACCCATTGTCTGATACAATGGCTCCTACATATTTAAAGCTATGCACTGTGTTGAGGGATTGGCCTTGGACTTTGATGTCAGTGTTAATGCCATTGGTGTTGTTGGTCATCATTTTGGTCCTCTACACTTATTTCAATTCCATAGGCTCTGGAAGTGGTGTCAAGCCTCTGTACCAGCTGTTCAAGTTCTTGTTCCTCTCCAGCCAATCCATCAATGTCATCCGCAAAACGAAGGTTGGAGATTGCTCTTCCCCCTATGCTGACTGTGCCTTTGTGATCTGCAATGGAATCTGACATGATGCTCTCTAGGAAGGTGTTGAAGAGTGTTGGAGAGAGTAGGCATCCCTGACGCACACCGATTGTTGTTCTGAACCAGTTTCCGGTGGCGCTGTTGTGGAGTACTGCACATGTGCTAAAATTAGTAGTTAAAAGTTAATAGCTGAGTCAAAAGAATTTTTAAAACTTATGTATGTATACTTTTTTGGGGTGGGGTGGTGGATGATCTACCACTATCCAAGACAGATGGTCTACCACCACCTCAGCCTGATGATCAACTTCCAGCATCTCAAACAAATGATCTATAGCACCCTAACAAAATCTGCCTCCACCTCTCAGTCCCTGATCACTTAACTGCGCTGCCGACACATTTTGAATGAAAGGAAGAGAGAGTGTTTGACAGAAAGCAGAAAGAATTGTCAAGAGATCACGCATTCTGCTGCAAGCTGGCAACATAAGGGACAGTGTGGGTTGGCCAATTTCTATGGCAGACAAGGGTAGAAGTAGGGGGTATGGTGGGGATCCTCGCAACATCCTATTTGTTCAACAAGATCAAAACGACCTCTAAACCATTGCCACAAAGAACGATATCATGTCTAACAAGGACACACCAGCTGACTTCACTCTTTGCCCTCAACAATTGCTTAAAGATCGTGGTGACATTACAAGGATAAATGTGTTTCACTTCGTGAATCTCTTAGATTTACGGCAAGTGGCGGTCAAGGACTTGTGAAATTTAATTATACAGCCTTGAAGACAAAATGTAATAACTTGAAATGTAAATGCTTCAAAGCTCAGTTGAATTGTAATTGCCTTTGTCATAACAGTTTGTCTTGCATCAAAAAGTAAATTCTGCAGTCTTCTTTTAATTATTTTAATTCTTCTTAAACTGTATTGTGCTATATACTCTACATATGTAAAGATTAAAATAAAATTATTACGAATTGTTTCATCCCAATCTTCAATAAGATTATAGCAGTTAGGCACTACATGGAACACCTGTTAACGGTTTTTATTTCGTCTTTATCAGTTATGTTTTTATACCTACGTGATTTTGTGCTTGCATGAATTCATCTTTGAGGTAATAAAGTTGTGTTGTAACTTGTATTGTTTTGTTGTTGCTGCTTTTTTTTATAGGAGGATCATGCGATTTTCCAAAGTCTTTTGGGTACACTCCATAATTGCTGTAAGAATAGTGAGGTCGCCAGCAGAGTTCGAGACTTGGGCTTCATACAACACGTTGCTCCACTACATTGGAACAAGCGCTTCAATCCCGAAGGCAAGTGGTTTAATGTAATCGAAATTTACTAACAAAGTAACACATGATACTAATATTATTCTAACATAACATTAACATTAAATAATGAACCAAAGAGTTTGTAACAAAATAAGTGATAAATACGCCAGGAAAATATCGAGATGTCCGTGTAGCCTATACATTCAAATAAGATAACATAAATAGATTATTGCTTTAGGAATTTTTTTTTACAAATCAACCAAGAAGTGAAAGAGGACATGATTAAGATCTGGATGTGGTAATGAAGGCTAAGTCACTTTACACTGTTGTGTCTAATGTCTTACAAAAATGTAAAATCGCTCCGACAACAAAAACAAAAAACAACACTGAAGTGCCTACATGTAATAGTGGAAGCTGCTTGCAGGCTGCCTGTGAAAAGACCTTCCTATTGTGAAGTTTGATTTGGTGTCACAGATATCTGTACGTTTGCAGATAAAAGGACAAGTTGAGCACTTCTTCTTGCCCCCCCCCCCCCTTCTTTTTTTTTTTTATCAGCCAAAGAGCTGCTGGACACTGTGGAAGGTCTGAGCTAACGTCATCACTGTTTGTCTAATGCTTCCATTTCATCGCTGACAACGACTTTTCCCTGACCAACACTGAAGTGCTGTTCGTACGGTGAAAGATGTAGGTCACAGCTGCGGCATGTGAAAGCTCCTAGAAGTTTGAGGTGTCACAGATATCTGCGAGCAGATCAAGTTGAGCACTTCTTCTTGCACCATCCTTTTTTTTAATTAGCTGCCAGACAGCTGCTGGCTTCAGCAGATGAGCTCCTGCGCTGACCACTCGCAGAGGCATTGATCACATCTGCCAACTTGCTCCATTAGGCGGGCCTCTGTACTAGGTACCGGTGGTCGCTGACCAACAAGTTCCACTGCGGCGGTCAATCTGGCACGGCTCACGCCTGCTCCTTGAAGGTGTTCATACTGGAGAGATGCCGATGCGATACTCCACCACATCCATCAAATCTCATCTCCATTTAGTGGGCTCTCTGTACTAGGTACCGGCTGCGGACCGTCGACAGGCCCTGCGTCGCTCTACCGCCGGCCGCTCTGCTCCTGGGCTGCCCTCCCCTTCACTACTACATGTACTGGGCGACGCAGGAATTGCTGTGGAGAGTGGCGAACTCCGGACTACAGGCGCTCCGCGCCGCCAACGGTTCCCCGCGCTTGCCTACCCTCCCTCATGCGGCCTCTCGCTCGGTCCTACAGCTCCATCGCCGCACCTCCTCGAGCATTTTTGACCATCATGACTTACCTTCCCTTCGTATGCGCGTCTGCTTCAACATCTGCGCAGCTGCTTCGAGAGCTCAGTCTTTTCTCATCACCCTTACTACACCTCATCTTATCCACAACCTGAGATTGTTTCTAAAGTCCCCTATACGCTCATGAGTCCGGGGACATAAATTTACTCTACTTCTTCTTGTCACAGGGGAGAGAGCCAGCAATTTGGGGTTGATTGCTCCTGGTTTTTCATCCTGTAGTGAACAAGCAAGTAGCGAAGGTTTGTGTCATGCATATGTGAGAAATCAGCTCACTATGAACTGAGCTACAAGCCCACCCTTTAATATTCCGCGCCTAATAGACTACCTCATACATATTGAATTCCTTTTATCTTTCTTCGTTCTTACTGCGATCCTTAGTCATTACTGTAGAAGAGGTTCACCTTACCGAACAGTGTATGATCATGTAAGCCTAGAACCGGAACTATAACTTTTCGTAATAATTATTTATAATCATGTTTAGGCATCAGGCTGTGGTCCTTGATGATACTGGCTTACACAGTGGATCCAGCATCTGAAGAGTTACAACTTCTGATGATGGACTACGAAGTTCTGTGTAGCGTTCTGGAAATCGTGCGAGCGGATTTGGAAAAAACTGAGAGAAGACATGGTTGGGATATGCAAGAAATCTGGGACGGTCTGGCTTTCACAATGCGACTGGATTCGAACAAACGGCTCTTCGTAGCTCACGGTGAGGGGAGATTTTTTAAAACTGTTGCGGCTGTAGGGCCATTAAGTAGTGTTTTAACCTCCTGGGAAGCCCTCTCCCAGCCAAATCCTACGCTCTTGAGAAACTCGTAAATGCAAAAGAATCTACCACTGTGGCAGCACTTGTTTTCGTTAATTATAATTTGCCTTTATTTCATTTATGTATTTTATTGTTGACTAAAAGAAGAAATTAAAATAAAATCGTAACTGATAAGGGAAAAACACACATTGTCGGTGTATTAACACTTTTTTTTCAAGTGTAAAACACTTGCCAAGTATAGAAATAAAAGACATCAAGCACGCTTATTTATATAAAAATCAAATTAGTTAAGAATTAATTATTTTTAATTTTGTTTCTATCTTGTTGCATTTTTAGCGTTTAGTACTGCGCTGTATTGTACTAATTCCATTATGGCCGTTTTTACCGTCCTTCCCATCATTGCGTTCGTCATCATCATATCAACAGCAGCTACAGCTGTAGAAGCACTAGTAGTATCACAATGATGATGATGATGATGATGATGATGATGATGATGATGATGATGATGATGATGATGAGATGATGATGATCTCCAAGGTGACAGTCTCACGCTGCTGGCGACAGTACTTGAAAGTGGCGATGAGATGAGTCAGCAAAGGGCAGCCGCAACCTTAGCTGAGCTGCTTCAGGAACCGGTCAATGCCCAGATTATACAGGTAACAAAACTTGGTTCTTTAATTATTGTCTGACCTGTCATATGAGGAGCGCCTTGGCAAAGTGAATATTCCCAGCATGCAGCATCGTAGAAATAGGCGGTGAAGGGGTTAGGGGTGGGGGTGATATGATCGATACATACAAATACTTGCATGGACTCTATAAGGTTGACAGTATGCCTATGCTCATCTGAAAGGGGCACAGGTCAACGCGAGACCACGAGCTAAAGTTTAAAAAGGTGAGATGCAACACCAGTCTTCGACAGCACTTCTTCTCATACAGAATTGTTGTGGACCCTTGGAATGGTCTTTCGGATAGTGTAATATGTGCCCCATATTTTCAGGCGTTGGAGAACCGACTTGACTCTGCTTGGGCAAGTTTCAGCTGCGCTAGGATTTGCCACATAATCATCCGTGACTTGAAGTTTTTCAAAAGTAGTAAACTAGTCTAGGCCTGGTTAAAAGATCAGATTAAAGGCCATTGGCCTAAACCAATCTGGAGCGGTATAGTATCGTGAGAACAGTCTCTTTAAAGCTGACGCGTGTAAAAGGTCTTAGGTGTTCCTGTTACCTTTCGGTCGTTGGGATTAGAGGCGCGGGGTCCATCTCATCTTCCTCTTCAGTTCTTTTCCACAGCGTTGAAAGTGTCTTTCGTCATTGATCATCCCCATGTAATATTCATTCATACGGTGTGGAGCACACGCATAGGTGCTCGCGTGTCCAGACACAAGCACCTGCGGTGTGGAGCAAGGAATATGTTCGAAAATTGTATGTGCATCGTCCAATTATTCTGTTGTATAGTATTGTGAATTGCTGTTTTGATTGTCTCCATTGCATTGTACCTGTTCTCCCTCCCTCCCTCCCTCTCTCTCTCTCTACCCCTTGGGGTCATGAGCAATCTTGCCACTGTAGATTGTTCTAACCTATAAAGGGAAAAGTGAAAGCCCCAGTTGAAAACCTGTCCTTCCTTTATAGGCATGACCGATTCACTGCGGCAACAGTACCCCCGTTGGAGTGCCGGGAGTTTCAGTATTAATAGTGTCCCCACTTTCTGGAAATTTAGTGCTTTAAATTCCAACTGTCGCTGTCTTCCTCATTTGCTCTTTCCCATTCCTGCTCTGTCCTATCACTCTGCTATACTATCTTCTTCTTCGCTAGATCAATGACCTACCTTTTTTCTTGAAAACTCTTCCTGGACAAGACTCCTTGTTTGTGTATGAGGTCTGTTGGATCAGCTTGGGAGTGTTGGACGCTTTCTGCCGGGTGGTCACTGGGGCTTCCTATGATGTTATTATTTAGCAATATAGGCATTTTATATGTATGTGTTTTGTTGATAATTTATAATGATATTTGTATTCTATTTTGTTTTTGTAACCGGGGGTTCGAGTAGTTGGGGTTAAGCCTCAGCCGTCCCCTGCGTGGGATGTCTTTATTGTAAAGTGACTGGCCGGTGGAGGGCATTCAATTCTCCCACTAGAGTTGTTTCAGCAGATCTTTTATGCGGATCGGGGGTTGTCCGGTCCTGATTTGGCTCGGAAGAGTCCGCTGGACCTAAAGCAACAATCAATCAATCAATCAAACTCTCTCTTTCTCTCTCTCCTTCTCTCTCTCTCTCTCTCTCTCTCTCTCTCTCTCTCTCTCTCTCTCTCTCTCTCTCTCTCAAGGACACACACCTGTAGCGAGTTGCTTTGAAGCGAGTGCTCGCGAGTACATGTGGGTACACGCGAAAATAGGCGATGAGTTCCGTTGCACAAGGCGAAAACAAGCAACCCGTCACGTGACTTTGGCGACTTGGAAAAATAGATAATTATTTTATCTGCGAGTACATCATGGTCGCCAACATTGTGGACTTATCCTCCTTTCGACTGTAGCCTAATGCGCAGGCGTTCCCAACGTTGCTTTGCGAGTACTTGCATACAATACAACGCGAGTAAGCCACTCGCTGCAAAGCAACTCGCTACTGCATTAGCCCATGGGTTTGCGGACTTATTCATAAACCACAAGGGCATTAACAAAATAAAATGGATCCGCGATGGCCAAAAGAAAGTGGATCATTGATAGCTCAAACTTTCTATTCCCAAACCACGTTCCAAAGAACCTATATGTCTCATTTCCTATCCTAATCCGTAACTCGAAGGTCGTTGGGGCACTACAGATGATCGTTTAACCAGCGTACTCCATCTTTCTCTGTTCTCAGCAACCCGAATGGATTCGTTCAGTGTCAAACCTGTCCATTCTCGAATGTTGTCCTCCAACCTCTTTTTCTGTCTCCCTCTTCTTCTGCCTCCTTGCACCGTGCTTTGCAGGATGGTTTTTGCAAGGCCTGATGCTCTGGTGACGTGGCCATACCATCGTAGTGTCCATTTCTTCACCACAGTGTGAGCATGTCATCATGTTGTCCAATGGCTTGTGTGATGGTCTGTCAGACTTCATTGTTGGTGATGTGCTGGGTATAAGAAATGCCCAGAAGTCTTCTGTAGCACCACATCTCCATGCTTTGTATTCTTCGTTGTAGATCTGCTGTGAGGGTCCATGTTTCGCAAACGAATAGGAAGATGGAGATGACAAGGGAGCGCAGCAGCCTTAACTTGGAATGTAGACTGATGCTCCTGTCTTTCCAAATGGGCTTCAACCTTGTCAGGGCAGCAGTTGTTTATGCGATCCTGGAGATGACTTCTTGTCGGGACCCATTGTCTGATACAATGGCTCCTAAATATTTGAAGCAATGCACTGTGTGGAAGGATTGGCCTTGGATTTTGATGTCCACATTGATGCCTTTGGTGTTGTTGGTCATCTCATTTACATCGAACCATTAAGTCCTAGAACTGGGAAGACATTTATATAATAGATCTATTATATTATATTATATTATATTATATTATATTATATTATATTATATTATATTATATTATATTATATTATATTATATTATATTATATTATTAGTATATCATCTATCATAGGCCTCTATCGTTTCGATTTAAGGGAAGATCACATATTTGTTCTCACGCGGTTTGAGAATAAACCGTTGGAGCGGACCAATTCGTTTCGCCAAAGACGCGGCTTACCTCACCCTTCCTATGCATAAGACAAAAGTGTGTTATCTACCGTTGCGCGATCCAGGATCCTTTTCTTTCTAATGCGGTTCCATATTCTAATTGGTTAATGCCCATGTGCATAAACTAATATGACGTCCATTTGATATTGGAGATATTAATAATTGTCCTGTCTGGCAGAGGGACGGCAACATGAAAGATGCGTTACTACGCGCCAAAAGCAGTGGCAATCATCAACTACAGCGACAGGTGGAAAATGTGCTTCAGTCTCTGCCCAAGTCTGAGGATGCAGGTAGAAAATAATTAATATACTTATACTATTGGTTGTACACATTTTCTTTCGTTGCCATCTTCATTGATGTCATCGTCGTCAGCAGCAGAATCGAGACCGTCGTTTTCGCCAGTGGAGTCGTCATCATCATAAGCAGCAGCAGCAGCAGCAATATCTGGCCATTGTCAGCATCATCAGCTTCATTTATATCGCTGCCTCCGCTGTCATCATCATCATCATCATCATCATCATCATCATCATCATCATCATCATCATCATCATCATCATCATCAAAACAACAACAATAACAAAATCGTCGACGCCATCATCATCATCATCATCATCGTCGTCGTCGTCATTGTTATCATATACTGAGTAATAAAGAGCTGCCACTCTCGTCTGTGTTCAACTTATTTGCTCAGGCAAAACGCTGACCCCAACAGCCGAAGAAATCTTGGCAGAACAGATGAACGCTTTGACCATCCTAAGCAAAGGCCCCGTAGAGTTTATGTTGGATCAGTTGTCCATGGCTTCAACCCGGGTAGCCAATACAGGAAGTGACGACAAGTCACGTGTTCAGCTGTTAAAGGCGCTGGCAGAGATGGCTGCCTTAGAAGAGAGCTACAGGAGAGAATTCTTGGCTAGAGGTACACTGACATCAATTTAAATTGATCAATGATCGTCCTTGTGCCCTCCCAAAATTACAATTTTACACACACACACACCCACACAACCGTGTAGAAACGCCGTTGTGATGACTTTTATGAAACTCTACATACGTTACTTTGACATTTTTACAAATTTGTCAATTTTTTGAAGCTATCCCTAACCCTAACCCTAATTCTTAACCTAACCCTAAGCCTAACACAGCCATAACCCTAACGGAACACTGTTTTGACGTCAAAATAACGGGGTCCGTAAATGGAAAGTACGTAGAGGTTCAAGTGTATGTTAAAATAAAGGCGTTTCTACCTCGCCCCCCACACTCATACAAATACACACACATACACACACACACGCGCGCGCGCGCATATGCACACGCATGTGTAAATGCGTATAATTGAATTGATTTGATATTTGATTGAGCCCATTCCCACTTTGCCTGAAAATATTAGTTACAATGAAGATGATGATCATGATCATGATGATGTGGAGTTTGTTTTTGCATTACCAGACTTATCTGGAAATCTTTGAAAGTCGGGGGGGGGGGGGGGGGCGAGGAGGGGGGCGGGGGAGAGGGAGGGGAGGTGGGGGAAGAGAGGTGAATCAGAATCAGCCAAATGTCGGTCTTTCCGTAATTCCGTTGGACGTAATATCTCAAGAACCACTGAACGGATTTTGACCAACCTTGATAGGAACATTAGTACTATCTAGGTTAGTGGCTCGCTCCTGGATTATATATTTATTCTACCGCAAAGTTCAAGGTCATTGAAGTCATTTTCTTGCTAAACACGTATTGCTCAAGATCTTGAAGAAAAAAAAAGAAAAGAAAAAGGCTGAAGCTATTTTGATGATGTTTTGTATACAGGTACTTCAAATCATGGTAGCAGTCCGGCTGTCGGTAATTTGATCGATCTCTCGCTCCGAATTTCACTTTTTATTTCAAACACCTTTTTCCTTATCTCAAGAATAACTGAATCGAAACACATCATTATTACTTTGTGGATATTTTATCTACAGCCTAGAATGTTATATCATTCGTATTTATATCGTATTTATACTTTTTCAAAGATCAACGTAATTGCACTTAACCATTTTTTTAAACACGTTTTAGGCTGTATCATCCGGTCCTGATTTGGCTCGGAAGAGTCCGCTGGACCTAAAGCAATAATCATGTAATGTAATGTAGGCTTATCTAAAACTTTAGCCGATTTTGACACTATTTTTTTTTCTTGCATATAGTATACACTGTGGCCTATCATTCCGCGTTTTCCTTGTCTACCCCTTGGGGTCATGAGCAATCTTGCCACTGTAGATTGTTCAAACCTATAAAGGGAACAGTGAATTCCACATTTGAAAACCTGTCTTTCCTTTATAGGCAAGACAGATTCACTGCGGCAACAGTACCCCCGTTGGAGTGCCGGGGGTTTTCAGTATAAATAGTATCCCCACTTTATGGAAATTTAGTGCTTTAAATTCCCACTGTCGCTGTCTTCCTCATTTACTCTTTCCTATTCCTGCTCTGTCCTTCACTCTGCTATACTATCTTCTTCTTCGCTAGATCAATGACCTACCTTTTTTCTTGAAAACTCTTCCTGGACAAGACTCCTTGTTTGTGTATGAGGTCTGTTGGATCAGCTTGGGAGTGTTGGACGCTTTCTGCCGGGTGGTCACTAGGGCTTCCTATGATCGTACTATTTAGCACTATAGGCATTTTATATGTATGTGTTTTGTTGATGATTTATAATGATGTTTGTATTCTATTTTGTTTTTGTAACCGGGGGTTCGCGTAGTTGAGGTCAACCCTCAGCCGTCCCCCGCATGGGATGTCTTTATTGTAAAGTGACTGGCCGGTGGAGGGCATTCAATTTTCCCACTGGGGTTGTTTCAGCAGATCTTTTATGCGGATCGGGGGTTGTCCGGTCCTGATTTGGCTCGGAAGAGTCCGCTGGACCTAAAGCAACAATAAATCAATCAATCAATTTCCTTGTCTTGGTTACGATGAAGTGGAGTCACACCACCGCCAACAAAATCAACACATTTATTTTTCGGCTATGTGCGGGTGTATGTTCAAATACCTTTGATCGGCTTGCCGTCTTGTGTTTCCTTTTCATGAATAAATGCTTGCGTGGATCATTCCTATCCTATCCTATCCTGTCCCGTAACCCGGATGTCTTAGGGGCACCACAGGTGATCGTTTAACCAGCATACTCCATCTTTCTCTGTTCTCATGGTGCTTGCTTGGATCATTGGACGCTTTCAATCGCTCAGCCCAGTTTTCATGACTAAATTTTGCATAGATAATGCTAAGTCTGCATAATACTGCATGCTGATTCCTTGCGCTATAATTTTCTGACAGCAGAATACTTTTACAAACAAAACTGAGGTACTACAAGAGGGCAAGCCATTTCAAATGTATTTCCAGACATTCACATACAGGGTGTTTTTTTTAAGACATAAAATGTGTTTAGCAACAAATTGACTACAGTGACCTTGACAATTGCGGTAGAGAAAATATGATGGCACGGAAGACTGGCCACTAACCAAGGTAATGTTCCTATGAAATGTAGTCAAAATCCTTTCAGTTGTTCCAGAGGTATGACATGCAACGGACCGACGTACATTTTTGCTCGTTCTGATTCCAGACTATTTTATAGTACTTCCACATATTTTCCTGGAAATACAAAAACGTCACGACTGCGTTAACGGCTTTGCCGGAGCATTTCTTGCGCACGTAGGCTAATGTGCATGTGCAATGGAGTAAAACTTATTGGCTAACGTCAGTCCGGGTATTCAGTGATTAGTTATTGCTGTTCATTAATCCATATGCAACGTGATAAAAAATAAAGAAAACAAGTGAAGACAATGGATCCGTGTATTATTTTTTTTAATGTTATTTTGTGTCCGAACGTAAAGGGGGGCTAGCAGTACTTCAGAGTTGCCTGGATTCGAAGAACGTGGAAGAGGAAACAGTAAGGACAGTCTTGAGTCTGTTGCAGCAAGTTGTGTCCTGCAAGGAGTACTGCATCCTCATTCAGGTAGTTTCCATTTATTTTCCCATGTAGCATAATTCAAAGAAGAAGAAGAAGAGGAGAAGAAGAAGAATAGCAGCAGCAGTATATAGGTCTATTTATAGGCATATATTTATATACGTGTAAATCCCCTTCACTCCACTCAAACCTTCAATCCCAGCCGCTCAAATGTTATTTGCTGTTTGATAATTTTTTTACAAAAAAATGTGTGAAGCCTAAAAGGAACTTATCTGTAAGCTGACTGTTGTGCACCTCATTTTTCAAACTTAGGACCGGAATGTGAGCTAAACATATTTTGCTATTTCCATATTAATTAAATTCATTCAGCGCACCTTACTAAACATTGATGGCTATTATTTTAAGCAGTTTGCTTGTATCTCGCAGTGCATGTACCTTACATTGCGTTCTAGTACAGAATTTGCGAACTATTAAAAAGAAGTGTGTCTGTGCATGATATCGTGTTGCAGGGACGCAAGAAACTGATGAGTGCCCTGGAAGAGCTGCGAGATCACACCTTGGTGAACGTGCGCGGCACTGTCACGGATATCTTGACCACCGTTGACAAATTTGCTGCTTAAGAAAGGGCTAGGTTGTCGGGGATATGTTTATTTATTTATTTACTTTTACGACACAGTATTGCAAAATCCCTAGTTTTTCCCTGACGAAATACCAAAAATGTAATATTCACTTTGGTAAACCATTGCAATGTAACAATAAAATATATCATTCATATTTCATTATGTATAATAATATTTTTAATAGGTAGTGTAGAGATTTTCCAGTTTGTTCCTTACTCTGACCTGCGTTGTATGACTGGATCTTATTGTAAACGGCTGTGGCAGACTGACTGGTATAACCATTATCAATAACAAATTATTTTAAATTCTTCCCGATTTGTCAGCTTCTTTGCCTAATTTTGCATCCACTCGCAAAGAAGAAACAGTTTTGTCTCGCCTTCATATTGGGCATACTTATGTTACCCACAGTTTCCTTTTCAAAGGAGAAGAACCACCATGGTGCTTTGCATGTGATAAGTCCTTTTCCGTTCGCCATTTCATGTCTGAATGTGCTGATCTGCTTGATGAAAGAAAAAGATATTTTGGTTCAATTCCTTTCAAAGAGATTTTTAAAGTATGCAATGGTCAACACCTGTTTCAATTTTTACATGATGTTGGTTTGTTTTATCGCATATAAATCTTGTCGCCTTGTTTTGTGTTGTTGGTTGGATTTTATTGGAAAGACTGATTTTAGTGATTTGATTGAAGAAATAGAACGTACTTTTAATACATTCGATTTAAAGAAGATTTTTTAAGAGGTTGCATGCGAGAGTTTGTTTGAATATTTAAGAGTAAGGCTTGTTTTTTAAGATATGAACTTTTAGAATAACGTTTCTCTGGTCCTGATTTGGCTCGGAAGATGTAATGTAATGTAATGTAATGTAATGTAATGTAATGTAATGTAATGTAATTGCTTCTTCTTTCCCTATCTTTTGCTTCTTCCTTCCTCATCCAGCTTTCTTCCTCTTGAAAATAAATTAGGCAGAAGAAAAACGCAATGTAACAAAGCTAACTTTTACATATACTTTGAAGTGCTTTATACTCATGTATTGAAAAGAATGATTTTGTTTCATCGTTTCATCTTGTTTGTATATATATAATTTTTAAATTTATTTTTTAAATAGTAATCAGTAATTGTGTTTAAAATAGCAACCTTCCGTTTAAATGTGAGCGTTGTTTTTAAAGTTTGGAGATATTAAACTGATCTATAAGATGTAAGTATATAGAATTATCTCCCATTTTTTCATACTCTATCTGGGCAAATCGCCTATTTCAGTTGATATAGGCACTTGGCTCTTGGGGATGAATTTTGGTCGCCTTGAAAGGAATCAAAATGTAAAGTTGTAATAAGAGGAATAATGAGAGAAAAAAATGGGTTTCAGATTCTGATAGGAAAATGTTCTCACTAGGCCGCCGATATAACCATTGTCATGGGTGTCGGATAGTGCAGTGGTTGGAGCACTCGCTACTGTGTCGAAAGTGAAGCACCGTCCGGTGCGGTTAGCACTTGGATGGGTGACCGCTAGTGAAGCGACAAACAACAACGCCCCCAGTTGACTCAACTGTGATTGAGTACCTACTCTCTTGAGGGTGGGGAAGGTAAAGCAGCGAGGGAGAGAGTTGGGCATCACCCTCATTACGCTGGCCCAAGATAAGTGTGATCTCCAACATCACGCTCCCCTACGGCCACAAGGCTATGGGACTACCTTTACCTTTACCTTTTTTTTACCATGGTAAATGGAGTTTTTTTTTAAGTACCGAGATCGACAGTTCTGAAAGACAAGGGTCAGGCACTTTTGTTTACAACTCATGGGGTCCAGAAAAAAGAAATTAAATTTTTTTATGGGCCTGAAAATAATTAAAAATGCTTTTAAAGTATGTTACTGTAAGTTCAATTCGCTGTCCACACACATAATATAGGTTTTCTGTGCGGTCACTGCAGGGGAACCGCCTACTTCTGGACCTCCCCATTTAATTAAGAAATGCACACAACAGAACGAATGTTGCGCATATATTGTGTGTTTTTTTGGAGGGCTCGCATGCCTGATAAGTTTCACTTAGGTGCATGCAATTTACACAGTCCTTGAAAGCAAACTCTCTATTTTGAAACACAGTAATCTTTGTGAACATAGACATATTGAAATCCTTCAGGTCCTTAGTGTGGTGACAATGGGACTGGGGGGGGGGGGGGGAATAGTGCTACAATGTGAATGTGAGTATAGCGGACAATAACTCAAACTTGGATCAGCGCTCTTTGAGAGAAAGGGCATGATAAATACAGAACGATCCATTTCCTTTCTAATGATGTCTCGTTTCTAAAAATCGATACAGTGGATAAAGAATAAAGCACTTCTAAATTGACCTACTCAGTTTTGAGTGTTGTAGACTTGGGATGATGCTATTTCTGGAGTGGACCTTGCATCGAAAACAACAAGCTAAACAGGGAGATGACAAGGGAGAGCAGCATCCTTACCTTGGAGTAAAGACTGATGATCTTGTCTTTCCAAATGGGCTTCATCCTTGTTAGGGCAGCAGTTGTTTATGCGATCCTGGATCCTGCAATCCTGGAAAGGACTTCCTTTTTGACAAAAAATTATTATTTTTTTTTATTTCTTGTAAACTTCGTATGTAATTAGATTGTACAGATGCATTGAGCCTAAAACCAAACTATGGCATATTGAGTGACGTAATCGTAGTGAAATACTATTTTAAAAATTAGTTTTTACTTTATTTTCTCTTAATTTGGATGTAAATAGAGTGTTCAAGTGCCTTGTTTACTAATTAAAACAAACTTTTTTAAATTAAAAAAAATATATATATATAGATATAGATATAGATATATAGATATAGATATAGATATAGATATATTTTAAATGGTGTTATTGCTTTCAGTTCTTTTTGTAACTGTAGATTATAGTCACACGACACCGAAGCGTATAGGCGACTACTGGCCACATTATTCTGACACCAGCGAACCAGTTGATGGTAAGGGGAAAATAATATGGTCACACATTGGCCAATCCGGGATTCGAACCAGGTACCTTTCGGTTACTAGTAAGACGCTCTACCAACTGAGCTACCCGGCCCCTCATTTCTTTTTCCCTTGCCCCCAGTTATTTATGTAGTCGGCACTCACCCAATGAGCGTCAGGATCTTTAAAGTCCATGCGATGAAATGCGTGCGTGCACGGACTAGACCTCGGTTTATACTCTCATCCCTTGATTGTTCATTTCTAGTTGTAATGATTTGGTGTATGAACGCTTGATAATTGCGATTTGAAACGAGTCTTTTAGTTGTTGCTGTAGTTGTGCAAAACTGCTACATGAATAATATTATTTTATTTACAAAAAAGTCTGTATTATTGTTGCTGCTGTTGCTGTTGTTAAAAACACAAGAGGAATAAATTAATTAAAATATAACAAGTATTAAAACAAAAACAAAACAAAACAAAAGGAATCTCTCTCTCTCTCTCTCTCTCTCTCTCTCTCTCTCTCTCTCTCTCTCTCTCTCTCTCTCTCTCTCTCTCTCTCTCTCTCATTCGGCCACATAAGACACTGATTAAATGAGTCAGTTATCTTCTCCTAATTCGTCCTCTGCATAAACTGGTTAAGCTATTGACTATGTGAGTGAATGCAGAGGGCCCTTAGTGATGCAGAACAACCAGGAAGCCTACACCAACTCTCTGGAACAACACAAGGCTTGAAATCAGCAGCATGACGCACGACCCTGATCATACAGCGTAGCTGAGACAATACACTGAGACACACACCCGCCACATCTCTCTCTCTCTCTCTCTCTCTCTCTCTCTCTCTCTCTCTCTCTCTCTCTCTCTCTCTCTCTCTCTCTCTCTCTCTCTCTCTCCCTCTCTCTTCCGTCTCTCTGTGTCAAGATTCCTAAGACTTTCAGAGGATAAAACAACTGATTGATTCATGAACGATAATGAGAATATACAATAATAATATGCTGATACTGCATCTAAAATGCTGTATCGTAAGGAATTATGTATATATTAGAGAAGATGCGGTAGAAGCCTTGTTTTCTTTTTGTGTGTACAAAACCAAACCAGCAGAAAGTCTGCTTAAAGTATTTTGGTTACTGGTAATGTACAGGACTAACTCGATTGTATTATTTTGCGCGTAGCGTTGATCCTTTATATATTGCTCGAAATATTAATCAATTGGTTAATTAATTAATTAGTCTTGTTTATTTAATATTTATTATTCCGCTGATTTTGTTTAATTTTAATTTTATTTTATTTTAATTCTTATCCTATCCTATCCCGTAACTCGGAGGTCGTTGGGGCACCACAGATGATCGTTTAACCCATGGATACTACATTATCTTTCTCTATTATTATTATTAGTTATTATTATTATCGAGGATTTTTATAGCGCACATAATTATCTCGCCGTACTTGGCGACTCTCACCCCTTGGGGTCATGAGCAATCTTGCCATTGTAGATTGTTCTAACCTATAAAGGGAAAAGTGAAAGCCCCAGTTGTTGTTGTTGTTGTTGTTTGTAGATTATAGTCACACGACACTTTCGCATATAGGTGACTACTGGACCGATTTATACTGACACCAGCGGGCCAGTTGTTGGTAAAGGGGAAAATAATATGATCACACGTTGACCAATCCGGGATTCGAACCAGCGACCTTTCGGTTACTAGCAAGACGCTCTTACCAACTGAGCTACCCGGCCCCTCAAGCCCCAGTTGAAAACCTGTCTTTCCTTTATAGGCATGACAGATTCACTGCGGCAACAGTACCCCCGTTAGAGTGCCGGGGGTTTCAGTATAAATAGTATCCCCACTTTCTGGAAATTTAGTGCTTTAAATTCCCACTGTCGCTGTCTTCCTCATTTGCTCTTTCCCATTCCTGCTCTGTCCTATCACTCTGCTATACTAATTTCTTCTTCGCTAGATCAATGACCTAACCTTTTTTCTTGAAAACTCTTCCTGGACAAGACTCCTTGTTTGTGTACGAGGTCTGTTGGATCAGCTTGGGAGTGTTGGACGCTTTCTGCCGGGTGGTCACTAGGGCTTCCTATGATGTATTATTTAGCACTATAGGCATTTTATATCTATGTGTTTTGTTGATAATTTATAATGATGTTTGTATTCTATTTTGTTTTTGTAACCGGGGGTTCGAGTAGTTGGGGTAAAGCCTCAGCCGTCCCCTGCGTGGGATGTCTTTATTGTAAAGTGACTGGCCGGTGGAGGGCATTCAATTTTCCCACTAGGGTTGTTTCGGCAGATCTTTTATGCGGATCGGGGGTTGTCCGGTCCTGATTTGGCTCGGAAGAGTCCGCTGGACCTAAAGCAACAACCAATCAATCAATCAAAAACTTGGCGACTCAAGGCGCTGGCCGATACAGTAACTGAAGCCGCCCAAGGCACTCAGCAACCCTCATGGCTTACCTCAATGTCACACCAGTCCATTCTCGAATGTTGTCCTCCCATCTCTTTTTCGGTCTCTCTCTTTTTCTACCTCCTTGCACTGTGACATACAGGATGGTCAGGGCCGGACCTGCCCGAGGAGCCCGGGCCCCTACCCTTTTTTGAAAAAAAAAAAAAAAAGAAAGTAAAAAAAAAGAAAGAAAAAAAAAACGCGGACCCGAGTATCACTATATTTTTTTTTTCCCCAAAGACCTAAGTCATATTTTTGTTATGACTTTATTCCTAACACACACACACTTTTTTTAAAGGTAATTTCTCCCCAAATTCAGTGGCAAACTATAGCACCAAAATTTTGCAATTTACATGCTCAGATTGCACCATTTTTTTCTCCCTTTTCAAAAAATTTTCCGGGGGAGCATGCCCCCGGACCCCCCTAGCAAACTAGGCGTTTCGCGCCGCCGGCTCGGCGCTTCGCGCCTTCACTACTACCCTAAAATATATTTGGGCTTCTACCCCTGAAAAAATTAGGTCCGGCCCTGATGGTCTTTGCAAGGCCTGATGATCTGGTGACGTGGCCATACCATCGGAGTTTCCGTTACTTTACCACTGTGAGCAGGCCATCATATTTTCCAATGGCTTGTGTGATGGTCTGTCGGACTTCGTCGTTGGTGATGTGCTGAGTATAGGAAATGCCCAGAAATCTTTTGTAGCACCTCATCTCCATGCTTTGTATTCTTCGTTGTAGATCTGCTGTGAGGCTACATGTTTCGCAAGCGTATAGGAAGATGGAGATGACAAGGGAGTGCAGCAGCTTTACCTTGGAATGTATACTGACGGTCTTGTCTTTCCAAATGGACTTCAACCTTGCCAGAACAGCAGTTGTTTGTGCGATCCTGGAGAGGACTTCCTGTCGGGACCCATTGTCTGATACAATGGATTCTAAATATTTGAAGCTATGCACTGTGTTGAGGGACTGGCCTTGGACTTTGTTGTCCATGTTGATTCTATTGGTGTTGTTGATCATCATTTTGGTCTTCTCTGCACTTATTTCCATTCCATAGGCTCTGGAGGTGGTGTCAAGCCTCTGCACCAGCTGTTCAAATTCTTGTTCCTCTGCAGCCAATCCATCAATATAATCCGCAAAAGGAAGGTTGGAGATTGCTCTATCCCCTATGCTGATTGTGCCTTCGTGATCTGCAAGGGCATCAGACATGATGCGCTCTAGGAAGATGTTGAAGAGTGTTGGAAAGTGTAGGCATCCTTGACGCACACCGATTGTTGTTCTGAACCACTTTCCGATGGCGCTATTGTGGAGGACAACACTGGTAGCCTTGTCATACAGGCTTTTGATGACTTCAATAATTTTAGGGCTCATGTTGTACACTCTCATGGTTGCCCACAGAGCTGCATGCCAGACTCGGTCAAACGACTTCTTGAAGTCTACGAACACATGATATAGATGTTGTTGGTGCTGTAGGCATTTCTCGCAGATTATTCTGAGGTTGAAAATCTGTTCAGTGGTATTTCGCCCTGCCCTGAATCCTGCTGGTTTTTCAGCTATGATTTGTTCAGCTTGGGGTTTCAATCTGTTGAGTATTATTTTCAGTAGGACCTTGCTGGGATGGCTGATGAGGCCGATGGTGCGGTAATTTTCACACTCCTGAAGGTTACCTTTTTTGGAAGAGTGATGACAAGCGACTGGGTCCATAATGTAGACCACTCCCCACTGCCAGATCTTGTTACATATAATGGTGATCGAGGGTGTCAGCCATCGCTCCTCCTCCTGCTTGAAGCAGTTCCGCGGGTATGTTGTCAACTCCTGCTGACTTCCCTTTCTTCAGCGATTGCACTGCTGCCTCAACTTCTTCTCGGAGAATTGGGAGGATTTCTTCTTCTTCTCTGTTCTCGGGACATGCTAGAACTGATGGGTCTCCGTTTGGTTTGTGGTTGTAAAGGTCAGAGCATGCAGTACTCTGTCCATCTATCCAAGACTTCTTGTTCTTCTGTAAGGCATATGCCACACTTGCTCTGGATTGCGGAGACCTTGGGCTGTTTAACACTTGTCGGCCGCTTCACAGTCTGTCTTCCTCTTGTTCTTGTTCAGACTGTTCTCTATTTCCTTGCATTGATCTTATATCCAGTTCTCCTTTGCTGTGCGCATGCCTTTTCGGATGTCATTGTTGATTTTTCCGTAGGCATCAGCTCCCTGTGAAGTTTTCTTTTTCTTTTTCATCTCTCTTCGTTTATTACACAGGTCCAAAAGTTCACGTGTGATCCACGGCTTCTTTTTTGGGCGGTGCTTGCCAAGGATCTCAGTGGCGGCATCTGTCACAGAGTTGAAGGTGGTGGTCATGGTGTTGACATCTACTTCACCTAAATGAGCAGTGGTGAAAATTTCCCTCCAGTTGTGGCTTTGAATATTTCTGCCACCTCCGGGTCTTGCAGTTTGTCCAGGTGGCTTAATTGGCTTAGTCTATCTCTTTATGTTCTTCTTGCAACGCTGGTAAAATTATATTCTTCCAAATTATAACAGCAATCAGTGGAGCTTTATAATTTGTTTGGGTGTGTGGGTGGGATGTATATGTTTCCTTAACCATATGGGCAATGTTATAAAATGGGCTGTTAGATATTTCTAGTACTACCCAATAACAACAACATTTCGTAATGTGCAAATCGTTGCCGGCATCACGCCCACTTTAGCGCGTCAGGGGGACATCACCTCAAATTATTTGCAAGACAACATGGAGTCCGATGTAACAAACATCCAGAGTTTTGCCACACTTCATAGCTGAATGCGACAACAGTGAACTTAACTGAAGTGATAAGACAGTCGTAAGCGAAAATGGAGTGCATGTTATAACACAGTGAGGTTGGAACGTAATGGAAAGCAGTGACTCTGTGTTGAGAAAACGTAGAAACCACGGTACATCTTTAACGTCGGACGCTGCTGCACATGCCAATGAAGGAAGAACACCTTCGGTATCTTCGAAAGGCAGAGATGATTACAAGATTAGTGCCATCCCATCTTATGTACAGCCCCATTCGGCTCTTTTACTTTTAGAAAACCGGGCAAATGTGAGCAAGAAAGCGATTTTTGCTGGCGGGCCACAAACATTTGTTTCCAAAGTGGACAAGCATCATTCGACGTCCCGTTTAGTTCAACCAGTTCGACGAGTATTTGTTCCTTCAGTTACAAACCAATGCTGCAGTCACACTGAATCAGCGGGAGTAATCTGTCATGGTAAAATTCAACGTAACGTCTTGAAAAACATGTCTGGTTTTGAATGTGGCGGTGGTGGTGGTGATACTGAGAGCCCAAAGTCAAAACAAGACTCTGTGATGTCGAAAATGGGAGAACTTGCTCATAAACAATCATATTCAAAGTCAGAAGGTGGTGTAAGACAAACAAATGAAACTGGTGATGACATTGTTTCCGAGGAAGCAGATTTTACGTCGAGAAAGGAGGATGACACCACATCAGTCTCCAAAGCTGTGACAGAGCAACAGGAATTAGAACAGGATGAAGCTAAAGATGTCAGATTATATTATTTGTGGTTATTTGCATTATCAGCAGCTGCTTTATACATGAGACTGTTCAGCATTGAAGTACCTGCTCATATTTGGTAAGATTTGTTTTCTACGTTAGTTTTGAATTTTCACTTTCAGTTTATGTATATAATGCTTTAAATTTGTATCCAAAATTTGGTAATTTCAACAACAAAATCACAAATATGATATCCACTTCTAGCAGGTGTCCTTCCTGAAGCATGCTCATTGTTAATAGGGGAAAAAAAGAGAACCTAAATATAATGGCAAACTGCCCTACCCAAAAAAAATCCGTACAATTTGTAGTTAATCTACTGGAGGTGGAGATGGGGTGGTGATATGAGGGGTACGTTGCAATAAAAACATGAAAACCACAGGATGAACACCTGTTTGTTAGAAGTACATCATCATCGTCATCATCACATTAACAAGAATAATAATAATAGTGATAATGATAATAACGGATGCATTATAATAATCCTCTTCAATTTCATTGTATTCATAATTATTTTATAAATTATAGACTGTGTATTATTAACAATTTAAATACATGTACAAATACAGATGTCATCATTAATGTTTAATTAATTAATGTTTGTTTACAGTTGGGATGAGACTCACTTTGGCAAAATGGCCAGTTGGTACATCAATCGCACGTTTTTCTTCGACGTTCATCCACCATTAGGAAAGGTAAAACCTTATTTTTCTTTGGACTTTTGTTATTGTGATTTGGGGTAACATAAAAATTGGTCACCCATGTTGAGTGTGGAGAATGTCCATTTAGATACATGTATCATTCGTATATAAATTGTATTTGTATGGTTGGGTGATTGAATGGAGGTTGTGTTGTGATGTGTAAGAAAGAGAGCATGAGAAAGAGGGAGGGCGAAAGAGTAAGTGGATGTGTAAGCTTGAAGTATGGTGAGAGATGAAAGTCACTCAAAGTGATAGTTCTTTACAATGAATGTTTTATCAACACCACAGTATGTTTCAGGTGCTTTTGGAAATATTTTGTCACTTGGCAAAATAAAAGTCTGTTATCTTTTATGCTTGCAATACTTGGCTGTTGCCTCCTTCTCCACGAAAGCTGTGGTTTTGTGTTTTTAATGGAATCTACATTATACAGGATTGTTTATGAATTTTCTTTGCAGATGATGATTGGCCTGGCTGGCTATCTGACTGGTTATGATGGGTCTTTTCCCTTTGCCAAACCAGGAGATGAGTATGGTGACACAGAGTACATTGGCATGAGAGTAGTAAGACTGTTGGTTACACTTGTATTATTGTAAACAACTTTGCACTTTGACGTTATTATAGTATGCTCAATAGTGACAATACGTAACACAATAAAACATTTCTTTTGAAGCCGATTATGTTCATCTAAAGTATAGAGAGAGTGTATTTATAGTTTACATCATTTGGAAAATATTTCTCCTTGCACACTTTAAAATTAAAAATAATTATTTGTGAGTCAAGGAAAACACTACATGTGAGAAAGCTGTAGTTACAGCCAACGTGCATTCGTTTACTCTGCACCCAAGCAGTGGAATTCCTTTCCCTCCCATATCCGCAACATACAATCAACACAGGCATTCAAAAAGGCCCTCAAAACCCACCTCTTCAAACTGCATTATTCAGACTGATTTGTATCCCGCTGCCATTCTCTCCTCTTTTGTTTCTGTCTGATCCGTAAGTGTTTACACGGCTGTAAATATTTATACTGTTTTCCTTTCCTGGGTCTATCCGGGCATATAAATAGCTGTGAATAAGTTTTTGCTGTTCTATTTTTGTCTTTTTTGTCATTTTGTACATAGTTGTAAATAGTTCTTACTTTTACTGTTCCGTCTTTTGGTGTATCGTAACAAAAGCGATGTTTGATCGAGTGCATGTATTTTTATGTATTGACTATGTAAAGCGCGGTGAGTCTGGTCGTAGGCTGGAGTACCCGCTATATAAAAACCCGTTATTATTATTATTAGTTATATATAATACATTGAATTTTAAAATATGCGTGTTATTCAAAATGTGTGTACTTAATTATTACTGTTAGCTAAGGTGTTTATAAAGCTATTTTTTTATTATTTAGAAATAATTAGTTAGATTGTACTTCATCTCATTGCAGAAAGAACACAAAAATAATATTATGTTTTGCAATGGTCATTGTATTTTGAGTTAGTTTTGCCCCGTAGTCTAGTTTGTTCATGTACATTGTTATTTCATTGGATGTGTGCAGTTCTGTGCAGTGCTGGGGTCAGCATTAGTTCCAATGGCCTTCCAGATCGTGTGGTTGTTGAGTCACTCTGTACGGGCAGCAATGTTTGCAGCTACTTTCATCCTCTTTGGTACGCTGGCCTTTTTGTAAAATTTCACTTAGGTACTTTTCTCTACTTTTATGTTCTTTTCTTTTTCTGCCTCCAGTGAAGCACTTGAAAAATTTTAAGTCTTAGATTCTTCAAAGTCAAACTGTTAGATCATTTGACCAGATGAAGAGCCTATGAGTGCCAAGTCTTATCCTTTTAGGCCTAGTTTAACTCCACCCCTCAGTTAACTTCAAGCCTCCATTTATCACTCTTGATTATATTTTTTGCTGAAGGCTTGTTGATTTGCTGTTGTTATAATAATATTTATTTATTTTAAAATGTAATTAATATTTAATAATAATTTAGTTTTGTTGTTTCAAATTTTTTTTGTTTTCAGACACAGGAACAGCCACCCTCTCACGCTACATTCTCTTGGATCCACCGTTGCTGTTCTTCATCATGCTTTCTGTGTACTGTAATCTCAAGTTTCTCTCATTCAGAAACAGGTGAGAGGCACAGTCAGAGGCATCCTATGCATAAGACACGAGCACATAAAGCTTACACTACAGTATTTTTCATGTTATAAGGTAAATAGAATACAGCAGAACTTCTAGCATTCAAAAGGTTATGAGGTGCATCAGTGTGTAACTTGCCTACCATCCATTAACCACCACCCCCACCAGCACACCACTGCTTTTCAAAATATTAATGAAAACATCATGCCTGAACCCTAGCAGATTATAAGATGCCACCACCTTATCACAAATTAATAAGTATGTATCATCATCATCATCAGCATCAGCATCAGCATCATCATCATCATCATCATCATCATCATCATCATCATCATCATCATGTCCATTTCTAATGCGTGTGTCTCCATCCATTGTCCAATGCTCAGTGCACTGGCTGATACAGAATCTATCTCAAGCTGCCTGAGGCGCCTGCTTGCAGCCTTTAGGCGCATAGTCTGACACCCAGACGACTGGGCACAATCCTGTGCAACTGGGGATGAAGGGAAGGGATCTTGCGTGTGTTGTGGGTGTATTTGTGTAACCGGCACTCACCTGTCTAGGACATGAGCGTCAGATCTTTAAAACCCCCGCGATGGAATGCCTGCGTGCACAGACTAGACCTCGGTTTATACCCTCATCTTTATCATCATCATCATTTATTTACTTATTGATTGATTGGTCACATTTTGTATTCAGGATTGAGTTGGGTTACTTTCTCAGTCTTCAGGTACGTTGTGTTGCTGCGGTTTGGGGTTATTGGTTATTGTGTGTGTGTGCTAACTGTGTTTTTTCTTATTGCCCTTGTTATTTTCTGGTCAGATCATTTTCACTTTGCTGGTGGTTCTGGATGATCTGTACAGGCGTCAGTCTTTCAGGTGCTATAGGGTAAGGACATGTTTGGTGAATATAGCATATGAGATGTTAGCATTTTTACTGACTTCATGCACACGCGGATGCTGTAATATCATAATCCAATGTGTGAAACAGTTACCTTTTTTATTTGTAACCAGGTGAATTTGTTATAGTTTGTGTGTTTGTGTGGAAATTGTTGGTTTGGTAAAGACACTCGCACGTTTCAACGATCAAGCATTGAAAGCCTTAATAAGGAAAGGAAGTACCATGTGCTGTGGAAGTGTAGAAGTAGAATGCTGATCTATTTGTGAACACCTTAACCTTAGCTTACACATGTATATCAATGATAAAAGTGACTGTTCAACCTTTATCTTCTCAAAAGCAATCAATATGTGTCATTCCCAACCAGGGTTTTGTTGTTTGAAAAAGTTCTGGTCCCTCTGACAAGCAGTGACTTTTGCTGTACAGTTTCAGAAAAATATCCTCACGTCGTAAGGCTTGATAAATAAATAAACATTGAAGTTTAACGTCTACATCCAACATTGGCGATATGGCAGATGGAGATAACCATCCCAGGGAATAAGGGGTTGGGACCTAAATAAACATTGAACCATCAGAGCAATCATACTGCTTAGATGGACAATAAAAATTTCCACTTTTTATCTCGCCCACCACGGGATTCGAACCTGGGTTCATTGGTGTGCCAGGCAAACGCTCTACCACTGGGCTACAACAGTGGGACTAAGGCTTGATTTATTGCTGTTAGGGCTTTATAGTACAACAAATGAATCAACCATAATCTGAGGACTGCACACTGCAATTACAATCTGTTGGTTGCTTGTTTGGTTTTTTTCATCAAAAGTGTACTACTTGTTTTACTTATTTGACCTTCAGATATTTTTTTCCTGACTGTTCAATGATATATTGACAGTTTTGTGTCTCTCTTTGAATCCTTTATTGTGCTTTTTTTTCTCCGTTGTTTTTTTCCAGAGTAAAATTTGTGGGACTGTTTGTGATTCTGCTGGTGGGTCTATGGACAGCAGTGGATCTCAACAATCTGTTTGCGGACCCCAAACTGCCACTGGTAAAACATTCATTATTTATGTATTGTTTTTTGTCAAACTTTTGTCTCAAGTATATATATATATATATATTTGTTTAATTTAGTGTATCTTCCGTCTCCTTGTTTAATAACGGTCCTGTTTGTTAACTAAACAATGTGACAGTTAATTATAATACCAGTAATGCAATAATGATAAAAGTAATAATGATAATAATTATTATTAATAATAATAATAAATAAATTAATTAATTAATTAATTAATAATAATCATAATAATAATAAATTTTAATAATAATATTCATCATCATTAACATTGTGTTGATGTTAAGAGTGAATGCAAAATGTGAGCGTGTATTATGGTTGCAGATTGCCACGCCTTATGTGCCTGCATTTGTCAGTGATTTGAGGAGCTTAACTTGTTATGACAGAATTGTTTTGCCTGATGTTGGCTTTGTTGATGTGGGTTTTTTTGGTGTGTATATGTTGATTTTACTTATTTGTGTTGATGTTTGCTTATTTACATATGTATTAATTCAAACCGGTGTGTGCTTATTTCAGAGTCAAATAATCAAACACCTCATTGCCAGAGCTGTTTGCCTGATTGCCTTACCAGCCGTATGCTATGTGGGATATTTCTACATTCATTTCGCTGTTCTTTCTCACAGGTAGAGTACTTTTCTTTTTTTTAGCAAGTATTTATTTATTTAATAATTCTTATATAGAGCTGCTCAGTGTGCTAGCCGGCACAGGATCTAACTCAAGCCGCCAGAGGTTTGACAAGTATTTATAAGCTTCCTAAGACACATTTCTGTGCACGTTAATTTTACGTTTCAAAAAACAGAAATTGTTCACAGAAGATTAGACAAACACACACAGAAGGGGAAATAAGAGTTTCTGAGTTTAGAACTCAAATAAACAGTTTATGGAAGTCTTGGTTGAATGTTAGTTTTACTGCGGATGATGGAGATGCATAGATGACATGAGCATGCATGTAAAGTAACGATACGAGGGAAGTCCGATAAGTACTCAGAGGTGCCAACCAGTACGGATTGACGGTATTTAATTCCGGCGAAGTGAATTACGGAAATACGATGGCTTTTATAAAAATACGGAGGAGAAGTTGCCGATCGTTTATCTTTGCCAGCGGTGCTTCTGTACCGGTTTCTGGTCTCATAATAGTACTCTCGCACTCACTGAACGTCGCTGTGTTCAACAAGCTGATTTTCATGGTGATTTTAGAGCAAAACAAGTGTGGTGTTCAACAAGCTGATTTTCATGGTGATTTTAGAGGAATGAAAATAGCCTGCTATTTCAGAGGGAAGCCTGTCGTTACTTTATAGTGTCACAGGCTGGGTTTTGCGAGAAAAATAATACTGACAAGTGTTAAAACATACTGACAAACGGTTCCGGAAATACTGACAAGAAGATTAGGGGTTGGCACCTCTGAGTACTTAGCCTCATCGCCCGATGGCGTCAGTATCGCAAGAGCAATTTACTATCGTGTAGTACATTCTCGTAGACGGCTACTGTCGAAATTTCAACCGGATCAGACTCGTAGTTTTATTTTGACCACGTGTAGAAGCGGGCGTGTCCACGGATTTTAGAAAAATGGATAAAGAGCAATATCGGTCGGTGATTCGATTCTTGGGCTACGAACTGCTGCCTCATCCACCGTATTCTCCAGATTTGGCCCCGTGCGACTTCTTTTTGTTTCCAAACTTGAAAAAGTCACTCGCCGGGCAGAAATTTGAGTCGAATGAGGAGGTCATTGCTGCCACGGAGGCCTACTTTGCAGACCTCAAGAAAACGTATTTTTGAGACGGGTTAAAGAAGTTGGAGCATCGCTGGGTCAAGTGTATTGAACTAAAAGGAGACTATATTGAAAAATAAAACGCCACTTTTTCAAAATTTTTGTTTTTCTTTTGTAGGCTAAGTACTTATTGGACCACCCTTGTAAACATCAGAAGTTATATGTTAGGGTGTTACATGTTATATGGTATATGTGTTAACTATTTGTTCATATATATATTTCAGTGGTAGCGGGGATGGTTTCTTCAGCTCTGCCTTCCAGTCTCAGCTTGAAGGAAACAAATTGTACAATGTCAGCATGCCGCAATGTACGTGAACACACAGTTTTGGGTGCAAAGCTTTCTTTTAACGTGAATGTGGCTTTGAATGCAAACAGGTTTACTACTGACTGCCCTACTTCTCTTATGGTTGGTTGGTTGGTTGTTTTATTAATGTTTTCTTCATCGAGATGATAAGATGTAAGCATGCTTTCACACACATTTACACCACATTTATACATACATACATATATACATATAAAATACATAATTATATAAACTGAGCAACTGGAGAATCAATAAAAGCTTTTGCTATAACACTTACATCAAAGCTTATGTTATCAATGGAATCGATAATATAAACATCAGTTGGCAGAAATGGACGAGCATCACTGCATTGAATGTTTCATGTTTCGGAGAAATAGATTCACCACATATGCATTGCACATTTTTACATATGTGGTTTTAATTGAGTTTAATATTATTCTATGTTCCATGCTTGAAACAGACCTAGCAATTCTACAAGGTTTATCATAGTTACGATTAAGTTTAATCTTTTATACAAATTTATTTTCTGTAGAGTTTTGAATTTCTTTAGAAGACAATTGTATCGCTATTGTTTGAGAATTAATATTGGAAGAACCACGTTTTGCAGCCCGATCAGCCCAATCATTATAAAGGAATCTACTATGTGAGGGAATCCAGCAAAAAGTCACCTTATCGCCATTAGTTACCAAACTGTGAATAATATTTTTAATTTCCAAAATAATTTCTTTTATTTCACCAGGATTATCTGAATTCAATGCTTGTAAAACTGACATAGAATCTATGCATAAAACCATGCTGAATATACTCACAGAAATATTAGAAATTGTATTTAGAGCCATTAATATTGCAATTAATTCAGCAGCGAATATCCTTTCCCTAAATAATATGATTCTGATATATTTAAATCGGTTATTACAAATGCTGCTTCTGCTTTATCTGTTTGAAGAACAGATCCATCAATATATATTTTCAGTTGTCCAGAATATTTCTCATGATGTCGAACTTCAACTGCAGTAAGCAGAGGGTTGTGGTTCTTATTTTCATTACAGTATCAGATATCATATTTAGCTTTTTCTAATTCCCACATAGGTACTGTGAAATAATAGTTTTATGTAAAGGTTTCTATTGTTTTAAAGGAGTGCGCTTTTTGAGCTTGTTTAGGAAAATCTCAATCAGATCATATGATCAGTTTTTCGTCAGTACTGTTGTTAATTGCATTTGCTCTTAATATGTATTTGGCACATGATACCTTTCGCCATTCATCAAGAGGAATAACTCCTTCAAGTTTATAGGCCTCTGTGGCTTTTGTGTGAATTGGGATCACTAGTGCTAATGTTATTGCTTTACTGTCACTTTGTAACTTTTTAAGATAACATTTAGGTGCTGAAAAATATGCCTCCTGTTCATATGTTAATTTGGATCTTACTAATGCACAGGCTATATCAATCAGTGTTTTTATGTCTTGTCCCCAAGCTTATTTGTTAATAATTTTCAATAAGTTATAGCTTTTGACAACCTGTATTAGATATTCTACATGTATATATCGTTTCCAATGCAGTTTATATGTAAGATAAACGCTTAAAAATGTAACCTTATTTACATGCTTGAGTTCTTCATTTTCAATTTCTAATTTTGGAAATTGTCTAGGCTACTGACCATGATTAAATAATACCAGGTTTGTTTTTTCTTTTGATAATTCAAAACCATTCTGATTTATAAAATGACTGATATTATTTATTTCTTTTAGATATAATCTAGTAATATATTTATTTTCATACAAGGATATTTTCTTTTTTAAATTTACATTCATCCATATTGCAATTTCATTTGCATATTAAACAAGTGATACTTTATTACTCAACACCTTAGGTAAATCCTAAATTAATATATTAAATAAAATCGGTGAAACTATAGATCCTTGCGGAATTCTCGTATTAGTTTTATAGGTAGACGAATATGAATTCCCCACTTTTACCTTTATATTTCTGTCTGTTATTCTTAAAAAAGTGCCAATGTAATAATACATACAACCTGACAAACCAATTGATTTTATTTTGTACATTAATCTTGCATGCCAGACTCTGTTATATGCATGCCAGACTCTGTTATATGCTTTGGTAAGGTAAAAAAAACGTTGCTGAAATGCTCTTTCTTTTTGCAAATTGTCTAGTTGTGATTTTTAATAAATGATCTACTGTTGATCTTTGTTTTTGAAAACCAGTCTGATTAACTGGTGTAATGTTACGTTTTATACAATAATATTATATTCTTTATAAAATAATATTTTCTATTACTTTACATACATGAGACGTTAATGATATTGGTCTATAACTTGACATAACTGATCGGGGCTTACCTGATTTTAAAATAGTAGGTATTACTGTAGAAATTTCCAATAATCAAGTAAAGTACCTGTATCCCAGCATTTGTTAAAAATATGTACAATTTTTATCCATTTATCAGGAAGATGTATTAATAAGTTATATGATGTACCATCTAATTCTACAGAAGACTTTTTCTTCCTAAAATAAATCTAAAATAGCATTTTTAATTTCATGATATATAATTTCAGATTTAATATATAAATTATTATCTGATGAGGGCGCATCATATTCATTAGTATTTTCCAAACGTTCTTGTTCATTTTTTATGTTAGGTGACAAATTATTACAATTACTAGCATTAGCAAAACCTTTTACAAATTCTTCAGCATTTTCTTTAGGTGAGGGAAAATCATAATCTATTAATTTTAGAGGACACTGAGGAAGCTGAAATCCATTTCTGATTTCTGATAACTTCTTCCATACTTTTGCAGTATCATGAGAATTATTTATTTCAGATTTACAGTATTCCGGCCAAAATTGCCTTTTTTCAAGAGCAATTACTTTATTACATTTGAGATTTTTTTCATTTCTTTAAAATATTCTGCTGATCTGTATTTTAACCACTTTTTATAAGCAATCTTTTTTTTTTCAAATAACTGTTTCACATGTGTCATTCCACCAGTAATTTCCTGTACGTTTTTTCTTATTACATGTTTGTTTCTGGGGAATAGACTTTGCTGCTGCTAAGTGAATTTGTTGCATAAATTTAACATAAATATAATTAATATCATTGGAATTAATAAAATTGTCATCATAAGAAAATAACAGATAACTATAAATATATTTAGGAACAAGATCATCTTCTATCTGGATATCGACATAGTTATGCAGAGTTACTGTAATCGGTAAATGGTCACTTCCAAGAGAGTCACTTTCCACATTCCAGATACAGTCGACGGCCAGATCCGGTATAACTAAAGTCAAATCAATGGCTTCACCGTTTGAAAAAACTGCTTGTTGGAGATCTTGGGTCTTGTTTTTTCAGGTTGTTTATGCCACAATGAATAACAACAGCTTTGGATGGCTCTTGTGTTGAGTTGAAGGCAGGCTTAAGGTCGTTGATAGGGAAGACTTTATTCTTGACTGCTTCAAATCCATACGATTGTCCCAGCCTTTCTTCAAGTAATTTTACTTTATCATTCCTTTCCTTTTACGTCATCGGATGTTTCATCATGCGATGATGTCGCAGGTGGTTTGAGTCATGTCTTGGACTGCGAAGATTTTGCTTTGATCTTGATTTTTCCAAATTGTAAGCAGTTTTCGGAGTTGGGAGTGGCAGGCTTCAAAGATGCTTTGAACAGTTTTGCACTGGAGCCAGCTGACGGTGACTTTAGAATTTCTGCATTGGTCGGATTGCTCATGTTCCCGGTACCACATGCGTCGTCTGCTTCGACTCTGCCAACAACTTATGTAATTTGCCGTCTTGCTCACAGATGATGTTTTCCAACATGAATATTGGAGATCAAAGCGATGTTATGAGATGCTTTAACTCCAAAATCACACTTACTGTGGTGGTAGTAGTGATTGTTGTGATGTTGGAGGTGGGTGCATCTCTTGCCTTTGACTCCGTGTTGGTGCCAGTGTCCTGATTTCCAACGGCTTTGAATCTCTCCTCAGTGGGTATTGAAATGGATGCCGTATCAGTTCTTTCGTCTTTTTTCTTGATCATTTTCATCTTCTTTTGTCCAATTCTTGTCTTGGCATCCTCCCTGTGAGAGGTTCATGCGCCACCAGGAAAAAAACAATCTCAAAATCTCTGCGTAGAGTTGATAGCTTGTTTCAGCCTCCATATTGGCGCAGGAATCATCGCTCCTCTTATCCTTGCTCCTTTCTGGTAAGAAGAAACCTGCTCCTTCCTCTCTGTTTAAACCATGCCTCCTAAAATATTAAACTTGGTTTAAAAGGATTCAACCAGAACAGATGGACCTGCTCTGCAAAGTACTGTATAAAGTTATTGGGTTTTGTATGTCAGATTCTTCACAACTGATAGCTGATGCACAGACATTGCATTTCTCACTATTGAATTTTGTGTATGGGATATTTTTTTAGTTGATGTTTTTATGTTTAATTATATTAGTCTGCATGATTGGCAGTATTAAAGAATTGTGTGTGTATGTGTATGTGTGTGTGTGTGGTTTTTAATCTGGTAATTGTAATCCAGGATATTTTGTATAAATCATTATTGTTCCTGCATGTCGCAAGAGAGCATGGAGCTTGAGTTACAATTTGTATTTATAGCAAATTGTTTGGTTGTTTCAGATGTTGCGTTCGGCAGTGTGATCACCCTCAAACAAAGGCGAACAGGCGGTGCCTATCTCCATTCTCATCCTCACCTCTATCCTGAAGAACATGGACCCAGGCAGCAGCAGGTTGTTTTTTTCCCCCTGTCTGTGTGTTTCTATAAACATAAAATATATGTGATGTACATTGAATAGCTTTTTGGTATATATCCCTTCCTACCTTGGGTTTAAACAATGGTTTCTGTTAACTTAAAACTTTAAAGACCGAATACAACATTGTATAAGTGCAGCAGCATCAGCAGCAAAAAAACTATAAAAAAACCAACACAACTTGTATTAGCTGGCTGTTTGTCACATTATTGTTTAACACGCTCAAACAATAAAGTGAATAGGCCAGCTTCCACTAAAGAGGTGACCTTGACGCTAGCTGAGTGTCGGAAATCTATCAAGCATTGGCTGTGTGTTGGTGTGTGGCCGTAACAGCTTCTGACATTCAGATGGAGGTCAGCGTCATTTTCAGGATGACTGCCTCTATAAGCAGGCATGCCTACCCGTACAGAATTTCTGTATTTCTTTCCGGAAATTTAAAAAACTTGGCACGCGCTATGAAAAATACAGCTACTTGTTTCACAGTCCGGAAGTAAATAAAAACAACATTGGGGGGGAAAAATTGAACTCGTTGGCCTGTGGTAATGCACAACCACGGGACGTTTTTTTCGAAGACAGCCGAACTCTGTTTAATACCACAATGCACAGTCGCAGTAGAGACACGTGGCATCGAAGTTTCCGGTAGAGGCACCGAAGTTTGCCGAACGAGTTTTTGCGCAGTCTCAGTGAAGATCGGTGCTCGCGAGACAGAATTCAAAACATGACGTCCAAACAAATGGCTAAGCAAAGTGATTGTGAATGTGAATCTTCAAAGAAATGGCGCAAGGGGAAGACATATATTGCCTCGTATTCAGGAAAGTGTCCTTTCATTATTCGCGACAGCACTGACTTAAAAGTACGATTTGTGCCAACCAGTCTGGTGGTATGAACGACATCAAGCGGCACGTGGGTCAAAGGCCCACAGCATATCAAGAATTATGAGGCTTTGGAGAAGAAAAAGAAGATTGTGGCAGCAAATCAATCTATCACTGGTTTCTTCGCATAATATGAAAAAGGATGAATGCAAAAACAATAGGTAGTAAAAGTTAATACGGAAATCGTAATAATAATACTGAAATTTGAAAAAGATAATACAGAAACTTCAAATTGAGGGTAGGCATGCCTATATAAGCTTAGTAGTATCCCGATGAGGTGGGGGAGGGGGGGGGGGGGGGAGTCCATTGTTGCTATCAGGTTTTGGCCGCATTTTTGTTCGAGCAATTATGTTGATGCAAAATCCATCAGCTCATTGCAGTATTACTTTATTTTTAAAAAAAAATAAAATCTTTTATTTCAACAATCATTTTGTGACCTTTTCTGTTGCTTAGGTGACCACCTACAGTCATAAAGATGAGAACAACCTATGGAAAGTGAAACCAGCAGACCAGGACGTCACATCAGAGGAGCAGCCCCCTATTTTGGTGAAAAGTGGCGATCTCATTCGACTGGAACATGTTGTGTAAGGAGCTATTTCTCTACCTTCCCCTTCTGTGTTACTTTCCATATACACTTGGTTAATAATAATATAAATAATAATAATAATAATAATAATAATTTTTATATAGTGCTTTTTACTTCTGGTTCCAAGTCATTTACTTCTGGTTGGGTTCCCTTCCATTTCTGATTCCCTTCCATTTATCTTCCATTTACTTCTGGTTAGTTCCATTAACTTTTGGTTCGTTACATTGTGACCATCCATATATTGGCGTCTACTTTCTCTCAATTCTTTTTAATGCAATGTTTGGTGGAAGTGTGGAGTATTCAATGACGTGTGTCTTCAGTGTAAACTCAGTCACACACCATGGACTCACACTACTTTACTAGTAGCAGGAGCAGTAGTAGGAAGAGTAAGAAGAGAAGTAGTAGTAGTAGTATAGTCAATTTAAAATTTTAAAAATAAAATATTTCCACTGCCATCTTCCAGTAGCGATCTCCATGCCACTACACGACATGTTTGAGAGATAGATAAGTGTTGTGATGCTGAGTATTGCCGGTATAGAACAAAAACC
>CM072513.1:27610649-27750135 GCA_036898135.1 Oncomelania hupensis
CGAAGATCGATCTTGGCTCATTTCCGATAAAGAAGTTGGTCTAATGCACTGTACACATTGTTGTAAATACTCGATTGTCGGGCTGCCTAAAAACCATGCGGGCTATCTCACTTTACTTACTAGCTAGCCCGGCGGGCTAGTTAGTCTCCTGGGTTAAATCTCACCCCTGCTTTAGCTTAATTATGCATTGTTCAGATCCTTGCTTAAAAAATAGAGACTGTTGTAAAAGAAAAGAATAGGAGACACAATTAATCTTTAAATATGAGATCCTAGACCCTTTATTTTAAAAAAAAATCTTTTGCTGGCATAATAACAAATTAGGCATTTGCTTATTGCAGGGGTTGGGAACAGCTGGAAGCAACATGCAACACTAATGTCCGTGACCAGCGAGGACAATGGAGTGTGGAGGAGGTTCGAGACTCAAGATGTATGTTCCTAGATCTTTTATGTCTTGCTTGTTTTGGGACAGCCAGAGAGAAGCAGGGAGAATTGGTCGGTGTTTGCATGTGAGTTAAAAAAAAGAAGCCAGAGATAAATAAACAAAATGGAAAAATCTATTTTTATCGATTTGTAATGAAAGTCACTAGTGTTTGACTGCTCATTTTGGAAGTGACTGTGAGCGCAGACAAGACGGACAGTCTTTGGATAGTTAGTTTCCAGCACAATGATGCATTATGAACTGAGACTAGCAATACTTCTGGGATTAAACCTGAGATAAAACTGTTGCTTACATCGTGTTTTGAACTGGGGCAGCTGTCAATGTCTAGAAAATTTTTTTTGACCACTCTATGTATTAGACCCCTGTATCAGTGTGTCAGAAGGATCCTAGGTAAAGGTAAGGTAAAGGTAGTCCCATAGCCTTGTGGCCGTAGGGGAGCGTGATGTTGGAGATCACACTTATCTTGGGCCAGCATAATGAGGGTGATGCCCATCTCTCTCTCTCGCTGCTTTACCTTCCCCACCTTTAAGAGAGTAGGTACTCAGTGTTACGTTGAAACGCGAACGAAAGTATGTCGGAAGCGTGTACGATAGATCTAATCGTTTCGATTTGCAAAGTATTCAATAATGGAGTTTATTTACCTTTGATTTGAGTTTGCATTGTTGTTAGGAGAGGCTTTGTATAACGTTGATAATTTTCGTTGGTCGATATTGTCGGAGAATACTCTGGATTTCCTTGTTTACCATCGATCGAAGGTTCGGGACGATTGTCGAAGTAAGAGAAGGTTCGGGGTATGTGTGGAGAGATGAATGACGTAAGTCAGTGATGACGATCTTTTATTCGATTGGTGGCAGTGCGTCATTTCTACTGTATTCGAAATCTTTCCGGAAAAGAGAGAGGTTATTTAATCGTGTGCCGAGTTGCTGTTGAGAGATAGTAAAGTTGTTGATTGTTGTTGAGAGTTGCTGTGAAAGTTGTTGAGTTGAGTTGAGAATTGTATGCAGTTGTTGATGTGTGCTGAATAAAAGCGGAAAACTTCATACGTCGACTTTGTGACTTGTATGCTGCTTGAGCGGGTTGCGTGAATAAACGAATCTGAGTTACACCCTATCAGGAATTCAGCATTGGGGCTGAATCAGATACTGATAGAAAACACCAACATCAAACGGAGTGTAACATTTTGGGGGCCAAGCCGGGATTCACGCCATAGCCAAGGGTTCAACTGCTACAACAAGCGAGTCAACGTTACGAGAGGCAGTCATCGAGGGTAGCCGCCAACAAGTTGCGTCGAGAGGGGCCAACATACTGGGACTACATCCGATAGATTCGGGTTGACTGCAAGGGCGTGTAGTCGCTGAAGAGTTGCTTCGTGAGCGAACAACAGATCGGGACTACGTGGCTACCGTAAGACTACGTCGAGGGACAGTCTCGGAGCTACATCGCCAGTGTTACAGCGAGCGTCGAGCGGACGTCGCGTCTACTTCAGCACAGGAGCGTATACATCAACACCAGCGTGGTGCAGCGTCGCATACGACGAGGACAGCGGGGCCTGCGTCAGCGAAAGCGACTAGTGACAAGCATCAGCGCTACTGCAGAAAGCGTGCTGTTCTAGAACAGTCTAGAAAGGTACAGCACAGTCAAGAACTTTCCAGAAAAAAAAAAAGAACTCTACAGTCAAGAACTTTCTAGAAGAAGAACCTTCCAGAAAAGAACTTTCTTGAAAAGAACTTTCCAGAAGCATCAAGATGGCTGACTTCTGGCAGAAAGGGGTTGAACTGAATCTAAAAGGCAAGCAGCTGACGGAGTACGTCAAGTCTCAGGAGAGAATACGAGAAAGAGAATTGGAAGAGAAGCGTCTAGAAAAAGAAATAGAACTAGAACAGAAGCGTCTAGAAGTAGAAGAGCAGCGTCGCCGTGAAGAACGAGAATTAGAAGAGCAGCGTCGCCGTGAAGAACGAGAATTAGAAGAGCAGCGTCGCCGTGAAGAAAGAGAATTAGAATTGAAGCGTCTGGAAATTGAACAGCAGCGGCAAGAAAGAGAAGAGCAGCGTAAAGAAAGAGAAGATGAGCGCAGGCGTGAGGAAAGAGAAGCTGATCGGCAGTTCCAACTAGAGTTGGCGCGCATCCAGCAACAGCAGCATGCGCCACAAGTTATCAGTGACAACACGGCTCCAAAATTGCCAGCTTTCGTCGACGGGAAGGACCAGATTGACAGTTATCTGGCGAGATTCGAAAGGTTCGCTGAAAGCTCTAACTGGCAACCTCAAGACTGGGCAATTCGACTGAGTGCACTTCTGACGGGGCAAGCTCTCGAAGTTTACACCAGACTGTCGAACGATGACGCCAAAAACTACGACGTCTTGAAAGAGGCCCTGTTGCAGTGCTACAACTTTACAGAGAAGGGCTACCGTTAACGCTTCCGTGAATGCCGGCCTAAGTCAGACGAGACGCCAAAGCAGTTTGTGGAGCGCCTGTCGTCATATCTACACAAGTGGGTGGAGTTATCAGGCGAAATGAAGTCTTACGACAGTCTCCATGACCTGATTGTGAAAGAACAATTTCTCAATGCCTGTCACAAGGACCTAGCGACCCACTTAGAAGAACAAAAGCTGCAGACGCTTAAAGATGTGACTGAGGCTGCTGAAAGATATCTCATCGCTCATGGGAAAACCCTGGGGCCACCCAGCGCGACGAAACATTTTCAGAAGACTGGAAACCATGGGAACCAGATCCAAGGGAGCCAGACGAGCCAGAGACAGACGGACTCCACGCCACCTCCCAGGGAAGGGCAGTCAAGAGGCTGTTTCACCTGCAACGCTACAGACCACAGAGCAGCTAACTGTCCTCAAAACAAAAGTAGCGGACAGCGGGGCAGTACGGACAGTGCAGCGGTGGGCAACCGACAGAGACGTTTCTCCAATCAACGGCAAACCAGTAGATCTGACCATCAAGTGTGCGGCGGGAGCGTCATTCTTCCGAGTGAGACCAAGCGCACAGCTACTCCTGCGGACGTGCAAGAGTGCATGACCGATGGCCAACTTCTCCTTGCCAACGGAAAATCCATCCCCGTCGTCGCCAGCGCAGCTGTGACCGTCCAGAACATGCCTGTTTCAAAGGGACGCGTCGGAAATCATGAAGTGACTGTCTTAAGAGACTCTGGCTGCAGTGGGGTCATCGTCAGAGAAGATTTAATCGCCAAAGAACAGTTCACTGGCGATTCAAAATGGACACTTATGGCCGACAGCAAATGTGTGAAAGCGCCAGTTGCAAAAATTCATGTCAACACCCCTTTCTACATAGGCGAAGTCGAAGCGGTTTGCCTGAAGAAGCCGCTGTATGATTTGATGATCGGGAATATCGACGGCGCGAGACGACCCGACAACCCCGATCCAGAGTGGAGTCCTGCCTCAACCCAACGCGTCGAAGTTGTGGAGGAGGATCCATTGCCATTTCCCGATGGAGACCTTACAGAGCTGCTACGGGACAATGTGGTTACTCCGGCTCAGCCCTGCCGACCAGAGATCGTCGGTGCTGTTACAACCAGGGCCCAGGCCAAGAGAGACAAGACGTCTACGCCACTGAAGGTCGCCGACAACTCCAAAGCTGCCATCGTGGACAGAGATAAGCTGATCCAGCTCCAGGAAGCTGATAGTACTTTAAACAAGTACAGGAACCGCCAAGACCACGTGACCAAAGGCAGTGGTACGGTCTACTTTGAGGTGAAGGCCAAGATCCTGTATCGAATCTTCCAGCACCCGAGGGTCAACGGAGGGAAACCACTACGTCAAGTATTGGTACCGTTACCCCTAAGGCGCCAGGTGATGGAAGTAGCGCATGACTCAATCATGGGAGGTCACCTGGGTATCAAGAAGACGTCGGATAGAATCCAGGCGGTGTTCTACTGGCCAGGACTTCATGCGGACGTTAGCCGTTTCTGCCGATCATGTGACATTTGCCAGAAGACCATACCTCGAGGAAGGGTCCCGAAAGTGCCTATGCAGAGGATGCCTCTGATCGACCGACCTTTCAAGAGGGTGGCCTTAGACTTAATCGGCGAAATAAGACCTCCGAGTGAAGAAGGTCATCGGTGGGTACTGACTTTAGTGGACTATGCGACTCGGTACCCAGAAGCAGTGCCTCTGAAGAAGATTGACACTGAAACTGTAGCAGAGGCACTGGTGGACATGTTCAGTAGACTTGGAGTGCCTGAAGAAATTCTGACAGACCTCGGGACACAGTTCGTCTCTGACTGTATGAACGAGGTCAACAGACTGCTGAGCATCCGGCATTTGACTACGACACCCTACCATCCGATGTGCAACGGGCTTGTCGAGAAGTTCAATGCTACGCTGAAGTCTACCCTGAAGAAACTGTGCAGCGAGCAGCCCAGACAATGGCATCGTTACATCAACGCCTTACTGTTCGCCTACAGAGAAGTTCCGCAGGAGTCCACCGGCTTTTCTCCGTTCGAGCTGCTGTACGGAAGAACCATCAGAGGGCCGATGCACATCCTGAAAGAACTGTGGACGAAGGAAGTGGACACCCCAGAGGTGAAGAACAGCTACCAGTACGTGTTTGAGCTACGGGAGAAGCTGGAGCAGACTCTCGAGATAGCCAGAGAAAACCTGAAGAAGTCCCAGGACTGTGGAAAGCACTACTACGATCGTAGGGCTGTAAGCAGGAAGTTTAAACCTGGCAACAAAGTGCTGGTGCTGCTACCTACCGATCATAATAAGTTGCTGATGCAGTGGAAAGGCCCGTACGAAGTGGAGACCGTGGTGGGAATCAACGACTACAAGGTGAAGGTCGGCCAGCATTCCAAGATATACCACGCCAACCTCCTTAAGCTGTACGTGGAAAGGCCATCAGAGACTGTGCACGCAGCCACAGCAGCTGTGACCGACGACAGCTTTGACAGCGAAGAACTGTTGGGACTTGGAGACTTCCACAGCAAAGAAGGCATCGATGACGTTAAGCTAGGACCAAGCTTGACAGAAGGTCAAAAGTTGGAGCTCAAGGACCTTATGGGCGAGTTTCCCCATAGCTTCAATGATGTCCCAGGCTCTACGAATTTGGTCGAACATGAGGTCCACACCCAGACCTTGAGGGGGCTGTTCCACCGTCCCGCAGAAGCCAACCTGACAGTAAGACCCAGCGAATGCATTCTGGGAGCTGACAACGTCGACTGCGTCGGACATCCGACGGAAGAGGAAGACAACGGAAGACGCACTGATTCCAGGGAAGCCCACGTGATCATCGTCTTTGACCCTGGGCCGATGACGACTGCAACTGACGAGGGCGTCGTTTCCTTGCGAATGAAAGAACATTGACTGTGTGGACGAACTAAGAATATTGGTAATGACAGACTTGAAAATGAAAAACGTTGACTGGGTAAATGATCTGTGAGCATTGACAGTATCCAGAAAGACTTGAAGATGAAAACCATTGACTCTGTGTGAAAGAGCTGAGAACAGTGACAGTGTTCAGACAATCTGAAATAAGTTTTAATTCTGAACTTTGTTTGTGCATTACGTTTCAACGTTGTTAAAAGAAATTGGGTAAATTTCTTCTTGAGTGGGGGGTTATGTTACGTTGAAACGCGAACGAAAGTATGTCGGAAGCGTGTACGATAGATCTAATCGTTTCGATTTGCAAAGTATTCAATAATGGAGTTTATTTACCTTTGATTTGAGTTTGCATTGTTGTTAGGAGAGGCTTTGTATAACGTTGATAATTTTCGTTGGTCGATATTGTCGGAGAATACTCTGGATTTCCTTGTTTACCATCGATCGAAGGTTCGGGACGATTGTCGAAGTAAGAGAAGGTTCGGGGTATGTGTGGAGAGATGAATGACGTAAGTCAGTGATGACGATCTTTTATTCGATTGGTGGCAGTGCGTCATTTCTACTGTATTCGAAATCTTTCCGGAAAAGAGAGAGGTTATTTAATCGTGTGCCGAGTTGCTGTTGAGAGATAGTAAAGTTGTTGATTGTTGTTGAGAGTTGCTGTGAAAGTTGTTGAGTTGAGTTGAGAATTGTATGCAGTTGTTGATGTGTGCTGAATAAAAGCGGAAAACTTCATACGTCGACTTTGTGACTTGTATGCTGCTTGAGCGGGTTGCGTGAATAAACGAATCTGAGTTACACCCTATCAGGAATTCAGCATTGGGGCTGAATCAGATACTGATAGAAAACACCAACATCAAACGGAGTGTAACACTCAGTCACAGTTCAGTCAACTGGGGGCGTTGTTATTTGTCGCTTCACGTTTTGCGGTCACCCATCCAAGTGCTACCCCTTGGGGTCATGAGCAATCTTGCCACTGTAGATTGTTCTAACCTATAAAGGGAAAAGTGAAAGCCCCAGTTGAAAACCTGTCTTGGCTTTATAGGCATGACTGATTCACTGCGGCAACAATACCCCCGTTGGAGTGCCGGGGGTTTCAGTATAAATAGTGTCCCCACTTTCTGGAAATTTAGTGCTTTAAATTCCCACTGTAGCTGTCTTGCTCATTTACTCTTTCCCATTCCTGCTCTGTCCTATCACTCTGCTATACTATCTTCTTCTTCGCTAGATCAATGACCTACCTTTTTTCTTGAAAACTCTTCCTGGACAAGACTCCTTGTTTGTGTATGAGGTCTGTTGGATCAGCTTGGGAGTGTTGGACGCTTTCTGCCGGGTGATCACTAGGGCTTCCTATGATGTTATTATTTAGCAATATAGGCATTTTATATGTATATGTTTTGTTGATAATTTATAATGATGTTTGTATTCTATTTTGTTTTTGTAACCGGGGGTTCGAGTAGTTGGGGTAAAGCCTCAGCCGTCCCCTGCGTGGGATGTCTTTATTGTAAAGTGACTGGCCGGTGGAGGGCATTCAATTTTCCCACTAGGGTTGTTTCAGCAGATCTTTTATGCGGATCGGGGGTTGTCCGGTCCTGATTTGGCTCAGAAGAGTCCGCTGGACCTAAAGCAACAATCAATCAATCAATCAATCAATCAATCCAAGTGCTAACCGCGCTGGACGGTGCTTAACTTGCGACACAGTAGTGAGTGCTCCAACAACTGTGCTAACCGACACCCCCAGAAGGATCCTACTGGGTTTTTGTTTATTTATTCCTTTCGGCCACATTATGAGCCCATGCATCCATTGCTTCACCTCATGTTCATTGCAATACAAGTTGTTTTTTTTTATAATTGAGACCTGTTGAAGACTGGACATTTAGTCTTCACTATTTTTAGCAATAAATCAAACCTTAGGATGCGATATTTTGTGTTGTTTTTTTCTTCTTGTTCTGTTCAGCAAAAGTGATTGATTGTTTTTGTGACAAAACCCTGTCAGTATAACGAATGTAAAGAGGGCAGGTTTACAGCCTCTTTTGGAGTAGCAGGGACTCGTGTAGCGATGGTCAGAAGATTAGGATCTCTTCTGCAGTATTGTCTAATGCATTCATGTATTGTATTGCGTTTCAGTGCCCAATGTCAGTTTTGAATTGTATTCGCCATCCTTCGTGGAAAAGTTTATGGAGAGTCACGCAGTTATGACGCAGGTAACTAGACTCCTCTTGGACTTCTTCTCAGTGCTGTATACAATGTTTGTGCATTGGACTTTGTTCCTCAGTTGGCTTGTAACTCCTGACGAAATAGATGTATAGAGAAACTTTTAATCTGCTGTGTTTTACCTCCTTCAAACTTTCTACTTGTTCTTTAAGTCCTCTTTCCTCTTCCTTTCCCCAAAACATCCCTTCTCCCCCCCCCACCCCCCCTTCCCACTCCCTCACATGCACCTACTCCTTTTTCCCATGCTCTTAATGTTATTGTTGGTCACTTTGCCTTTTGCTTTGTTCTTGTGTTGGCTTAGTCTGCAAGAGTGATCCTTAAACTTATTTCTGGATAGTGGGCCTTGTCACTCCTGCTGAAGCGTTTTAGCCAGATGCATGTAGAGAGAATCTTTTAACCTGCTGTGTTTTATCTCCTTCTAACTTTCGCACTTGTCTTCTTCAAATGAAATGAGATTCATAACCTCTCGACCTTCACAATCTATAGATTCTGTTGTTGGTTTTTTTTTTCCTTGATCAGGGAAACAGTGGCTTGAAACCCAAGGAAGGTGAGATAACATCCAGGCCTTGGCAGTGGCCAATCAATTACAGGGTAAGCGTGGTGATCTCAAGTCGAATTTTCCTTTATTTTTTTAATCTAAGAGCATTTGCCAGTGTTCCCTTAATTATTTTATCACTTTTTTTTTGTGTTTGCGTAGCTTAACTGTGAGTATTTGTGTGATAGATCATCATATTTGTCCAGGGTGGGGATGTGTGAGTGTGTGACTGTTCACCAACATTGAGGCAGTTTCCATATGCAATGTATGCTGTCATTTGTCTAAATAAGTTCTGTATACAATTATGCAAATATAGTGAGAGAAATGAGCTTATTCATTCACTATTTCTCTTGCTGGATAGACAACCCTTTTTGCATGAAAGATAGCATGGCCCATGCATAATGTGACATGATAATGGCATGCAGGTATAAAAGCCTTTAGCCAGCATGTTATGTTTTCACGAGGGTTACTGGTCTGTGACTCAATGAGAGCTACCTATAGATTTTTGCATTGAAAAATGAAATGCAGTGTTCTGATACAGTACACTCAAGAACTGCTCAATGCGCTGGATTTGAAATAGACTTGATGTAGGACACACTTCAGGGTTGATTGGGGTAATGTATGTTTGTGTGAGTGCAGTGCATTTTTGACTCCCATGCATGTAGCATTGTGAGTCTATATACTATATTCTTCCCCCTTAAAAAAAAAAGCAAAAAAAAAAAGCAGATTTTTTGCAAATCTCTGCGAGGCCTTTACAAGATTGAAGTCAGCATTTTTTTGCATTGTAATGCCACTATTTATGTAAGGTTTTCTGAGCGCTTATTTTCTTTTAGAATATTGCAAGTTTATTTAGGTGCATGTGAGCCATATGGACTATGCACTTGTAGTTAATATTATGGTTTGTGTCTATTAGGGCCAGATATTCTCAGGGAAGGACCACAGAGTGTACCTGTTAGGGAACCCGGTTTTGTTTTGGGCAGCTGTGGGGTTGAAAGTGGTTTTCCTGATCTGCTACACAGTCCACGCCGTCAAGCGAAAACGAAGAATACAGATCCACCCAGCTGTAGCTGGTAAGGCATGGTGGTGATGGCGATGATGACAATTGGCGATGATGACGATTGATTATGATGATGATGACGATTGATTATGATGATGATGACCGTTGATGATGATGATAATGATTGACAATTGATGACGATGATGATTTATTATGTTATGTTTTTGATTGTTACTAATTATGATGCTATCTTATATAGAGAGATATCTTTTATATACATACTGTAGCGAATGGATATTTAGTGTAGATGCATGCAAAATATATATATGACTCCTAAAGCGAATTATGCGTGCGTGCGCGTTCTCTGTTTACTGACACACCCACAAATGTACGGACTCTTCCCAACACAGACAAACACCAACACCAGATATCCGTTCCACGTTCTCAAAAATTTATATAAATAATCAACAATTTTATATCACACTTTCACTCCAATTCTTTCATACAGTTAATCTAACACATTTGGGCTTATCCCAATGTTTCATAGAAACGTGACGTCGACGAGCCTGAACACTCGGGACGGATAATCGAGACCGGCAATTTCTTGTCCTGGCCAACACAACAAATATAAACGGTTCACAGTACCTTATTATCTCCGAGGATCACGGTTTCACACTATCTGGCACACGATGCCAGAGATACGTCGACAAGTGACGAATGTCGTCGAACGATGAATGTCGACGAGCGATGAGTGTCGACGAGCGGAGGGACTATCCTCCTGCCCCAGTCCGCTCGGAGAAAACGTTGTCTTGGTCAAGTGTGGACATAGAGTCGATTCCCCTCCGATGCTTCTGGCGATCACCTTGTCCTCGCTTCGGACAGGACAGAGCCAATTCTGCTCCCAGTAGGCCAGTAGCCCCAACTGGCCCTAGTCTCCAGTTGGCCGCTATTTCAACATACATATAGAAACGTCAATTCTCTGACTCGGATAACGTATCTATTCTTCTTTAGTTTCACCCCATCTCACCTCCCTTTGTTCCTCACTTTGTTCCCTTCCGTTTCGTATGCGATCACCACTTTCCTTCCTCCACCACTATCATTCATATCCAGGTAATCACTTCATGAATGAAAATTACTATTAACCAAGCTTACGCATTCCATTCATATTTCATTATCTACTACTCTACAACTATCGCCCCACGTAATTAATAATATTATTACATCAATGAAAATTCAATATTCCATCTCAGTGGACAACAGCTCACTACCTTTCAATACAAAAATATACTTATCCGCCATTTTACAATCATGTAAAACATTATAAATACCTGTAATTTTTACAGCACAAAATAACAATCCACTTCCAGAGAGAAATGACCACAAACCAATACACCGTGATTAGTTTCAATGCTTTCTTCCTCTTTCAGTTAATTTTCTTTTCTTTTCTTTTCTTTCAACTTTTCTTTTCTATCCTTGGCCTACATACACACTCGACCTCACAGTATAACACCAAACATTCGACTGACTAGTTTCCCCTCTAATTCAAACTATCTCTTCATTCATTGGCTCAAGGCTTTTAGCCAATCAAAAATCATTAATTAATTTTAATTTAAAAAATACCGGAAAAATCCCGTTCTCTACACATACGCCTACACCAGGCACAATATTTCAAAGTGTGGATGTGCCAAATTATGCTTCCATTATACATACAGGAGGCACATTTCACTGTGCGGTTTAATCTGTGATGCCCTACAGTGTGTAAAAAGTCTTGAAGTGGAGCCATTTATTTATAGTCATCACCAAATATTACTAAATTCCAGAACAGCCTTGAATGATGTAATCAGTGACCAATTAAAAGCAAAGCTCGTCATGTATGATTACGTAGGCTTTTTTACAAGATCCTAGGAACCTCCCCCACGACGCAGAACATTTCTTCAAATAACCTTAAAGTATTCTCTAACTTTCAGTGACAATCACAACAAAAACAACAACATAAATATATATATATTCTTTAAAAGCTTTCCAGCATCATGATGGAAACAAAGTGAAGAGAAATAAATCCACTAGATCTAAGTCTGCAGTGCTGCATCATGTAACAAACGCCCTTGTCTCGTTTCAGCTTACAATGATAAAGTGTTCACAGTGGCGTGGTGGTTGCTGTTAGGATGGGCGTTGCATTACGTGCCGTTTTGGGGCATGGGGCGAGTGTTGTATTTTCACCACTATTTCCCTGCCTTCCTCTTCAGTGCCATGTTTTGTGGTAGGTGTCTTGTTTTCGTCTTATTATAATACTTACAATACTGGACGTTATATATTCTTCTTGTTCTTTTCATCTTCTTGTTTTTTCAAGATTCAAGATTCAAGATTTATTGACTTCATGTGAAGAATTTGTTTTGCGCATATGGGAATACATCAGAATATAGGTTATAAGTTCATACGCAATACAATACATTACAGCACAGTGCAAGCAGACACATCGCTTTTTCACATTTACGCAAAATAGGCTATCGAAAGTAAACAATCAGACATCACACATCAGGCAATCAGATCACAAAATAGAACCGCAAACACTGTCAATATATAGCGTCAAGCACCCACATCTCAGTCTATACATCAATTGATTAAACCAACATACAACGCCTCACAGTTCACATTACATTAATAGTCAAGGTATACATCATGCACAAACAATCAATTCCTTTTTAGCACACATTCATACAGCACTTGATGGACAAAGATTCCATTTAAATTATTATGACTAGTACACAATATGACTAGTAAATACATAGGCCTAATGCGCAATTGATATCATCACCAATAATACGTTACATGACTAGTGAGTATACATTATTCGCACACAATCGATAATTTTCGCACACATTCATACGGCATACAGTAAATAGAAAGAGACTGATGAAGGTAGCTTTTATTGAGACAAGTTACAGTTGTTGTTGTTCTTCTTAATATTAAATATTTAGCTGCCACGGGAGAATTGCAATGAGTAGAAGAAGAAGAAGAGTCATTATATGTTGAATGCAACTGGTGGCTTAGTGAGTCAGATGACAAAGGTTATGATGAATGTGCTGTCATTTCCTTCAGGTGTTATGCTGGATTACCTGGTGACACACTTGTGTCTGTGGGTCCCTGATGGTCTGACTGCCCTAGCCTTCTTCTGGTGCCTGGGCCTTATCATGGGCACCATTCTCTTCAGGTAAATATCCCTTTCTCCCAGCAGCTGTAGGTTTATATATAAATAGATTGAGCATAGGCGAGACTGCATTGCACAGTACATGAATCTGTGTGCTGTCATAACCTTTGTGATTTCTGACAAACATTTCAGGCTTATTTAGTCAGGCATAATTTGGCGCGTATTGATTGAAAATCATGGGAATCAAGGAATGACACCTAACTCACTTTCTAAAATTTATGAGGTGGGCATGCACCACTAAACTGGAACTTTCAAAAACAAAACTACAAACTAATCATAACACTCTTGGCATTTCAGGTGCTCAACACTTTTCATAAAGTTATTTAGAGTTTATGAATGTCCGCTGATTTTTAAGATTTCTAGAGCAGGTTGGGAAAAATCATTCTGTACTTGCATTAACTATAACTGATGGGCAAATTTCTGTGTAAAAAATTAGACTATACATATTTGGATTTGATTTTGATGTTGGATTCTGAGTCTGATTCTGCTTGTTGCAGTTTTTACCTGTTCTATCCACTGACATACGGAATGCACGGCAACCCCCCCAGCGCTGAAGGTGGCCAGATGCATCACCTGCGCTGGCTCGATTCCTGGGACTTTTAGCGCCACAAATTCGGACAACAGCGTCAAAAGCATTTTAATCAGCAGCAGTCACAAAAACAACATTCAAGTCTACAAAGCTACAGTCAATAACCTTGCTACAGTCGATAACCCTGCTAGCGTCACAAGTCACCACCAAAATAGAATAATTGTTTGCTTTTTTTCTGCCATGAAGAGCCTCTCGCATGTGCTGGCCAAACTGAGGATTGAATTCAAGGCGCCGACTTGCTAGCTGCGGGGCGGTGGAGCCATAGACCACCATTGACAACCACTTTACTATCACCGCGACCATCTCCACTTTATTTTGTAGAGAGCGTAACAGGAACGTGTAATTATTTGAATCGTTTGCAAGGATGTGGTGGCTTGTCTTCTGAGGTGCTAGAGGTCCTTGTAATAATAATGTTCCATTGAATCAGATCATTCAAATGGCCGTTCCCTTGCTGCACTTTCAATTGTTGAGGGGAAGCATAATGGCAAAGGATGAGTGAATGGGGAGAGAGAAAAGAAGGATGCTGGGTTTGGCAGGGAAGACATAGCAGACAGTCATGGTCACATCTTTATGGAAAAGTGCTGCCCGGAAAACACCCAACTACTCCCCTCAGTCCCCACCTACCTATTCCCCACCCCATCATCAGGCTGGGGAACTCTCCTCGGATCCGCCATTTTCCGAGAAAAGGTACCGTCACTCCAGAGAAAATTAAATAGAGGTCGCTCCGAGAAAAAAAAATCACAAAACGCAATCTCTCCAAGTCCAAGTCTTGATCCATGTCTGTGTCCAGCTTTTTTTTTCTCGTCACTAAAAGTGCCGCCCGCGCCCGCTATTGTTACATTAAATTCACTGCCCACTAAGGGGTACTAGCATCACTTGACTACAGCGGGCGAAGGCGATGTTGAAAGTTTGGCGGTTCACGTGAAGTTCAGTCCTTTGTCACTGTCCGCCATTGTTAGTTTATACTCACTATACTATCATGGTCAAGTCGTGTGTTTCACGTATTAACCGCAGAGACCCTTTTGAAGAAGGGGAAATCAAAAATAAGTGGAAATGGGAATGGCTTAAAAAGATGGCGATAGTGTAACTGCACTCCATGTCATGGGTAACTACTACTACTACTTATACTACTACTAATGATAATGTCCTTATGAACACATGATGAATATTATAAAAAAACATCCACGTTTATCTCTCACAAAAAACATTCTTTTTGGGTGTACATGCTATGACATGCTTTACGGCGGCACCTGGACCCCGGCCGGATTTCAGAGATTTTTGCTTTCGACTGTTCCCCAGCCTGCATCATACACACACATACACTAATAATTGCACATGTTTAATGCAAGGTGTATTTGCTTGTGCACGTGTGAAGCAAAGTCTATGTCCTCTAGGAACTTATATGCATAAACAAAATTTGTTGGAAGTTTTGTTAAATTAATATGCATAAAAAAAAATCCTTTCATGTTTATTGCTATTACTGATGCCTACACAGTTGTAGAACTGATCCATTAAATGTACTGTGAACCCTCGTTTATCGCAGTAGATAGGTTCTGAGACCGGCTGCGATAGCTGAAAATCCGCGAAGCAGGGACACCATATTTACAGTATTTATTTAACGTGTATTCGGACTTTTAAAACCCTCCATTTACATACTGTTAACAAACCCCCCTTTACAGTAATGTACAGATATCTACAGTATGAACATACACTACACAGGCACAAATGTTACATACTGTTAACAAACCCCCCTTTACAGTAATGTACAGATATCTACAGTATGAACATACACTACACAGGCACAAATGTTACATACTGTTAACAAACCCCCCTTTACAGTAATGTACAGATATCTACAGTATGTACATACAATACACAGGCACAAATGTTAAGCAATAAAACAGTAGGTGTACATAAAAAAGATGAAAGATTGTGACGGTACTGAACAATTGTACAGTATTTTACTCTATATATATATAAAATGAAAAAAATCCGCGAAGTCGTGGATCCGCGAATGTCGAACCGCGAAGTAGCGAGAGTTCACTGTTTTGTTTCACGAAGCACCGTTTGTTGGGACTAAGGTAAAAATACAAATAAAAAGTCTATTATTTAATATTCCTTACTTAGTTCATTTTTTTTCTTTTTTTGGGGGGGGGGGGGGGGGGGTGGTTTATTTTAACGATCTCCAAACGTGTCTGACCAGCCAACTAGCTTCAATGGCTGAGGAAGAAAATTTGTTTAAAATTAATAGTCTATATTTTTTTGATACTATCCTCTCAAATTGTGCCTATTTCTTATGTGCCTGACTTCAATTTGAAAAAGAAATGATTGTGATCAAGAACGAAAATATTATATGACATATTTTTACGCCCTGACTTGCGTTGAATTTTACATATCAGTAACATCTGTTTTATATTTGCCGTTAATTCCGCCTTAGCTCATTCACCATGTTAATTCATCAGTTGTCTTCAAGTCATACATTGGTTTCAAAATGCAAGGGGCCACATTTCCAAATTTTTCAGATAATTTTTTTTTTCTGTTTATTTTTGTGTGATGATCATGAAGGATGTGAAGGGGTAAAAATGGAAGTATATGAAATATATGCTTTCTTATGAATTTATGATTGTTACTGTTTTTCTTGTACATTACTATCAAACACTGGCCTGTTTGGGGGACGGAATGTTTTGCAAGTACTTCTTGTCATTTTTAACCAGAATGACTGTCAAAGACTGTATTGCATAAAGTATTCATTGAGTTGGTAATACATTGTCACTTCTTTAGGATTTTTTTTCAAAATGTTATTGTGGTTCACAAATAATCTTTTACGCAAAATATTATTGCTGTTATATATCATGCTTCATATAATTATTTGTTTGCATTACTAAAGTCTTTAGCAGAGGACACAGTTTCCCCTAAATTGTGCTCTCAGGTTGTGTTATAATTAATTACACAACACATTGTCAATGTAAGCAGTAGTAGCATAACCTTTAAGTCATTTGTTTACTGACTTTTAACATCAGACACAAGTTAGTTAGTTATTGTTTATAGGGTCCAGTAGACTGCAAAGAGCCGAATCAGGACCACAACTTGGTTCATCCTCGATCCATATAAAAGATCTGCTGAAGCAACCCTTGTAGTAACACTGAAAACACTCACCAGCGTCACTTTACAATAAAGACATACCATGCAGGGGATGCTGAGGCTGTGCTCTAATTTATCGAACTCTCGTTTACAAAAACAAAATAGAATATAAATATCATTATAAAATATTAACAAAACACATACATTATGCCTACATTGCTAAATAATAATACCATAGAAAGCCCTAGTGACCATTTGGCAGAAAGCGTCCAATATCCACAAGCTGAACCAACAGACCCCAGACAAGGAGTTTTGGGAGAGTTTTAAAGAAAAAAGGTAGGTGACTGGTCTAGCGAAGAAGATAGTAGATTGATAGAACAGATTAGGATCGAGAAAGAACAAATGAGAATGACAGAAACGGTGGTAATTTAAAGCACTAAATTTTCCACAAATTGGGAATACTATTTATACAGAAAACCCCAGCACCCGAACAGCAATGTTAGACACAAGATACTTTCCAAGAAAACAAGGAAAAGTGCATTCCAACAGTGCGAAACATGGGAAAATATAAGTACATTTTTCGTAAATGATTCATCGACTCTAATCCACTCGCACTCCATACTAACTGTATACTATACTGTAGTACTATATACAGGGTGGAGAACAACTGAATCAAGAAATCTCTGAAATCCGGCCGGGGCCCACAGGCCAAGCCCCGGTATTCGCCCCCTGGAAGAAAATGAATTTAGGCAATTTTGAAAGTAATTTAGGGCCTCTCCTGAATTCAAAAAGCACAAAGTAAACATCAATAGAAACAACAACCAAACAAAAAAGAATGTTTTATGCACATGTCTTTCTAAAAAGTTAAAAATCTTGATTTGTACTGTAGGCCTAACAAAGTTTGAGGTCCACCACTGTTACACACAAACTCCACATTTCCAATTTTACTGGGTACACGTTTGTCTATTTTTTAGCTGTAAACAGGCAAGCATTTTTTTAATAATTTTAGAGATATTTAGGGGTACTAGTAAAAACACCACATCTTAGGTATTATTAGTGATTAGTGTATAGATTTAAATGAAATAAAATACAAAATGAACAGAAATAAATTCTCTTTTGATTATCTACCTTTTTATACTTCTCTTGTCATGTCTTGTTTTTTATTACTCAATGTGTATAAAAAATAAAAAAAAGCTTTAAAAAGTCCAAACAAGCCCCCTCCTCTTCTTCACTTTCATGCCAGTCTGAAAGATCATATGCATGCACACTACTGACACTAATTGTCTAATGTCAATACCGATCTCTTCCTCCGACTCCAAGTCCATTTCTCTCACTTTAATGTCTAATAAATGGAAGCCTGTAAACTCCCCTTCATCAGTCGAAGAATCCAAACCATCCATTTTAGACACACACACAAGAAAATTTGGGAAAAAAAATCGAAAAAACGAACGCATTTCACAACATAATAAACCGGAAGTCAATTGCCGGAAGTCTCGCAATCTTTCAAACAAGGCGAGAATATAACCACATGGTTGATACGGACGCTTTTGGACGTTTTGCCTGTTTAGAACTTCGGCCGCTTTTGGCCGCTATGCCCAATAAAGGGTAGCCCCTCAGCTTCTCACACTCGGAACTCAATATTTTTTTCTCGGAAATGCATATGCCTTTCGCGGAAATCCGCGGATTCGCGGAGAGTTCTCCACCCTGTATATATAATCCTTAGTCATCGTATTCGGAATCGAATGAAATCAAGTCAGTTGTGTGGTCCAGTTGACTGCTAAGAGCCATACTCGGACCACTACTCTCTGCCAGGATGTTCAGGTTTATTTCGCCACGTCTTCTGCACGACCTTTATCCAAATGTTTGTGTTTGTTTGGTCATAAATGTCGGCCACATTACATCATTTTATATAAAGGTTTTCCTTCCTTAGCAGCGTTTTCTTAAAACGTGCAATAGTGGCATGTAGTCACTCGACTAACTCTGAACTTTGTAGATCAAAATCTTTGTAGTAGTCGAGGCATTCTTTCCCCTTGTATTGACCTGTTGATCCGAGTTTTGGAATTGCAAACACGGATTAGCCTCATTTGTCTCATTCGTGTTCTCACGATTGGTGATGTACAGTAACCTTCAATAAAAATGTATCGGCCAGTAAATTGAAATTAATTTCATTTTGTTTATATTTATTTTCTTCACCAGTTTGTATTGAATTTTCAATAATTAATCTTTGAGCGTGAACTTGGATTAATAAGCGCCTAACGTTTCCTAAAACCTCCATTATCATCATCATCAAAATTATCCTCACATTCAAATATATGAAAGTTTGGTTAAAAAATTAGACAACACGTCATTTTACAGAACAGAAGGCTTGAATGTGATTAATATGTAGGTTTGGTGTCCCCACGAAACTTTGCGTTTGGGGATACAAACATTTTCTCTGATATATTCTCTTTGCTTCTTGTAAGAGATATAATGTGACAAATTATATAGCAAGATATTAATACTTTCACTTTCTCCATTTTCTTTGGTAATTTCAAACCTCATGAGATATCAAACAAAAGAGAAGTAATACAAAATACACAAAACAAACAACTACTATAAATACGAATCATTTTATTGTCCTCGTCATTTGCACAAGGATATTCATTTTCTAATGAGCAACTGAGACAGAATAAAACATCAAATAATTTTTCAATGCCAATTATTACCTCTGCACCCCCTTTCACACATGTCACTACAGCGACACACATGAACACTGTCTTCCCTCTCTCTCCACTAGTCTATTTCTCATTCACATATTTCAACACTGTCAAGACTCGGCACGGAATTTCATATGGGACGCAGACAACACAACAAAGATGCTGCTCGCTTTAGTCACAGGCACACACACACATACACAAAAAAAATAATCAATTGTTTCAAAAAATAAAATGCAGAATATACACATGGTTTAAATAAAATTAATAACAACTAGAATGGCAAAGCCCATATGACTCGCATGCTTTTTATAAATCTTGATATTAAGTGCCCAGAAAAAATAAAATGAAATGGTGGCTTTAAAATGCAAAGTAATACCGACTTACATTTTTCTATGCTCTTGACCTTGAGATGACATTAACCTCCGACTCGACTTACATCAATGCTCTTGACCTTGAGATGTCTTAACCTCTGGCTCCAAATACACTCTTTTACTATCAAATAAAGTACAGCAAATGTATTATGCCAAAAAAAACAGTGACCTTGGGATGATCTTGACTCTCACGTGATCTCTCATGCATGTCTGATCAAATAACCCAATGTCGCATACTCTGGATTAAATTAACATCCATTCCAATGTAACAATGACCTATTTTTTGTATGTTTTTGCAAGGCCTTAATGACCTTGACTTCCAAGATCAACGCAAAAATGGAACACATATGAAAGATCAATCTATCATCTCTAAATAAAACAAGTTTGGAATTTATATCTCTCATAGTTTAGGGTCAAGGTCACTTCAAAGTACCTATACAAATCAACTATGGACAGACCCCATACACATACGAGTTGTTTTGGGAGAGTTTTCAAGAAAAAAGGTAGGTGACAGGTATCGCGAAGAAGACAGTAGATTGATAGAACAGCAATATTGATAAAATACGAATAATGTTTGCATGATAAAGGACAATATTGAGGTAAATGTATGAATAAAAATAAAATCAAAGAGCATAACATAAATAAACAAAACATTGAAAGAAATATCCGTATATTCAGGGATGTAAATCCCTGATATATTTTAATTTGCCCCCAAGGTTCATTAACTGATTTGCTTGAAATACAGTAAAACTTTAGGCCACAAGAAAAAACACATTTTTTTAAAACTAATGTTATCTTTTAAAATCATATCCCCTAAAAGGAAAAGCACTGAACATAACTATTCAAAAGTTGGGACTGCAAACCTGGCAACATTTTTAAGAGACTGCTGTGCATGAATAGAACAATCATACAGAGACAATACTATTTAAATGATTATGAAACCATGTACTTCTTAATGCTGCTGGGAAAGAATACTGCTAAAACTGGATCATAATAATGGAGTTAGTTATTCATTGCTTACAGGGCCCAGCGGACTGCAAAGAGCCGAATCAGGACCACAAAATCAATACCACAACTTCGCTGAAAGAGGACTCGTTCCTGATCCGCATAAGAGATCTGCCGAAACAACCCTAGTGGTAACACTGAAGGCACTCCACCAGCCAGTCACTTTATAATAAAGACATTCCACGCAAGGGACACTGAGTCTATACTCTAATTTATCAAACCCCCGTTTACAAAAACAAAATAGAATACAAATATCATTATAAAATATCAACAAAACACATACATATAATAATAATAATACAGTACATTTGTATCGCGCGGTACCTCGCAAACGGTAAGGAATGCGAGCTCGCCGCGCTTGACAACACACGTGCAATCACACACACACACACACACACCTACACACACACAGACATACACACACAGAACGGGTATACACTTATCGAATGGTTAAATAATTACATATAAACTGCATACAGTGCCAAATAATAAATCATAGGAAGCCCCAGTGACCACCTGGCAGAAAGCATCCAATATTCCCAAGTTGATCCAGCAGACCTCACACACAAATGAGGAGTTTTGTCCCAGAAGAGTTTTCAAGAAAAAAGGTAGGTGACTGGTCTAGCGAAGAAGAAGATAGTATAGTAGATTTATAGAACAGAGTAGGGATGAGAAAGAACAAATAAAAAAGACAGCGACAGTGGGAATTTAAAGCACGAAATTTCCAGAAAGCAGGGATACTATTTATACTGAAACCCCCGGCACACCCACGGGGGAATAATAATGGAGAACCAGCAGTATTCTGTCTAGGCAGCGATACGTCTATGATAAGAATAACCAAAACAAAACAAACATGTGAAGGTCAAAATTAGGGCCTGTATTACAGATGTGACATTATAAATCCCACGTGGGGGTACCAGGGGTATCTGTATAAACAATATCCCCACTTTCTTGAAATTTAGTGCTTTAAATTCCCACTGTTGCCATCTTTTCCTTTGTTTTTTCTCATTTCTACTCTGTTTTATCAACCTACTATACTATCTTCTTCGCTAGACCAGTCACCTATTATTTTTCTTGAAAACTCTTCTAAACTCATCGTTTGTGTACGAGGTCCGTTAATGGGTCAGCTTGGGAATATTGGACGCTTTCTGCCAAATGGTCACTAGGGCTTCCTATGATATTATTTAGCACTGTAGGCATTTTATATGTATGAGCTTTGTTGATATTTTATGATGTTTATATTCTGTTTCGTTTTTGTAAATGGGGGTTCGATAAATTAGAGTGTAGCCTCAACGTGGGATGCCTTCATTGTAAAGTGACCGGCTGATAGAGTGCCTTCAGTGTTACCACTAAGGCTATTTCAGCAGATCTTTTATACGGATCAGGAATGAGTCCTATTTCAAACAAGTTGTGTTCTTGGTTTTGCGGTCATGATTAGGCTCTTTGCAGTCCGCTGGACCCTGTAAGCAATGAATAACTAACATTCCAAATTAGTATAAAACCACAGACAAAACTGGTATGATGAACAAAGTGAAAGCATCTGGATCAATGGATGCCATGCATAAATGCAGCACAAGCATCAGTAGGGTTTGCTTTACGTAACAATTTAGCAGCAATGATCTATAGATCCATACAGCTGTATAAACAACGGTGTTAAAACAGTGCCCAGCCTGCAAAGAACTTACCACATATTCTCTGTTCAGAATAAGCCCAGCTCCATTCATATGCGATAACATTTACTGGCTATTCCCCAACGTCATCAGCCTGTCAGAACAGTGCCAACTCACCTCAGAAGCACAAGAAAATATCAGTTTGGCATATACGTAGAAGTCACTTGGGAATCCTTGATCATGGGGACCATGCGTTTACTGATTTACTAAGTCAGACACTCAGCAAAGTGCTGATGCATGGTTACTGATAACAGGAAACAAACATTGCCTATATTACTACTGAAGAGAAATGTATTGAGCATGGTCATATGCCTTCTCCCTATGGTTAGGAGCAATTAACCCTTTTGCTTTCAAGGGAGAATTGCACTGAGTGAACAACCATTAATTTTGCTAGGCAAATCTGGCTTGTGATTGTATATAAAAAAAAAAAAAAAAAAATTCTAGCTTGAATAGTATTAAAAATAACTGGGTAACACTTCTACATTTCTAACTAGAAGGGCAAAGCCCATATGACTCACATGCTTCTTCTGGAACTTGCAATATTTAACATGAAATGAGTGCCCAGAAAAAACAACATGAAACGGTGGCATTAAAATGCAAAATAATACAGACTTTGGTCTTTCTTTGCTCTTGACTTTGACCTGCAGCTCAAAATACACTCATGTACTATCAAATAAACTATAGCAAAAGTTGTATTATGCCCCCCCCCCCCTCCCTCCCACAAAAAAAAAATAATGACCCCGGGAGGACCTTGACCTGCAGTGCCATTGACCTTGGGATGACCTTGACCTTCATTTGACCTCTCATGCATGTCTGATCAAATAACCCAATGTTATACTATGGGTTAAATAAACAGCCATTCCACTGCTCTGTACGATGTCCTATTTTTTGTATGTTTTTGCAAGGCCTAAAATGACCTTGGCCTTCAAGATGCACGCAAAAACGAAACATATATGAAAGATCAATCTATCGTCTCTAAATACAACACGTTTTGACTTTATATCTCATAGTTTAGGATCAAGGTCACTTCAAATTACCTGTACTAACCGACTTTGGGCAGCTCCAGTGAGCTAGCTTGTCCTTGGAGTGATATTGACCAAATTTGTATAGTATGTGTGTTTCATTGATATATATCATGCTTCAAAGAATCAAAAGTTGGTCATGTTTTGGACTAACATTTATTGACCCTCTGACCTTGACCTTGAAGTGAAGCCATTCGTTCACTCATCATTTATGAGGTCTCATGGCTATACACCATCTTACCAAGTTTGGTGGTGATAGTTGAAATAGGTTAAGAGATATTAAGCCACTTGCAAGTTTTACACAGCCAGGCAGCGGACAACAGATGGCCTGCCAATGAAAAGGGTTGTCACACCTAACTTAAAAATGTTATACAGCTAATGTTCGAAGCATTCTAATTGGTGTGTATTTGTGTAGCAGACCGTTTAACCGTACATAGAAACAATTAAAAAAAACACATTAAAATGTTGATGACAAGATAACACTTCATTGGCACATTTCGGGTACACTATTGTATGATGAAGTAAGTTGTCAAAAAGCGATCAAAGGGTTCACATCAAAACAATATTGCTGCAGTATATATGGTTCATTTGTTATGCATTTACTTCGTTACCGCAGCTCGCAAAACACATAATGGAAGAATGAAGCATACGGCCATTAGTGACACTGAATATATGCAATGTTGTTGTGTGTGACATTACATCACATTACATCATTATTGCTTTAGGTCCAGCGGACTCTTCCGAGCCAAATCAGGACCGGACAACCCCTGATCCGCATAAAAGATCTGCTGAAACAACCCTAGTGGTAAAACCGAAAGCTCTCCACCAGCCAGTCACTTTACAATAAAGACATCCCACGCAGGGGACGGCTGAGGCTTCACCCCAACTTATCGAACCCCCGTTTACAAAAACAAAATAGAATACAAACATCATTATAAATTATCAACAAAACACATACATATAAAATGCCTACATTGCTAAATAATAACATCATAGGAAGCCCTAGTGACCACCTAGCAGAAGGCGTCCAATATTCCCAAGCTGATCCAACAGACCTCATACACAAATAAGGAGTCTTATCCAAGAAGAGTTTTCAAGAAAAAAGGTAGGAGACTGGGCTAGCGAAGAAGGCGATAGTATAGCAGATTGATAGAACAGAGCAGGAGTGAGAAAGAGCAAATGAGAAAGACAGCGACAGTGGGAATTTAAAGCACTAAATTTCCATAAAGTGGGGATACTATTTATACTGAAACCCCCGGCACCCCAACGGGGGTTGATGAGTGTGAATTATGTGTTGTTAACAACCAAGGTTAAATTGTTACTGCTAAGATTAGTTAACAAACATTTGTTACACAGAACAGCCAGGACAATGGATATAGTTTAGTATACATGAATAAGCAAGTTAACTCCAAACATAAACCTTAATATTGAGCAAAAACGCAGACACTAACATGCCATTTACATATTTTATAATACTGTACATAAATGTCAGTTGTTGAAACATGACAGCATTGTTGTGCAAGTCAATACCAGCTGTCCTAGTGCAGTAACTCTTAAAAAAAAAAAACCTAGAAGGGCAAGCCCATATTACTCACATGCTCCTTGTGGAACTTGCAATATTTAACATGAAAATGACTGTCCAGAAAAGAAAAAAAAACACATCACAAAACAGTGGTATTAAAATGCTGAGTAAAACCAATTTTGATCTATCTGTGCTCTTGACCTTGAGATGACCTTGGCCTCCAGCTCCAAATACGCTAATGTAATATCAAACTACAGCAAAAGTTGTGTTATGCCCAAAAAAAAAGAGAGTGACCTTAGGATGACCTTGACCTTGGAATGACATTGGCCTTTACTTGATCTCTCATGCTCATGTATGACCAAATAACCCAATGTTGTTGCATATTATGCGTTAAATAGAGCCATTTCATCCTATGATGACCTATTTTTTGTACGTTTTTGCAAGGCATAAAATGACTTTGACCTTCAAAATCAACGCAAAAAACGGAACATATATGAAAGATCAATCTATCATCTCTAAATGCAATAAGTTTGAACTTTAAATCTCATAGTTTAAGGTCAAGGTCACTTCAAAGTATACTAACTGACTTTGGACCTAAGTGACCTTGACCTTGGAGCAGGTTAACCAAAATGTGTATAGGATGTGTATCCTGTGCCACTGGAGTTGGGGGTGGGTGGGAGGGTAGGGGGGGGTGAAGGAAACTTGTACATGCTGGGTGTATTTGGCACTCACTCATCCTAGGACATGAGCATCAGGATCTTTAAAGTCCATGTGATGGAATGTGTGCACGCACAGACTAGATCTCGGTGTATCCTCTCCTCCTAAGGAGTAGGAGCACAGTGTCTCAGATTCTCCCCCTCTCCCACCACTGCTCCTCCTCTCCCCCGCCCCGTTGATTGATTGATTGTTGCTTTAGGTCCAGCAGACTCTTCCGAGCCAAATCAGGATCGGACAACCCCCGATCCGCATAAAAGATCTGCTGAAACAACCCTAGTGGGAAAACTGAATGCCTTCCACCGGCCAGTCACTTTACAATAAAGACATCCCACGCAGGGGACGGCTGAGGCTTTACCCCAACTAATCGAACCCCCGGTTACAAAAACAAAATAGAATACAAACATTATAAATCATCAACAAAACACATACATATAAAATGCCTACATTGCTAAATAATAACATCATAGGAAGCCCTAGTGACCACCCGGCAGAAAGCGTCCAATACTCCCAAGCTGATCCAACAGACCTCATACACAAACAAGGAGTCTTGTCCAGGAAGAGTTTTCAAGAAAAAAGGTAGGTCAGTGATCTAGCAAAGAAGAAGATAGAATAGCAGAGTGATAGGACAGAGCAGGAATGGGAAAGAGCAAATGAAGAAGACAGCGACAGTGGGAATTTAAAGCACTAAATTTCCAGAAAGTGGGGATACTATTTATACTGAAACCCCCGGCACTCCAACGGGAGTACTGTTGCCGCAGTGAATCGGTCATGCCTATAAAGGAAAGACAGGTTTTCAACTGGGGCTTTCACTTTTCCCTTTATAGGTTAGAACAATCTACAGTGGCAAGATTGCTCATGACCCCAAGGGGTCCCCCGCCCCATTAACAGTGTTTGAATGACAGCCTGTACAGGTGGCAATGTTATCGCCTGATATTCCAGTACACAGCTTACTGAGCTCAACGTGACCTTTAATTACATAATGCTCTTCTGGTCAACAAGACACCTGGTATAATTATCAAAGTTTAATTATGTAATGCTCTGTGGAAAATCACAAGGACATGGTTAGACAATTTGTACATGGCAGAATTCAACAAAGCAGTAATTGATTGTGCAAGGTTTGACTGTATGGTTAACCAACTTGCTCACGTTTGTCCGTGACTGTCGAAGATAAAAATCTAATGTTTCAATTAAGTTAGTTCAAATAATACACCTAAAAACAAACACACCTAAAGTTGTTAAACAAGATCAGTAATTAAAATCAATATAATATTTTTATTATGTAACCATTTAAATCATTAACTAGAAGGGCAAAGCCCATATGACCCACATGCTCCTTATAGAACTTGCAATATTTAATATGAAAATGAGTGCCCAGAAAAACAAAATGAAACGGTGGCTTTAAAATGCTTAGTAATACCGACTTTCATCCTTACATATGCTCTTGACCTTGAGATGACATTGACCTCCGGCTCACACTCATGTACTATCAAATAAACTACAGCAAAAGTTGAGTTGTAATTTTTTTTTTAATCCAGTGACCTTGGGATGACCTTGACCTTTAGTGCCCTTGATCTTTGGACGACCTTGACCTTCAAATGACCTCATGCATATCTGATCAAATAACCTATAGTTGTTGCCCACTATGGGTTAAATATACAGCCGTTCTATCATACTATAACCTTTTTTTTTTTTTAATGTATTTGCAAGGTCTAAAATTACCTTGACCTTTAAGATAAACGCAAATATGGAACAAAGATGAAAGATCAGATCAATCTATCATCTCTAAAAATGCTTACATTGCTAAATAATAATACCATAGAGAGCCCTATAGTGAACATTTGTCAGAAAGCATCCAATATTCCCAAGCTTACCCAACAGACCCAATACACAAATAAGGAGTTTTGGGAGAGTTTTCAAGAAAAAAGGTAGGTGACTGGTCTAGCAAAGAAGATAGATTTATAGAAAAGATTAGGAATGAGAAAGAACAAATGAGAATGACAGAAATGGTGGTAATTTAAAGCACTAAATTTCAACAAAGTGGGAATACTATTTTTACAGAACCCCCGGCAACTAAACGGTGGAAGATTTTCATGTGACGAAATAATTAATGATAAAACAATCATTAAAATATGTAAGAACATCAAATACCTTACCCAAACACAAATATTTCTGTTCTATATTCTATCTATCTATAAAAAGATAAGAAGTCTCCTCTCTGAAAATCCTTTACGGGAAGAGAGGGGACTATAAACTGATTAAATAAAATAAAATAAATAAAATCTATCTATCTATCTATATATATATAACATAAATATTTGTGTTTGGGTAAGGTATTTGATGTTGTTACATGTTTTAATGATTGTTTTATAATAATTATATATAATATGTGAACAATCTCACAAAATACAGAGACACTTGTCCTAATGATTTACACAGACAAAAACACCAGCTTTGTTGCCAAGAATACAAAAAAAAGAATTTGATGGAGATTTTCAGTTGATTTTTAAGTTTGTAAAGGTGAGTTCTTTTATGAAGTAATAAATAAAAGCATGCATGCACATACACACACAAACACGCAAGCACACAAACACATATTAAAAATGTTGTTGATTAAAATGTATAAATCCCAAACTTTTGAGCTGGGAAAACAATGAAGACAGTCCAAACGTGAAGATAAGATAGTAATCTGGAAGATGGAAATTGCAAAGTCATGACAACTCACAAAGCGTTTTGCTGCTTCATTAAAATAACTGGCACACCAAATCACCAACTTCATCTTGTCATGCACCTTCAGCAATATCTAGCAATGCACTATTTCAAGTTCTGGGAATGTTTCTTAAAATCTCTGTGACTCGCCTTCAATGACAAGGCAAATATAGTGTAGCATCGTCCCGGATAAGGTACAATATATTCCATAAGCATGTCTTTACCTATACCTGCTCTGAAACAACTGCCAATGTTGAAGACCTTTCGACAGATGCAAGTAACAATTTTTGTGCTTGAGTGAAAAACGCATATGCTTCATTCTATCAATGGCCATGGTGATGTATGCAAATGGTATGTTGAACACCCATGCACTGCCAGGATGCTGCCTTGTACATTATGTACCCTGATGACTGCGGGTGTGGTGAACCAACCTCCTGCATCGATGAGTCCCCCCATCCTGAGTCTGCTTTATGAAGCAGAGTCAAAAAACAGTACAATCTTGCTATCAACAACCTCACTAAGTGGTGCTCTGATTTGTATTTGGAGCTGAACATAATGCAAATCAAAGAATCCACCTCAAGGATCCATGTCATGGCTCCAATGGCCGTGGTAGTGGGTGGCAAAGGGGTGGAGATTGTAAACCCTTACTGTATCTCAGTGTCACCCTTGACTTCACCTCTGACCTTTAAGAGGGAGTTTGGAAAGTTTTCATTTTTTTCCCCAAGACCTTGAAGGGCATGTGGCAGTAACTCAGAGGAAATGCCAGGGGAAGCTGTGGGTCCTTTGGAGTCTGTGGGTTCTTCGGAAGCTGTGGTTCTTGGATCTTGGGAAGTCTGAACTTCTACTGAACCTTCTATCCCTTTCTGTCAGTAATGAAGAAAACACAATGATGAAAATATTCAACACAGCATCAAAAATGATCTCCCTCCATGTTCACTCCCACCTTCCACCCCTCCCCCCTGCCCCCACATCCAACATTTACAACAAAGCCATAAACGGTCAATGCTGACACTTTATACATCCTGCACAGTCTTGAGTTTGAATGAATCCCATCTAGGGTGCGCTGGAGGCTTTTAAAAAAAAGCACATTCCAACACAGTTTTGTGTCAGGATGCAATCCTAATTGGAATGGATAAGTATATTCCTAAAGTAAAAACCACATCAACAAAATAGATCAGACCTATATACAGGGTGGGCCATAAAAAGTGTCCACATTTTATTGTGCAATAACTGAGATAGAAATTAATATTTTACAACATGTTTTATTCCACGTAGACAACAATGTTAAAGGTTTTGTTCAAACTAATCTTAGCAAAATCTGTGCATTTTCAGAGTCACAGAATCAATAGTTCATGATGTGCTCAATCCATGCTCCGCGTTGTTGAATAACAGCTGCGAGCCGAACGTTGAAGTTGTCCACAACTCTCTGTGACTCTAAAAATGCACAGATTTTGCTAAGATTAGTTTGAACAAAACCTTTAACATTGTTGTCTATCCGTGGAATAAAACATGTTGTAAAATATTAATTTCTATCTCAGTTATTGCACAATAAAATGTGGACACTTTTTATGGCCCACCCTGTATATCAATGTCAAAGACAGTTTTGAGGACAATAAAGAAAAGAAACATAAATTATATAAACGTTATCAAGGAAGTAAATAAGGCATAGATTACAAAATTTTATTCTTCCACGCAATGAATGCAATAAAATCATCAAACATCCAAACAGAGAGAACAAAAAAGGTATTACACAATAGTGTAAAAAAAAATTCTTTTAAAATCTGGAAATATGTACGAGACCAAAACAAAGCTGGGAGTCGGTGCGCTGAAGGAATACGATGGCACTTGCAGACTATCTGATAAAGATGATGTAAAAATCTTCAATCATTTATTTTCAAGTGTTTTTACTACAGAGAATGTGAAAAATGTCCTGATTCTTGTTTTAAATTGAATGATATCTCGGTGATTTTGATTGATTTTTTTTAAGTTTTAGAACAACACCTGATGCATTTAAGAAAAAAATGAAAGAGTTAAATCCTTCTAACGCACAGGGTCTGGATCTCATTCCTCATAAAGTATTTAAGGTATTGAGTGTGGAATTAGCTGTACCACCGTGTAGACTTTTGAACCTTTCTCTAGAAAACAGCAAGGTACCAGCAAACTGGAAAATGGCAGAAGTTACTGCAAATTTTAAACAAGGGTTACTGTCTAACAGCTGGAAATCATCAACCGTCACGTTTAACTTACACTGCTGGTAAGCTATTTGGAGTCCTTCATTCGAGATGTTAAAGTCATTTTTCAGAGAAAATATTAACCAGTTTGCAAATTGCCAGCATGGCTTTAGGAAAAAAAAGATCTTGTGTTACCCATGTGTTGCAATTAAGTTATGGAAGATGTTAGTTTTATTATACAATAAGACCTCACTTGGATATTATTTATCTTAATTTCCTCAAAACGTTTGATACTGTACGTGCCACATGAACGACTTTTATATAACTTGGAAGCTTACAAGTTATAGTATCACCGGAAGCATGGCTGACTGGTTAAATCTAACTTACTGACTGACAAAGATCAAGCAGTAGCGGTTGGTGGTGAGATGTCTAATAATAGTGTGTGTGTGGGTGTGTGTGTGTGTGGGTGGGTGTGTGTGTGGGTGGGTGTGTGTGTGCGTGCGTATGTGTGGGCATGCGAATGTGAGAAATATGTGGGTTCTTGTGTGGAATTAATAATTTTGCTTCTGCTTTTATTATGTGTGTGTGCATGTGTTATTGCGTACGGGGAGTTAAATTATATTTGGGCTGCTTTTATTTTTCTTTCCTAAACTTAAAAATACAATGAGCGCTTATATTTTTTTAATCGGTTACTTTTATCCATGTACTGACAACATCCACATCTTCCATTTTTGAAATACAGAATTGTTGACTTGACCTGACTTGATTGCAATTACTTGCTACAGTATTGTATTGTATGCATGAGGGTGTTTTCAGATCAGATGAGACCACCTCTGTTCATGAATATTTATTAGAACAAAAACACCGTCATAGAAAGAGCAAACTTTGAGGTCATCAAAGATATCAAACATGCATTGCATAGTTTACTAGTTTTCTGTCTAGAATATTAATTGTGTTCAAAGTCAACAAAGGGCACTACATAAAAAAATTGTCCTCCCAAACAAGCTTATGTTCATGACGTCCCAATTTCAGGTTCTTCATCAAGGTAAACCTCAGCCATCCTTGGAAAGTCAGAGGCCCATATACTTCTAAGTTGCATGCAGCTGACCCAGCCTCCGCTTCATCAAAAGGAACAGTTTGTATATCGGTGCAGCACATATATGCTGGGAAATCAACTGTTAAAACCCCCCGACGGAAAAAGTGACAAAATAACAATTTTGTTATTTTCTCATTCAGGCAGTTGTTGACGCTCTTCACCTTGAAGCAGACCTTCATTCATCATCATTGTTTAGAGCATTGTGGAAAACAACTGATCTGAACACAAGCTGTGCGCACGATGGGACCCCAACATTTTCACTCAAGAGAACAAGGGGAATATGGTGTGCTATATGAAAGCCATGCACAATCCTTTTCGGAAACTATGATCCCAAGTGCCTCGATAAAATTGTCACTGCTGATGAAACAAGGGTTTACACATTTGAACCCACAAAAAAAAAAAAAAGAAGTAATAAAAGTAAAAACGTTGTGATTGTCATTGCAATGGTAAATCACTCTGAAAAGAATGTTCCAAACCTTGTTCTATTGAATACAAAGGGAAGATCGACCAAGTTCTATAGAGATTGTTCTCTCAGAGGTAACTAATTTCTACAACTAGAAAGGCAAAGCCCATATGTAGCTTGCAATATTTAAAATAAAAACGAGTGCCCAGAAAAAAATATTGAAACAAGTGCATGGCATTAAAATGCAAAGTAATGCTGACTTTGACCTTTCTATGCTCTTGACCTTGAGATGATACCGACTTCCAGCTCCAAATACACCCATGTTTTATCAAATAAAGTACAGTAAAAGTTATATTATACCCAAAAAAGGTGATCTTGGGATGACCTTGACTTTCAGTGACCTTAACCTTGGAATTATCTTGACTCTCACGTGACATCTCATGCATGTCTGATCAAATAACCTAAAGTTGTTTCATAATAAGGGTTTAAATATTATGCTATCCATGCCTGATTTTTTAACTTATTATTGTTTTGTATACATGAATTGTATTGTCATTGTCAATGATTTTAGTGTATGCCGCAGATGTGTCCTGATTGTTTTTATTGTGCTATGCATGGCTTTGTCACTGCTCCTGTATTATTGTTATGACTTCATTTTTAAGTGTGAAGTTTTTACGTATAATGTGTAACATATTTCTTAAATTAAGTTTTTACATATAATGTGTAACATATTTCTTAAATTAAGTCAATGATTTTAGTGTGTGCCGCAGATATGTTTTGATTGTTTTTATTGTGCTATGCATTGGCTCTGTCATTTGTATTATTGTTATGACTTCATTTTTAAGTGTGAAGTTTTACGTATAATGTGTTACATATTTCTTAAATTAAGTTTTAATTGTGAAGCACAGTGAGCCTGGGCATTGTTCAGGAAACTGCGCTATATAAATTTACGTTATTATTATTATTATTATTTAAATAAACAGCCATTCCACTGTACAATGACCTATTTTTTTATGTTTTTGCAAGGCCTAAAATGACCTTGACCTTCAAGATCAATGCAAAAACTGAAAATATATGAAAGATCAATCTATCACCTCTAAATACAAATTTGGACTTTATATCTCTCATAGTTTAGGGTCAAGGTCACTTCAAAGTACCTAGACTGACTCTGGACCTTGACCTTGACCAAATTGTATAGTATGGGTTTCTCAACAATATCTACCATGCACCAAAGAATCATAAGTTCAACATTAATAACCTAAAAAAAAAAAAAGTGAAATTTTGTGAAAAATTGTCATTTTTTTAACTAACATTTGTTGACCTAGTGACCTTGACCTTGAAGTGGAGTCATTAATTCCCTGATCATTTAGGAGGTTCTCTGCTCTGGGTATACACCATCTTACCAAGTTTGTTTGTGATAGCTGAAATAGGTTCTGAGATATTAATCCACTTGAGTCAAAAAGCCTGACTGAACCCACGAGTGCATGGAATCAAACATTTTGAACGACAATGGGTCAGTAGCTATTTCCCAATGTCTCTCATATATCGCCAAAAATTATTAGAGGGGATTTTCTAGACTGAATACAATGTCTAAAGAAGTGTGGGTGCTGCAGAGGAATGCTTTAAAAGGCTGAGTGTAGTGGCAAAGATCAGAAGTCTGAGTACAATAAGAGGTGAAATGGGTCTCCTACTATTTGAAAACATCCTCGGACAATCATGCTGATGAAGGATTGAGTTGCTAGTGTCACATATTGATGCCGTGGATCAGCAGTCCTAAGCCACCCCCAATGTGATGTATGCATGCAAGTGATACTGAACTGACCTGCAGAAAGTGTTGCATGTTTATGCTGATGAACAAGTCAGTTGCTAGTGTCACAATTTACTATGCCATGTGTCAGCAGTCCTAAGCTGTCGGGTTATCAGGCTTATGCTTGTTGCGTTTTTTGAGTACCTGGTCCTTAGGTTTTTTGAGTACCTGGTCCTTAGGTCCCTCGTCTTCAATGTGTATGCTCTGGGGTTTTGTACTGCCAAGAAAAGAGGGAGATGCGGTGACCTCCATCTTACGTGCTGGTCTGACAGATGGCTCTGACTTCGGGACGTTTCCTGAGGTTGTTGACCTTGGCGTGCTCAATGTGCTGGCACTATAGACTTGTATATCAGTGCCGAGTGGCAACGTGTCTACATCACTGTGGACTTCGGCAGAAGTTTGCTCTGCTCCATGTAGATATGGCACATTGAGTGCCTTCCTCCATTTACCCCCAAATTTGACACCATGTTTCCCCATAGAAGATTGTTCCTCCACCCTATTCGGTGATAAAGGCCTGTGCACAACAACAGACAAGCAGTCATTACCCTTTATTTCATGTTACAGTGCAAATCTGTGACCAGGAAAGGACTCGCCAAAACTTTCCAAAATCACCCTGTAAGTTTTAACCTCTGTAAACTAAATAAAAACATGTTCATAAATGTGCAAAAGTTTAGTTGGTTTTAACTCATGCCAATGTGTGAGTCACATTATGTTACTGAATACAATAACAACTTTGGAAATACTGCTGAAATAAAATAGCAACTTGGAAATACTATCACCACGGCACACTCCTTTAATATTGAGTTATATGCACTGCATGTACATCATATGATGGCTGTTTGTTGATCTATGAGATTCTGGGTGTGCAAGAGTTTATGTTGGTACAGATCTCTTTAAGCCCTACTGAGAACTAAAAGGGCAAAGCCCATATTATTCACATGCTCCTTAGGGAACTTGCAATATTTAACATGGAGATGAGTGTCCAGAAGAAAAAAAGAACATGAAAAATATGGCATTAAAATGCAAAGTAATACCAACTTTCATCTTTCAATGCTCTTGACCATGAGATGATATTGACTTTTGGCTCCAAATACTCATATGATTACATAAACTTTCATCAAACGTTGCATTATGCCAAAAACCAGTGACCTTTGGATGACAATGACCTTCAGTGACTTTGACAATGGGATGACCTTGATCTTCAGGTGACCTATGATGCTCATGTATGATCAAATAACCCAATGTTGTTGCATACTATGGGTCAGATATAGAGACAATAATAACCAAAAATCGTTGCATACTATGGGTCCACTAAAGAGCTATATCTACTGTACTATAAGAAATTTTAAAATGTTTTTGTGAGACCTAAAATGATCTTGACCTTAAAGATCAATGCAAAAACGGAATATCTATGAAAGATCTATTATCTCTAAATACAACAAGTTTGGAATTTTTATATCTCATAGCTTATGGGCAAAGTCATTTCAAATTACCATAACACACTGACTTTAGAAGCTCCTGTGACCTAGACCTTGGAGCAAAGTTGACCAAATTTGCAAGGTTGGTGTGTTTTATTGATATCTAGCAAGCATCAGCAATCATAAGTTCACTATCGATAATTAAGAAAAATTATGAACTTTTTTTAAAATTGTCAATTTTTTCACCAACTTTTGCTGAACCTGTGACCTTGACCTTAAAGTGAGGTAATTCAATATCCAATAATTTATAAGCTCTCATGACAATACACCATCCTACCAAGTTTAATTGTGATAAATAAAATAGATTCTGAGTAAGTAGCCATGAAAAAGTTTTGCACAAACAGACAAATGAAAGGACAGACTAGTAACAGTTTTTTTTTAAATACATGTATCATTTTTGGACATATTTAAGATCATCTTTTAGATTTTTGGGTGAGCACATAAACTCACATTGACACACACTTGCGAGTTGAAACACATCACCACCATCAACATCAATCACCAATCATCATTATCAATTTCATCATCATCACCATCATCATCACATCATATGCTACGAGCATGCTCATGAGTGTGGAAGTTACGCACTGCATAAGTTAACATTCATTCCTCCATCATCATTAGCAGCAGCAGCATCACCCCTACTATCATCATCACCATCATCATCATCATCACCACCACCATCACCAATTAGTCCATCATCATCATGATCACCACCATCATCATCAAGTAAACATCAATTAATGCATCATCAATCATCATGATCACCACCATCATCATTAAGTAAACATCAGTTAATAAATCATCAATCATCATCAGCAGCAGCAGCATCAGTGATCACTGCCATCATCATCATCATCATCATCATCACTGCCATCATTAATCAATCATAATAAATCAATACCATCACCAATTAATCAATCAAACATCATCACCACAACACTTACTCATTTTCATCAGAGTAGTTATATGGAAATGTGATGCTACCAGTGCTGTCATCAATGTCTTCTGTGTACATGTCCCCCATATTGTTGGGTGAAGGCTTAGTTTCTGTTGGGTTGCTGACAAGGTACATGTCCACCATGATCAGCATAACGTGCAGACCTAGAGTAAGAGGTTCCACCCAGGCTAGGGCCTGCACACAAACACGCACAAAACATTGTATCATGTGATGTCGAATATTAATCCCATGCCACCACACTAAAATAAATAAATTTAAAAAAATAAATAATAATAATAAAAAGAATGAACAAACAAATAAATAAATAATGCAAATAAAAGTATTTTCCATAAATCAAATTATGCAGGCTTATTGTCCGCACTTTAGCACGCTTCATTAATGACTAGCATGTAAAAGTGATCATACAACCAGATACAGCAAACTATTCTGTTACCACCAGTTATGATGATTATCACTGCACACCACACAAGAACAAATTAATATAGGTCTATGTATCATAACAAGTCCAGCACCCTAACTGGTATGAAGCCAGGAGAAAAAGATAAATGTGCTCACAGAGACTGAAAGATCAGAGAAGGAGAAGATGAACACAAATTCATATGCCAATTCTGCAATGTTACCCCAACTGTTTTTAGTAGAGGAAAATGTGATGATTAAAACTTATAGGTCGGTTATAAATGGTACGCCATCCAAAGGCCAGAAGGCACCCTGTATGCACTGATGAAACAATACTCACAATGGCAGCGTCCATCATGGAATGGAAAGCGACAGGATGATTTGGCGTTTTGGTCACTCCTGACCATTGCCACACACTTTTCTGAAGGACAGAGCAAGTGTCATCCCTGAAACACCAAACCATTTCATAAAATAAATTAAAATAACGCCGGTTTCCTGACACAATAATAAATCAACAATTAAGCATGTATCTTGATATAACAATCATAATATCACTAAAATAAAAGGTCAAACAAAAACAAGAGGGCAAGCCATTCAAATGTATTTCCAGACACTTTTACACACATAGACAAAACCCAGGCATTTTCCAAAGTGTTAATTTTCTTGGTGGTGTTGTGGCACAGCTTTATCCTAAGCAAACAGACATCATGGAGTGATAGGCCACTATCTGAACTCCAAGCCCTTCATTGGCTAGTGTCCGCTCGGCAGTTTTGACTCAGTTTTGACTTCACTTTCAACACTTATTATTAATGTAAAACTGCATCAAAACGAACAGTGGCTGTATTCAAATAAAAATTGAAAGCTTTATCTTTACATCTGTGTTGTTTTTAATGCATGTTTATGCGAAAGATTCCGAGAAAACAGCTTTTGAATACGCTTCTATCCGAGCGCTGAATGCCGCTCCGAAACAAAATGTCAGCGCGTCTGCTGCGAGGTTGCTCGTTTCAAACTCAAAGTGCTTTAAGATATTTCATTGGATGGTCTAAAAATAAGAACCAATGAGAAGTTCGGATACTTAGCTTCATTTACATATCAAATATGGTGGGCTCTGATGTTTAAAAGTGTTGTTACGAGCCGAACAAAGTGGATAAAGCGGTTTTGATGTAAGTTTGATTTTAACTAGAAGTTTAAAAATTAGCAAGAAATAAAGAGCAGACTTTCCTTTATAAAACTAGGGTATTTATTAATTTGTGCATTACTCTATAGCGGAGCGCTTTGCCGTAGAAAAGTGTACCCAAACGGTGTTCAGGTTTTCTTGCGACCATGGCGAACTCGTAGGCCTATTCAGCGACACGAGTGCTGAGCGTAGTAGCACACTAGTAGGCCTATAATTTGCCGGCACGCACTGCGAATTTGATGATTTCCCAACTTTGAAGCACCAAAACAGCTGAACATTACATGGGATAGGCCTGAAGAAAATTGGGCTTGGAGTATAACATATGAAGGGGTTACCTGTCAAAAATCAGCTTTCTGATATCAATATTGGCTTCACTTTGAGACTCCAAAGTTGTCAATTTCTTCAATTCCAAAACGTTGCCAAAACAACACCAACATTCGGCATTTTCAAACATTAATAACTTTTTACCTATTTGTCCTATGGGGGAAAAAAATATACCACTGTGTTCAGAATAAAAAGATCTATGTAAATACTTTAGTGTCCAAACTGAGTTATAGAAAATCACAAAAAAGGTTGGAGTACCTACTGCAAGCCAAAAGTTAGGCCAATCAGATAGGCCAATATTTAGATAGTGTTTAGAAAATGGTGAAGCACAACGACCTTTGAGAAAGTACAAATACATATGACCTAACATGCTAAACTAAAATAACAGTAGTTAAAGTATCCACTAAGTAACACAATGATGAATTTCGGTTCAATAATTCTGAAGATAAGTCCAAAAGTGTGTTTTGAACAAAATAGTGACATTCACTAGAGCAACGGACTGACTACCAACAGGACTGCTACTGAAAGATGGGCCCATGATTTGAAGTATCGTACCTAGTACCTGTATTCCAAACCTCACTTTAGCCATTTTTTTAGATATTGAGCAAAACGTGTTTAGCAACAAACTGCCAGTGACTTTGACTTTCAGTGATTCTGAGATATGGCTTGAGATAACGGACAGACAGATGCACCAACCAACAGACCAACTTTTGGTTCAGTCTGATTCCTGACTATTTCAAGGTATTTCCAGACAAGTTTAGAAATACAAAAATAAACACTTCATGCTGACATCGTTACTCATTAAACATATGTCACAATAACTAACAACTCTGTTGATACTTACATCTTAACACAATCTTTTACATTGTTATTGTCAGACTTGAGTAAACACAGCTTGTTGCAGAATTTGGAGTAGCCTTCACTGATAAACACTGCCCGCACAAGGGAACTAAGGCACAACAAGCTGTTGATGACCACAGGGGGCAGCACGAACAAGGCATTACGAGCCTCCCTGCCAATCAAAACAACAAACAAGATGGCAAGCCATTCAAATGCATTTCAAGACACTCATACATAGCCGATAAAATAAGCATTTTCAAAAGTGTTCATTTTTTGGGCCTTGTTGCGACTCGTTTATCCTTAAGAAGCGAAGGAAAAATGGGGATGATATGGCCAGGATCTGAACTCTCTGCAAACAAACAATTACCAAGTCGGCTCAAGACAAATTTTTAGATACAGCACAAAGCATGTTTAGAAAATGGTGAAATACATTGACCTTGACCTAGGTGGAAGTAAAAATATAAATGATTCTAACAAGCTCAGCAGTAGTTAAGGTATCTGCCAAGTAAAAATGATAAATTACAGTTATTCAGTTTAATAATAATAATAATAATAATAATAATAATAATAATAATAATAATAATAATAATAATAATAATAATAATAATAAATAATAGTAATAATAATAATAATAATAATAATAATAATAATAATAATAATAATAATAATAATAATAATGCTTCATTATCCCTTTTTATCAGGAAATTCAACAACAGTTTCAACAACTCAACAAATTTAAACAGCTGTAGCCGTTTTAAAGATATTGAGCAAAACATGTTTAGCTACAAAATGATCCCAGTGACCTTGATCTTTGTGGTAGAGCAAATATGATGGCACTGGAGGCAGGCCACTAACCCAGGTAATGTTCCTGTGAACTTTGATCAAAATCTGAACAGTGGTTTTTGAGATATGGCTTCCAATGAACCTACAGAACTACCAAAATTTGGCTTGCTCTGATTCCCTTCTATTTCAAAGTATTTTCAGATAAGTCTGGAAATATAAAACAGTCAAAACAAACTTGTCATGAGAGTAATCAACATCCAAGGTTAACAAACAAAACATTTTGTAATCAAAAAGGAAACAATTTAATTTCTGGAATTCATCAAACTTAACTGTAAATCTACAATTATTACAGTGACTATAAACATTCAATTATATGAATTTCCATAATTTGTGTCGAATAGCGGGGGTGTCGGATAGCGCAGTGGTTAGAGCACTCGCTACTGTGCCACAACTTAAGCACCGTCCAGTGCGGTTAGCACTTGGATGGGTGACCGCAAACCGTGAAGCGCCAAATAACAACGCCCCCAGTTGACTCAACTGTGACTGAGTACCTACTCTCTTAAGGGTGGGGAAGGTGAAGCAGCGAGGGAGAGAGATGGGCATCACCCTCATTACGCTGGCCCAAGATAAGTGTGATCTCCAACATCACGCTCCCCTACGGCCACAAGGCTATGGGACCACATGTACCTTTACCACCTACCATAATTTGGAAAACATTACCTATACTAGTAAAAGTAGCATCACTGGTTCAGAGATTAATAATTTTAAGATGAGTAACTAGAAGGTCAAAGTCCATATGACTCACATCTCCTTATAGAACTTGCAATATTTACATGAAAATGAGTGACAAGAAAAAAACCAAATGAAACGGTGGCATTAAATACCGACTGATCTGTCTATGCTCTTGACCTTCAAATGACCTTCACCTCCGGCTCCAAATACACTCTCGTACTATCAAATAAAGTACAACAAAAGTTGTATTATGCCCCTCCCCCAAAAAAAATTACCTTGGGATAACCTTGACATTTAATGACCTTGACCTTGGGATAGCCCGCCTCCCATTCACATGACCTCACATGTATGTCTGATCAAGTAACCCACATTACCTATTTTTTGTATGTTTTTGCAATGCTCAAAATGACCTTGACCTTCAAGATCAACGCAAAAACAAAACAAGTATTAAAGATCAATATAATATCTCTAAATACAACAAGTTTAGGGTCAAGGTCACTTCAAAGTATACCTATACTAATAACTGACATTGGACAGCTCCAGCGACCTTGACTTTGGATTGAGTAAAAAACCAACAACATGACAATATGGGTACACATAAAAAGAAGTAAAACACAAAGTAAAACACTAGAACAAGTGGTTTTGACCTCTGCAACAGGTTCAGAGTGAATAACAATGCACAAAGGTTTTCCTACATGGAAGGAGAGGTGGACAACAGAAACTTACCATGAACATTACATGTGAGTGAACAAATACGAAAAAAAAAGTCTAATGAAAACAAATATATTTACGTTTGAGGTGGACCCAGATTGCCTGCTTCTCGGCGTTCTCGCATGAACACATTTGGGTTGAGGGACAACTTTTTTCTGTGGATCTTCTCTGTGATTGAAATGTCAGAAATATCCACCCTGGAAATAAAACCAAAATAAATATGAATAATAATAAATCAGAATCGGCCAACATCTTGCTTTGCCTTGCACAAGAGATAAAGAGGACTGTATTAAGGCTATGCTGTTTGTTTGATTTTTTTAGGATAATTTAGACCACTTGACATGGATGTGATTAAATCCATGTAAAAACATGCTACCCTGGTCAACATGAGAATGTGTGGCATGATACAATAGTACTAACAGCAGAACTATAAGATAATCTATCATTTTCAACTCATTAAACTACTCTCAAATTAATATATGTACATTATTTATAGAATAAAATCAGATCAATAATGCACAAATACAGGTTCAAATGAAAACCCTTATTCAAAATTAATGGAACAGAACCTATGGGTTAATGAGGGGTAAAGAATATATATTTTGTTCTATATTGTTATGTGACGCTTTGCTGAAATGTTGCAACAGTGTCCATAAGATAAGTGACTGGGGTGGTGGAGATGTGTGCTACCGCTTACCTAAATCAGGGCATTCCGAGTGCAATGTACTGATTGCCACTTGGCTGAATAAATTTTGTCTTCTGTATTACATCGACTACTGCAGTGTACTGACATACTGCCTACATCACAGTTTAGATTCTGTAGACCTCTCGGGATGGGGAGAAAGGCTTTTTTGTTTGGATTTGATTCAGTGATAGAGGTTGCATCCAGAACCTCCAAAATATTTTTTGTAATTAAAAATTTTTTAAAAAAGATGGCAGTCCATTCAACTGTATTTTGAAAAACTAACACACACAGCTGAGAACCAGTATTTTTAAAAGCGTACATTTTAATGGAGCTGTTCTGTCTCAGTTTGATCCTAAAGAAGCAAAATGAAAACATGAAAATATCCAATCCTATCCTATCCCGTAACTTGAAAGTCATTGGGACACACCACAGATGATCGTTTAACCAGCGTACTCCATCTTTCTCTGTCCTCAACAACTCTCATGGCTTCGCTCAATGTCAAGCCAGTGACTGTCAATTCTCGAATGTTGTCCTCCCACCTCTTTTTCTCTCCCTCTTCTTCCTTGCACCGTGAGCATCAGGATTATAATGTCCATGCAAAGGAATGCATGGGTGCACAGAATAGACCTCGGTTTATATTCTCATATGAAGGGGGCGCCTGCTTGTGCATCAGGATAATGCTGAGAACAGAGAAAGATGGAGTACGCTGGTTAAACGATCATCTGTGGTGCCCCAACGAGTTACGGGATAGGAAAGGTAATGCTACCACCTTTTCCTGCACCCCTGGTCCTGATTTGGCTCGGAAGAGTCCGCTGGACCTAAAGCAATAATCTTGTATTGTATTGTATTGTATTTTCCTGCACCCCAGGCAACAAGCTTTGAAACACGTGTACTGCCTGCATGGCATGCGTCAATCAAACACCCAATTGACCATCCATCCACGCATTAACCCCATCCTACGCTGCCCAAAATTAAAAACGTATCGAATGTGGCCAAACCACTAGCCACCTTTCCACCCTCATTTCATTTCGCGGCCGGGTCCTTGGTGACCAACGAACACTTTGGGAGAGAAGGGGTTGAGGAGGGGGGGGGGGGATTAGGCCTACCTGTCAATAATGCTTTCCATGTGGATGTAAAACCACAGCCAGATAAAGGAACTGAGGAAAACAAGCACTCCCTCAAAGTTGATAAAATCACATTTTGATTTGTCGTGCGTGTCTAACCACTGCGATGTATCAAGTACATGGACAACGTTTTCATCTTTTTCTGCACGTTGGACAGTGACGTTAGCATAGAAATGGCACTTCTTTGTGAAGAAGTTGTGAACTTTGCCTAAAATTACACCAGTCGACATCCCAACTGAGCCGGTCACAATAACTAGGGTCATCTGGATTGTTTTGAACTGCGAATGGCTAAGCACGCCCATTTTGCAAGCTTGCAAACACAATAAACCCAACTTTGACTGTTCGACAAGCAGCACGCACTTTCGTTCTATTTGATCTTGCGATGCGCAAACTCCTTGACCTATGAACATGCGCGCTAGGAACTATGATTCAAAGGTCAATCCGCATGCGCGTGGATTTTGTTTATGTTTAGGTCTAATGAAGTTAGTTTTGGTTAAAGGTCCGTGGTTTTGGTAGTAGTTCCAATGGAGGATTAGAGAGAGAAGGTGGGGCAAGCAAGCAGGCAAGAACAAGCGCTTGCAAGAACAAGCGCTTAATTCTGGACATACATTAAAAACCAGAAGTTCTCCAATAATTATAGGCGTCGCACCATTGAAGAGAGACGGCCAGCTGACCTCTGACCTAAAGGTACAGGCAGAGATTCTGAATGAACAGTTCCAATCAGCCTTCAGCGACGGAGCCCAGTACACAGAAGAACAGTTCCAGAAGAAAACTGGAATGATAAATGGTTGCCCCGTGATGGATAACATCATTATTACTGAGATGGGAGGGAGTGAGGAAGCTTATGGCCGACCTTAACCCTCATAAAGCAACTGGACCAAATAGCATCGCCCCCCGTATATTAAAAGAACTGTCAGAGGAGCTGGCTCCGGCGATGACCATCATCTTCCAGACCTCCCTGAAGACCGGCGTTGTGCCATCAGACTGGAGGAATGCACATGTCACGCCGATCTTTAATAAGGGAGAACAGTACAACCCCGCCAATTACAGGCCGATCTCTCTCACCTGTGTGTCTTGCAAGATGATGGAACACATCCTGGTCAGCGCTGTGATGCAGCACTTTGACGACCACCAAGTACTTACCGACAACCAACACGGCTTTCACAGAGGGAGATCATGTGAGACTCAACTCCTGGAGTTCGCAGAGGAACTGACAAGTAGCATGGAAAGTGGCAGGCAGGCAGACGTCCTCGTCATGGACTTCGCCAAAGCGTTTGATCGGGTGAACCACAGCCTGTTACTCCACAAGCTCCGATGCTATGGTGTCCAAGGCCCCGCTCTCGCCTGTATCTCCAGCTTCCTCAGTGATAGGCGCCAAGCAGTCGTTGTTAATGGCAGCCGCTCCGACTTCGTTCCGGTGCCATCGGGGGCTACACTAAGGATCAGTCCTCGGACCCTGGTTGTTTCTAGCATATATTAACGACCTGCCAGACAAGCTGACCGCACTGACGAGACTATTCGCAGATGACACAGCAGTATACATGGTGGTGTCCAACATATCGGACCAGAACAACGAGACCCCCATCGCCTTGAGGAGTGGGAGATGAGCTGGAACATGATGTTCCACCCTGCCAAGTGCAACACCCTGCTTATCACTAGGAGCAGGCGCCCACTCAGCGCGGCTTACCAACTCCACAACCAGACCCTTGAGACAGTTCCCTCAGCTATTTGGGGGTTACCATCCGACGCGATATGAGCTGGGATGAACACACTAACAGCATTGCCAATAAAGCCAACAAAACCTTGGGTTTTCTTAGAAGGAACCTCAAGATCAACTCTGCGGCTATAAAAGAACAAGCGTACAAGGCATTTGTCAGGCCCATACTAGAGTACGCTTCGACGGTATGTGATCCTCACACCCAAAAGTCCATTGACAGGTTGGAAGCCGTACAGAGACGGGTTGCACGTTTTGTCCTCAATAGATACCACAACACTTCAAGTGTGAATCAGATGTTGGATTCGCTGGGGTGGTCGTCTCCGGAACTGCGCAGGAAGACATCTCGCCTGTCAATGTTATACAAAATCAACAGAGGACTGGTGCTCTGTCCCTCCATCCTCAGTAAGCTGATTCCACTGTCGCTCCGCCAACGCAGAGGCCATGACAGCCAATTCTGCCGCATCACCTGCCGAAATGGGTACCGCTCATCCTCTTTCCTACCCCGTACTATAAAAGACTGGAATGCTCTTCCCCAGGAGGTAATTGAGGCCAACACTGTTGATGCTTTTGCATCAAGAGCTTCCCACCGACCTGAATAGACAGTTAATCAACAACATTACAACTCCTCCCCTTCCCTCCCCACCCCCCCCCCCAAAAAAAAAAATCCCTCTGCTATTAATCAGATCTGGAATGCCCATGAATTATGAGAGCGGCCTTTTGTGAAGCATGTGCAGAGCCCTTGTAGTGCCAGTATAATCAACAAGTATGATTGTGGGCGCCTACGGAAAGACAAGACAAGAAAGCACACACCCCCACATCCCCTCCCCTCCCCCCCCCTCTGCGCAAGAATACAATACAATACAGGATTATTGCTTTAGGTCCAGCGGACTCTTCCGAGCCAAATCAGGACGAACCCTGCGCAAGAAAACAAAACAACAACAACCCCCCTTCTTCCCCCCAAAAACAAACCAAAAAAAATATTAATTAAAAAAAAACACACACACCAACACGTTTCCCTCCTACCACTTACCACCCAAACCCACCCCCTAAACTCAAATCTGCAAAGCCATTATGGCATACACCTTTTTAATAACTGTTTTATTCTCATGTTTGGAACAAGATGGCGGTAAAACTTTACATTATGGGGTTTTTCCCCTTGATAAATATGATAATTTGGAGTTTGAAAAGCTTAGCGTAGTTTTGGTACCCTTATGGCCTATGTGACCAGTGACGTAGGATTGCTATGACTGGCATAGATCTTTTACTCTCTGGTGACGTAATCTTATATTACCATCCATGCCCTCTACATCCCATTTTATTAACATTGTATCTTTTTGCATTGGATGTTTAGGTCTGAATTAGCAGAATGCCTAATAATAATATTGTTTATCCACTTTTTAAGAGCGAATAGAAGCATTTGTTTTGATTTCATAATGCACACAGCGCTGTAAACCTACCAGTAATGTAGGTATTTTTTATTTATTTATTTAAATCAGGATCTTTGGCAGTCATGTAGAAGCAGGATCAGGTTATGTAATTGTGACTTTAAACTCCAAAACTCCGGATGAACCATAGATAAAACTTATAAAACTAAAAATAAATAAATAAAAGAAGCAGGATCAGGTGATGTAATTGTGACTTCAAACTCCAAAACTGGGCTGAACCATAGATAAAACTTATAAAAATAAATAAATAAATAAGGGTGGTGATGGTGAGTGCAAATTAACGGCTGTCCTATTTTGCAGTCTAGTGCACAACTGAAATCGGCTGTAGCAATACGCAGTGTTACATAGTGGAAGCACCCAACAATCTCAAATTGTTGTAGACGATCATTGGCAAGCCTTTTCTGGGTATATTGGGAAACAAATAGATATATTCATCACCGACCTTGTATATTCCACTGAGTTTGGTTCACTGTAAAACAAAACAAAGAATAATACTATCTCGAGCTGACGTCAAAACAATAAGCCCTACGTCATAAAGAAATCCACAGGATGACACTCTACAAACTGATCGTGCGTGCAAAACGCCATCGTCATCGTGACATTAACCCTGTGGGTCTAGCATTGACGATGCTGCTCCTTACAAGCGGACATCATCATCATCATCATCATCATCATCATCATCATCATCATCATCATCATCATCATCATCATCACACCATCATTTCTCTCTCTCAACCGTTTTTATTTGTATACGTATGCGACACCTTCATAGTGTCACGTATGTTTTGTGTGTTCACGATAAAGAACTGTGTGTGTAATAGACCATTATATTATTTGTACCCGCTTGTGCGTTCGTGTGTGGGTGTGTGGTGTGTGAGTGCACTTGCGCGTGGTGCATGTACGAGTCAATTCGTGTGTTTTGTGTGTGTGATTTTTCAAGTGGTCCATGTTATATACTATGTCAAGTATATACACTAATACAGGCTTTTAATGTATAGCTAGTCTATATGATTGTAGCCTAAATAGTTTGTCTTACAGGTGTGTAGATTATGGGCACCTATAGTGTGTCTGTGCATCCGTGTGTACTAATTACGAACATCCCGCTTACCTGCTCATGTGAAGGTAGAACCAAAATAAGACGAAGGAGCTGAGGAAGACCAAGACTCCCTCATAGACGACGAAATCACACACCTCGCTGTCCGACCACGAAGACAGTTCATCTTGAAAGTAAACGATAGTGACGTTTTCAGTAACATATTTGGAAATGACTGCAGATGAGTACAAGAAGCATTTGCGCTGGAAAAACTGCGTAAACCTGCCCTGTATCACGGCAACAACCAAACCCGCAAAGCCAGATAAAATCGCCGTCAATAGTCTCAGTTTTTTCGTCCATTTCAGACGTGTTTCATCTCTCTTCTCTGCTTCGTCCGCAGAAGCGTCGGTATCTGTGGTCATGGCAGAATTTGCAGTCCCTTCGATTGTTTTGTTATTTTCTGTTGTTAAATTGGTGTTTAGCGTAGACGACGACACTGCCCGCGCCCGCACATCCATCGCAAGGTATTACTTTTCCAACAAAAAGAACACTTCATGAAGTAAATCCTTGATCCAAATAACCTGTAGAATTATACTGTAGATTGTTCACATGCAGCCAGCAAGCATACATTTATTTAAATTGTAATTGACGTTCATAACTAGCCACACTTTTTGCATCACATAATTGTTTGATCCGTCGTTGTAGGTAAGCATAAAGAAAGAGGGGTAGAAGATAACATTGGATACATCGCACTGATTAATTGATTGATTTATTGTTGCTTTAGGTCCAGCGGACTCTTCCGAGCCAAATCAGGACCGGACAACCCCCGATCCGCATAAAAGATCTGTTAAAACAACCCCAGTGGGAAAATTGAATGCCCTCCACCGACCAGTCACTTTACAATAAAGACATCCCACGCGAGGGACGGCTGAGGGTTGACCTCAACTACGCGAACCCCCGATTACAAAAACAAAATAGAATACAACCATCATTATAAATCATCAACAAAACACATCCATATAAAATGCCTATAGTGCGAAATAATACAATCATAGGAAGCCCTAGTGACCACCCGGCAGAAAGCGTCCAACACTCCCAAGCTGATCCAACAGACCTCATACACAAACAAGGAGTCTTGTCCAGGAAGAGTTTTCAAGAAAAAAGGTAGGTCATTGATCTAGCGAAGAAGAAGAAAGTATAGCAGAGTGATAGGACAGATCAGGAATGGGAAAGAGCAAATGATGAAGACAGCGACAGTGGGAATTTAAAGCACTAAATTTCCAGAAAGTGGGGATACTATTTATACTGAAACCCCCGGCACTCCAACGGGGGGAACTGTTGCCGCAGTGAATTAGTCATGCCTACAAAGGCAAGACAGGTTTTCAACTGGGGCTTTCACTGTTCCCTTTATAGGTTAGAACAATCTACAGTGACAAGATTGCTCATGACCTTCCTTGTGATAAGGAAATTACTTTTCCATTTTGACACGACAAAACTGCGAACAAATACATTACAGCTTACAAGCTGTATTAACTTGTCTCTAAACCCTAGATCGAAATGCGGAAAAAGGCTAATGTACCCCCAACGCAACAGAAACAGAAACGCAACAGAAATATTTTGCGTTACATATATATACTACTCAAAATAATTGAAGGGCCACTCTCATATTTCATTTAGTTTAATTTTTTTTTGCTGCTATCAATAATATTGCTTATATTGCTTATTTCAAAACTTATTCTGTACAGTAACATTCAAGACAATCTTATTCTGACAAGTAATCACATGTGTGAGTTTTGAACCTTCTGCACTGAGTTGAAAAACAAACCCAATTTTTACAAAACAAAAGACCCTAATTTACTGTTGTCTTGCTAATAAAGCAAAATTTTCAACATTAAAAAGTGATTTGCAAGCAAAAGGCTTGCATTTTGTGAGTTCAGTTCAATAATCGGCGCTTTTTTCTGGGTATAAATGGCAGCGCTTTTGCTGCTTTTCTAACCATGCCCCCAAGGCGACGATTGACTGAAGATGCGGATAGAGGCATAGCTATTGCATGGCTTCAGGAAGGGGTGGGGGTGAGAGAAGTTGGCAGGCGGCTGGGAGTGTCCCACTCCGTTGTCCAAAGGCTGCGGGAGCGCTTTAACAACACTGGAAGCGTCCAAGAACCAAGAAGGTCCGGACGCCCCCGCGTTACCACTGCAAGACAAGACCATTTCATCATCCTGTCAGCTCTGAGGATGAGGTCCGCTACAACAAACACCATCAGAAGACAGCTTCACACAGCCAGCAATGTTAACGTCAGCGACCAGACAATTCGCAACCGTCTACACGAGGCAAACCTGCGATCAAGACGACCAGCAGTTCGGCCTTTGCTCACCCCAGCTCACCGTGCAGCGCGTTTGGCCTGGGCTCGGCGTCATTTGGTGTGGACTAGGCAACATTGGTCAAGGGTGCTCTTTACAGACGAGTCTCGGTTCTCCTTGTCTTTCAACGACCGTCGAGTGAATGTTTGGAGGCGTCCACGGGAGCGTTTTGCTGATGCGACGGTGCGCGAGCATGACCGCTTTGGTGGTGGATCTGTCATGTGGAGTGGCTTCGCATTAAACTTCAGAACACCCCTGCTCCAAATTCATGGCAACTTAAACGGTATTGGCTACAGGGGTGACGTCCTACAATCTAGGGTTCTCCCAGCTCTGCGGGCCATTGGGGAAGGTGCCATACTACAGGACGATAATGCCAGACCCCACCGAGCGCGTATTGTCAATGACTTCCTGCAGCAACAGCACGTCATAAGGATGGATTGGCCGGCTCCATCACCCGATTTGAACCCCATAGAACATCTGTGGGATGTCTTGGGTCGACAGACACGGGCAAACTTCCCTCCAGGAGCTAACCTTGAAGTTCTGACCCAATTTCTCCAGCAAGAGTGGAAACATCCTCCATAACCTGATACGGTCCATGAGACAACGATGCCATGACTGCATTGATGCAAACGGTGGCCACACATGATACTGACTCTATAGATTTTTGGTTTCTAAAGTTGTGATTTTGCAAATGAGGGGTTTGTCCAGTTACATTGAATTTACTCGAATTTTAAGCGACTGATGTCTCACATCTTTTTTGTTATTGATGCAGAAATGATTGCAAAAAAAATATGATGAACTAATAAATTGAATTCCTGTTTCTGATTTCAAGAGAGACCCATATGTATTATTTTGAGTAGTATATATATTTGAGAATTTTTTAATCCTGCGTTCTACAGAGCGTCTGTTATAAGCAGTAAGTGGCTTTACCTCCCTATAGGCACACACTAATAAGTTAGGCGGAGCATGACCCTATACTGACAGCATAAGCTACAAGGGTTTGTTGTGGATCAGCACGGCCAATAATGATCTGTGACTGTTGCATCATTCAAGTGACGCTCAAAAACGCCAAATTGGGATGTAATTACTATTGAGGCCCAGCTGACCGCCTTTGGCAACCCAATGACTCTATAAGTTGTTTAGATACTTTTCGGAGGGCACGGTGTTCACATCAGTAACGTAGAGCAAAGAGTCCCTCGTGGCCTGTCTTACTTGGAAGGTTCGTGGAGGTTGAAAATCTTCTTACTTTTATTTTCTCTAAATTCTCAGATCCCGAACCTAAGTTCCTGAAACTTTTTTTTTTTCAAAACGTTTAGCAACCTAGGTTAGGGATCTCAGAACCTCGAAAAAATAGTTTTTAAACCTCCCTGAACCTTCCACGAATCTTCCAGTTGAGACAAGTCATAAATCACATAATTATAAAAGTATCAGATCCTTTTCAAATTCACAAATTCACGAGTTATTCCAACAGAAAAATAAAACTAAGGACACAAAAATAAAAAGAGATTGTTTTTAAAGTACGGTTTGAAATAAATGGATACATTAATTTGTTCATGTGTCTGTAAATAGCTCCAAGGTTGATTCTTAAAAAAACCAGCATCGATTGCGAAAGTGTGGGTAATATGAAGATACCAAAACCTCAGACCTTAGCGGTCGGTTTGAGAAACCATTACTCGTAGTACATAGCACCTTTTATTCAATGTGACAGTAATGTCCAAGTAAACTCATTGTCACAAAAAATAAACTAACATCACTCACTGATACTCTGACTCTTTAATTTAATAACTCTTCTATGATCATACTGTCTAGTGTGAGTGTAAAGGTTTGAATTACCTGACTCATGTTAACAAGGTATTATAAATCTATTGTGTATTTAACTCTTTGCCTGCCAATCGACGATATATCGTCGATCTGAGCCGCCATGTTTGTGCCAATCGACGATATATCGTCGATTTCAGTATTCCGTTTCGTTCCGGTTTTTTGCGCAGTCCAATCCAAGTTTTATTTTAACCAAAGAAAGATAACTCTTTCTACTTTCGTTCTCGATCGACACGCGCGTGGTTTCTTAAAAATGGATTCGTTTTTAGAGTGTTTTTTGTGCATTTTACTAAGCATTGTGATGGGCACAATCGACAGTGTGTCAAACTCTGCTAATAATCAATATAATTTCAAACTGTAAAGTGTATTTTGATCCTAAATAAATTTTCTTTCTGGTGTGTGAAGCTGATTCAGTGATTGGAATTATTCCTCCAGATTTTTTTTATCACTGTGGTATGTAGAAATATTTTTATTTTATTTTATCATTTCAAAAAGATCAACATGCTTTCAAAACACATATTTCAATAACATAATCAAATTAACATTTTTGTGGGTTTTTTTTTCTTATTCTTCACTCTTTTACCTTTAATTTGATATGAAATATGTCTATTTAACAACTATTATTGAAAGAACAGTAGCTTAAATGGTAAAAGGTACTGAACTTATTGATCACATCGCTGTTTACGAAGAATATTATAGCACGCCGTTTTATGCGATCTTTGAGCATTTAAAGCACCCGAATGTGTATGATTGAGCAGGAAAAGTTTTAACTGAAAGTAGAAGGCCTATATTATAATACTTTACCACCAGTACGTCCACCACACACGCACACACATAGATATAAGGTAGGCTATCTAAACCGAATAAACTGGGAAGGTTTTAAGCTTGCCCCTAGGCCTACCAGTATGAATAAACAGGTAGGGTTTAATATTAACAGCATTTACAAGGCCTATATATTACACTATCACAGTACGAGCTCTATTGGGTTTATTCGTTTCAGGACTAGACAGCGATAGTTCACAACTCCTTATGGTATCGTAGTTGGTTGGTTGAGTAGATTACCGTCCCCGGACACAGAAGCGTGTATAGGGGACTTTTATCGTAGTCCGAAATGATGACTGTTTATAAATACCAGGGAATAACTTTACAAAACCTCACCGTAATACGAGTCACCAAACAGATAATAATTATATTCCGACGCAAATACAGATAAAGCCCATAATTACCCAAACTTGTGGAAATATTCGTCTGAAAATTCAGCTCAGCAAATATCGAAGACAGCGTGTTCTTAGCGCTACACCGTGTACACAAGCACAACACAGCACAACAATGAACGAACAAGGTTTGGCGCTCAACAACAGAGCCAGGGCAAACTAACTAGCCAACGCCGCACGGTGGTTTCAGATAAGTGATGACTGTCCTGAACCAAACTGTGTGTATGTACTAAGTGTTGGTCTTGATTGTGTCTGCTGGGTCACGTGTCGGTCTTGAATGTGTCTGCTGGGTCACGCAAACACTATCTAATAATGTTATAAAAATAGAGATAGGGGGCTTTATAAAAACCAAAAGACAATATGAAATTATTTTTTCAGTTCTCTACTACTACGAATTCGGTCCGCTTTTTGGAGCCTCAGCCTCAGGCTCATTTTAACTACTTCCAAATATAAGCTTGGTATCTCGCCATTTACGTCACTGAGTTTTATTATACGGATTTATCTATCTAAGGCGTGTAACGTAGCAATCTGAGAATCTGTGCCTGCTGAGGCGTTACGCACCTTAGTTAGTGGGTAGATTAACGTCCCCGGACACATAGAGCGTATGGGGGACACTACGCACCTTTATCGTAGGCCTACTTTAAATATCAAGCTTGATAAATCACTAAAACTGTTTTAACTAGAAGTAGGCAAAGGTAAGGTACATGTAACATTTCAGTCTTTGGGTTCGGGCACTGAATAGAATAGACCCAACTTTTCCCGGCGTGTCGTAAGAGGCGACTAAGAGGGGTGATGTTAGCACGGCATGATGCCATCACTGGGCGAAAGTCTTCTACACAGAAGTCACCGGCCAGGACGGAAAAACCTCATGTTACTACAGGTTCAACGACCACGTGCTCGGGGCCAAGGCGATCCACACTGTATTCGTGGATATCGGCTGTGGCCAACAGCCTGGAGAAGATTGGGCCCTGCCAGGTCTTTTTTGCCCAAGACACATGCACACTGCATGATGAAAACAACCATTCACTCCATACCGAATCGGTCGTCGCCCGGGTCACCAATGACCGCACCTTCGGTTGGCCACCAGGACGGAGGTGATAAGTGTGCTACTGATGGACAACTTAGCAAGACCCGCACGAGAAACAACATCGTCATAGGAACCTGAAATGTCAGGACCATAACTGCGGATGGAAAATTAGAACTGGCCCACGAGCTGGACCACTATCGATGGAACATTTTAGGTATCCGCGAACTGCGCTGGAAAGGCATAGGTGAAACAACGACCGACAAAGGCCACAAGCGTTATTTCAGCGGTAGAGATGACAGGCACGAACACGGCGTTGGATTCTTGGTCCACAAAGACATTCTATAGCCACTGTCATGGGTTGCCTCCCAGTCTCCAGTAGACTCATTACCATCTGTCTGAGAGCAGCCCCTTTCAACATCACCATCATCCAGGCCTATGCCCCAACATCAGACTATGACGACAGCGAAGCGGAGGATTTCTATGAAAATCTATAGGCTGTCCTTGACCAAGTGCCAAAGAAGGACATAATCATAGTGCAAGGCGACTGGAATGCCAAGGTTGGCCAAGATGCGCACCACAACTGGGGAGACACATTTGGACCCCACTGCAACAACGAGACAAATGACAGGGGTCTGAGACTGTTGGAGTTTGCCAGATACAACAATCTGATACTGGCAAACACGCTTGGTCTCCACACAAAAAACAGACGATGGAAATGGCACAGCCCCGGCGGGTAGCATTACAACCAGATCGACTACATCATGGTAAAAAAAAAGCTTCAGATCAAGCATCAACATTGGCAGGAAACGCACTTTTCTAGGAGCAGACATCGGAAGTGACCACGATCTCGTGATGATGTATTTCCGGATCCACTTGAAGAGAGTAAACACAGCAAAGTGCACTAGACTGAAGTTCGACCTGGACAAACTGCAAGACCCGGAGGTGGCAGAAATATTTCAGGCCACAATTGGAAGGGAAATTTGCACCGCTGCTCATTTTGGGAGCTACTGAAGTAGATGTCAACACCATGACCAACACCTTCAACTCAGCTGTGACAGATACCGCCACGGAGATCCTTGGCAAGCACCGGCCAAAGAAGAAGCCGTGGATCATACCTGAACTTTTGGACCTGTGTGATAAACGAAGAGAGATGAAAAAGAAAAAGGACACCTCACAAGGAGCTGATGCCTACCGAAAAATCAACAATGACATCCGAAAAGGCATTCGCTCAGCAAAGGAGAACTGGATAGAAGATCAATGCCAGGAAATAGAAAACAGTCTGAACAAGAACAACAGCAAGAAGGCCTACCAGACTGTGAAGCGGAGGACAAGTGTTAAACAGCCCAAGGTCTCCACGATCCAAAGCAAGTCTGGCATATGCCTTACAGAAGAACAAGAAGTCTTGGATAGATGGACAGAGTACTGCTCTGACCTTTACAACCACGCATCAAACGGAGACCCATCAGTTCTAGAATGTCCAGAGAACAGAGAAGAAGAAATCCTCCCAATTCATCGAGAAGAAGTTGAGGCAGCAGTGCTGTCGCTGAAGAAAGGGAAAGTCAGTCGGAGTGGACAACATCCCCGCGGAACTGCTTCAAGCAGGAGGAGAAGCGATGATTGACGCCCTCACCATTATCTGTAACAAGATCTGTCAGAATGGGGAGTGGCCTACACCATGGACCCAGTCTCTTGTCATCACTCTTTCCAAAAAAGGTAACCTTCAGGAGTGTGAAAATTACCGCACCATCAGCCATCCCAGCAAGGTCCTCCTGAAAATAATACTCAACAGGTTGAAACTCCAAGCTGAACAAATAATGGCTGAAGAACAAGCAGGATTCAGGGCAGGGCGAAGTACCACTGAACAGATTTTCAACCTCAGAATAATCTGCGAGAAACACCTACAGCACCAACAACATCTATATCATGAGTTCGTAGACTTCAAGAAGGCGTTTGATCGAGTCTGGCATGCAGCTCTGTGGGCAACCATGAGAGTGTACATCAGCCCTAAACGTATTGAAGTCATCAAAAGCCTGTATGATAAGGCTACCAGTGAAGTCCTCCATAACAACGCCATCGGAAACTGGTTCAAAACAACAAACGGTGTGCCTCAAGGATGCCTACTCTCTCCAACACTCTTCAACCTCTTCCTAGAGCGCATCATGTCAGATGCCCTTGCAGATCACGAAGGCTCAGTAAGCATACGGGGTAGAGCAATCTCCAACCTTCGTTTTGCGGATGACATTGATGGCTTGGCTGGAGAGGAACGAGAACTTAAACAGCTGGTACAGAGGCTTGACACCACCCCCATAGACTATAGAATGGAAACAAGTGCAGAGAAGACCAACGTTATAACCAACAACACTAATGACATGGCATCAACACGGACATCGAAGCCCAAGTTCAATCCCTCAACACAGTACATAGCTTCAAATATTTAGGAGCCATTGTATCCTGACAGGAAGTCCTCTCCAGGATCGCACAAACAATTGCTGCCTTGGCAAAGTTGAAGCCATTTGGAAAGACAAGACCATCAGTCTACATTCCAAGGTAAGGCTGCTGCGCTCCCTTGTCATCACAATCTTCCTATACGCTTTTAATTTAAGTTAATTAATTTTTTGATATAACGATTTACCAAGTCAAGAGCCGCTCAAAGCGCTGGCCGATACAGGATCTAACTCAAACCGCCCGAGACGCCCACCCGCAGCCTTTGGGCGCATGGTCTGATGCCCAGACAACTGAGCACAATCCTGGGCAGCCAGGGATGGGGGAGAAGGACCAAGTGCATGCTGGGTATGTTCTTGTCACCGGCACTCACCCGTTTAGGACATGAGCGTCAGGATCTTTAAAGTCCGTTATGATGGAATGTATGCAACACACAGACTAGACCTCGGTTTATACTCTCATCCGAAGGAGTAGGAAACGGGAGTAAAGTGTCTTTCCCAGGGACACAACACAATGGCTCGAACCGGGACCTTCAGATCTGCAAGCCAAAGCTCTACCATTTGACCACCGTGCCTGCCTTGCGAAACATGGACTCTCACTGCTTATCTACAACGAAGAATACAAAGCATGGAGATGAGGTGCTACAGAAGACTTCTTGGCATTTCCTATATTCAGCACATCACCAACGACGAAGTCCGACAAGACCACCACACAAGCCATTGGACGACACGATGACATACTCACAGTGGTGAAGAAACGAAAACTCCGATATGGTGTAGCCACGTCACCAGATCCTCAGACCTTGCAAAGACCATCCTGCAAGGCACAGTGCATGGAGGTAGAAGAAGAGGGAGACCGAAAAAGAGGTGAGAGGACAACACTCGAGAATGGACTGACTTGACACAGAGCGAAGCCATCAGGGTTGCCGAGGACAGAGAAAGATGGAGTACGCTGGTCAAACAATCATCTGTGGTGCCCCAACCTCAGAGTTACGGGATAGGATAGGATAGGATAGGATAGGATAGGGAAAGAGGCGTTTGGGACCTGTCTTTTCTCTGGGCCAGCTTTACAAAGGCGGTTCCCATTTCCTCTCCCATGCTGCCTTACTTTCCCCGGTTCTAAACAGAGCCAGGTACCCATTAATAGCTGGATGGAATGGGGTGTGTTGTGTGTGTGTGTGTGTGTAGGGTGTGTGTGTGTGTAGGGTGTGTGTGTGGGTGGGTGGGTGTGCGTGCGGGTGTGTGTGTGTGTGTGGGTGTGTTTGTGGGTGTGGGTGTGGGTGTGTGTGTGCATGGTTGCCTTCCCAAGCTTAATTATACCCATCCAAGTACTAACTGAGCTCGGCTTTGCTTAGCAAAATATTTCTGATGAGTGCCCACCAAACCACTATATATACATTATTGCGCCTCTCTATTGAACCATATAGAGATAACTCATTAATATTTAGCCAAAAGCAAGGAGTACTAAAGACTCTTTAGTACTCCTTGGCCAAAAGTAATTCAGCCCGACTGAGTTTATAGCTTATCGCTCTATCCATATTTGTGATTTTGATCGCTGTCATTTGACATATATATATATATATATTATATATGACATACTTATAGAATATATTATCTTCAGTGTTAGGATCCAGTAAAGTTTAAATTCACGCTTTCTTTAACATAATTATAGTTGAAACTGCTAACGTGAACGACCATCTCTAACATGTTGCAAGTAGGCCTTCAAACTTCAGTCATACTCATATTGACTTACCTTGACCTTCTGCTTATTCAAGGCATTTTCTTATTGTTCTTTTTTTGTTGTTTTTTTGTTCATACGATATCATGCCTTTTATCCAGTCTTTGCTGCAATACTAGGCTCAGTAACATTCAGAGTATACCAGTCACAAGCAGAGATAGAGAGATAGAGTAGCTCTCTATATTCACACCGAGCACATCGAGGAAGCCAGTAGCGTATAACTGCTTTGAAGCGAGTACTCGCGTGTAAACGCGGGTACACGCAAAAAATAGGCGATGAGTTCCGTTGCACAAAGCGAAAAAAAGCAATCCGTCACATGACTTTGGCGAGTTGGAAAATTACTTTTCGTCGAATACAGCATGGCCGCCAACATTGTGGACTTATCATCCTTTCGATTTTAGCCTATGATCTCCTAAGAGTTTAGTATACCAAGAGAGGACAGCGGTAACCTTGTATAAAGGCGGAGAGCGTATCGCGGGAAGAGTTGCCTCCCCCGGCAAATGCATGCTACAGGCGGTGAGCGTTATAGTGTGTTATATTTTGCTAGCGTGCGAAAACAACAGGCCAAACAACAGCCTTCAACATCTAATTGATGAATAATCATTGGAAGGGGACGGGGGAGGAGGAAACTGTGTTTCCTCGTGTTTTAACTTGACTAGTATTGCATTATTTCATACAAGAATTATGCCTTTCACTGGTCTGTCTTTATATTTGTATTGTACTAAGTTTGCACAAGTAGAAGAACAAGAAGACAGAAAAATAATGTAGAAAACAGGAAATATAATTGATATTTAATTAAAAATAATAAACTCTTTGTGATCTCTTAATGCGCAGGCGAAAATCGTCCTATTTTTTTCCAACGTTGCTTTGTGAGTACTTGCATTATAAACAATGCGAGTAAGCCACTCACTGCAAAGCAACTGGGCATTAAAGCGACTTTTAAAGATAGAGTGTCCGCTAGCTCTGCTGGCAATCTGGTCCATCTGTTCTAGTTCTTATTCTAGTTATTGTTGTTGTTCTTCTTCTTGTGCTTGGTGCTGTTCTTCTTCCTCTACTTCTGCTAGTGCTACACACACAATATCATGGACAAGTTTTATTGCCGAAATATGTTTTCTTTATCCTAATGAATGAATGCGTCATATACCTTGACCCACACATAATAGGAGTGGCGAACATAAGCCTCTGCTATTCTCAGCTACGCTGTATGGGCCAAGACTTAGTAATTCTTGCTTTCTGTCTTTCTTCTCTTTTTCCCCCTTTCTTTCTTTCTTTCTTTCTTTCTTTCTTTCTTTCTTTCTTTCTTTCTTTCTTTCTTCTTTTTCCTTTCATTTCTTTTGTTCTTTCTTTTTCTTTCTTTCTTTTCCTTTCTTTCTTTCTTCGTTGACCTTTCCTTTTTGCCTTCCTTCGATTGTTCTTGATCCTTCCTTAATTTCTTAATTTCTTTCTTTCTTCCTCGACCTTTCTTTCCTTCTTCCTTTGTTTGTTCCCCCTCCCCACCCTCCACCCCTCTTTTTGTGTCGACCTTTTGTTCGTTCTTTTTTTTTCTCCTTTCTTTCTTTCTTTCTTTTTTTTCCATCGACTTTTCTTCAGTATTTTCCTTTCTATCTATCTATCTTTCTATCTATCTATCTATCTTTCTTTCTTTCTTTCTTTCTTTCTTTCTTTCTCTCTTTATTTCGTTGTCAATTTTAAATATTTGTTGTTGTGGTGGTGGTGGTGGTGATGGTTCTTCTTCTTCTTCTTCTTCTTCTTCTTCTTCTTCTTCTTCTTCTTCTTCTTCTTCTTCTTCTTCTTCTTCTTCTTCTTCTTCTTCTTCTTCTTCTTCTTCGAGACGACATATACAAAAGGGATTTAAAAGTGTGAATAAAATATCAATAAAGAATCAACAGTTAAACAGTGAAATCGAGCACACAGTAGGCCTGTGTAAATTTAGACCTACTGTGTACTCGATTTCAGTTTTACTGTTGTTTCTTAATTGATATTTTATTCACGCTTTTAAATCCATTTTGTTTATGTCGTCTCGAATGACCTTTGGTTTTAGCAGACGTTAATAAAATATTACTACTACTACTACTACTACTACTACTACTACTACTACTACTACTACTACTACTACTACTACTACTACTACTACTACTACGACTACTACGACTACTACGACTACTACTACTACTACTTCTACTACTACTACTACTACTACTACTACTACTACTACTACTACTACTACTACTACTACTACTACTAGACTTACAACTTCTTCTTCTTCTTCTTCATAATTATTATCACCGCCTCTTCCTCTATTTCCTTCAAACGCCTTGATCTTTCTTCTGTCTCTTTTCTTGTTCTTGTTCATTTTGTTATTGTTCTTCTGTTTTGAAAAATGTGTACCTTATGGCCAACTCAGTCTTTAATTATTTGGACGAATTCCCCTTCCGGTGATCTCAGGAGAAATAATCATATCGGCAAGGAACATAAGCTTCATTAATTTTATCCCGTGAATAGATGACGACGACGATGATGATGATGATGATGATGATGATGATGATGATGATGATGATGATGATGATGATACATTATTCTGTTATGCCAAAAATGCAAAGATAATGAATATTTACAAATAAATAAAATGTGTAAACATTTTAAAAATTAAATAAGAAATTAACAATTATAGTAAATTGGGTCAAAAAAAAGGAAATAAACAAACTATATTTTCTTGCTCACTAAACAATTAACGCAGTAATCCCAGGAGAAATGGTATAATATTATTGCCGATTGTAATATTACATTAATACCAACTAATAAATACGTCACATAGACACTTCTCGGGCGCGTATGGTTATTAGGGGAGGTAACCTCTTAAACATCAATTTTGTTTTTATAACAAAACTTAGCTTTAAAAAACCAACAAATATAGTAATCACAATAAGTATTTTTCTTAAATATTATTGACATCTATTTTATTAATACTATTCACAACAATTAAATTTTATTCCCATTTTTATTTAGCCCAGAGCTGCTCTTTGACCGCATTCTGGATTGTTGAACATGGCAACAATGGCCACAACAAGCCATGGATTGTCTGTGTACGTGAATTCGTGCGTCAAAAACCCATTAAAATCAAAGAATAGGGGAAATAGTACTGTTATAAATGGTAATAAAGTGCATCCGCGATATCTTGCCACGGACCCAGGGCCGAATATCGGTCACAACGACGAATATTTTGATGGCGAAATGAACGGGAATGGTCGCTTTTTACCGACCCGCGATTCCTTCGAAGATGTTGAAACACAGCTAAAAAATCTCACCGACGAGCAGTTTTACCTGAAACTACAGAAACTCAAAGAGGCAAACCGTAAAACCCTCGAGGAATGTGAGAAACTGTTCAAGCAAAAATATGGCGCAGAGGATGCTGATATCGGAAACTTGCAGGCTAAGGATATGGTTGAGAGCATGTTCGCGGCAAGCTTGGCCGAGCGGTCAGGACACGTTGAAAGAAGCAGTAGTAGTGAGTGGAGTGGGATGATGAAGGGTGGTGCTACCAGCGATCCAGTTAGAAGTCTTTATAGCAAACCACCACCAGCACCATGCGTAGGAAGACGAGATCCAAACCTGGCAAAAACAGCTCCAATTCGAAGTGCTTTGCTTCCCAGTCAGTCAAGACAACGACCTTCTTCAGCACCATTCCGAAATGATATGCCACGTCGTGCCTACAGTCTTGATGATGATGACTGGCGAAGAGCTATGATAGCATCATCCGACAATAGTGATGATGAAGTACAGAGTGAAGGCCCCGTGGATCCTGAACTACTGTCCGCTGTAAACAGAATCCGAGATATGTGGCAGGGATTTAAGATCCAAACAGGTGAGCGGCGTCATTCCTCTGCTTCCTTCAGTAAGAAAGAAAAAGAAGAAAAAGACATTGCAGAAAATTGGCGCCACAGAATCACTATTCCCAAGCCATTTCAGATGTCCCAGAGAGAGGAGATGAAGGTGAAAAAGAAAACAAAAGCTCAGCAAGAACTGGAAGAAAAGCGACTGGAAAAGCAGCGTCAGGAAGAAGAAGAATGCCAGAAAAAATTTAAAGCACAGCCGGCACCTGCACACATTTACCTCCCTTTGTATGATGAGATTCAAGAGAAGAATGAAGCTCGACGTCGCTATGTGAAGCAGTACTGCAAAGAGATGCTGAAATCTCAAGAAAAGCCATTCAACTTCACTAAGAGAGAGGCGGAGAAGAAGAATCAGCGTGTTCAGTCAGCCACAGTGGCAGAAAGAATAGCGTTCAACTCAGAAAAAGCTCGCAAGAGAGAGGCCAAGTTTACTGCACGCCCAGTCCCCGATTTTGTCACAGATCCAGAACCCCGGCAGAGATTGCTGGAGGAAGAGGAGTACAGAAAGATCCGCATCAAGCTGCGTGCACGAGAGCTACTGAAAGAGGCCTCCCTACCCCCAAACATGGCCGCCCAGCAGAAGATGAAAGAGCAGCATGAGAAGGAAAAACTGATGAAAGCCCAGCAGAAAAGCCGTAGCAAGCGTCACAAGAAATCATCTCATCAAGTGCCTGATTATGACTTTCTGTATCGTGAGTTCCAGAAGGAGCTTGCTCGCAGGAAACAACTGAAGGAGGCAACTGTCATTGAACCCTTTGACCTCAACACAAACAATCTCCGTTCACACAGGGAGCGAGTCTTGCGCGATATGGAGAGAGATGAAAAGCTTATGAGAGAGACAACCAAAGCCACACCTCATTCTTTAGGTGAGCAACAGATCTTTGTGATCGTCTGTGTCTTTGTAAAGTTCAGATTTCTCATTTTTTAAATTAACATTTTACTGCCCAGAAATATACAATATTACGTTTGAGTTATGACAGAAGTAATTTCCAACCTGGGATTTATGCTTTAATCATGTTAACAACTTTTGCAAGTTTATCTTGCACATCTTGTTGAAGAATCAGATCTATAATAGATTGTTAAGATTGGATTAGATTGGTTCCTGGTTTTTATGTATTGATAATAATCTACATCCTTTCTTCTTTTTTGGCAGGTGGGGAATGGGGTTCACTTTTCTTATAACCTTGTATGTATATATGTATGCATACAACACAAAATTATTAGTATTTAGTACATTTAATGTGTGCAGGCTTCTTGTCTTCATCCATGGATGCCATTCCAAGCAAGTCTTCAGCAGCAGCTGATCTACGCAATAGTGTCCATAAGTAAGTATAAAACTGATGAATTGGAGTAAATACGACATTCTTTTTCAATGTTTTGTTTGTTGTTTCGTTTTGTCCCAATATTTATTTGTTTGTTTGCTAGACTTCTCTTCCTTCTTTGGTGATGGTATTAATTGTGGCAGAAAAGAGAGTTCAGCTAAATTACTGAAAAGCAGTTTTATGTAACTGGCGTATTCATCCTCTCTCTCTCTCTCTCTCTCTCTCTCTCTCTCTCTCTCTCTCTCTCTCTCTCTCTCTCTCTCTCTCTCTCTCTCTCTCTCTCTCTCTCTCTCTCTCTCTCTCTCTCTCTCTTTCTCTCTCTTTCTCTCTCTCTCACATGAATCTGAACCGGCGTCTGCTGACGCTGAGCTAGTGATGTCAAGAGACAACGAACACTCTGTACTAGACCTGCCATGATTCATGCATTAAGTCTTTTAGAGGAGAAAGCAACTGATTGATTCATGAACAATAATAAACATATACAATAGTAATCTGCTGATACTACATCTAAAATGCTTTACCGTAAGGAATATTGTATATTATAGAAGAGGTGTTAGTATCCCTGTTTACTTTTTGTGTGTACAAAAGCAAACCAGGAGGAACTCTGCTTAAAGTATTTTGGTTACTGGTAATATACAAGACTACTTCTATAGATGGTATTATTTTGCGCGTAGCATTAATCCTTTATATATTGATCGACTTATTAATGAATTTTTGAATTAATTAATTAGTCTTATTTATTTAATATTTAATATTCCGCTAATTTTAAGGATCTCTTGTATTGAGGGTGGTTTACTAGTATGCACGATTTATTTTTGGCAGTTTTATAAAGTCATTTCATTTTGTTAATTAGATTTACTCGATTTTTATGAATGACATTGTTCTTGTGAAATTCTACATTGGACACGCTTCATTGATGGAACTAATTTTATTTTATTATTATTTGTTTTTAATCATAATTATGTTGGTAAATTGTTCTGCTGCAGTTCAAGTTTTATTGTAATCCCATTCTTACCATTCCCATTGCAATGGACATTTATTTACGCAATTAAATGTCTTATGTCTTACGTCTCTCACTCTCACATACATACACACACACACACACATAAACACACACACACAGTGTTCATCTTTGAAGCATGCTTTGAGCTAATGTAGTGGCACAGAAAAACTTCATACAAAATGTCAAACCAGTATGTCAACTAGCACAGGGTGTCCAATTTCTGTCATGCACTCGGTAGCATCGTCTGCTAGGCCTAATAATAAAAGGGCAGTGACAAGCATCCATGCAGAATGGATATTGCCTGATCCAGTTCTAATATATGCTATACATTTTTCATAACATTCAAATGTACAGTTGCTTCTTTATTTGGCCTTATGATAATCCCCAAATAGCTCATTGATTTTCTGTGGAAGGGGTCGGTGGGCCCATAAACTAATATATTCCAGAATGAAAACATTGACTTCTCTGTGACTCCCAATCTCTTACTTTGAGATCTTGAAATCCCCCTCTCTCCCACAACCTTTCAGTCATTGAGGAGGGAAGCATTTGGACCTTTCTTTTCTCTAGGCCAGCTTAATGAGGGCAATGCCTATCTTCTCTCCCTCGCTGCTTTACCTGGTTCTGAACAAAGCCAGATACCCAATCACAGCTGGGTGGACTGGGGTGTGTCATGCGCTTGTTTCAATCTGTTTCTTTGTGTGTGTGTGTGTGTGTGTGTGTGTGTGTGTGTGTGTGTGTCGTTTGGTGGTTGCTTTCCAAGTATGGCCACCCATCCAAGTACTAACCCTCCCTGACATTGCTTAACGTGAAACATTGCTAACGCGTGCCCACATCACCACACTACTGTGCCATCCGAGTAATCCAAGCTTTAGCATCAAATCGGGAAGGGGGACAAAAAATGTAGGTAGTCATTGTCAGGCCTAAATAAAGGGGTTTTGGAGTTAAATGGCACTTCAATTCAATTCAGTTCAACAAATCTTTCTTACCATCAAAGGAATTATGTACGGCCATTTTTGTCGCTTTTAAAATATTGAGAAAAGACCCCAAATGGCTGTTGGTCACTCTCCAATAGCGTCTCCAGCATCACTAGCATCCAATCCTTTGAAGTGCATTTGTTTGTACCAGGTCTCAGAAGGAACGCGAGCGGAGGCTGGAGGAGCAGCGCCAGGAAGAAGAAAGGCGCCGACAGATGAGGGAAACCAAACTTCGCAAGTACATCATGGAACGCAGTGACCGTACACCTCGGCACACAGATGTGCAAGTAAAGGAGAGACTGCGCTCACACAAGTACGTCCTGTTTCCTTGTGTGTGTGTTTTTTTTTTTTAAAGAACTGAGTCGTCTGTTTTCTTTGATTGCAGTCTGAGAAATTTGGTCGAGTAATTGGATCATCCAACACTGAAGAAAAAAAAAGCAGGGAAAAAGGGTAACATATAAATTCAGTTTGGAGAATGTATTTTATTATTTTTCTTTGTGCCTGGAAACCAAAAAGGTTGGTCACAATGTATAGCAATTATTTCTTTTCTCATTGTGTACAATAAACTATCATATTTGAAGCTCATGTAGCTGTATGCATTTTCAGGGAGGCAGACTCGTCTCGGCTGGAGCAGTATGAGAAAGAACTGGAGGAGATGCATGAAAGGGTTGGGAAAAAGCCACTCTTGTTTGAACAAGAACGTCAGGTTTGTTGCATTGTTGCTGCGATTATATTTTTAGAACTTACATAAGAAACTTGGTAAGTTGATCCACCGTTGTATCGATCTTGGTTTGGAGAAAAAAAGGGCTTAAGGAAGGAAATTTTCCAAACAACTGTCTGTCTGATCATTTGTATATTTCCAGGCAATATCTGAAAAAACAGCACTTTTGAGAATGTTTTTTTGTTCATCTGTCAGGTATTTGTGTTAGAGTAAACTTTTGAATGGCTTACCATCTTGTTAAAGGTTTCATTTTGATTGTAACCCTTATGCTGATTGTCATGTCATGCTATACCATTCACTTTATTTCTCTTGGTCCATAACCAAAAACCTTGTGGCTATATTTTGCTACTATAGTCAGTGAAGAGGACTCTGAACATAGATTTTTAGGTGTTCAAGGTCATTATGCAGTGTTTACAAATAACTGAACAGGGAACATTCTTTCTTTAATGCAAATTATGTAATGATACCAGGGTCAATACGAATTCCAATGTGAGATGTGAAGTGTTGCTTTTCAAGTCTCTCTTACAGATTTGTATGAGAGGTTTAAACAGCATACAAATCATTAGCTTTGCATGTATCGGAGTTATCTGTTTGTTTGCTGCAGTTTAAGGTTTGGAATGGGAATGAGCATTTTATTAAACTGCATGTATTTTTCTCATTCAGGTTTCACTGTCAGAGCATTTTCCATGTCAAGAGTTCACAATCGAAACCAAAATACTTGTATATAAGGAGAATGAGAATTAGCTTGAAAGTTTGTCTGATGTAGGCTATGGCATTTTCTGGTTTGTGTTTGTATTGTGGTATGTTTAAGCTCAATCAAATTCAACAAATTTTAGCTTTTTTTCCCTCCTGGTTCCACAGTAAAGTCAGTTTTAATTAAACAAGTGTGTCTCACCAGAGATTTGTCCTGCCAACACTCTATTTCAGTTTGATTTATGTTGACAGTTCAGCGCCACTAAAACAGTAGAGAAGAAGTACCAGAGCACCCTGCGAAATGCTGGCATAGAGGAAGATTTCATCACTCAGCGTGCTAAGTCTGGGACGGCTGCTTCCGCTACTGACGAAGATGACGAGGAAGCTGACACAACACGCACCAAATACAGAGAAGAAGAAGAGGCATGATGGGTGCCTGGAGCCTAAACAATCAGATTCTTGCTTTGTCTTATATATACACACATAATTACATGTAAGTTTTATCTCCTTTTCGTCTTTGATCTCTTCTTCTCACATATTTATATATATTCTTACGACGTTATTGGTTTAATAATTGGTTTATTAGTCACTCTCGGACTACAACAGTAAAGTTATTCTTTATTGTTTCATCATTGATTGAAAAAAAATTTTTTTACCCATGTTTAGCAGCCCCAAGAACAAATGTATGTTTTAGGCATAATGTTATGTTATCTATAACTTTATGTTTCTTTCTATAACTGTCTTTCAGTGAATTAGAAATTCTGGATGCTGCAGCTTGTACATAATATAGATATAGCTCCTTATTATGCCTTGTTTCTTTTCTTTTTGTATTACTGAAGCTGTGTATATTTTATATTGTTTATCATACCTTGTTTTGGATCTCATGATTTTGCATTTGTTGGCTCGTGTGACAACTGCTTGTTATATATGTACATTTTTGCCTTAGATGTATACATACTTCATACTATTAGTTATTTAACCCATGATTTTGCGGAACTGTAGTTAGTTCTTTTGTATTTTTCTTTCTCCTGCCATCATGGTTCTTGTAATGTGATTGATGTACATTTTAGATTCAAGCTAGCATATCACTATAAGTTAGTTCTGTTTTATTTTTAGGCGCCTTCTCACACTGTATTTGTTGCAGTCAATGATTATTTTTTTCTGTGGCCTTGAATTACAGCTTTAACTCCTCTGGTACAGATTGAACACTCTTCCTTTTGTTTAGCAAGTCATGCCTTACTTATGATCAGAAGGAATTTGAGTATCTGGTTAGCCATCGTTCAGAATGGAGAGCTGAATGGTAGATTTTCTTTAAAAAAACATGAATGGATTGTTATCATCGATTTTCAATTGAAATTGTAGTTGTAATTGAAGGGTGGTGAATGCATTCATCCAGTCGCCAAATCCCAGTAAAAATCCTCTCAGGTGAAGAAAACCTTGTAACTCACTCGTCCCATGGTTGCTGCCATTCAGTACCTCCTCTAATTTTATGTTCAGTGCTTTCTGACTCACATGCATAGCAAGTGAGTTTATGTACTCACCCCCCCCCCCCCCAACCTTCCCCCCAAAAAATTCCAAATTTTTGCAAATCTGTGTGAGATCAGTCCTAAATAGTCCAAAAATGACATTAAAAAAATTAGGTTGGTCCGCCATCCACCATCTGACTGTGCAAAACTTGCAAGTGGATTAATATTTCAGAACCTATTCCAACAATCACAACCAATCTTGGTAAGATGGTGTATACCCAGGAGCCTTATAAATGATCACTGAATGAATTACTTCACTTCAAGGTCAAGGTCACAGAGTCAACAAATGTTAGTCAAAAAAGGACAATTTTTCAAAAAATTTTAACTTTTTTCTAGGTTATTAATATTGAACTTATGATTCTTGTAGTCATGATATATATCAGTGAGACACAAATACTATACAAATTTCATCAACCTCACTCCAAGATCAAGGTCACTGGAGCTGTCCAAAGTCAGTATAGTATACTTTGAAATGACCTTGACCCTAAACTATGAGTAATAAAGTCCAAACTTTTTGTATTTAGAAATGATAGATTGATCTTTCATATATGTTCCGTTTTTGCGTTGATCATGAAGGTCAAGGTCATTTATGCCTTGCAAAAACACACCAAAAGTAGGTCACCGTACAGTGGAATGGCTGTATCTGTAACCCATAGTATGCAACAACATTGGGTTATTTGATCAAACATGCATAAGAGGTCAGATAAAGGTCAAGGTCATCTGAAGGTCAAGGTCCCTGAAGGTCACAATCATCCCAAGGTCACCGTATTTTTGGCAAAATACAACATTTGCTGTACTTTATTTGATAGTACATGAATGTATTTGGAGCTAGAGGTCAAGGTCATCTCTAGGTCAAGAGCTTAGAAAGATCAAAGTCGGTATTACTTTGCATTTTAAAGCTAGAGTAGGGTGACCACTTGCGGCCACGAACGAACACTTTCTCATACTTCTTTTGTTCATGAACCAATCAGAATCCAAGTTTGATTTTTTTTAATCGGGAGGTCGCAGTAACGGCACTGACTTGGCCGGGGTTCTATAAATGAAACATTGTGGACCTACTTAGCGATTTATGCACAATTTCAGTGTACCATGATGCGGCCAGGTGCCCAAGGTGCGTCCAACAATAAGCCACAGCTGCGGCCACCATGCCTACATGCGGCTGACACCATGCCCGACATGCGGCCAGGCCCTTTACAACTTTTTAAAACTTACAAAAACACAAATAAGACAAGAAACGAAAAAAGTAAAAACAGAACAAGCTATAGCTTTTCCTGTTTTTATTTTTTTCGATTCTTGTTTTATTTGTGTTTTTGTAAGTTTTAAAATAGTGGAATAGGAGTTATTAGAATTGGCCGCACCTTGGTCTGGCCGCGTGATGGTCACCGTAATCTCAAAAAAGAAACTTTTCTTGGGTCAATACTTACAGACAGTAAAATTCATATGCAGAGCGCGGCCATAAACCGGAAATCGCGACAAAAAGGCTAAGGTAGACTCAAGGGAAGCAATTGTGATTCCTCAAAGCTTTAAAGCTAGTAGAATAGGTGTTATTAGAATTGGCCGCACCTCGGTCTGGCCGCGTGATGGTCACCGTACTCTACTGTTTCTTTTTTTTTTTCCTGGGCACTCATTTTCATGTTAAATATTGTGAGCATGTGAGTAATATGGGCTTTGCCCAGCTAATTTTTCTTCACCATTCATCAAATTGCAAACTGCGTTCGGTTACATTTTGTGAAAAGTTCTGGCAGCAGAAGGGGATAGGAGTGGATAACTTTGCCTGCGTCATTAGTCCAGTGGACAAGTGAACATTTCTGGCTTTCAGCAGCCCTGGTATCTTGAACGCTTTTGTATGTGCAGGTTCACAGTCTTGTAAATAAGTGTAAATTGGGGTTGTTAACAACCGCATGTTCACCCATTGATGTTCATCTAAAATGTTTCAGATCGACTGAGTTTGCCAGCCATTATATAATGGTAGAGGCACGGTGGTCTAATGGTAGTGCTTTGGCTTGCGGATCTGAAGGTCCCGGGTTCGAGCCCTGTCCGGGCCATTGTGTTGTGTCCCTGGGAAAGACACTTTACTCCCGTTTCCTACTCCTTCGGATGAGAGTATAAACCGAGGTTTAGTCTGTGTGTCGCATACATTCCATCATAACGGACTTTAAAGATCCTGACACTCATGTCTTAGACGGGTGAGTGCCGGTAACAAGAACACAACCAGCATGCACTAGGTCCTTCTCCCCCATCCCTGGCTGGCCAGGATAGTGCTCAGTTCTCCGGGCGTCAGACCATGCGCCCAAAGGCTGCGGGTGGGCATCTCGGGCGGTTTGAGTTAGATCCTATATCGGCCAGCGCCTAGAGTCTGGTCTAGTATGGCGAGATAAGTGCGCTATAAAAATCCTCAATAATAAGAATAATAAAAGAGAAAGAAAATATATCCAAACCCTTTGTTTTATTGAGGCCAGATAATTTAATGTGATTTTACACATTCCATTGGTTTTATTCTTGAATTTTTTGGGTGTAAAGAAGTTCCATGTGACTGTTCTTGTTGCTGTAATGTAGCTACTCCTACTACTCATAAATGACTGGATATTTTTAACAGAAAGAGATTTGCCTTATATTTGAATGAATAGATGCAACATACTTTTCAATAGATGCAGTGTACTTTTTCATTGGAGGCCAATCAAAACACAAATAATTTGTATTGTAAACAAAATGTATATACTGTATTGTCACTCTTTTGGAAAATGTCCTTTTTTGCAAAGAGTGTATTCAAATTATTCTACTGTAGATATTTTTGCACATGTCAATTAATGTGTTACTCATTATGTTTCTCCGAATATTATTTACTTTCGACTCGGGCAACGTCTCGGGGATTTTCTCCGGGTACTCCGGTTTGCTCCCCCAGCAAAATTTGAAAAATCACAAATAATGTTAGGTAGGTTAGGTTTGGGCGCACCACAGGCTGCGACTACGCCTTCCCCAGGGGGAGGCGGCCCAGAGTTTCCCTGATGGAAAGGGATAATAAACTGGAAAAAGAAAAAAAAATTGAAAAGATGTTACATTTATTGCATTATCTTTGTAAATACACTGCCAATTATTAACAATCTTCTAGTTTGTGTTAGAGAGGGTGACAACTCAACATTATTAAATGTTTCAGGTAGTTTACCATTTGTGCAGTAACATCAAATGGGGATGTTGTTTTCTTCTGTCTATTTTAATCTACACACTATTTACTTTTCTTATTTAAAAAAAAAAACACACAAAAAAAACGAGTTATCGAAAATAACAATGAAAAGTGTGATTTCTGTGCTAATTGTGTTTTTATTTTGTTTGTCAACACTTTAGTAGGTTCAATGATGTCAATGTACAGTGTTCCAAATTTTGAAATCATTAGGTTTATGATTATTGTATTGTAGTACATTTGTGTTAAAAACTGTTGAAGATTTCAGTCATTTTGATTTTTTGCATTCGAATAATAATAATAATAATAATAATAATAATAATAATAATAATAATTATTGTTATTATTATTATTGTTATTATTATTATTATTGTTGTCGTTGTTGTTATTTTGTTGTTGAGGGGTCAGATTGTGGGTGATGTGGGAGGAGAGGGTGTCAGTGTACTTATTTATTTTGTTTGTTCAGTAAATGGTTGACTTATATATTTATTAATTTATGCAAATAATAACCGTTTGCGGTATTCCCCCCCCCCCCCCTCCATCATTAGGTTTATAGTGCATGTTACATTTTGTTAGTAATCATTTTAAATTACAATGTAGACCTTTTGATAATTTAAATATTAATATTACGGTGTAGCGTGTATAGTTACTTTTTTTTTTCAACGGGAATGAAATTGTTGTGGTGTACCTTCAATGGATCTTCTTGTATTAATTTAACACTTATTTTTAAGTTTTGGTAGTCTACAGCTCTTTATTTTGCATTTTTTATTGTTTCACTAATATTGGTATTTCTTTTTCCTTTTCTTCTTCTTTTTTTTCTGCTTCTAACGATTACCATACATTATTATATGGTATAATTCACTGTAAAAGGCTAATCGTTTATTTTATTTTTAACCTATTACATTGTATTAAATCATCCAAATATTATTGTCAATTTGTATGGGAAGCACTGTGATACCTGATTTTGGTGATAAACAAGAGGAATTATGTATACTTTGGTTTTTGTTGAAAAAAATAAACCTTTTTGAGTACTTCTGTTATTTTCTTGAATGTTGTGTAATACTGTACACGTAGAACTTGTTAAAACAATAAAACACATCTTATGATGGAACAAAGTTTGTTTTAATCTGATTCATGGTTTATAGTTATATTTGTTGGTCCGTTTTGTCTTCGAGTTTATTATCAAGTGACAATCAGTAAACATCTGAAGAATGCAGTCGACAGTACAAGGGTTAAACGATTGTAGGAGGACTTCGACTGAAGAGTTCTCAATACCAACTGACAGACCAACCAACTGGCCATGCATCTAGAATGCTGGTTCGGGAAAGCGGGGAGAGAGAGAGAGATTTTATACACTATTTGGGCGTCTGCATCTGATACCTTTGAAACAAGCTGTACATTCTTTGGTTGAAGCTATTCAGGAATACAGAAGGGAAACAACAAAACATAACGTTGGCGAAACGAGTAGACTACGCCCTTAACTGTGGGACTAATGATAACATAACACTATCCTTGAATTCAAACCTTGTCATAGCAACAACCTGCACTCTCAATGTTGCTGATACACGTTTAAACTATTACGCAAACTACGGGAACGCTACGTTAGCCGATCAGCCTGGAAGTCCGACAACGAGCTTGTTAATGTTTTGTTTAGTGTTGGTTGGTTGTTGTTTTTTCTAAAGTAGATGCGCATCATCAAATTGTGGAGTTGTTGTCTTGTATAGAGATTTCCACATGAAACTGATGAAGAAATACACTAGTAAACAAGCAAATAACTCATAACGTGGGTTGAAAGGGTAGCTTTATTGGTTTAGTTTCGATTAGTGTAAGCATATTTAATGTAAACAAATTAAGACGGCGTCATTCGTTTCGCCGTTGAAAAAAGTCGTTATGTTAACTTTAGTGGTGTAAGCTTAAACAGTGTGATTTTAGAGTTGTTAAAATAATGGATGCATTTTATACATTTATTGTCATACTTCTGTGCATAAGTGTCTTAATCTTGTGAAGCAAGAAAATTGTTACTAAGAGGTTTAAGGACGAATTTTATTGCAGACCTTCACTTCTTTACGAAAGTATAGGTTTACTGATACAGGCACCCAAATGATACTGGAACCCAAAACGTGTACGGCACCTGTCGTTGAACGCACGCTGCTCACTATTGCATGAGTATGAAGAGAACCAGAATTTTCCTGCTTGTTCACATTCCTACACGGAAAAGCTGGCCTAAAAAAAATAAATCTGAAGATCTCTGATATTCTGTTAGGCTAGGCTCGTGCTGTGCTATTTCGCTGCTGGCTATCACCTCGGCTCGCGCTCTCGTTACTTCCAGAGTATCTGAGTCTTAAAAGCGTGAGCAGATCGCTTCAGACAAATTTTGGGTGTCAACCAGGGAAGTCGTTGATGTGCTGGACAGTGCGGAAGTCTGGGATGCGCGCGGATCGATAGATGTCTGCTGATACATACCGTAGCGTTGGCCCAACTCCTCGCACGGAATTCATCTGAATATGCAGAATGTTGTATCACCTCGTTGGTTCAAAATACGACACATAAAACATATCATCAGAAACTATCCGATTAAGTTAGCTGGGTAGATTTTTTTACTGGCATGACGGTGCTTGCTGAGTCTCGCGATACGGTGGGGATCAAAGAGTTCAGATTGTGCTGCATGATTTCACAGTTACATGCCTCACACTTCACCATACCTCTTTCTCAATTGTTTTCCGGATTCATCGAGCCCGATGGTACACTAAATCTGACATAATTTCCGTTAACACTCGATCTTACAGACTGTTTATTTATTTATTTGGTTCCTATCCTATCTTGTCGAAGGTTGTTGGGGCACCACAGATGATCGTTTAACCAGCGTACTCCATCTTTCTCTGTCCTCAGCAACCTTCATGGCTTCGCTCAGTGTCAAGCCAGTCCATTCTCGAATGTTGTCCTCCCACCTCTTTTTCGGTATATCTCTTCTTCTGCCTCCTTGCACCGTGCCTTGCAGGATGGTCTTTGGATGCTCCGGTGACGTAGCCATACCATCAGAGTTTCCGTTTCTTCACCATTGTGAGCAGGTCATCGTGTTGTCCAATGGCTTGTGTGATGGTCTGTCGGACTTCGTTGTTGGTGATGTGCTGGGTATAGGAAATGCCAAGAAGTCTTCTGTAGCATCTCATCTCCAGGCTTTGTATTCTTCGTTGTAGATCTGCTGTGAGGGTCCATGTTTCGCAATCGTATAGGAAAATGGAGATGACAAGGGAGCGCAGCAGCCTTACCTTGGATTGTAGACTGATGGTCCTGTCTTTCCAACTGGGCTTCAACCTTGTCAGGGCCGCAGTTGTTTGTGCGATTCCTTGGAAAGAACTTCCTGTCGGGACCCATTGTCTGATGCAATAGCTCCTAAATATTTGAAGCTATGCACTGTTTTGAGGGGTTGGCCTTTGACTTTGATGTCCATGTTGATGCCATTGGTGTTGTTGGTCATCATTTTGGTCTTCTTTGCACTTATTTCCATTCCATAAGCTTTGGAGGTGGTGTCAAGTCTCTGTACCAGCTGTTCAAGTTTTTGTTTCTCTCCAGCCAATCCATCAATGCTATCCGCAAAATGGAGGTTGGTTGGGCCGGGTATATATAAATGGCCTAATATAAAGTGGTGGTTCACCCGTCCCCTATACGCTTAATGTGTCCGGGGACGTAAATTTACTCCCAAAAAAAATAAAAAAAAATGCTCATTTATAAAATTTATGCTTGCTGCAATTTTTAAAAATATATTTACTGGTACGGCGTACATCTTGTATAGAACTCAAACTCAGTAGGTATGTACTTACTGTTCCCAATGAAGACTTTCAATGTGGTCACTTTATTTAGTTATAGGTAAGTGCCAAAAATATGGTCACGGCGACATTATAGCTGCACTTACAGAATCGAACTCGCGACCTCCCTCCCCGAATTGTGCAGGACAGAGAGAGAGAGAGACAGAGAGACAGAGACAGACAGAGACAGAGAGAGACAGAGATTGAGAGAGAGAGTTGCAACTATAGCTGCTACATGTTAGAACATTGACCTACGGCTGAACGCAGCTTGATGACACATGGTATTTTGGCTTTCCCACTCCTGAAAGGTTGTCAGTAATATTTAGCGATGTGTGTGTGTGTGTGTGGGTGTGCGTGTGTATGTGTGTGTGTGTGTGTGTGTGTGTTTTGAAGGATGGAATAAAATGCTATTCTTCCATCTTCCTCTTCTTTTTGTTGAAGAGAGCTAGAGAAGTGTGGGTGAAAGTGAGATGTTCCCTGTTAACTCTTTAAACATTCATACTGAACATCCATACTAAATGCAGCATCAATGCTGAAACTAGGAAAAAAACAACATCTCTCTCTCTCTCTCTCTCTCTCTCTCTCTCTCTCTCTCTCTCTCTCTCTCTCTCTCTCTCTCTCTCTCTCTCTCTCTCTCTGCAGCTGCACAAAACTTATGTTAAACCCTATAAACAGTCTGCTACATTCGACATGAAGTAGGTATATAATACTATAAATAAGATACTACATGTGTAACGTTCGCACGACATTTTATGAGAGGATGAGGTTCTCGTCACACAGTAAAACTTTAAACGGCAGGTGGGCACGCCTTATATAGGTTGTAAGGTCAAGCAGTCCATTAATATACGTCCCCTATACGCTTATGTGTCCGGGGACGTTAATCTATTTTAACTAACTAACTAACTAACTAACAGTCCATTAGAAACTGGCCACGCACAGCAGGTAGTCTGGCCATGGTATAGCCTGTGGTGTGGCAAAAAAAAAAAAAAAAAAAAAAATATATATATATATATATATATATATATATATATATATATATATATATATATATATATATATATATATATATATATATATATATATATATATATATATATACAACCAACAGCGATAATGGTCATCGCTAATCACCTTATGCGATAATGATGACCATTGTTTTTGTTGTTTGGGTGGCACGCAAACATGCAGGACATATAGTTCGCAGCACTTTTACTTATATTGGACATCTCACGTGATATTTGCGTATTCGAGTTTCCACCCCTTGGGGTCATGAGCAATCTTGTCACTGTAGATTGTTCTAATATATAAAGGGAACAGTGAAAGCCCCAGTTGAAAACCTGTCTTGCCTTTGTAGGCATGACTAATTCACTGCGGCAACAGTTCCCCCCGTTGGAGTGCCGGGGGTTTCAGTATAAATAGTATCCCCACTTTCTGGAAATTTAGTGCTTTAAATTCCCACTGTCGCTGTCTTCATCATTTGCTCTTTCCCATTCCCGATCTGTCCTATCACTCTGCTATACTTTCTTCTTCTTCGCTAAATCAATGACCTACCTTTTTTCTTGAAAACTCTTCCTGGACAAGACTCCTTGTTTGTGTATGAGGTCTGTTGGATCAGCTTGGGAGTGTTGGACGCTTTCTGCCGGGTGGTCACTAGGGCTTCCTATGATTGTATTATTTCGCACTATAGGCATTTTATATGTATGTGTTTCGTTGATGATTTATAATGATGGTTGTATTCTATTTTGTTTTTGTAACCGGGGTGTTCGCGTAGTTGAGGTCAACCCTCAGCCGTCCCCCGCGTGGGATGTCTTTATTGTAAAGTGACTGGCCGGTGGAGGGCATTCAATTTTCCCACTAGGGTTGTTTCGGCAGATCTTTTATGCGGATCGGGGGTTGTCCGGTCCTGATTTGGCTCGGAAGAGTCCGCTGGACCTAAAGCAACAATAAAACAATCAATCAATTCGAGTTTCATATAATCTTACCGCAACATCTTAATACTATTTTATCAGGAACACTCAACCCATTAATTTTAGATCTAGGGGACTCATGATTCAGATCTGGGCGTAGGTCTATATGTTTATGGTGGCAAGACACTTCGAGCAGAAGAGAGCAAGCGCAGAAGCCAAAGCGCACTGAGGTACAAGCGCGATACCGCGGCGCACAGCGCACTACGTTTAGTCTTTACCACGTGTGCAACAGTGCCATCATCAGCAGCAGCGGCGACAACAACATCAGCAGATTCGACTGCTCTCCCTCGGCACACAGTGAGAGAAGCAGCCTCGATGTGAAATTGCTCCAGCTGACACGCACTGCTCATGGCACCATGGCGGACGACGAAATGTCGCCCTCTCCGCCAGCTCCAACAGACCCGCGCCTTCCACTTAGTGCCATGCAAGTGTTCAAATTGAAGCAAAGTTGGAAAGGAATCAAACGATGTTTGGATGATACTGGTGTGGAGATGTTTGTAAGGTAAGATTATCATGTTTTCAGTCACACATCGATTCGATGCGCGCACAATACAGACACAACAGCAGACGATAAATTTCGCATGGAGATCGATGTTTTGGTTTGTGTGTGCTTTCTGCCACGCTTTGCTTGGGCGCCTCTTTCTCGCTTATAATTTACGATACGATTTTTGAACCAATTTGAACTGTTTTTAGTGCTTCACTGATATAATTAATCAACTATTATGCTTATTTATTTTTAAAATCTATAATTGTCAAGGGCACGTTACTCTTACCAAGTTCATGTCGAAAGCCTATAAGTTTCGATTTTCCACAGCATACTGTTTCTAGATTTATTTCTAAAGACACCGATTTTACGAATCTGACCATAAAGGCAACGATTAGTTGTTTCGTTAAACTCGTTTTATGATTTTTTCCCGAATGTTTTCTGGAATTTGTTTTTGCTGACTGTTCCATGATGGGAGAGGAGAATGGGTGGATAAAGGTGCGTCGTGTAGAACAGCGGCCGGTAGAGATGGTTGTTACTATAAATTTATTTGGCGGAGAGCCACGAAAGAGTTTGTGGAGGGCAGAGAAAGTGAGTATCTGCACGGAATACAGAGCCCGAGTAGACATAAATGCTTGGTGTTGGAGAATGGAGATATTGTGTTAAGCTTGGTCAGTTAGTGAAGTTTAGATTCGTGGAAGATGCTTCTTTTTTTGTCAGAAGGATTAGATCCACGTGGATGTCCTATAAGAACCACTTTGCAAATGGTATTCGTTTTCTGTTCCGCTTTGACAAATTGCAGATTGTGAATAGAGATTTCTATACCAGTTTCCACGATAATTGGCCGAGATATTGGATTCCGTCGCCACATCACCAGCAACTGTTACATCTCTCTCTCTCTCTCTCTCTCTCTCTCTCTCTCTCTCTCTCTCTCTCTCTCTCTCTCTCTCTCTCGTGGAGTGAACCACGAACAGCATATGATTGAATATGAATATGCGTGTGTACGTGTATGTGCGTGTGTTTGTGTGTGTTGATTTGTGTTTATTTAGTCCCAATTGTAAACTCCCTCCCCAAACTGTATGGGCCGGAGGCCTTATAAAAACTGTTTCAAAAGTCTCCCTCTTTCTCTGTCTGTCTCTGTCTGTCTCTGTCTCTGTCTGTCTGTCTGTCTGTCTGTCTGTCTGTCTCTCTCTCTCTCTCTCTCTCTCTCTCTCTCTCTCTCTCTCTCTCTCTCTCTCTCTCTCTCTCTCTCTCTCTCTCTCTCTCTCTTCCACAGCTTCTTATCTTCGCATCCGGCTCCCACAAAATAAACCATACTTTCCTTGAACAATTAATGTTCTGTCAGGTTTATTGCCAATACAATGGTATGTATACTGACGATTTTTGGTAAAATGTATGTATGTAAGTGATCCTTACGTATCATTCAGTTATGTATGCAAGTGATCCTTACGTATCATTCAGTTATGTATGCAAGTGATCCTTACGTATCATTCAGTTAAGACATTAATTGTGTTGCCTTTTGTGTTACCACTGATCATCGGCGCCAATGTCTTCCGTCCGTTGACTTTTTGTTTACGTGCACATATACAACTGTGTATAACCTTTAAGAGCTGATGAAAATATCTTTCTACGCGTTCCACGTTCATTCAGTTGAAGAACCGAATTTCCAGTGCCTTTACAAATAAATTCTTGTTTGTGTAATGCCAAATGAAACAATGAACCGACTTTCAGATTCTATTGACCAGCTGCCTATATAGCAATGAGCTCATTAGTGCCCATATAACTCAATGGCATTGCCCAGAAAGTTTGTTAGTTGATGCAACTCACATGTACTTGATGTCACTTTCAAGAAGCTGTGAGAAGCCCTTCACAAAATTTGGTGATTTGAGACGCGCCTTGAAAGCTTTTTAAATTTATTTATTTAATTGTTTTTAAACACTTTATTGTTTCTTTTGATCGGTAAATTCTGAGGAAGGCGTAGTCGCAGACTGTGGCGCGCCCAAACCCAACCTAAGTAATATTAGTTGGTTTTGAAAATTTGACTGGGGGAGCTCACGCGGAGAAAACCCCCGAGACGTTGCCCGGGTCGAAAGTAAATAATATTCAGACACCCATAACGGGATCGATCTCACACCTGTCAGGTGCCATTGGTTTGTAGCCTGTGGACAAGACAAGCTAGTCCCGCCTTAAAGCACACGGCCACAAAGCTCGCTGCAATACTTCACTGTTAACTGGCAAATGTCAGTCTCAGATAGTCCGAATCTTAAGTAGCCTGCACGCCCACAAACTACTGTAGGTGATTTTATTCATAACTCGGTATCGCAGTTAAAAGAGTCCGAGTCTTCTTCTTCTTCAGTGTAAAATCAACAGTTTAATAAATCGGAAAACTAATATTGCAAGCGTTTCACGAGTCTATCCTTCCCCGTCCCTCCCACACGACCTTTTCTAAATATAACAGTAAAGCGTGTATATCTCTCTGAGAACTAACTGTCACTTGTGTCTGGCATTTTGTCGCAGATGTTTGTGGGGGATGAGAGGAGGTGGGTGCATGGTGTGGGTGGATGGAAAATGGGGAAGAGAAGGGTCAATGTTAAAAGCCACTCGAGTTTGCATGGTGGAGAACTAGCATAACTTGCAGGTCTCACATTACCGAGTGCAGATTCATAGTTTTATTATTCGCCGATCCATTGGCATACCTCATCCGCTTAGGACCTAAACTGATCCTATCTGAGAAGCACAAATAATAGGATTCTGTATTAGATAATAGCCTGGTTGTGTTGAAGAGGTTCAGACTAATATTTGTTGCCAGGTTGGTAACAATCGATTTTGTTGCTGCAAATCATAATGCAGCTGTTGCTCAGGACATGGAAGATCGAAACAGCCCTTAAGTTTTGGCCTGTAGAACTGCACGCAAGCAGTATAATGGTTATGTCGTCATAACGAAATATTCGCCGCTTCCTGGATTCCAACTCGTAATCTTTGAATCAATGTTGGACAATCTAAGTTAACAACCTCCTGGATCATTAAGCGAGCGTTGTGGCCAAGTGGGCTAAGGCGGGACTAACTTGCCTTGTCCACAAGCCAGAAACCAATGGCACCTACAGGTGTGGGTTCAATCCGGTGTGACATCGTCACAGTTCCTAGTATCTTAGCTGGGCTGGGAGCGACTGGGAGCATTCTGATTGATCGACGCGTTACAAAATTCGACGCATGCGCACAGTGCTACCGTAGTCTTAGTAAGTATTAGGGTTAGAGTAAGGTTTATAGTTAGAGTTAGGGTTAGGGTTAGGTTTAGGGTTACGACGCCTAAGAACATCGTGAAAAAGCCGGCCCGACATGACCTGGCGCATGCGCAAAGGCGCCAGGATAAAGTAGGAGCCCGGAACTTTGACGATGTGACACCGGCATCTGGGCGTTATGTTTCTCCGAATATTATTTACTTTCGACTCGGGCAACGTCTCGGGGGTTTTCTCCGGGTACTCCGGTTTGCTCCCCCAGCAAAATTTTAAAAATCACAATTAATGTTAGGTTGGTTGGGTTTGGGCGCGCCACAGGTTGCGACTACGCCTTCCCCAGGGGAGGCGGCCCAGAATTTCCCAATAGAAAGAGATTATAAACTGTACCAAAAAAAAAAAAAAAAGATGTGCTGCTGTATTCAATATTACGGCAGCGTTTCAAGGCAGGGAATCTGAGCTCGCACATCGGCTTATTTAGTGAATGTAAAGCGCAACTTTTTTTATTGCAGATTCTCTGCACGGGAACGCCAACGCTGCTGAACACATTTATGCCATTACTGCTGTTTTTAGTCAGCAAGCAGCTCATTGTAAGTCAACATCGCCCATCTCAGCGTGGCTTGTGGTAGAATTCTGCCGATACAGAATTGGGTATGAAAGAGGAGGTCGACAATGGAAAATCAGGGTCTAGGCCGACTACGTCGCTTTTTAAAGATGATGCAAACAAATCAGGGCGGAACATTGAAAATGTACTCAGCATCTCTGCCAGAATCGAACCTGCGAGCCTCCAGACGCGTGAAGTTTACGCTCTAACCGATTAAGCAGTCCTGGTCCAAGGGGTTCAGAGGTAAATAGGAGAGGCACCAAAGAATATGTAACAATTTAATTATGCCTTACCTTCTAAAATCTTTCTCGCCCTGTATGGTTGATATGGAGATAAAACTATTAAAAGTTACGTATTTAATGTAAACAGTGATATTACGTGTCGCGTAATACATGTATCTAGACAGACGTTTTCTGCGGCGCATTACCGTCTGCAATCAAAGCATTTGACTTTTAAAAGTTTCCTTTATTATATTTTTTTCTTTCTTTTACCGTTTTATTCTGCACGGCGATTCATTTGTAGTTGTATCGCAAACAACGTGCTAAATTGTCGACTGCAGTAGATAATGTATGAGCATTTGTTATGCTCAAGAGCGCCATTTTAATGTGCTACTTATTTCTTTTCATTACAATTCTTGATTCAGTTTTATACATTAATCTTTCGACGAGTCAAGTCAGGCAAGCAAACGTAGTCAAGCAACCAGGTGTGTAATACAACCAAAATCTCTGTTGTTTGCTGGTAGTCACACGTAGTTTTGTATAATATAGGCAGGCGCTACATCGTGTTACTGGGTCTCAAAGTTTCTAATCTCATTAGCGAAGCTAAAGATGTTTTATCCAAGATTGCTGGTGTTTCTCAAGTTCGCACAGGAAACATCAATAATGTGGTGATTTGGAATTATATAGTTTACCATGGCAATCAATATTAGCAAAATACTAACTCAAAATATGGAATACGTTTTTTCAAGCCTACTACTGCCTCTTCTTCTCCTTTTTCGGTTGAGCAGTCACAATCAGTACTTTGATTCATTTTTTCCTGCTTAAAAGTTACTACATATTCAAGGTTGTGAATTAAAACTTAGAATGGTAAGCCAATAATACACAACAAAAGGAAAAAAAGAACAGAATGGTGGCCATGGGGAGACGCTCATCTGCCACACGTGGCAAACGTATTCGAGAAAGGTGTCTGGTAAAGAGTAAAAAGGCTTTTCACGTTCAATTAGGCGTGATGGGAACGAAGACAGTGGTAATAAATCAAGCTTCTTTTTCTTTTTAAAAAACTGCAACCACGCAACTTCGAGTATCTTGCCTTTCGATGTATAACTAACTATAAGCAGTCAAGTCAGTTTAAAGAGGATTCCCGGCGTTATGGTTCTAAACTGAATTATAAAACCTCCCACTCGGTTTGTATTAATCGGTATTTTTACAAGTTCTCCAGAGAGCTGTAATAGATTCGAGAAGAATTTTTTTTTCTCAAGAATGTGGGTGCTTTCAAGTTCGCAAAGGAAACCTCCATAACGTGGCAATCGATTCTTAATTATATATTATGGCTACCAATATTTGCAAAATAGCCTACTAATTCAAATATAGAATAAGTTTTGTCATAGACTACTACTACTACTACTACTACTACTACTACTACTACTACTACTACTACTACTACTACTACTGCTACTACTACTACTACTACTACTACTACTACTACTACTACTACTGCTGCTGCTGCTGCTGCTACTATTACTACTACTTCTTCTTTTTCTTCGGTCGAGCAGTCACAATCGGTACTTTGATTCATTTGTTGCTTAAAGGTTACTACGTACATAGTTATGGTTGTGAATGAAATTTGGGGAAAATAACCTAAATAATAATCATTAAAAAGACACACACCAAAAAAGATTGGTCTATGTAAATGTTCACACATGCTTGGCAAACGTGGTATGTAGCAGCAGCAGAGGCGTGTTCACCTGACAGATATAAAAAGGGTGTATCCTGAAATATTTGAAAATTTTAAATTTTAATTTTATTGTTATTTTTTTAGGCCAAGTAAATCATATAGGTTTTATGCGTGTTCTATTCACATTCGTTTCTCCTACCAGCTGAGACAACACACACACACACACACACACACACACACACACACACACACACACACACACACACACACACACACCCACACACACACGCACACACTCACAAATTATTTAAATTATTGAAACAGTAAAGTTTTTATTCTAAGATACTCCGTTGAAGGAAAAATTAGTATAAATCGTGGCAAATTATACACATAAAGAAATAATAATATAAACATTCTCGGGTGCAGCCACTGGTTTGCAAGCTTACATATAGGTTAAACAACAGTCGATCCGTACATAATACAACATGGCGTCGTCCGGTCGTGATCGCATCGTGGTCTGATTCTCCACGTGGTCAGGCAAAGTCGGACTAACAATTCAATTCTATGCATAGCAAATTTCACACACATAATTCAACAATAATATAAATACATCACGATGAAACAGAAGTATGTTCATTTACCTGTTTGACAATGTCAGGCCGTGGCTACTTGATTGAATTCGAATATTCAACAAGCACTGCTGTCAAATCTTCTCAGGAGAGAGATTTCTGCTTGAGTGTACTGTGTACTGCTCAGCGTTTCAACGAAGACTGACGTTCCATTTCTTAGCTTGAATCACCCAGAACTGGTTCTAACTAACCTGGCTGTGTTCCCAGTGGATGAAAACATCTAAGTGGATGTAAAATTCGAAACACCATCGTCCGTAGGCTGCGATGATGTCACTAACTGTGCTTGCATCAAGCTCCAACTGTGTTACGCAGGATCACTTCTGTCGTCTGCTTCATACTAACAGTAACCTTCTAATCTACACTGGCTAAACAAGCAAAAGCTTAAATTGTGCAGGGTAAACAGGTCCTCTTGTTACAGCGTACGTTCATAAAGATAGGAACGAAACAAATTTAACGCAACTGAGCCATTGAGGTACAGTTCAAGTTTCTGAAGTAGTATGTGGTGACTGACGGGATCAAAAGCTGTGAAAAGATCGAGAAAAACAACTCCTTATTCATTGCAGAGAGCCATTTGTCAGTTAAAAGTGCCAGGGCAGTAGCGCAAGAATGGTGACTACGGAAACCAGATTGTAGATGATGAAAAAGGCCAAGATCATCCATGTATTTTGTTAGATGAGTGTGAATATGTCGTTCCAGAATCTTTGAAAGTGTAGACAGCAGAGATATTGGCCGATAGTGATTAAGATCAGAACTGACTTTTGATTTAGGAAGGGGAATAACCTTAGCTTGTTTCCATGTAGTTGGAAATATATTTTTTACAATGCATAAATTGAAGATGTATGTAAGGGAATTAATAATACAAGGCAAAGACATTTTCAAGATCTTATTACTAATTTCATCTGAACCTGCTGATTTTTTATTTTAAAGTTTTGATTTGTATTTAGTAACTTCATTTATAGTAATGAGTGGTATTTTAAAGAATGAAGAGTTACTTGTTTTCTTACAAAATTGTGTAAGACAATCAGAGCAAGAGTACTGTGTATATTTTGAGGAATCCGATTTCAGAACATAATTAGCGACTGAAAGGAAACGGTTGTTGAAGTCATTAGCAGATAAATTGGAAGGAATTTCATGATGATTTGAAGATGAGCCTTTAATAAAAGAATTCAGTGCATGCCAAAGTTAAGAAATGTCTCTTTTATTTTCTATTAGTGTAATAAAGTAGTTTCTTTTGGAAGGGAAGAGAGAGAGAGAGAGACAGAGAGAGAGACAGAGAGAGAGACAGAGAGAGACAGAGAGAGAGACAGAGAGAGAGACAGAGAGAGAGACAGAGAGAGAGAGAGAGAGAGAGAGAGAGAGAGAGAGAGAGAGAGAGAGAGAGAGAGAGAGAGAGAGAGAGAGAGAGAATAAATTCGTGCGCGCTTTCAGAAGTACAGGTTAACATCCAGTGTTAACATCAACGTATTACAATACCAGTGTTAACATCAACGTATCACATTACATATATATAGCTTATATATTCATTGCTCGTTGCATAAATCTACGTGCATAAAATAAATGTCCGCACTGCATTGCCATCAATATTCTGCATTCTCGACAGCGAAGGCACACACTGACAAAGTCATTTAAAGTTCGTCTGAGGTCGAAACCAAAATTGAGATAAACCAGAAAACAAATGTTTAATTCACGCTATAGGGATGTCTGTTTTGCTTAGATAATTATATTCATATATTTGTTGGTGTCTCTTGCGAAATTTGAATCTAAACATTGGGTTTGATATGAGTGTTCTACAGATCGCCTCGTCTGCTAGATGCAATACATAGCTTATCTCCATTAGAAGACTTGTGACCAATATGCGTGGTGGATTATAAAGAGGAGAGTGCAGTGTGCCTGTAGTATCAAATGACGTTTGATGACTGTGTCAAGGACATTTGCTACGTTTTCGAGGAACCGAAGGTCTTTTAAAGCCGTTTACACGCTTATTTGAAAGCTTTCATCTCAATAATATGGCCTAATAAACTATCTAATGTGAAATTTTCCCTAAAAATGAGCTCGATTTAAAACTGTTACTTTAGCCATTTTATTTTCCCCCTCTCGATCTGCTAATGATAGTCACGTGTTGATGGACATCATCGCATCATTGGCTGATGTGTTTCGTGATAGACTTAGTTCTATTTCAGGCGAAAAGCCACATTAAACTGATCACCTTGCAGATAGTTCTCTCGTATTCGTTGTTGTTGTGTGTGTATGTGAGAAAGGCACGTTTTATGTTTGGATGTTCGCTGGTAGAAAATTAAGTAGCCTATCTGTTGCAAAGAGGCTTTAACAAGGTAATTTCAAAAAGACGTTTTTTCATGGCTTGTCCGCAGTGTTTGTGAGTTAGCCGTAGAGTAATATTATTCATGTGTCCACATTATGTGTGGTGTGTTGCGTCACTTAGTGATTCATTTATGAGAACAGTCGCATGATCGTTAACGAATCCTACCTTGACTATTCTCTGTTGATTAAGTCCAGCTTGTATTGTTAGGAGTGGAGGTTTCTAATGCTGTTGTGTGTATGTGTGAGAGGGGAGAGGGTTGGAGGTGTGGGGAAGTGGGAGGCGAGAAGAATGCTGAACAAATGACAAAATCATCGCCGAATTATTGATAGCACTTGACGTCAAAGGGCCAAAGAGTTCGCTCCTGTCTGCTGCTTCGGATGGCGGGTTCTTGCCAGAATATCTCTCTGATTCCCATCTACTGATCTCATTAATCGCTCAAAGAACGCGGCTCTCTGGGAACTACGGACTGACGTAGCGAGAACCCATGGTTTGTTAAATAAAATCTCACATGGCGAAGAAACCAGAGTTGCCTTCGTACTAGTTCTTTGTCTGTTCAGTAAACTTCTTGGTACTATTGATCAATGTTGCGTGACGAATACATTGTTCGTTTTTTTTAGTATACAAGTCTAAAAGCATTATCTGGCCAGTCCTATTTGTTTTGATAATGATCCACAGCAGTCGCTAAGACCCCCAAACTTTGATAAAAAGTAGACCAACGAAGTTAAGAGCAATATAGAAGATGCAGCAGTGGGTCCACAGAAGCTGTTAAACAGGCTAGGGTGTAGAGCATTTTATTCTGTGTGATCCATCATGGCTCATATTCCCCAGAGACTGAGACGAGTACTACATCGTATTATTGATTTGTACACAAACGGTCGGCACTTAAAAACTGACGACTTGCGGTTTTGCCTATATAGTAAGCAGTCGTATAAAATTGTAATGCCTTATCGCTGACGGGACACATACAATTATGCGCCGAGTCACACATTATGCCAGTCACAGAGAGGTCTTTGAATGTCAGAAGGCAATTAAACACTGACCGGATGAGAATAGGTCTTCGGCTTTCTGGCTGTACGCTGAGACCGTTATAGGCTTTAATGAATTGGTTGCTAGAAAGTCGTACATATTTTCTCATCAGCTGCACAGTCACACAGTGTGCTAATACAGGGCATCATTTACCTCTTTGGCGCTACTGACATCAATTATTCAAATGCAGTTGGCGGAGAGTCGGTAGAGAGAGAGAGAGAGAGAGAGAGACAGGCGGTTAATCAAACAGCATTCATAACTCGTAGTCTTCCGCAACCAATTGTTCCTGTTGGCCGATAATCAGGGTCATGGCTAGTCCTATGCGTGCTGAGCTCGTTAACTAGAAATACAAGAAGGAAGAACAATCTGTTTGTGGCCTGGACAAGGATTGTTGTGAATTAAAGGTATAGTGTGGTCAACATTGTTTTTTGCTTTAACGTGTGCTGATTTTGCGGGATTAGAAAAAGAAGAAGAAGAAGAAGAAATTTAACGAATCAAGTTTCATTATGTTACAAACACGTTGGTTCATCATTACAACAGCTCTAAACCCACTCTCTTCCATCTAAGGTCTTCAAATTTGCAATTTTCCATGTAGGGGTTAGGTAGGATGACGCACCAGCCTACTTGTTTGGACACAATTTTTCATTAAGCATCGTCGAGCGAGGTCGCCGTTTGGATGGAAATATGGTTATTAGTTCTTGCATGCAACCACTGAACGACACTAAAGATTGAAGCAAGCGCCCAGCACACCCCAGTCTACTGGCACCTGTTTTGTTCAGAACCAGGAAAGATAAAGGCAGCGAAGGAGAGGGCAGATGGGCATCGCCGTCACAAAGCTGACCGTGAGAAAAGGGAAGTTTTAGACCCCTATTTCTCCAACGACCGAAAGGTTACGGGAACACCACTTCCTTTTCTACCATGTGGGTGGGTGGGAAGTATGGAAAGAACGAACGGCAAAAGGCATGACGCTGTTTGAACCAGCGATTTCAAGACCCAAGGGACAGATCTCTCTCACTTGCATTGTTTCCATTCTGCACGTGTCTGCTCTGTCTGAGTAAAGAGACAGCTGAAGTTTACCTAGTATTGGTTAAAGGTTATAGACAATAGATCAAACATGAACACTGATGAGGGGGGCGGGGTGAGAGAGAGGAAAAAAAGAAGAAAGACAAATGGGAATGTAAAAAAAAAAAAAAAAAAAAAAAAAAAAAAAAAAGGAAACAGAATATTTTTCAAATAGTTTTTTCACTGACTTGAAATATTGAATCGATATAATTCAAAATAACTCAAAGACATTTGTCCAGCAGTTGCGGCGGAGGGTCTGAGGGGGAAAGTGGGAAGGGGACTACCGGAATATTCTTTCGCTAGAACTGGTTAGCTTTTCAACAATCGTATACCCAAAACTGACTGGTAAAATTTCTAGCGCCATTACTAAAATTGTCTTCGTTTGGTTATGAATTATCACGCGGAGAAATAACAACATAACATTTGCTTTTGAAATCTGAGCCATGATTTTTGGCTTGGCTACATTTTGTTGCAAAGGAATATTGCTCGGACGCCGTATAGGGATGTGAGCGGAGTGGAGTGTTGTCTGCATATTTTAGTTAGCAGGGAGAGGGACGCTATTCAGAGAGATACTGGCGCCTGTGGAATATTGTTATTTTCATCGAAAAGCTTGTTTACTAGTCCAGGAAATGTAGTCAGAACAGTTCTAGTGCTGACCAGAGATTTAGTACTGCAGTGGTGTCTGCCTGTGCTCAGTATAGGTACTGATTATAAAGATACACGATGATGAAGAAAGCAAGATGTAAATGTATTTACTACACACACATAACTAATCATGGAAAATTATTTATAGACGAGATTATGCGTAATGTGTATGATAGTATATGAAATTATAGGGAAGATTCTCGCTAGGTAGGCAGTGACATCATCCAGCTGACCTATATCCGTCACCCCCGCGCGAAGGCGCTAAGGTATCACAAGATATCGCGCGCTTTAGTTGACCACAGCATGAAGATAGGTCAGGCTGTGTTAGAATCTCACCCGAGAAGGACGCACACGCTGAAAGATCTCTCGCAGAAGACTACGCAGGTGGTGGGTGAAATTCATTCATCGCAGTATAGCCATAGCCTGACATTGTCTAAAAGGTAAATGATCGATCTTTTGTTTCAGAGCGATTTATTGATATTATTGTTGGATTATGCTTGTGAAATCTTGCCATGTTTTATAATTGTGAATGTTAGTAAAGCTTTGCTTGACCACGTGGCTGACCCACGCAACCAGTTTTTGAGACCACGAGATAGCCCCACTGACCAACTGTTGTTTCTCCTATTTGTATTATTGCAGACCAGTGGCTGTGCTGGATAAAGTGTATATTATTAATGACTTCTCCCTGTGTTTAGTTTAGCCATGATGTATATATATAGAAATTATGTTGGAGATTCCAGTGGACCACGGACTTAGAAGATTGTTCGTCTCTTATCTGTATAAGTGGATGCGATCTCAACTGGGGGCTGTGTTTCTGTGTAAACAAGGCATTGCAGAAACTCGTCTTATGTTTTGCAGACGAGCAGGCTTGGTCCGCGGCAGGGGTTAGACCCCACAGAGAGTCAACCCTGAAACGCGGCCTGCACTTGAGCATCGAGCACTGAGCTCAGATAGATCAGTAGTCAACAAACAAGACAAGGAGACAGCTACACCGCACCTCAACGGTACAGCTAAGTGCTCTAGAAGAAGTGAAGGGGCGAACGTATGTGACTTAGGTACGAGACTATTGAGGTCACCGAGGGTTTTCTCCGGGCACTCCGGTTTCCTCCCTCCCTTCAATAATGGTACAGGATGCAGTCAATATAAAAAAAATTTCAAAAATAAAAATTCGATTTTCTTCCGTCTTCTAATAGCGATCTCCCTGCCTTTACACCACCTATTTGAGTGATGTATGTGTATTTGGTGTGTGTGAGGGTAAATGAGGCAGGTGAGCGTGTATGTTGGTATAGATCGCCGCGCTTTGAGCATTGGGGAAAGGCGCGTACATAGTATCCTGTATTATTATTATTATTAAGTGCACTAACACTGATCTATAGGGACTGTGCGATAGTCCACTCTTCCTGGAAAAGAACATTAGGCAAAAACAGAACAAAGCCCAAGGATGACTCAGTAGCAAATATCGAGAACAGTCGCAGAATAGATCCAGCAAAGATCTACCCATTCTACGAACCACTCGAAGTGACTTTTGGACTGTTAAGTTAATCCTAGTTATATTACGTTTGGGACATTTACGTTAATGTAGTGATTAGAATTAGATATAGAGTAGAGGAAATAAATGTGTGATATTTACTGTTAACAAGTGGCTGGACTACCTATGTTTCATAGCCGTGCGAGAGCTAGTGTGACAGTAAATCTTTTACACGTTTCTCCCTATCTCTGTACCCCTATCCGCACACAGACCGGACAAAACATATAAATGTATTAAGATTAGTCATAGGGCGATCTAACTAGCCGATCTCCGCAGACGAAAGACGATTAAGTAATAGCATTGCATTGTGCAGAGCCCAGCAACAATAGAACCCACCGTCACAAACATCATCTACTTTTGTTCACTGTAATTAATTTAAATTATATTATCTTAATGTTGTGTTAATGTGTATATTATAATTAAAGATTTCTAATTTTTATAGATGTGAATAGACGTTAAATTAAATAAATAAAATGAAATGAGTCACACATCCATTATCGATTTTATCGTGAACAGATGAGTTGACATTAGACTTATGGTGCATCATCATCATCATCATCATCATCATCATCATCATCATCATCATCATCATCATCATCATCATCATCATCATCATCATCATCATCATCATCATTTTCTTGTGCTTCTTGTTCTTCTTGTTCTTCTTGTTCTTCTTCTTCTTCTTCTTCTTCTTCTTCTCCTCCTCCTGCAGTTATCCTTCTTTTTCGCATCCTTCTTCTTCGGACCCTTATGGGGCTTTAAAACGAGAAGAAATCAGGATATTACTAGGTTGCTTTTGATCGATAGCAGTATGTAGAGGGCACAGATGAACGATGAACTTTTTAAAACTCAGAAACCATTAAAACCTTGTATTATTCATCTTTATTGGATTTCATTACACGCTGAAAGTGAATCCTCGATGACAAAGCGGTAGATAGTGTATAGTCCTATGTATCATAGATAGGCATTATACACGCTGAAAGTGGATCCTCCATAGCAAAGCTGTAGCTAGCGAACATATGTATCATATATAGAAAGGGTGGGGGAATCAGACTGTGAAATTTGGAGAAACGAGTCCGTCGCTAAAACGGTTCATTGCCAAACTGCGTTAGAACGAACCTATAAGCTTAATAGCTTCACTTAGATCGAAAATTGCAGTCCTGTAACGGGAAAGACATTGATATAGGCCTATTTTATTACATATGCGGAATTTTCACCTATCATAGGCCTACATTGTTTCCATCTAAGGGAAGTATTTTGCATGTTCGCGGATTCGTTTACATAGTCTGATCCCAGTCTTTCTATACCTACGAGACATAGATACGCTATCTACCGCTTTTCAATCGAGGATCCACTTTCAGCGTGTAATGCCTCTGTGATTTAATTGAAGAAAAGCTCGCATAAAACAGCTGGCAGGAAACTAGCTCGCATTTTTTTTTCTTAAACTATGGAGTTTGTCTTCATACTTACTATTAAGTTTGTATTCTGACTACTGCAACACACACACACACACACCCACACACACCCGCACACACCCAGACACACCCACACACACACACCCATACACACACCCACACGCACACACACAATTAATGTATAAAGATAATAACATTCAACAACGTCTCCAATGTACGCGCCAAATTACTCTCAATCTCCATATTCCGTATTCGCCCATGACGTACCGGCTTAGAACTGGTGTAAACTACTAGAGATGTTATTACTCAGTCGGTTTGTCAGTTAGTAGATCTACAATCATTAAATGTACTGTATATTTGAAAGGTAGTGGTTTAATTAAGTTGAGAGATTAATTCTGTTTTCACTTCAGTCAACGCACCTTGATTTTATGTTAATCAAACTTGCGCGCCTGTTGGTTTTCCTATTGAATTATGCAATAGTATAATAATAATAATAATAATAATAATAATAATAATAATAATAATAATAATAATAATAATAATAATAATAATAATAATAATTATTATTATTATTATTATTATTATTATTATTATTATTATTATTATTATTATTATTTTGGAATGCTCCCACACTTTCTGATTGATCCTCTTTTAATAACCTTTCGGGCCCTGCTAGCCACTGTGTGCAGTGCACACAGAGACACAGAAAGAGCGATTTGCTTTGCGGTCCAGTGTTAATGAAGTAATTAGCATGCTGTATTGATGTACTATACCACCCCCATGGCTGCCAGAGCATTAGCAATCAACAGAAGAAAGAAGAACAAACTGTTTAACACTGTCCATTTGCCATTTCAGTGCCCGCAGAGTTTTTAGGCCTACCATTCTGCTGCCTGGACGATATCGACAGCTCGGTATTCTATGTTATTTTACATGATTTTCCCCAGAACTGTCTAGTTTACACCAACACACCGCCTTTGGGAGTTAGTTGGGTCCTGGTTTAGCCTACAGCCAGGAAGTCGCTACCATCTTGTGATCGATGTGTCAGCCTCACAGGTTAGGTTTCTGGATGAATGTTGGTCTTTGACATTCTAGAGCTTAAACCCTGCCAGAGGTACTATAATCAGTCACAGTGTACACCTCTACTAACACGAAACATCAAAAACGACTTTATATCTATTGCACATATCTATTAACCCTGTTGCACAAAAGAAAGTGGATTTATCTGGATGTGAGGATCATCATCATCATCGTCATCATCATCATCATCATCATCATCATCATCATCATCATCATCATCATCATCATCATCATCATCATCATCATCATCATGAGCAGCTGCAGCTTTTTGTTGTTGTTATTGTTTTTTTTTTTTTTAAGTGGCAGCGTGTGAAAGTAAACACCCTCCTGTGCCCGATTGGGCATGAAACCGCAGATAGGAAGATGAAATAACCACATACTGGGACCTAATTATTGCGTTGAGCCCTGCCGTTGTGGAAATGAGCCTTGTTTGCAGTGTCCAAGTAGGTTTGCGTTCCAGCCATCTTATTGACATGTTTGATGAAACTTTCTGTATCTGGGAGTTTCGAGAGTCTTTGTGAAATCTAGGCCTTTCAGTTAAGATTGAAATGCAACTGCGTCGATGTGGAATATGTCTCCGTCTACATAATTCAGAATACAGAATTCTGTATTGTCCCCACAAACACCTGCAATGAAATTCTTCGTGCAGTGTCCATCTGCATATAAAACCTCAAAGCAATGAGATTGCAACATCAACACAAAACTAAAAATAATGATGATGTTGTGATTAAGATCCGTCGACAATGACACTATCTCACAAACACACACACACACACACACGCACACCTACACCCACACACACCCCCACACACACTCTCACACATTACATTACATTACATTATTATTGCTTTAGGTCCAGCAGACTCTTCCGAGCCAAATCAGGACCGGACAACCCCCGATCCGCATAAAAGATCTGCTGAAACAACCCTAGTAGTAAAACCGAAAGCTCTCCACCAGCCAGTCACTTTTCAATAAAGACATCCCACGCAGGGGACGGCTGAGGCTTCACCCCAACTTATCGAACCCCCGTTTACAAAAACAAAATAGAATACAAACATCATTATAAATTATCAACAAAACACATACATATAAAATGCCTACATTGCTAAATAATAACATCATAGGAAGCCCTAGTGACCACCTGGCAGAAAGCGTCCAATATTCCCAAGCTGATCCAACAGACCTCATACACAAATAAGGAGTCTTATCCCGGAAGAGTTTTCAAGAAAAAAGGTAGGAGACTGGGCTAGCGAAGAAGACGATAGTATAGCAGATTGATAGAACAGAGCAGGAATGAGAAAGAGCAAATGAGAAAGACAGCGACAGTGGGAATTTAAAGCACTAAATTTCCAGAAAGTTGGGATACTATTTATACTGAAACCCCCGGCACCCCAACGGGGGACACACTCTCACACACACACATATGTATGTATGGGTATATATGCATGACGTGGCACTCAAAGCTAACAATGTATGTGAAAAAGGAAGCACGGCCTACAGCCACCTCTATCATCTCAAAGTTTCCAAATGGGCGTCTTAAACTGCGATGGCCGCCGGGGTTCAAGGCCACCGCCATTGCCAGAAGGCTATTGCTAGGATGTTACCAAGGAGGTAAGAATGCTATTGTGACTGAGATGACTGAGATTACTGGAGTATTTATTGGGGTTGTACAAGAAAAAAAAAGTATAGTATGCAGATAGAATGGAACGGTGCCATGCGTTAATACCGCGATAGCAAGAATTATACACAACTTTCGTGGAAGTACAGTTTTCAGCCATCGCACGGACTGAGCCAAAACAAGAGATAGCAGCAGTAAGTGGGTCAATGCATTCCTTTACACTGTATCATTACAGATTGATGTTTTGCTTTCTAAAAACCCATTGTTATTGTGCAGTGTTTCACTCTAAATTAATTTGTGAGATTCAGGATACAAAAAAAATAATTATACTATTTAAAAACTAGGCTATAATAATTATTATTAGTCGCATGATCACAAATTAAAGTCTGAATTACATTTCAGTAGCATAATATCTCAATAGTCTCTCTCTTTCTCTCTCTCTCTCCCACCTCTCTGTCTTTTTTCTTCTCTAATATACTTCTGTCAACCTAAATCTAATTCTCTCATTCATCAAGTCTTCTGTATTAGTAATGTAAATTTCCTCACCCCATTCCATTTAAATAAATACATTATAAAATATAATGTGTGCCTTAGAATGAGTTGCATTATAAAATAAAATATTATTTCAAAGTTATAACAAATTACATTAAAAGCAAACCAATAAATTTACATTAGCATTATAATGGACACATTTACATAATAAAATAATATTGACTTCCAGCATAGTATAATAGGATCAATCGTTTCATATTTCAATTTGCATTCCTAACATTTACTCATTTCAAATTAGGACAAAATATTATTACACATTATTAGTAAATTTATTTATGTATATCATTTATTAACACTGGCATATAATTATAATACATAATTTTATTATTTGGGTGTTTTATATTACACATAATTTTAAATTATTCATTATTGCATAAATTATGCTGATTTTGTACACTAATACAGTAATAGATAAAACCATATGAAACATTAAAAGTAAAACAATAATACTAATAAGTTTGTATATTTAACATTTGTTAAAACAGCCATTAAATAATTCACAATGCTTAGGTTTAGGCTATATATCACTGTCACCTCCACCCCCAGAATTATTATCCCCCCTTAGCCACCTACACATAACCTGATTTCTGACCCACTGTCTTTTGTTGATGACAGACTTTGGTTTGAATGAACAGTGCGCTAACCTATTGAGCAAGTCACTGCATCTGAGCGGACCTCCGGCCTCCTTGTCGTAGGGAGGAAAGAAGTCTCTGAATCGAGAGGTTTCGGGCCCGCAGGTAGATTAGGCGCCCTGTGTTGCGCCTCGACGCACACCAGCGACAGTATCATGCAGCGAGTGAGATACACCTGCTTGAATCTTGCTGATCTTCCTCAGCGCTACCCTGCTGTAGGTCTCTCTCTGGTTTGCCTTCTTGCAGCAGACGTCGATGTTTGCAGACCAGTCTAGCCGGTCCTGATTTGGCTCGGAAGAGTCCGCTGGACCTAAAGCAACAATCAATCAATCAATCAAAAAAGACCAGTCTAGCTTGTTGCAGATCACCGTGCCAAGGTACTTATACCTGTCGACCATCCGGACTGCTTCGCTACTGATGGTGAGTGGCTTGATGTGGAAGTCAATCACCATCTCCTCCGTCTTGGTAACGTTAAGCTCCAGGTAGTTTCTGTCGCACCACTTCACCAGCCCATCCAAACCCAACCTGTATATCGTCTCGTCGATGTTCACCAATCCTGAAAGGGATGTGTCATCTGCAACTTGACCTGGATGTTGCTGGGGTCAGTCGAGCGACAGTTGACGGTGTACGTGGTGAACAGTACTGGAGATAGCACGCATCCTTGATGGGTCCCAATGTTTGTCACCAGCACAGAGGATATGGTAGTGCCAATCCTGACTCGCTGTGGACGCTCTGTCATAGAACTGTGGAATCCACCTTATCAAGGTCGGGCTGACATCCATGGCCAGGATCTTCTGCGTGAGGAGTTGTGGCTGCAGGGTGTTGAACGCGCTGGAAAATCCAAGAAAAGGAAGCGCGCATAGGTTCCAGACCTATTAAGGTATTGGCACAGGTGGTGAAGCAGTGTCAGGATAGCATCCTCTGTGCCACAGCCCTCAGAGTAGACAAACTGCATTGGATCCTGGTGACTCGTCGTTTCTTCTCTGAGATGTCTCAGCGCAATCCTCTCGAAACACTTCATTGAATGGAAGTGAGTGCCACAGGTCGTTTAGTTGGACGGGTGATCTCTTCTTTAGCCCGGGATTATAGTTGAGGTATTCCACAGTTGCGGTACGTGGTCTTCATCAAAGTAGCGCGGAAAGAGACTGGTGAAGACAAGAGACAGCACATCACAGCACAACTTCAGTGTCCTACCGCTGATTCGGTCAGGACCTGCTGCATTTCGTGAATTCAAGCCCTTACAGATTTTGCGAACCTCTGCTTCCGGGGCGGGGATGGACATACTGCTGCGGAGTTGAGTCTTGGACAAGTCATACTTGTCGAAGCGTGTATAAAAGACATTAAGATCATTGGCTAATTTCTCATTATCTTCATTCAGCAAATCACCCCGCTGCAATTTGTAGTCGGTGATGGTCGAAATGTTTTTTTCCAATACTGCCTAGAGTTGCACTGCCGAAAGTTATCTTCAAGCTTGGACGATTTTTTTTTCTCCGCCTTGATTTTTCTGTTGATCCTTTTCTGGATTTCACGCATGCCTTCCCTATCTCCATCCTGGAGCACAACGTGCCTGTCCCTCAGCAGCTGTCTCAGCTCGGCTGTGACCCAGGGATTACTGTTTGGGTAAACTTCTACTTCCTTCGTCTCCACCAACAGATCCACACAAAATTTAATGTAGTCTGAGACAACACTGGTGGCCTCATCAAGGGAGCTGTCGTCCTCTAAAAAACATCCCAGTCGGTGCAGGCAACGCACCCGTTGAGGATCTCCACCGACTCTGGACTCCAGACCTTGATTGCCTGGACTGCAGGCTTGGAGCGTTTTAACTTTTGTTTGTAGATGGGGATGAGCTACACCATGCTATGGACAGATCGGCCCAGGTTGGGAAGCGCACGAGACTTGAAGGCTTTCTTGATGTTGCCATAACAGAGATCAAGGGTGTTGTCACCGCAGGTGGGGTAGGTCACATACTGCTTGAAGGTTGGCAGCACACGGTTCAGCTGCAGATAGTTAAAGTACTCCAGAATGAAGGATGGTGCATCTGGAGAAGGAGACTAGAGAGAATTAGCTACACCACTGAGTTTGTGGGCTGTAGTCTTTGTGTTGGTCCGAGGGTGGACATAGACAACTGGGATGAAGAGCGCGGCAGGTAGAATGGCCGAAGTGCAACTGTCAGCAATGTCCTCAAACTGTCCTCATGACAGAAGGACTCTCAAATCGTCACGTTGGTGCACCAGCGAGTGTTTACCGTGATGCAGACACGAGTCTTCCCAGTGACTTGGACACTTCTGTCATAGCTGTGCACAGAGACGCCTGAAATGCTGGGGTCATGGACGTCTTCTTTCAACCAGGTCTCAGAGAATCACAAAATGTTCGCGTCTCTGAACTCACGCATGTACTTGCAACCGGCATACAGTTCATCAGTCTTGTTACCCAGAGACTGTGCATGTGCATTACCTAAGACAATTTCTCTCGGCCTCAGTTCTTTCAGGACAAGGTCACGCAAAAAGGAAAGGTCAATGGCTGCAATGGAACTGGAACCTCTACAGTCGATCAGAATCTTTCGTGTATACCGAGCCATGCAGGGGGGAGGAGGGCGCATATGAACAAATATGGCGGCGCATGTAAACGAATATGGCGTCAGAGATCAAACCCGGTTAAAAAAACTCAATATAATACGTCTGAGACTGTCAATTATTTGGTCATACAGCCAACGTAGAATTCACTGCAACAGTCTTACATAAATGTCTCCCAGCTTTCAAGCCGCATATTAATCTACCAACATTTAAAACTCTAAATTAAGCGCAGAGATCAGAGTGGACACTACTCCACGCACGCGAGTTGCGCCCCCTATTTTTTCTGTTTATCTGTCTGTCTGTCTGTCTCTCTCTCTGTCTCTCTCTCTCTCTCTCTCTCTCTCTCTCTCTCTCTCTCTCTCTCTCTCTCTCTCTCTCTCTCTCTCTCTCTCTCTCTCTCTGAGTGAGCCACAAACAGCATAGGATTGGAATATTAAAGCTCTCACAGCATAAAATATTTGAAGTGTTGCTATTGCCTTTGTTTCTCTCTTTCTTCTATCTTGTCTCCCTTTTTGTATTTCAAGACTTATCTGGAAATACTTTGAAACTGTCGGGCTGGGAGCGGAGGTAAGGGTGTGGTTGGGGAGAATCAGAATTAGCCAAATATTGGTATGTCGGTGGGTTCGTCGTCTGTCGGTCTGTTGAAAGCTATATCTCAAGAACCACTGAACGGATTTTGACCAAACTTCATAGGAACATTACCTAGGTGTGACTTGCTTCCCGTGTCATCAAATTTGCTATGTTGCAAAGGTCAAGGTCACTCGAGCCTTTTGTTTGTTGTTTTGTTTTGTTTAACACGTTTTCCTTAAAAGGCTAAAGCGATTTTGTTGAGTTTTGTTATACAGGTACTTTAACATTGGCCATCCTCCAGTAGCAGCCCGGTTTTTGATCAGTCGCTCCGAATGTCACTTTTTTGTTGTTGTTCAAAACACACTCTTTGCCCTATCTGAAAAATGACTGAAGTGAAATTCATAATTGTTAATTTGCGGATTTGTGGATACTTTATCTATTGCTCAGCATATTAGACCATTCATAGTTGTGCATTCTCAGAGATCAAGATCGTTGTGTTCATCCCCGTTGGAATGTCGGGGTTTTCTGTATAAATAGTATCCCCCACTTTGTGGAAATTTGTGTGCTTTAAATGACCACTGTTTCTGTCATTCTCGTGTGTTCTTTCTCGTTCCTAATCTGCTCTGTCAATCTACTATCTTCTATCTTCTTTGCTAGACCAGTCATCTATTTTTTTTTCTGGAAAACTCTCCCATAATCCTCGTCTGTGTATGGGGTCTGTTTGGTCATTTGGGGATATTGGACGCTTTCTTCCAAATGGTAACTTTTATGGTATTATTATTTAATGATTTAGGCATTTTATATGCATGTGTTTTGTAAATATTGTATAATGATGTTTATATTCTATTTTATTTTTGTAAATGGGGCGGGGATAAATTAGAGTACAGCCTCAGCGCCCTCTGCATGGGATGCCTTTATTGTAAAGTGACCTGCGAGTGGAGTACCTTCGGTGTTACCATTAGGGTTGTTTCAGCATATCTTTTATACGGATCGTGTAGGACGGTGAGGGAGGGGTGGGGGGGGGAGGTGAGTCCTCTTTCAACCAAGGTGTGGTCCTGATTCGGCTCTTTGCAGTCCGCTGGACCCTATAAATAATAACTAACTACTCGTCATTTTCCAAACGCGTTTCGCTCTGATTCTAAAAATTGACTCAGTTGACTTTGATTCCCCCCCCCCCCCCCCCCCCCAGATAATTCAGATAGTGGCCTATAATTTCATGTTTTTCTTTTGCTTCGTTAGGATAAAGCCGAATCACAACACCGCCCCCGCTTTTGAAAATTCTTATTTTTCGGCTTTGTGTGTATGTCTGGAAATATATTTGAATTTCTATCAATCTTATTTTTTTCTTAATTGCGTAGCATATTTTTTCGGTTCACAAATCGATATTTCAGCATTAAGTTTTTATTATTTTATATTTAAGCACCTTTCTCCTTTTGTTCTTGGATTTCTATCCATCTTTCTGCATGGCACGAGGCAATAAGTAATGCTTTTCCTTGCATTTTAGCCCTAAACAGTACAGTCGTTTTTTTCTTTCCCCCAAGCGTTTATTCCCGGTTCGATTCATCAGTGTTGTGCATATTCGAGTCTTTTGAATTGGTCGCTGTTTGTCGTAATTAGTACGGGCAGATGTTACTGATGTTCATATTTGGCAGCAGCAACTATACCGTATAATAAAACCGCCTTTTTGACGAGGAATAATGACCTTTCCAGACGAGCAACCTGTCTGTGGCTCTCATGGCGTGACCTTTTCTGATATGGCGGAGATTTTAGGAGATGACGAGAGAACCTCAACCTGTTTGATATGTGCTTGTTTCCAAATTACGATATTTCACTCCTACTGAATTGGGAAAGTCAAAACAATGTTTAGCAAATGAATGACTGAATGGAAGAGTGAACAAACAATTCCACACAGAAAGCTTGATCACAGAGCTGAGTAACACAGAGTTGATGATCGAAAGAATTTTTTTCTGCAAGGGCAAACTGACCTTTTCTGTGGTCGAGACATTCCAATGCTAAAAGGCGAACGCCAAGAGGGATGTTCCTGTTCCCCACTAAAGCTATGTTGTGGTTAGTTACGCGTAGGACGTATGTAATGTTTATTGTGTAGTGAACGATTATTAAAGCGTGTTTTCCGCTCCACTCGTGACAACAGCAAAAAAAACACACCACCGCCTAGGGGTATTCGCTACGAGAGAGAGACAGACAGACTGAGAGAGAGAGAGAGACATAAAGACAGAAAGAGAGAGAGAGACAGAGAAAGAAACAGAGACAGAGAGAAAGACAGAAAGAGATCTCGTTATTTAATTTTTTTTTAAATCAAATTCATGACGTTATATTATGTCAAGAGGGAGAGTTTTAAAAACTAAATAACATTTTAAAAATCTACCATTAGCATTATAATTTTTGACTCGTATGCATAGCAATATGAGTCTGTGTACTCAGCTCCCCCCCCCTTCCCCATCTCCTCTCCTTTCGCCCCTCTCCTTAAAAAAATTCAAAATGTGTGCAAATATGTGCGAGATGAATCATAAATAGTCCGTAACATAACATCGTATGTCTGTCTGTGCGCCCTTTGTCTGTGCAAAACTTTAAAGTGGCTACGTACTCAGAACCTATTTCAACTATCACAACCAAACTTGGTAAGATGGTGTATACCAATGAGATCTCATAAATGATCAGTGAATGAATAACTTCACTTCAAGTCATCGTCACAGGGTCAGTCAAAAAATGAAAATGTTTTAAATATTTCAAAAATTTCAATTTTTTTGTAAGTTATTAATATTGAATTTATTATTATTTGATGCATGATAGCTATCAACGAGACACACATACTTTACAAATTGGGTCAACATCACTCCATGGTTAAGGTCAAGGTCACTGGGGCTGTCCAAAGTCGGTTAATATAGGCACTTTGAAGTGACCTTGATCCTAAACTATGAGAGATATAAAGTCCAAACTTTTTGTATTTAGAGATGATAGAATGATCTTTCATATGTTTCCGTTTTTACGTTGATCTTGAATGTCAAAGTTATTTTAGGCCTTGCAAAAACATACAACACATAGGTCATCGTACACTAGACTGGCTGTTAATTTAACCCATAGTATGCAACAACATTGGGTTATTTGATTAGACATGCATGAGATTTCACGTGAGGGTTAAGGTCATCCCAAGGTCAACTTTATTTTGGCATAATACAACTTTTGCTGTAATTTATTTGATAGTACATGAGTGTATTTGGAGCCGGAGGTCAAGGTCATCTCAAGGTCAAGATTATAGAAAGTTCAAAGGCAGTATTACTTTGCATTTTAATGCCACCGTTTCATTTTGTTTTTCCTGGGCACTTATTTTCATGTTAAATATTGCGAATTCGATAAGGAGCATGTGAGTCATATGGGCTTTTTCCTTCTAGTTTTTCATAACATGAGAAAACAAGATGGGAAACCATTCAATGCATTAACCGACACCCACACACATTTACATATCTAACGATCTGTGCTCCAAAGTGCTATGAAATGCCTGTCTTTATCAAAGAATTGAACCCAGGGACCCGGACCTTTGAGATAGAGCAATTACGATGGCACATGAAGCTAGTCACTAACCATGGTAATGATACTATGAAGTTTGAACAACATCGGTCTTATGGTTCTGGAGAAATGGCGTGCAGCGGAACGATCGACAGCCCCATTGACTGATAGGCAAGTCTGGAAACTCAAATAATTGACTTAAAAAGTAAAAATCTTCAGTGACTTATACGAATCAGCTTTAATTGACGAAAAGAGAAATATAGTAATAATCAGGAATAATTGCCTACAATTTTCTTAGGAGTAGTATTGCCACTAATTGGAGGTGCTTAGGATCGGGAATCATAATTATTTTATGTTGCTGGAGTAATTATTAATTTGCTTGACATTTTATCTGCGGAAAACTCGTCCTACTGGAGTTTGTATTATTGATTGTGCGCGTTGTGTCTGTGCTTTTAACAAAATGTTGTTTTTTTAAATGTGATCTTTATTTGTTTAAAATATTTTTTTAACTTTTTTTTTCTTTGTGCTGTTATTGAAACGAGATAAATAAACGTGTATTATTTTGTAGTGTTGTACAGTATTGTAAGATACGAATAGTGCATGATGTATTGTATTACATTATATTTTATTGTAAGAAATACGTATTGTACTGAATTTGTATTGCATGGAATGATAATCGTATGGTATGGTATTCATACTCACACAAAGAAGAACGTTTGCCTTTGCCTTTATTCTTAATGGAGAGTGAGTGATCGTTTCTGTGCTGAATGAGGCTGAAAATCCTGGGTAGGATCCTTGATTTTCTTGGTGGAAGGTGAAAGACTGGTAGGATCTCGGCGGCTTTGGCAAGGGAGAAAAGCTTTTTTCTTGCAGTAATGTGGATCTTGAGGAAGAGATCATCGGGTCGATGCTGGGCCTCTTGGTGCCAGGCAGCCTTTTCTCCAAAGAAGGACAGGGATTAAGGATAAGAGTTCTATGGCAGTGCAGATTCTGTAGGACTGCACCCGGGGAAAAAACCAGAACGAGACGATGGCGTCGTAGTCACAGAAGGTAGAGGTAAGGGTAGGTTGGATAGAAGAGTTGCAGAGATTTGGGGGTAAGAATTCTCAGAAGGTATGTGATACCCTGCACATCCCTCTTTCGGGATAGCCAGAAGCTATAGCTAGCAAAGATTTACTACTTCTTCGCACTAGGCTCAATAGGCTTAGCTGTCGCACACGGTGTTTGCAGTGTTTATACTCCCATTTCTTTTGTTTTGTGCCTCGAGACGCTCTGTATGCTTTAGTAGTTCCCCTGAGAATGATAAAGTCTGAATTGGGCTTGGTGATAAAGGCATCCAGAATAGCTAGTAAGTCCCGGAAATTGACTTATTTAGAAATGGAGGATAATAATGAATGAAGTCTTATTTAGAGAAAGGAGCGTCCATGAGGATGGGATGAACTAAATCTAGCTAGAATTACTTATTTAGAACATGGGAAGAGTGACGTAGATTATTGAACTGCAATCAAAAATGTAGGCAGGACAGATATTGATGTTTTGGAACAAAAATTGCGCAAAAAAGTTCATTTGATATTTAGAAAAAAGTGATGATGTGAATTCTTATATAACTGATAGAAGGAGAAGAACACCAGAAGACCATTTAAAAGAAGAAAACAATAAAGGAGGTAAATATCTAGAAGATATCAAGCCGGTCGTCATTGCATGATTAACATTAGGATGAATCAGTTTAGGTAATGTCTGAAGCATTGGAACCATATCCTATCAGGCCAAGAATGTTATTTTATTTATCTGAACTAAAATGTATTTCATAAGTATGGATATAAAAATGTAGAATGAAATATTTCCAACATCCACGCACGCACGCACACACAAACACACACAATCACGCGCGCGCTTTTGAATATTTATGTCTATTTTCAAAGAAATTCTGGCGCCAATTTGGGTTTGGGAGGGGATGGGAGGGCGAGTGGGAGGGATTCTGTCGTCCAATTGGGTTTGGGAGAAGAAGAGGGAGGGGAGGGGGGGGGGATTTGAGGGACTTTGAAAATTGACGTCTTATGCGCACTTAACAAGTAAAAATTACACAAGTCTTCACGGAGGGTCATCTTTGGCATGTTTGTTATTATTTACTCAAAATTAGTCTTGAGGTCTAGTTTAAATTAAATTTGACAAAAAGCTGATTAAATGTTTCATTAACGCTGATGTACTTATATTTTCGTACGTGTTTTGTGTCTCATGTTTGCCAAATTTCAATCTAAACGTCGTCTGCCATAAGCAGTATGGCTGAGCTCCTTTAGAATGGCTATACAGGCGCACACGCGTTAAGTTAGCAGAGCGGAGGATGCATGTACTGACAGCTTTGGCTTAGTGGAGTAGTAGCTTGGGGGACTTTTAGTAGTAACAACTTCATATGTTGTTATATGATGGGCACGAGAAAGCAAAAAAATGCAAATGTAGCGGAAAGGGAGGCGATTGGTTGAGGCTTGGGAGAGAAATTGTCTACCTTGACTTTCTTGGTTAGACTAACCTTGGGTGGCTCCTGCTTTGCAGAATCCTTTGGGTATGCCATTGGGTTACGCAGGACAAGGTGACACGACATTTGTTCTCCCCGGCTGACCATTCGCCTGCTGCTTTTGGTGGCGAGCGGGACCACATTGTCGGCAGGCATTTTATGCAGGTCGGTGGCAGCGACCTTGCAGTAGAGTGCGTGGCACTAGTAGCCGGCAACCCGGTACTCGCAACCACGCTTCACCGCCTTGCAGGGCAAATATTTTTATGTCCATCTTTTGAGTGGCAAAAAGAAAATAACAGCTCGGGTGGAGTAATGTTCTCAAGGTCGTGGCCGAGAGATGGGAATCAAATACTCCGCTCGGCCACAAGTGGTGCAACGACCGGGAAAAGGATGATGCTGGACCGTGGTGTGGACTGACTGGGCGTAGTCAGTGTCGGTTCCAGACATACCTGTTGCGAACGGGGAAACCATGGGGACATTGACCCATTTGAGCTGTGGGATCTGTAGCGGAAAGGGAGGCGACTGGTGGAGGCTTGAGAGAGAAATTGTCTGCCTTGACTTTCTTGGTTAGACTAGCCTTGAGTGGCTCCTGCTTTGCAGAATCCTTTGGGTATGCCATTGGGTTACGCAGGACAAGGCGACACGACATTTGTTCTCCCCGGCTGACCATTCGCCTGCTGCTTTTGGTGGCGAGCGGGACCACATTGTCGGCAGGCATTTTATGCATGTCGGTGGCAGCGACCTTACAGTAGAGTGCGTGGCACTAGTAGCCGGCAACCCGGTACTCGCAACCACGCTTCACCGCCTTGCAGGGCAAATATTTTTATGTCCCTCTTTTGAGTGGCAAAAAGAAAATAACAGCTCGGGTGGAGCAATGTTCTCAAGGTCGTGGCCGAGAGACGGGAGTCAAATACTCCGCTCGGCTAGACAATAGGTTGCTTACAGGTTAAAACAATAAGGTTGGATATTTTATTGGCTTGTACTCTGTTTATTTTACGTGTATGAATTTGCCTGGTGAAGTCTGCATTTATGTATTGCAAGGAAAATCATAGGGTGAAGTTGAAAGAGTTATTATTCCATCTAGCCTTAATTTTATCTTGATGCGTATTAAAAATGTTATTATTGGGGTGTATTTTCAACTCATATTGAAATGAATACACTTAGTCTCGTCTGCCATGGATCGGAATGCTTGTTGGTGATTTCGTTATGTTTTGTTGGGTGTTTGTTTTGTTATAAGGGTGGGTGTTGTTGTGCTCTGTGTATTTGTGTGTGCCTTGTTGATTTATTAATGGGAGGGAGGTGATCTTTTGCACAAGTAGAGAGAGAGAGAGAAAGAGAGAGAGAGGGGCAGACATGATAGAGCAGGAGAGAGAGAGAGGGGGGGGGAGGAGGTATAACATTATGGAGTGGTGCAAATGAGGGAGAGAGAGAGAGAGAGAGAGAGAGAGAGAGAGAGGCAGACATGATAGAGCAGGAGAGAGAGAGGAGGGGGGGTATAACATTAGGAAGTGGTGCAAATGAGGGAGGGAGAGAGAGAGAGAGAGAGAGAGAGAGAGAGAGAGAGAGAGAGAGAGAGAGAATGTAAAACGGATGAAAATGTATAATTGTAAATATACAGCTGTATAATTAAAGATCCTTTTTTGATTTTGTTAGGACATGCAGATTTATTCCTGACAATTATGAATTACAAAACTTGAATCCTTCAATGGGTGACATGAATACTCAATCTTCAATCATGGTGTGTTACTTCTCGCCACAAACATATACGTATCTGCCAAACGCATGCTTTTCAAAAACTGCACAATAAAAGATTAAAGTTTAAAGCACACTCCAGCCATACTTCATGTTTACAGTTACACTCTCAGCACTAACATAGTGGAACACTAAAACAAGTGTTTGTATACACAGATAATTTAACAATCCTTGTGGGAGGCAAAACACTCATAGGTGACACGTCACTTTAGCGCCAGCACTACAGCGCCATGCCTTTCAGCGCCACCATTTCAGCGCGGCGTCTTTTCAGCACCGTACTTTTTAGCGCCGTACATTTCAGCACGGTGGATGTCAGCGCCGTACACTTTAGCGCCGGGAGACTTCAGCGCCGTACATCTCAGCGCCATGATAGGGGAAAAGGAGGGAATGTCGGGGGAGGGGAGGGAATGTCGGGGGAGGGGGTAAAACTATTGGCGTCAGAGAGAGAGAGAGAGAGACAGAGAAAGAGAGAGAGAGAGAGAGAGAGAGAGAGAGAGAGAGAGAGAGAGAGAGAGAGAGAGGTGTTGTGAGTGGTGTGATTGATATTCAGACGGAGTTGAGTTAAAATCGGGTTAGTTTTCTGTTTATTACTCCTGACGTTCTTTGCCGTGGAAACATGGCAGAGATTGCAGAGTCCTACCTAAGCATACGGAGAAAAGAAAAGTTTAGCTACAATGGCTACTCCTTCCGCTTCGATAAGAACAGGTACAAAAGATCCAGAATTGTCTTTTTGGCGATGTGACAATGGTACATGTAAGGCCAGACTGCACCTGAGAGATGGGGCAGTGGTGCAGGAGGTGGGGGAGCACCTCTCTCTCTCCCTCCCTCTGTCTTCCTCTAGCGCTATAATGTACGGCGCTACAATGTACGGCGCTAAAATTTCGTCACGCTGAAATGTACGGTGCTGAAAAGTTCCAGCGCTGAAGTGTACGGCGCTGAAGTATCCTCGCGCTTAAGTGTATCGCTGAAGTTCTGGTGCTGAAGTGCTGGCGCTGAAGTGACATGGAACCACACTCATAGAACCTAATTGGCAATGACATTCTGCATGATACAGAGAACAAGAAATATATTCATGAGATGCAACTAAAATTGCGTATATGCTTAATCATAGCACATCGGCATTGGTTTCTTGTTTCTTTTTTGACCTTTTTGCGAGTAGGCCTTGCTGATGTCTTTGAGTGTTGCATGCAAGCCTGACATTACTGTACTTGTCAATGGTGTGTTCCCTGTAAACAATTAACTCTACACTAATCTACTCTTTGTGTTGTGTTTGATTTTCACCGATTTAATTAAATTTATTTAAGGGCCTTTCAGACTTGAACATTTTTCTTCATGTTACGTGGCAGGCAAAGAACATGCTTGTGGTGGATCCCACGTGACCACATTTAAACTCATTTTGACCCTTGCGCGCAAAGCTTTATTAATAGCTTTTTAAAAACAAATGTAAAATATTTTAAATATTACAAAATTTTCTTTTAAAAATGACGCGACGTCACGATGATTACATTATTTGATTTGCATTAGTTTGGTGTTACTTTGGAGGCACAAGTAAAGTCTAAGTACATTCCGAACTTGAACCAAATCCCTCAAATAGTTTAAAAGAAAATAGGATTAGAAAAAAGCGCAATTGAATTATGTCGTCACCGTGATAACATCACCCGATATGCATGATAGGGTTCACTATTTCCTAAATAAATACCAAGTTTCAAAGAAATTTGTTCAAAGAAAAGTGCGCAAAAACCACCTTCGGACGCCGGACGGACTCCGGACGCCGGACACTAGACGGACGGACAAAGCCAAAAACAATAGCTTCCGAAGATCCGGGTTTTCACCTCACTAATGTGGATTAAATTTTCTATGATCATGCTATCTTTTGTAAAAGTCTGAAAAAAAAAAAAGATTCCAGACTCACTTTAATGGCTAATAAGATTTTGTGGTGATATGTTTTGCGTTCTGAGAACGAATGAAAATGCTGTTGACTGTAAAAGTGGTTTGGTGTAGTTTCTCTTCGTCCTTATCCCAGCTCTACCTGCCCTGCTTACATTATATTAATTAACTCGGTCGGAATAATATATCCATCGTGGGCGAAATATGTTTTAAGGTTGGTTTGACGGGAATACTGTTGTATTGTTTGGTATTGTTTCAAGCGACGGTATTAATTTTTTTCCCTTGGCGTCGTCGCCTTGAGACGGTGCTAAAACAGCTCTGGGTCGTTATTGAGCTGATCTAGTTGTATTCTTGCGTGTCACGCCCAAGTCAAGTCACATTACAGGCTCACTTCCAGTATGCCACTAAATGGGAAATCGAATTCACCTCAGATTGGTATAGAGAGGGTTGCGGAAAAGGTACGATGGTTGCGAAGCAGGAATGAAGGACCACGACGAGGTTTGAATGCACAAGTGGGTGGGGGTGGGATGTTAGGGGGAGCACGTGGTTGTTGAACCTATAGTAACGTGAGGTTCCTCCGTCCTGGCCGGTTACTTCTGTGTAGAAGACTTTCTCCCATTGATGCCCTGCTGACATCACCCCCTGTTAGTCGCCTCTTGCGATTCGCCTAGAAACGTTGGGTCTATTCTATTCAGTTCCCGAACCCACAGGGCACAAATACAATAATGTCCAAGATTTTCTCCACTGACTCATCTTTCTGTCTAAGCTTACGCGTTCTCAAAGTTAGATGTAGTCGGGAGTGCATGCATTTGTAGGAGTCGACCATTAAAAGAAGTCGATCATTACAAAGAATCCTATTAAGCTTACTATTGTGCGAACGTGTCGTGTGCTCAATATTACAATCGATCGTTAGACAAGAGAAACCTTATTTTATAGGGGCGGAGGATGATGTTAATGTTGACGAGCCTAACGTGGTTTCTCCATGTTATGGTAGCGTGCTCAGTGTCCTGATGATGGAGGTGCGGAAAAGGAGTGTGTGAAAGCGGAAAGGCTGGATGCTCAGTTTGTTTGTTTTTTAGTTCGACGGGGAATTGTTTTTTAGTTCGACGGGGAACTTGAATGGTTGAATGGCGGATTGGTGTGGTTCAGACGATTCTCGCTTTTAATGAATTGATGTGGTGTTGTAGTTTTTTCTTTCTATACACACTGTGTTGTGTGAATCATGCTATTGTCAGTTTTTATTGTCAAAGATTGCTGTAGGTTGCGAGACAATTTCCCTTTCTATTTGTGAGGACAGTATTCAAGATTCTGATTTGGGTTCTGAGATTAGCACCTTATGAAGTTCCCCCCCCCCCCCCCCCTGATAAGAGGGATTGTCCTAACACTTTCTTACCTACGACTAGAAATTTTAGGGGACAACCTTAGCCTTTCTAAATCTTCCTATCCCTGACGTTCCAATGGATGATCTTTATGTTCCTGGCATTCCTTCTGTTCCTCACGAAGCTGGCCGTAAGAAAAGGAAGGCCCTAGCGCTTCTACCTAGTACGGAAAGTTAGAAAAGTCTTGACTTTTTATCTACATTGTTATTCCCTACTTTCGAAAATAATGATGAGCTTTCTATTTCGAGCATTGGTATGCTAATATGTTCTTGGCAGTTGAATATTTATATCATTCCTATTACTGGTATATCAGCGAAAGGTTCCCTAGTTTAGATAACCCTTGAGCTAGGTTATCTTTATTTTTATTTCGATCGTATTTTTCCCATCCTGCAAGGAATTTCTATTTTTGTTTGCTTTGCGGGAAGCTACTGTTAGAGACTTGTAATCGATGGGACAAAGAATCGTGACAGAATATCTTTCGCAATCCATGGGCAAAACCATTTCGTACACTTACTTGACGACAGAAATAAATAAACGAGAGAGAGAGAGAGAGAGAGAGAGAGAGAGAGAGAGAGAGAGAGAGAGAGAGAGGGGAGAGAGAGAGAGAGAGAGAGAGAGAGAGAGAGAGAGAGAGAGAGAGAAGAAAAGAAAAGGAAGATGAATTATACAAAGGTGACGAAGAAGTTTAGAGGAGCATGTATTTTCAATGCAGAACTTGTCTGTAATTTATATGTACAAATGATATTTTAAGGTTTACTTTTTGACTCGCATGCGTTCATCAATATTTTAAAGCGCTCTGGGATAATGGGAACCTGACTACACCTAGATAAACATTGTAAATATTTAAATGGCAAAAACCGGGGATGCCTTTTCAGGTATTTCAAGGGCGAGGCCACGTCAAGGCAGTTGTTCACCCAGTTTTGCAAGTTGTCAGCGGACCAGCTGCGGGTCAGCGAGGATCTGGAGAAGCATGCGAGCAAGGTGATCGCCGTCTTCGACGAGTGCGTGCAGAATATCACCGACGTGGACGAGACGATACGCATCATGGGCCGCGCCTCAGGCCCTCATAAGAGTATGAACGGATTTCATTCAGGGATGTACCTGGTAAGTGTAGTCTATAGCCAATAAGTGTTAATACAATTGTTGATGGGTGGTGTTGGCTGAGTTGTTTTTGGTGGTAGTGGTGATGATGGTGATGTTGTTGTTGTTGTTGTTGTTGTTGTTGTTCTTCTTCTTCTTCTTCTTCTACTTCTTCTTCTTCTTCTTCTTCTTCTTCTTCTTCTTCTTCTTCTTCTTCTTCTTCTTCTTCTTCTTCTTCTTTCTGCTCCTCCTCCTTCTTCTTTTTCCCATCTTCCTCCTGATTTTTTGTGTCGTGTTTTGTTTGTTGTTTGATCTATCATGCATACCCCGTACTCCCGTACTTCTCGTTTAAATGCTTGGTATGAATATGTAACACTGAGAACAGATGTTTTGCAGCTCGTGGATCCAATGCTTTCGTGTAAGGTTTTATGATGAAGCAGTGCGAGTGAAGTGAAGTAAGTTGAAGTGTAACAGTCACCGTAGCTTTAAAAGCAACCAAAATTATACTTTAAGTTTACCAAACTCATATTTTCCTTTAATTAATCGCACTTGATTCGAGGCCCAGTAATCGTTATTGGCTGAGCCAAAAGAACCAGCAAAGTACGTTTTATGTGTGATGTACAGTGCAACCTGTAACGCAAGAACACTCGCAGACTCGGCATGTACACAAATGAAACTGTCGCCTGTTCATCTGTCCTGGTGGTCATTATTCTTACATGGAATTCCTATATTGTCTCTGGCACCACTCTCAGGGTGCATAATGAACGTCAAGATCATGTTTGAAATATCACACGCTAGTTTTGAGTTGGTGAAATGGTTGCTGCACAATTGACGGCAACGCAAACAAAGAGAGAGAGGGAGAGAGAGAGAGAGAGAGAGGCGGAGGGGGGAGGGGGGGTGAACGTCGGCGAAATATGCCGACAGCGATTCAAATTCCCTAGCATGATCGTCTGGCGTGCCGATACCTAAGGACCCTCATACTCGCGCAGCACAGTGCTTCCGACGGAAGAGTATAAACCGAGGCCTGGTAAGTGCACTCACGCGTTCCATGTAAATGGTCTTTTAAGTTTAACTAATATCCTGACGTTCATGTGATAGACCGGCTAGTGATTGCCAGATACATAGAACACCCTGCAAACTCTAGGTCCTATTCCCATTCGGTCGTTACTTATCGCTCAATGGTCTAGGCGGTAGACAGTGCGCACGAAGCAGCAAGTTGGTGCCATAGGCGTGTGGAGTTAAATCTTGCTTTCAGGTTCAGCCAGCGCCTAAAACATCACTTTGAGCTGGAAAAGCGCAGTATAAGAACCATTTAGTAATTTAAAAAATATGATGCAGAGCTGATTAGTTTATTGCATTCTGGCCACCAATAAATAGCGGTACAGAATTCGACTTGAAAAAGGGGGACGCACAGCGTTTCTCAGCTATATAGTACCACGCTAACGCTAAAATCGTCTGTGTCGATCTGTCGTAATGTATGTAGAGTGCAGTATAGTGCAAGTACTTCAGCCATGTGCATTCTTTTTTTTTTTAATTCTGGGTCGCACCCGCTTTCTCTTGTGCACTCTTCTTTCCTCTTCTATGTTATCATTAAAATTAATATGTCAGTACTAGCAGATAACATTCTGTTTTATTCGACATACAGTCGCGCGGGGACGGTTTTATCAATACGAGAGAATTCCTGTAGAGGAATAACATTTGTTGGATCTTGAACAGAATAATATCAGTTGCAGCAGTGGGTATCGGAGTACCATAATTAATACTGATTTTGGAACTAACTTGTAGCATTCATTATTGAGGATATTTATGTGATACACTGTCTTCTAAGAATCTCTTTTACTATATTATTAATACACATCTCAAGTATTCTTTTGACATTTCCTTGTATTTAGTAACTGTTAATGGCTGTTTTCAAAGACCCATTTGATGTAGCCTATAAACATAGAGCTTGGCACTTGTACAACCCATACTATTGTATTGTCCGCATACTTAAAGGACAGGCGATCCATTGTAAAAGCCTTGATACATATGATATTCATAGTATGTTTGTAGGTTCGCACTATGATTGCATTATGCTGACTTGGTGGTGCTGCTGTACTTCAGATATTTCCAACTGCCTGTCGAGAAAATGCGTCAAATCCCTCTTGAATCGCGCTGTTCTTGCTTGAAAAAGTACCGTTCATGTGAAAAGATGAGGGAGTGTTGGGGGTGGGGGTTAGGGAAGAGGGAGGGGGGGGGGTTAAAATGCTGTTAAGGCTGGGAGTATCTCTACACTACAGGCGACGGAGTTCAAAGGCTGTACATAAACGAAGAAGGCGCATGACGAAGACGGCGACTAATGCGCTGAACTAAGGAACGGCGTGACCTTTTTTTGTCGCCCCCGGAATTAAACAGTATCGATTTTGTGTCTACCCGCGGGAAGGGGGAAAAGCGTTCGTGCGACATAGCCGACTTAGTGGAGTAAGGTATTCTCTATTATAGTATTCTGTCACCTTCCTGACAGTCCTTCCAGACGCATACTGCTCATCGAGACGGTATTTGTGGGGTCACTGGTTATTGCTAGTGGTGTAAGTTTAGACCGCGGCTCTGACAACTCTTTCCTATGTGCTGGGAATATTGATTTGCCAGCGGCGTGTGTGCGGTGGATGCACACGCATTGATTGATTGTCTCGATCGTTCCTATAAAGATGTCGGTCTTAGTCAGGCGTTATGAAAGCAATCAGTAGATTGATATTCTTTTTGTCCGTATTGATTAGGTCCTGTTTCCTGACTCTGATAACATTACTGTATAGGAATGGCCTTCTGCGGTCTGCGGTCGGTGGCTGGCCTCACCCACTCAGTGACTGACGGCTTTATTATAAGATGGTCGGTGATATGACCCACTTAGCGGCAACCACTGCCTCGGTGAGGGGAAACTACACACATTTATAGGAATGAAATCCCGGATATAGGTGATTGAGAGCCCTTTTCTCAGCACCCATGAGGAATGCACCCACGCCTTGCCTTCATGCACTTAGTCCAACCACATTGACAACCGATGCAATTGATTCCTTCTTTTCCGTCCTCCACTAACCCCTCCCCCCCCCACCACCCCACACGCAACCTCTTCAACCCCAGGCGCCGTCTCGCTGTCGAAAGGTTTCCCTCCGACTGGAAAGCCGTAGAGCGCTGTGCTGTTTTGCCAAATTTAAGTGATAGGCTATCGATTTCTTCCCATGTTAGGGACCGCCTCAGAAACAAGGAGCCCTTTTGATGCTGTTCTCCAGGGAGAGAACCATCAGCTAATGACCCACACAAGGGCAGACTGAATGTCAGAAACTACTTCCTGCTTCCAGCCGACCACTGTGGCTGCCTTTCTTCTTCAGTTGGGGTGGGTGGGTGTGGAGTTAGGGAAGTAGAGGGGAGTGGGCATTAGGAAAGTTAAGGAAGGGGGGGGAGGTGGGAGGAAGAAGGAAGATACTCGCGAAGTTGTTGATACTCCAGTGTAGGTAGTGACAGATATTGTGCTAGAACCCTGCAATGCAGCTTGTGCACTTTCTTGGCAGTCTTCCAAACCATGCAACCTTTTCCGCGAATAACAGCGTAGACCCACGGGCATGCTTCTGTTCTCTTCTTTCTTACTTTAAAAAAAAAACAAAAAACATTTTACACACTAATATTTTGGAACTGCTTTTGCTCCTGCATAGTGTACAGTCGTGTACTACCTCCACCACGATCAAACATTATATCAACTCTATCTTCACAGTCGTCAGCAACGACTTCGAAGTTTTTATGCAATGCATGGTCAACCACATTGCTAGCAGCAAAGAGAACGAAATTATAATCTTAATCAACTGTGAATGACATTAGGGTCAGCACTCATCAACAGCAGCACATGTGACGAGTACGTAAATCGTCACTGTGACTCATTGGAGAGAAAATATAGTTTCATAAATACACTCACGCATGCACGGATACACACTCATACACACACACCTACATACACACACACACACATACACACACACACACACACACAAACACAGTGAGAGAAAGCGACATTCATGTATACGTACACTCACACACAGACGCACATTCTCTCCTGTTTCTCTTCTCTTATGTTGTCTTTTCTAGGAACCTTCACTGTCACCAACATTGAAGATCGGTTAGCGTCTGCAGGAGGCCTGAGGCGTCTGTTGTCGCAAGGTATTTGTTGCCTGGCTGCCGCTAAAAGGCCACGTTTCCGCCAACAACAGCAACAACCACACACTTCCCCACCAGTTTGATCCAGCCATGCAAACAGTGATAATTATCACTTCCGAATATAGGTATCCCTTTCAGAAGGAACATTTTGACATTATGCAAATTAAAGACGATATTGCTTAATGCGCACGTTAGAATCAGGCCTGGCAAAATCCATCCTGCAAGACACGGTGCAAGGAGGCAGAAGAAAAGGGAGACAGAAAAAGAGGTGGGAGGACAACATTCGAGAATGGACTGGTTTGACACTGAACGAAATGAGAACAGAGAAGGATGGAGTACGCTGGTTAAACGATCATCTGTTGTGCCCCAACGACCTTTGAGTTACGGGATAGGATAGGATATCATAAATAGCACTGAGAATGTTTCCAAATAAAATGTAACGCCATGTACTTGGACAATCTACAACTGAACGATCAATTTCAGTCAATAAATCAGCCAGTATACAGTATCCTGCATTAGCCTCCTGAATTTTCAGTTCATTTTTTTATATCTTTAAATAAGAACATCTTTGTGCTTTTGAGACTTCAAAATCAAATCGCTGTGCGCTCGTTCGTTCGTTCGTTCGTTTATTAAATTTGAGTCTCCGGACACTTGCGCATATAGGGGACGTGAATAAGACATCATGGTAAAATTCAGGACCAATAATTTAAAAGCAAATTAGATAAGTTAAAAGAATATTTCCAACAGTCGTAATAACTGCCATCAATAGGAATAAAACCAAACAAGATTAAAATACGCTAATAATGCGCGATGGAATTATAGAGCATGGTTAGACACAAATCCCAACCATTCAATGCCGTATCGTAGTAATATATACTAAGAGTAACTTAAAACCAACAGGATTAAGATAGGCTCATAACGCGCAATAAGATTGTAGGGCGTGATGGGACACAAGTCCCAGCTCCTCTAAGCCCAACATCGTAATATAATATAATATATATTAAAAGTACTTAAAACCAAGAAGATAAAAATACGCTAATAATGCGCTGTAGAGGACTAAAAATGTATTTCTTCATTAAAACACGTGTTATTGTAAGCTATAAGGTAGGGGAAAAAAAAACACCAACTCCCGGTCTACCTTGAATTTTCATTAGCAGTCATTCAAACTCACCCACTCCAATAAAAGTTCCTTCGCATTCCATTGCTAGGAAACAATAAGAGCAAAGTAAAACAGATAAAACCATTAATAAAATGGGACATTATGCAGGGGGGGGAGGGGGGGGGATACAGATCCCAACCACACTGCCATATGATATAAATAAAATAAAAATAAAATTTAAACAAAATTCATGCTGTGCGCTTTTAAGTTAAGTCGATTCAGGTGAAAACCCCATCTTTCTCACAGCCCTTACTCTTCTTTCTAAACGGCCCTCTGCGCTCCACACATCAAGGAACACATGGAGAAGAATCTACTAACTTATTTCCCTAGTACAGTCTGTCCAATAAAATGTCTTCGCATCTGCCGAATAAAATCGATTCTCTCTCTCTCTCTCTCTCTCTCTCTCTCTCTCTCTCTCTCTCTCTCTCTCTCTCTCTCTCTCTCTCTCTCTCTCTCTCTCTCTCTCTCTCTCTCCCCCCTTCTCCCCTGATCCATTTCCTCCCCTCCTTTTACCTGAAATAGGGCCGCCCTTTTTCTATGCCGTGAAAATTGCAACATCACACACACACTGGACTGGCAGGTTCAATCTGCTAAGAGACAGACTCCAGACCCTTTTGGGACAAAGTCGGTTTTGATGTCTCGTTCTCACAGATTCGGGGTTTGGTATGTATGAAGTGGATGAGGAAGGAAGAAAAAGATATGATGTTAGGAGTGGGGTGGGAGGGAGAGTTGAATGTAAAATCTGTATATCTCGGAGGTTCTGGACCACTGCAGCTGTCAGACGCTGTGAGGTTCGCTGAAGAGTACGTCATTAGCGAGCTTGTCAGGATGACTGAGCCTACCGTCCAAGGTTGTTTGGAACCGCCTCGCCAGATGTTAGGTACGGATTAACCTAGAGCTGGCCGGCGGGCTAAGAATGGTGTTGCTGTTACTTTGTGTTAATATAGTTTACTCAACGTAACTGCCTAATAACGTTTTCTGCTAGCTCCCAAATCGAGTAATCTCTGTAGCTCTCTTCTCCTCTTGTTTTATACACCCCTACCCCACCTCCGCTTACATTACCACCACCGTCATTCTGTGTGTGTGTGGAGGGTGGAGGAAGGCTTTTATAATGAGAACGATGTTTCCATTAGACTCATTGCCATCCGTCTGAGAGGATTTCCTTTTAACATCACCATCATCCAGGCCTATGCCTATGCCCCCACATCAGACTATGACGACAGCGAAGTCGATGACTTCTATGAACATCTACAGGCTGTCCTTGACCAAGTGCCGAAGAAGGGCCTAGTCATAGTGCAAGGCGACTGGAATGCCAAGGTTGGCCAAGATGCGCACCACAACTTGGGAGACACAATGTGGACCCCATTGCAAGAACGAGACAAATGACATGGGTCTAAGAATCTTGGAGTTTGCAAGATACAACAATGGGCCTACTGGCAAACACGCTTAGTCTTCACAAAAAATTCAGACAATGGACATGGCATAGTCCAAGCGGGGAGCATCACAACCAAATTGACTACATCATGGTCAAGACACGTTTCAGATCAAGCATCAACATTGGCAGGATACGCACTTTTCCAGGAGCGGATATCGGAAGTGACCACGATCTCGTAATGATATCCTTCCGGTCCCACTTGAAGAGAGTAAACACAGCAAAGAGCACCAGACTGGTTCGACCAGGACAAACTGCAAGATCCGGAGGTGGCAGAAATATTCCAAGCCACAATTGGAGGGAAATTTGCGCCACTACTCCTTTTGAAAGCTGGTGATGTAGATGTCAACACGATTACTGCCACCTTCAACTCAACTGTGACAGATGCCGCCACTGAGATACTTGGCAAGCACAGCCCAAAGAAGAAACCGTGGATAACACTTTTGGGCCTTGTGATAAACGAAGAGAGATGAAAAAGAAAAAGAACATTTCACAGGGAGCTGATGCCTACAGAAAAAACAATGACGTCCGAAAAGGCATGAGCACAGCAAAGGAGAACTGGATAGAACATTAATGCCAGGAAATAGAGGACAGTCTGAACAAGAACAACAGCAAGAAGGCCTACCAGACTGTGAAGCGGCTGACAAGTGTTAAACAGCCCAAGGTCTTCACGATCCAAAGCAAGTCTGGCAAATGCCTTACAGAAGAACAAGAAGTCTTGGATAGATGGACAGAGTACTGCTCTGACCTTTACATCCAAACACCACACGGAGACCCATCTAGCATGTCCCCAGAACAGAGAAGAAGAAAAAATCCTCCAATTCTCCGAGAAGAAGAAGAAATCCTCCAATTTTCCGAGAAGAAGTTGAGGCAGCAGTGCAATCGATGAAGAAGGGGAAGTCAGCGGGAGTGGGTAACATACCCGCAAAATTTCTTCAAGCAGGAGGAAAAACGATGATTGACGCCATCACCATTATTTGTAACAAGATCTGGCAGAGTGGGGATGGCCTACACCATGGACCCAGTCGCTTGTCAGCATTCTTCCCAAAAAAGGTAACTTTCAGGAGTGAAAATTACCGCACCATCAGCCATCTCATCAAGGTTCTTCTGAAAATAATACTCAACAGGTTGAAACCCCAAGCTGAACAAATCATAGATGAAGGACAAGCAGGAGTCAGGGCAGGGCGAAGTACCACTGAACAGATTTTCAACCTCAGAATAATCTGCTAGAAATACCTACAGCACCAACAACATCTTTATTATGTGTTTGTAGACTTCATGAAAGCGTTTGGCAGAGTCTGGCATTCAGCTCTGTGGGCAACGATGAGAGCGAGTACCACATCAGCCCTAAATTTATTGAAGTCATCAAAAGACTGTATGGCAAGACTAACAGTGCAGTCCTCCACAACAGCGTCATCGGAAACTGGTTCAGAACAACGATTGTTGTGCGTCAAGGATGCCTACTCTCTCCTACACTCTTCAAAAACTTCCTATAGCGCATCATGTCAGATGCCCTTGCAGATAACGAAAGCACAATCAGCATAAGGTATAGAGCAACCTTCAACCTCCGTTTTGCGGATAACATTGATGGATTGGCTGGAGAGGAACACCTCCAGAGCCTATGGAATGGAAATAAGTGCAGAGAAGACCAAAATGATGACCAACAACACCAAAGGCATCAACACGGACATCAAAGTGTTACGTTTGAGACGCGCACGATAGATCCGATTGTTTTGTTTTGCAAAGCATGCAATAACAGAGTGTATTTACCTTTGATTTGATTTTGCGTTGTTGTTAGAAGAAGCTAAGTATAATGTTGATAATTTTCGTTGGTCGATATTATTGGAGAATTTTCTAGAGTCACTTGTTTAATATCGATCGAAGTATGTAGATAAATCTAGTGGTAGCTACGAGATTCTTCTAACCTAAGTAAAGTTATATGACGTAAGACAGTGCATAGTTCCGGTGTCGAATTTTATTTTGATTGGCTGTAATTGCGTCACGCTGGAATGTTCGAATTTTCTCTAGAGTATAGAGAGACTATATTGTGCCGCACTGTTTCAAAAAAAGTTAGTAAAAAGAGTGAAAGTGGAAAAAGTGACAAGTGATCTTGTATGCAGTTGTTGATGTATGCTGAATAAAGTTGGAAAATTTCATACGACGACTTCTGCCTAGTTGCTGAGTGAACAGGTTGCGTGGATAAACGTATTTCAGTTACACTTATCGAGATTCAAGCATCGGGGCTGAATCAACAATTGATAAAAACAACAACAGTGTAAAACAAAGTCCAAGGCCAATCCCTCAACATGGTGCATAGCTTCAAATATTTAAGAGCCATTGTATCAGACAATGGGTCCCGACAGGAAGTCCTCTCCAAGATCGCACAAGCAGCTGCTGCCCTGACTAGGTTGAAACCCATTTGGAGAGACAAGACCATCAGTGTACATTCCAAGCGAAGGCTGCCACGCTCTTTTGTCATCTCCATCTTCCTATACGCTTGCGAAACATGGATTCTTACAGGATATCTACAACGAAGAATACAAAGCATGGACATGAGGTGCTACAGAAGACTTCTGGGTATTTCCTATACTCAGCACATTACTAATGACGAAGTCCGACAAACCATCACACAAGCCATTGGACAACCTGATGACATGCTCACAGTGGTGAAGAAACGGAAACTCCGATGGTATGGCCATGTCAGCAGAGCATCAGCCCTTGCAAAGACCATCTGGCAAGGCACGATGCAAGGAGGCAGAAGAAGAGGGAGACAGAAAAATAGGTGGGAGGACAAAATTCAATAATGGACTGGTTTGACACTGAGCGAAGCCGTGAGGGTTACTAAGAACAGAGAAAAATGGAATACGCTGGTTAAACGATCATCTGTTGTGCCCCAACGACCTTCGAGTTACGGGATAGGATAGGATTTGGGTGTGTTTGTGGCTGGATATGCTTGGGATTAAACAAAAAACAAAAAACGCTGACTTGACACTTTTTTCATGTTGTATTTTGTGGTCGCTATCATCAGCAGCAGCCTCACCGCCACTGCCATAACCACCACCATTATATTCATCATAACGTAAGGACACATCAAACTGAGTCTCATTTTGTAATAAATACAATAGTGAATTATAATTCGGCCTTCTTGAAAACGGTCTTTGTGTAGAGCTTTGGTCACCGAGAAAATGCAATTGTAACGATAAGAGCCATTCTTTCGGAGAAGGCAAATTCAGGGCAGACACAACACGCTTCCTTCTAATTACTTAAAAGTGTTTAAGAGATGGTTCCAGAGGGGAAAATAAGGGAGTCTTGCTTCGTCGGGCTCGGCACCAGCAGGTTAAAGGCAGACCCCCTGTGTGTTGCGTCGCGATATTTTAATTACAAATTACTTGCGCTCTCTCTCTCTCTCTCTCTCTCTCTCTCTCTCTCTCTCTCTCTCTCTCTCTCTCTCTCTCTCTCTCTCTCTCTCTCTCTCTCTCTCTCTCTCTCCCCTCTTTCTCTCTCTCTTTCTTTCTTTCTTTCTCTCTCTATCTCTTTCTCTCACACGTACACCCACACACACGCACAAACGCACACGCACACACGTACAAATCCACACATACACACTTACAGAAAATCTTTCTTCTCTTACACACACACTGAGACGTAGCGTCGCGTTTAGAGAAATAAATTAAGGAAGCACAGTGGGAGAAAAAGACGAAGAAGAAGGAGATTGTGGTAGGGAGGGGAAGGAGCGAGTATTAAAAAAAAAAAAGTTAAAATGTAAATGAAGGCAATGCAATTTTTTTTAACAGAAAAATGCCCTAGGTGTGTATGGAGGGGTAGGAGGGTAGATTCGGGGATCACTTTCTCTCTTTCTGTCTCTCTCTGTCTCTCTCTCTCTCTCTGTCTGTCTGTCTGTCTCTCTCTCTCTCTCTCTCTCTCTCTCTCTCTCTCTCTAGATTCGGGGATCACTTTCTCTCTTTCTCTCTCTCTCTCTCTCTCTCTCTCTCTCTCTCTCTCTCTCTCTCTCTCTCTCTCTCTCTCTCTAACTGCTTGAAGTCTACAACAGATAGTAAAGTACTCTTTAAATGCGGCTAGGCGATGAGAGCGTCACAGCTGCTTTTGGCGGATTTAATCTGGTTAAGGTAAGACGCTATTTCCACAGGAAATTGGCTGTAGATCTGGAGTCAGCCTGGCAAAAGGAGAGGCCAAAATGAGACAAGGTGGAAGGAAAGTAGCTGTTAGCTCTGTTCTTTAGTGCCCTATAAGACCGCAGACAGTGAAACTTACGCCCCTTGACCCACCATTTTTGGGCGGGACGGTATAACTCGTTAAAAGAGATGCAGTCTGATCTCGCGTTTATTTAAAGAATAATGTTAATAATCTGTATCATCATCAACAGCAGCAGTATTAGCAGCAGCATTATCATCATCATCATCATCAGCATCGTCATATTCTTCGTCTCATCATCACCATCAGCAGAAGCAGCAGCAGCAGCAGCAGAAGAAGAAGAAGAAGAAGAAGATGATGATGATGATGATGATGATGATGATGATGATGATGATGATGATGATGATGGTGATGATGATGATGATGATGATGATGAGGATGATGATGATGATGATGATGATGATGATGATGATGATGATGATGATGATGATGATGAAGTGCACAAGGAGGTTGAGAACGATCAAGTCGGCGATGATAACACCGACTCAACGATGATAATATTGCTAATGACTAACGAGAAGGAGAAGTACGATAATGATGATGATGGTAATGCTGCTGCTGACAAAAGTAGGCAACACCATTGAAATGGATTATCATCATCGTTGAGTCGGAGATCATCGCCGTCTTTGTCATCTTTACCTCCTTGTGCATATCATCATTATTTTCTTTCTTCTTTCTTTCTTTCTTTTTCTTCTTCTTCAGCTGCTGCTGCTAAAATTAGGCACCGCCATGGAAGAGAAATCTTATGAACTGAGACTTTTAAAGTGTTTGTTCTAGCGTAATCGTGCAGCAGCAAAGCACTAAACCCTAACGCCTGTTGCACGTAAGTAAGCTATAAGTCTAGCGTTGAAGGAAATTCTTAACATCTGCCCTTGAACTTAATAATTACGTGAGATACCAACTTCCCAGCACCTGGGCCAATTAAAATGAACTCTTATATGACGTGATCTATACTCGTTCCACACTTTTTTCAGTATAATTCGTGCACTTATGTGTGGAGGGAATAGGTGAGGGAGGGGTAGTATTGAATGTTGTATACGTGTGTGTGTGTGTGTGTGTGTGTGGGTGTGGGTGTGTGTGTATTGGAGGAGAGGAGTATTTATTTATTCGTGTGTACATTACATGCCCAAGCTTACTGGATGGTGAAACTCCCTAGTTTCTAATATCTATGTAATAGGACTTATTCGGAAATGTTTGTTTTCTTTTTAGTTACACAGAGTTATCCGAGCTAACATCTCGTCTCCAAACACTATGAAAGCTACAAGTTGCACGCTTTTCTTCGGGAAAGAAAGGGGTGGTGAATGAATGACTGGAACTACTTTGGAAAAAACAAGTTCGCTGTCGGGACCCATTGCCTGATACAATGGCTCCTAAATATTTGAAGCTATGCACTGTAGTGAGGGATTGGCCCCTGTCTTTGATGTCCGTGTTGATTCCTTTAGTGTTGTTGGTGATCATTTTGGTCTTCTTCTCTGTTCTTATTTCCATTCCATAGGCTCTGGAGGTGGTATCAAGCCTTTGTACCAGCTGTTGAAGTTCTTGTTCATCTCCATCCAATCCATCAATGTCATCCGCAAAACGGAGGTTGGAGATTGCTCTACCCATTAAGCTGACTGTGCCTTTGTGATCTGCAAGGGCATCTGACATGATGCGCTCCAGGAAGATTTTGAAGAGTGTTGGAGAGAGTAGGCATCCTTGACGCACACCAATTGTTGTTCTGAACCAATTCCTGATGGCGCTGTTGTGGAGGACTGCACTTGTAATACAGGCTTTTGATGACTTCACTAATGTTAAGGCTGATGTTGTACACTCTCGTGGTTGTCCACAGAGCTGTCTTTGCATACCATTAACCCTTCTACACGTAACTCTGCAGCCGGCTGTAACAGGAATGCACTATTCCTCCTTGTGACTGAAAATCTTTACTCAATATTTGTTGCGGAGTGTAAGGGAAAGGTAATAAATAGTTCACTAAGACTTAGGGAGGGTTCTTGTTCAATGAGCAAAGTCAGAAGATGGTCAACTTCAAACGACGTTTTAATTTCCATTCATCATCATCATCATCGTCACAGTCATAGTCATCTTCATAATCACCTAACACAAATGGCTTGAAGTTTCTTTATATGCTGTAGGTAGAGAAGTAATAGGAAGAACTAAGCCCTGCAAAGAAACAAAAAAAAAGAATAGTAGTATTAGTACGTTTCTGGATTAATAATATAAAACTGCTTTTGAAGAAATATCACGTAATGCGTCAACGACAATTAAATTAATCAGAATCCAAAAATTATATTTATACTATAAACCAAAAGTGAAAAATTCCGAAATACGCTTATATAATCCAATTATATAATGAACAACCTGTGAGGGGCAGTTCGAAAATCTAATTACAACGGTTGCACTTGATACTTATTGTGACGGCGGGTCTATTGCTGCTGGGCTCTGCACAATGGAATGCTAATACCCACTCGTCTTCAGTCTATGGGGATCGCTAGTAATCGCCCTGTGACTTAACTTAATACATTTATTTGTTTGTTTAGCTCGGTCTGTGTTTAGGCTGGGGTACAGAGATAGAAAGAAAAATAGTAAAAGATCACTGTCACACTAGCTCTCACCCGGCTATAAAACATATATAGTCCAGCCACTTGATAACAGTAAATATCACATATTTATTTCCTCTACTCTATATACGATCTTCGAAGTACGATACTAACTTAAAAGTTCAAATGTCACTGAGAATGGTTCGCTCTTGATAGGTCTAGGCAGCTACTTTATCATCATCAGGCACTGGATACTTTCTGCCTTAATGAACAGAGTTCTGGAAGAGTGGACTACTGTGGTCCGTTTATACAGATTTGGTGCACGGCTTAGATCTGCACTTATCTGTTTTTTCGATGAACTGTGTCGTGGGTGCTTACTTGATACGCTGTGTTGGGGTGGATTCTGCTCCTTGTGGCTAGACTGGTGGGTTCTCTTAGTACAGTGCGTTAGAGGCCTCTGCAGACCAACTTCCAGCGACCTTGTTCTTGTCTTTCGCCTTGTTACGATACAATGCCTGCTCGTCTGTAACATATGAGACGAAATTCTGCACAATCCTGTATAATAGGTGCGTGCAGAGCGTCTCACTGAAGACCGAAGTAGCCCTCAGTGATTATTAGCTCCACATCTCTATATATAAGCGACGAACATTCTGCTAAGTCCGTGGTCCACTGGAATCTCCACTCTTAATTTCCTATACATATATAATATAAATCGTGGCTAACTATACACATAGAGAAAGAATTAATGTTATACACATTCTCTGGTACAGCCACTGGTCTGCAAGCATACATATAGGTTAAACAACAGTGGGTCCATACGGATTTCAACATGGCGTCAAACCCGATCGTGTTCGACATGTGGTCAGGCCATGTAGTAGGCTACTAACAATTCCATTCTAAGCATAGCAAATTTCACAAACATAATTCAACAATAATATAAATACATGACGATGAAACAGAAGTATGTTCATTTACCTTTTTGACAATGTCAGGCCGTGGCTAACTTGATTGAATCGAATTTTCAACAAGTCCTGCTTCCTAAGTCTGCTCAGGAGAGAGATTTCTGTCAGAGCGTAACTGTGTACTGCTCCTAGTTTGAACGCAGAATGAATCTTCTACCTCTCTGCTTGAATCAGGTAGAACTGGTTCTACCTAAGCTAGCTGTGTTCCGATTGGATGTAAAATCTGATTGGATGTAAAATCGAAGCTCTATAACGTAAGCTGGATGAGGTTACTAACTGCGCTTGCGTCAAGCTACAACTGTGTTACACTGACTAAACAAGGCAACGCTTACTGTGCTGTGTAAATCTCGGCTCTTGTTACACTTTTTCAAAATACTCTAACATAATGAACCATAAACGATCTAGATAAAACATGACAAGAATAAATGAAGTTAATAATAAAACTTTATACTCATCAAACTATGCTCTACTACACACTCATATTTTATAACCGTATTTTTAAATTTTAAAAAACGACAACAAACGGAAAAGAAAAACAACAGCCGAACTCATTGCATGTTTTCCTGTCTCTCTCGGTTAGCGTCGTGTGAAGACAACACCTTGATGATACTTACCATTCCTCGCAGAAGTGTTATCTTCTTTTTCCCCCCACCCTCCTTCTCCCGAGTGTTAACTTATGGAGTGCCAAAATATATTAACGTTAGAATAATGCGTTTTCTGGGAACCTCAAAGAAAAACCAGTATTGCTGAAACTAACAGGAATGCTAAAATAACTGTGTGTTTTGAGGGTAAACACCGCTTACGACGAATTTGCGGAATGCAAAATCAAGTTCATTATTTGTAACAGAGAGAAAACAACCTGGCATGCATACGTTAACTCTCGCTGTGTGTGTGTCTCTCTCTGTCTTTGTGCTTCTGCCTCTTTCTGTCTCTATCTGTCTGTATCTCTCCCTCCCGCTCTCCCTCCTCCCCCTATTTCTCTCTCTCTCCCTCTCCCTCACCCTCTCCCTTCCTCTCTCTCTCTCTCTCTCTCTCTCTCTCTCTCTCTGTTTCACTCACAAGTGGTTCTAAACGCTCTATTTCCAGAGCGATTGTGTTATGATTTAATCAACCTATGGTGTAACCTGCAGGTCTCTGCCTTGACTTTAGTTGATCAATAGTAGTTAGTAGTTCGGTGCACCATTCTCCTATACCCAGCACCAACGACGAAGTCCTACGGACCATCGCACAAGCCATTGGACAGAACGATGACTGTGCTCACAGTGGTGAAGAAACGAAAACTCCTATGGTATGACCTCATCAACATAGCAGGCCCTGCAAAGACCTTCCTGCAAAGCACGGTGCAAGGAGGCAGAAGAAGGAGACAGAAAAAGAGGTGGGAAGACAACATTCGAGAATGGACTGGCTTGACACTGAGTGAAGTCATGAGGACTGCTGAGGACAGAAATATATGGAGTACGCTGGTTAAACGATCATCTGTGGTGCCCCAATGACTTTTGAGCTGCGGCATATGATAGGTTAGTAGTAGTCTACCGGCACCAATCCTTTCTTGAGGAGCAGCAGTAGTAATAGTAGCACCAGGAGCAGTAGTAGAAAAAAACAAGCTTTAGGGGATTGAACTCACCACTGCACTGTGTCTATATGTTACGGAATGTCCTAAAGGGTCGAGCTTACATAATCAGCGTGATACCATTTCTAGGTAAAATCCGTTAAGCAAAAATGATTAATGTTAATTGCGCTCAAGCATCAAATTAGGTCTAAGTAACTGTCTTCTGTTCTCGCCCGTTTCGGGCCCCTTAAGTTTGTGGTGCCAAGATCGACAGCCGTAACAATGTTGAGGGAGAATAAGATGTTTTTGTCGGTTCTGCCTTCCTAATTGGCGTGAACAGCCTCACGCTGAACTGACAACCACAGCCGCTAAAAGTCTATACCTCGATGAACTTTTTAACGCTAAGTGATGGTGGGTCGAGGTCGAGAAGTCTGGCAGAGAGAGAGAGAGAGAGAGAGAGAGAGAGAGAGAGAGGGAGAGAGGGAGAGAGAGAGAGAGAGACTTATATTCGCGTTGGTTTAGGCACTAATCAAACTTGATGTCCGCGACTTTGAAATAAAGAAATTTGGATCGTCGTCTAAATTTGTTTGACTTGGTCGTCCACAGAAACTCTTAATGGTTACTGATGCAAAATCTTTTAAACAGCGCTGTAACATACCATGCAATAATGAATAAGTCACAATGAAATAAATGAAACCAGAATTGTGTATTTATTTTTGTTGCAAACCTCCCCCATCATTTACTGCAGAATCTTCAAGGCTGAAGGCGGCGGCCAAAATGGAGAGAAGAAAGAAGATTACCTAATATTTAATCTGTTAACAAGTTTCCTCAAAAGAGACTTGAAACTTCCTTTCCCGAAAACGAAAACAGAACAATGGATCTTATAGCCTAACTTACTTCCACGACCTTGCTATTTTCAACAAATTGCTTATTCAGTCAGACGGACTAGGAAATGTTCGTTTAAGAGTATTTGCTCGCGTGCAGCTGAATTGGAGGGAATCTAGGTCATGGATACAAAACAAATACTGCCTCTTTCGCATCTAACAAGCTAGTCGTGCTCTGATAGTTATTGATCATGCCCACCAGAGAATACTAGAAAATCTACCAATGTTCCAGGACCAAAGTGTATTATTTCACATGGGTCGATAATGGTGGATTCTGATTCCTCCATTAAATAGGTTGGAGGTGCAGTTCCGGTGATAGGCCTTGACTCTAGTCATAAGTTGATGCTAATTTTATAGCACTTAAGAACTAAATGGTTACTACTGTGAATGTATACATTTAAAAAAATAATCTGAAATTAAATGGCAAAATCGACACTTTAAACTTTACTAGTGAAAAAATGGCGACGGTTTCAGTACAGTCAACGCAGTAAGCTTTACTGCAGAGTGGTTTCCACATTTATCGATTTCTTTTTTCGAGTTCCAGTTTGATTCAGAAATCATGTATTAGTGGGTCGATACCAAAGGAACAATGACCGCTGTTTCGCTTTGTGTGTCAAGAATGGGGCAAAACAATAGGTGTTCATTCATGCCCCAGTGTCGCAAGTCAGGCATACATGGAGACAGACAGGGAGACAGTTAGATGCCATCCTAACCTCTTCTCCCTTTTCCGGTTAACCGTCTCGAGATTCGATCTTTGCTTTAGTCTATGGTCTCGAGATTCCTGGACAACAAAATTTGACAATGGGTTTTTGTGGAACATTCTGAACAGTCAGTAATTCAAAGTTAAAAGTGTTTATGTTGTTATCAGAAGCCAAGCTTTTTATCGGTTTTTTTTTTTTATCAGTTTATAGTCCCCTCTCTTCCCGATAAGGATTTTCAGAGAGGAGACTATATATCGGGGTTATGTCCTGGGTGCTTTTATATGCTACCCTCACAACCCTACCCCAACCCATCCCGTTCCCCTTCCCCAAACCTTCCAGTATGGAATTTAAGTAGGTCACCACAATTTCTCGAAGCTCAGTATCTGCTATATGTTTTGTTGTACAGTCTCTGGCCAGACAGCAGTGATGTCGTTTTCGTCGGCAAATCGACCATTCACCGATAAAATTCCAAAATGTCTGAAAGAGTCATGTTCTGATCGGCCCGCTGTCCTAAGGTTTTACACCTCAATCGCCCACCCTTTGTCCGTTTTTTGTTTGCTTGTCTCATGTCTGTTTCGTTGTTATTGCTTCTGGACATATTAATTTCCTTTCGGATAAATAAAGGTGTTTTGAGTTATTGTCGAACATCAAATATCGGAAGCGCCAAGCAGACGACACATGCATCAGCAGAGAGAGTTAGAGTAACGTCCTTTGTTGCAAACGGCGTGCTTCCGGCAATAAAACTTTTCGTTTTTGTAATGCCGCCGAAAAAGAAACCGAAACTTATCAGTGGCCTCTCGTTTGGTGTTGGAAAGAAGTAAAAATGATGGCCGAAAGATTTTCAAAATGTCCTAAAGGTTTGTGACTGAATCGGCCAAATGGCCTATGCTGAAAAATTCTAGTAACATCACTGGCAGACAGGTGTGAGCACATTGAAAAAAGCAAAGTATAATGGTGGCAAAGGCGGCTGTGGCGGATATGAAAAGAAAAAAAAAAGGAGAATTAGCCCCAAAATCAGGGTAGACTGGTGTCCATCACGCTCTTTGGGCAGAGACAGCTTTCTGATAATAAAAGGTGTTTACGGTAGTCCAGTTGCACAATTCCAAAGTCCAGACGCACACGGATAGAACTAGAAGGTTACCGGAAGCTTCTTTCAGGGTTACAAATCACTTTGTTCTTTCACGTAGGCTTAAAATTAGACTTTTGGCTTTCTTTTTTTTTTTTTTTTTTTTTTTTTTTTTTTTTTTTTTTTTAGGTTAGATAATAATGTAGACAAGGTTTCAATGAACAATAAATGGAGAAATATGTACTTTTTCAGGCTGTGGAGAGAGGTGATGAAGAGGGAAAGTGTTTAATTTTGTGAAGAAAGTAATTATTATGCAGTAAATTCATGGAGAAATATTTACGGATTGTGTCTACTTCTACCGTGGTATGAGAAGACTCTGTCATGACTTACAGTTGTCTAATTGTATGCTTTATTGTTCACATTAAAACAATTGAAATTTTACATGGGCTCGATTTGACTTATTAAGAACTGAGGCACCTTTCCTAAGATATAAGATATTAGACATTTATGCCTCTCGAAAGGTCACATAAAAAAAACACGTTATATCCGGCCGCGCAAAATAAAATAAATACTTCTTTTTCATATTTATTATTAAACGGACGCATAACCGTGCACAATTAGTTAAATAGCAATTCACTCAGACGTGACTGTCATAAATGGTGTTTCTGAAGGGAAAGTGAACTGTTAGTGGCCTGATATGTACATGTACAGAAGATTTGGTATACTGCAATTATTTTGATATGTACATGTTCAGAAGATTTAACAGTTATTTGGTTTCTGAACAATTTTAGTTCGGTTGTTTGATGTTCACCGCTAAGCTGATTGTAGAACGCTGTCCTATCCGCTTGAGTAATTGGCAGGTTACAAGTGGGTTTGCCAACCTCACATTTCCTACCTAATTCTCGTCGATATTTCGCTCTTTGAGGACTCGATCAGCAAATTCGTTTTTTTTTGTTGTTGTTTTGCAATTCATCTTCTGTCCTATCACTTGGTTTATTAAGAGCACGTCTAAAGAGAGGTTTTCCATCGACGCGAAAAAAAATTTCACTCTCTTTCTGTTAGCGAATATAGTATCTAGTCAGGTCAAGTCATGTCAAGCCAAAAAATTTCTATTTAAAAAGAAATACTGTGACAATTTAGCCTGTCGCTTGAGGCAATGGAGAGGTGGAAGCAACCATGTTATTCACGCTTCGTAACCAACCCCTTTCCAACCCCTCTTGTGGTTTATAACTAGTTGCAGGAATGGAGCCAATACTCGATAGTAACTTGTCACAGAACATTTACACTGTGACTTAAAGGTGATTGATGGGTTGTGATACTTAAAAACAGATTTTCAAATGTCCTTTTGCCCTTTTAGTCTTGTGTACATGTGTGTGTGCGCGTGCGTATGCGTACTTGCGTGTGTGTTTGTGTGTTGTAGATCTTCAGTACCGAGTTCAGCGAAACTTTAGATGTTTCGCTTCGAGGAAAGTGAGGGTTAGCAAAAATGTGAAATTATTCAGATGGTTTATTTGTAGGTAGTGGAGTAGTGGTTATTACTCCTTGGAAGCTGGGAAGTGGTTGGGTGGATGTAGTTAGTTTGACTTAAGTGAGGCCTTCGTTTATGTGATTTTAATATAAAACGCATTCTGTTGAGTAAAATTTGGATTATCTTTTTTTTAACTAAATTAGAGGCTGCCATCATCACGCGCTATGCAGGAGGAGAGAAGCGAGATACTTCAACAAATAAATAAATAAATAAATAAATAAAACATGATATACAAAGACCCGTTCCTGCTTTTACTTATCGCTACATCCGTGATGCACCAGACATACCGACACGATTTTTTCTAGAGCCCACGCCTGTTGGCTACTGTCTCTATCACGGCTTATTGGTATTGGAACACTCCATGTGGGATGTAGCCTACTCTTGTAGTTATTAGGCCAGATAGCATAAACATTTCTTGCTTTCGGCCATTGAACCTTCGCAACCTTCAAAACCCCAGACTCCATGCAAAGACAGATCACCACCTTTACTTCAGAAGAGCTGAATACAACGAACGACCCTGTCTGAGGTCGAGATGAAAATTACGCACCAACTTACAAAAATGTCTAATTCACGCAAAGAGATGACTGTTTGCCTGTATATTTATACTTTTTTTTTGGGGGGGGGTGGTGAGAGGGGGGGGGGGTAGTTTTTTTTTAATATTTTCGAAAATTGAATCTAAACTTCGTGTCCTATCATTCAAACAGGTCGTCTGCGATAGGCTCTGGGTGATTATCTGTTTTTATGGCTTGTCTTAATTGGAAGGTTCGGGAAGTTTCTTGGAATCCCTACACAGACGCTCAAACATGGAGCTACCAGTGCGTGAACTATTGGTACTGTAACACCAACCGAGAACAGCATAAAGGGACTTTTAAAAAATGATAATGAAGAGCACTTATTTCCTCAAGTATGCATTTACATTTAGTTTTTCTGTTCTATGATTAAGAGATAACTAAATCAAATTGTTCTTGTCACAACCCTCGGAAGAATAATAAGATGTAGTTGTTGTGCGGCCTACGCGTCAGCTCAATGAACTGCTCAAAGTGCTGACCGACAAGCTGCCCAAAGCTTGTCAACTTGCAGCTTGACAACGATAAAACATAATTATAATACTAGCTGTATGACAGTAAAGGATGATGTAAAAGTGGGTTTGTGTGTGTGTGTGGCCTGGGAATGGAAGCAGGGGATGTGAAGGACAAAGAGAATGAGGGCGGACAAGCGTGTACAAGACTGATCAACGGTATAGGCTATAGGCTTGCATCCATCCTCAGGCAGCCCAGACTCGGCGGAGACAGAAACTGTGCGTGACCAGTCAAAAGGTCACAGCACACACACGGCCTTGTCCTTGTTCCACAGATAATGATACTTTCGATCTGCTTCGGCTGAAGCAACGCGGTTGATGACTGTGAGTGGCGATGACGCTGATGGTGGTGGTGATGTTTGATGCATTTTTTTTAATTAAACAACTTAATCAATGACTGTGGTGATGTTGTTGATGGTGTTGTTGATGATTATGATGATGATGTTGTTGATAATGATGATGATGGCGGTGCATTATTTAACGCTAATCATATATCTTCATCATTGCAAATAAATACTGTTTTTTTAGAGGAATAAATGAATAGTTGAAGAGAGGGATGCGGATGAGGCCCAATAGATTGAATAGATTGGAAAATGAAGAGTGTTGGTCGAAGGAGGGATAGGGGACGAGAGAGAGGAGTGAGATTGCATACGGCAGCAATGGTAAATTTGGAGGAGACAAACTCCTGTCCCCCTATTCCTGGAGGCCATTTTTCAGCAAAGAAATAGGGAGAGCTAGTTAAGGGATAAATGATAGGGAGTGAGAAGGTTTTGGAGTGGGGGTTGGGGGTAAGAATGGCTGATGTCTTGCAGGAGCAAACGTAAAATCAAAAAGCACAGACATTACAATTTAAAAAAAAAAGAAGTTCTTCTGCAAGGCAGACATCTATATAAATGTTAGATCTATATAGAGACTCCGGCGTCAGAATTTCTTTTGAGTGATGTTGAAAAGCGAGTGAGAGAAAGAGGGAGAGAGAGATTAGATGAGATGAGAGATGGTGGTGGTACCGGCTACAGGCTGATATTAAAGTGTGCATCTCGTTTCTTCATTTGGAACTTTGGACTCGAAGCAACACGAATCCAGTTTTTGGTGGGAAGATTTGCAAATAACTATTTTCCGAATGTTCCTCCTCGCCAGAGGTTTCATGGCGCTATTGGAGGTGTGTGAACAGATTGGACAATCTCGGGGAATTCCAAGTATAGATTTAAAAAAAACACACACACAGTTTTGCAGACTGCGCGTGGGAGGCAGTAAATATTGGAGAGGACAGAATAATGAATTAAATCACACAGAGTATCCTTGATCGCAAGTTGAAAGTCTCCATGTTAGTGGGCTTCAGTGGGTGTAGTGTGGGTTTCAATAAAGCAACGTAAAACCATGAGTTTTTTTGTAGCCAGATAGTTGCTTTACACACAATTTATTGACAATTTATAAATCGTCGTAGTAATCATCATCGTCGTCGTCATCATTATTAACATAGTGTAGGTAAAACCAGGCTATTAATAGCTTTTGATGCCCGGCAGATGGTTTATGTCCGAGATGTCCTAAGTGACAAGGGTGCCCTGTACTGATCGCAACAGAGAAAACTTCTTGGATGATGCCTGTTGCCGTATGCGTGTGACATGTACAATATTAAACAAAGACAGGGCACAGATATTGATCGCCTCCTTTGTAATGTAATTTGTACGGATTGTTGTGGTGCCACTGCCGCATATATGATACTCCGTTTATAGTGTCGATGCATGATGGATGCGTTATGTGTATGTGTGGTATTTTATATGGTTTAGTTTTGAATGGATGGTATATACGTATTGCTATATAATGAGATAATATGCTGGTACATGGTGGTAATGCAACGGTCGTGTGAGCTTTGTCTGATCGACCGAGCCACGATCAATAGATAGGACACGCTTCTCAATGGGCAACTCCTTCCATCGTGCTTCCCTATGTTCCTTGGTACCCTTGGCTGCAAAACTTGTTGTACAACCTCTCTCTCTCTCTCTCTCTCTCTCTCTCTCTCTCTCTCTCTCTCTCTCTCACACACACACACACACACACATCCCAAATCCACCCCAACACCTATCAAAGCCTACGTCTCCGAGGATCAGTTTTAAGTCTAATATTTTATTAGGTCTGCATTATTTGCTGTTTGTCTATTTTCCGTTGAATGTATTCGGTTATAGAATAATATTAATTCATAATATCTTAGTACCGAGACAATTCAGTATAATTTTTAACTGTGTGTAGAGATGGTAAAGTAATTGAGGTGGTTAAAAAGGTCTAATAGAGTAAAACTTGACAGCGCGTCGAGTCTAGACTCTTCAAAGGCCAACCAACTGTGTGTAGAGAGATGTAACGTGGCGGTACGTCGCTTTTTGGGGTCAGAACTTTATAAAGAATGTTCGCTGAAACTTGAAGTTTTGGTACTCGAGAAGCTTATGCATGCTGTATGTGTGCTGGTTGGAGATAGGGTAATGAGGGAGAAGCTTGTTGTTTGTAATAATACCCAAATAAACAAATCTAGGCATATCAGATTTATTTCGATTGTTGACAGATTTTAAGGAATTTGCTCTGCGTGTTGCAGGACTTCCAGCAGCCGTTCTTGGAAGCGGTGAAGATCACGCTGGGTGACCGCTACACCGACAACATGGACGGCATCTACAAGATTGCCATCCGCTACTTCCTCGACACACTCATCAAGTGCCATCAAGCCAGATCATGATGCATGATGTTCAGCCTATGTTCCTCAGAGTCTCCTCCCGTCCCCATGCTTCAACCCTGGCTCCGCGCGTCAGGACTATTTTCCTACCTTGCAACGGTTCGTTCGGTGTGCAACGAGGTGTGCTCGTCCGGGATACCCTTCTGACGTCGTCTGGCACCATGTGTTGTCTTCTGATGGCTGGCGTCATCGGTCGTCTTCTGACGTCATCTGTCGTCAAGTGTTGTTCTCTGGCGTTACTTATCATCTTCTGATGTCATCTTTCGTCTTCGTGTCCTTTCTGCCGCACATCGACATTAACTGACATCGACTCCGGCCGCGGCATCATCGTCGTCGCCGGCGTGATGAGTCAGAAGTTGTTCGCATTTTCGACCTTCACTGGTTTTCAGTCTAGGAACAGTCTTCATCGCCTGCATCGTTTTCACCATCATTGCCAGCGTGACATCACCATAGCCAATAATGGATATTTAGATGGGACATCAGCATCAGCATCAGCATCATTATCATCGTCACCATCGTTTTCGTTATGGCAAATATCCTTATACCAATGGAGTGAAAGTTAACCTTATCGATCAGCATTTTCACCACGTATACTTTTTATCGTCGTTGTTTTCATTGTCGTCGTCATTCCTTCCTCTTTTAGTTTCAGGAAGCTTAACCAATTGTTTTTTTTTCTTCAGCGTAGACATTCTGAGTTTAGAAGTGCCGTTCGTTTTTTTGTGTTTTGTTTTATAAGTCAGAAAGGACGTTGCCTTTCGCTTTTTTCTCTTGATTGACGCGTTGTGGAAGAGAAAGTTGTAACTGAGGCGGACGACACTGAACACATGGAAGAAGTTCGGACGCTGGGTCACACACTCCATCCGACTTCTTTGTCAAAAGGTGTCCGTAACAAAGCGTGTCTCTATTATAACCATTTTCTTTATCAGTGTGTATCCTGCTAGAACGAACACGAAAGCCTTTACGGGATTTAAACGATCCACGGCTGTTTCGAACGTTTGCGGCGGTTTGGTATCTTCATTGCGGACAGATTGTAGTGATAGGGCCGTGTGCTTTGGAGCACAAAATTTTCTGGCTGTTGCCTTATTTTAAAATAGTTTTTAAAAGTCTTGTTTTCATATTCACAAAATAGTGGTCTTAAACTTTTTGTCGCCGTCAGTTAATTTAGGCACTAAATAACCCCAGCTGACTGGGAGGTTTTAGCTTAACCAAGATTCAAGGTACATTATGGAAGAAGAAGAGATAAAAGGAGACCAGCAGACTAATAATAAATGCTGTCAGTGCATGAATTTCGCTAAAATACTTATCCAGGAGTCAAAAACGAACTCATCATAGCACCTTTGAGGTATTACCACGCAAACAAAGACCTTCCAATTGTAACTTTTTATAGACATCAAAAATGAATGAATAATGTTAATCTACTTTTAGAATAAACAGGTTCTAGTGTGTTTTGATGGCCAAGTTATGAAAAATTTATTTAAGAACTCCGTATTACAAAGTTGGGTTAACTGGTTAAGGTTTTGGGGAAATACGTTTTAGAGCCGGCAGATTTTGTGTTCTAAAGCGCATTTCTTATTTGGGCCTTAGTACTGACAGTGTAAATATTGGAGACTTGGCGAGGCTACACAAAATACAATAGTGGCTTACGATCTCATAGCATATTAGTGTATTGGCTGAAGGTGGTGACGTATGACAAAGCTGGAAAAGTGACGTTGATTCAGCCTGCAATTTTAACGTAAACTAGCTGGCATGGTCTCCGATACAAAACGAATGGCTTTGTGTTGAGGTAGAGAGTTTAGTGGAGATGATTACAGAAAGAATGTGGTAGACATTGCAACTGTGGGATACAACATCTGCATTCAAGGATTTGTGTGTAATAAGGACTGAAATGAACGACCCAGCGTGGGTTACAATATTTTAAAGGTGGTGGCCATTCGGGTTCGGTTGTTTTGTTGAGTACACTATCATCGCCGACGTCGTCATCATAATCACGACAACAGTGAAGACTTTGTTTCATCCGTTCTGTGGAACCTCAGATTTTTTTAATTACGCTGTTGTTGTTGTCGATGGTAATCGCCATCATCCTCGTCATCATCATCGTGACAGCATTGAATGAAAGGTTGTGTAATGTGTTACATATATTTTGATTACATTTCAATTTCTAACACACAAAAACACCATTGTCATTTTCTCCACACTTTGGAGACGTCCATTAACACTGTTCATATGGATTATGTTTTTTTTATTTAGCAATAGTGCAATCGTTTTATAAAAGGATTGGTGTTCTCAGAGAAGTTGCGCGGGGCAGTCATGTATATGTACATACATTATCGTTATCAGTCTTAGATTTATCATCTCATGTTTCGTTACGGTACACCTAAACGCACTTTCTTGATTATGAATATTGATACTCATAATTGTTCAAGTATTAGTAGTATTACTGCGCTGATCATAAACAAATGACTAAATATTTATCAAGACCTGTTATTCCTCGATTGCTAATCTTTTACTACAATTACACTTCAGAATCTGCTGAATTAAATATAACACTTTAAATTCAATTGAGATAATATTGGATTATATATATTTGTGTGATACGCTATGGTTTTGGATTTAATAGAAAATAATATTTCTGTATTATTCTGTATTATTATTAATCTTTTCATTTTATCCTATTTTATGAAATTTCACATTTTGTCATGCTTAGTTTAAAGTTACTGACTTTCATTCGTTTCTGCTTTTGAAATGTAATTGCATATGTTGCGCTCACTGACACTATTACACTTTATTTTATCGTGTATGAGACCACAAGCTTTAACTTCAAGGAAAGAAATAATAACTATCGAAATAATAATCACCTATTAGTAAAATAGAGGACAATTAACATTGTGATTACCTAATTTTTAACATGTCTTACTCCACGATTGTTTATTACGCCTTACAATTGATTACTGAAAATCCTTGTCATTACAGCAACTGTTTATCGGGTACAGGCAGTTTCAATTCCCCTTTATGATTAAAGTTAATTTTTGCTTCTGTACCTAGTAGTAATTTTAAGTTTAACTTAGGTAAGCTTTAACCAAATAATCGTTCATTGTTGTTAATTCATTTCTTTAAGAGAGCTTAGCTCACAATGCCACCAGAGCCAGAGGGCACTCTTGGATAGTCTACTGCGGGTGTGGCATAAAACAATGGAGCACCACCTTGAATCTCATTACCGAATGTGCTAAAGCAACATGGCAGCAGAATAACGGGCAAGTGAAATACCCATGTAGGCTTCTAATGCTAGAACCTGACTTGAGTTCTAAAACCTTTTTACCTGTAAAATGTGGCATGGCATACCGCTACAGAGCAGGCAAAAAATGCACACTATTTTATGGTCGTTAACACACAAAAAAAGTGGCGTTTACTTGTGTGTTTCGATTTTAGCGTTGCTTTAATAATGCAGAAAGACTCCCAAACATTTTTTATTGACCCTGAAAGGGCTAGTAAAACACAATTTTCCCCTTTGTGCGTTATCTGTCGCTACATGATTGAGCTGTGAGGAAAACGAAGTTTAACGTCCTATTGCGCGTAAGCCTTAAGGACGAATCACCTTGTCGCCACCCTGACAACAATGATCATCCTGTTGACAGAAATAGGAACTGTTTCCGATTTATAGCCGAAAACTACCAGTACCTTCCAAACTATCAATTTTAAATAGTTGTTATTTTACACTAGGTTACTGTGGGTGTATTCCGTTTTGGGAGCAAAACATTATAGTGACTTTTGCAGTGTCATTTCAAATGTACGTTATGCTAAAACGCTACATTTTTTTGTCAAATGTGATTGTTGTAATATAGTATGTATAAGCCTTGTCGGTCATTTTGATACCAACAAAAAAAAATATATGTTGGTTCAAACGTTATGACTTAAATTTACTCTCTTGTAATTTTATTGTTCAGTTTCCCTAATATCATCCTCCCTCGTGTTTCCGGATTCAAACATGGATAACCATTAATGTAATAAAGAAGTATGATTTCGATCTTTTGCATGCATGTGATTTTAGAGAAACCCACTAAGTCATTTTCTCAACAACAAAGTTCCAATAGAGTGGGATAAATCTCGGACGCTGCCACATACATGTATCTGTGCGTACTAATTATCACCCTGAGGAAGATCAAGATGCATCGTCCCAGCACTTGAATGATGAATGAAGCTACCAAACCTACCAAACCTTTCTGATGTTTGGGTAGACCAACGTCTAAAAGCAGAATTTGAGATCAGACTGAGTGAAAATTTTCTATTTTTTATCATGTACGCCTACGAGCGGAAAGAGCAATTTGGCTAGCTACAGAGGTAATGTGATGATTACTGAGATAGATGCACATACATTATTATTATTCTATCGATGCTTTGTAATATTAACCTAGTTTATTGAAAGCAAAATTCTCAGTGACTTTGGTAGCATTTCTTACAGCTTGACTTATCCGTGTATGGACATGCGCACAAACATTTTGTTGTTAATAAATTTAAACCGTCTCTTTCACTACTAAAGCAGTGGCCACACTTGGCTTACGTTTTTGGCTTTTGCATTGGGTTATGAGATTTTTCATTGACCGGAATTTTGATGGGTGGCCACACTTTATGAGATTAGTGGCCACATTTGGCTTACGTTTTTCGGCATTTGCAGTGGTTTGGAGGTAGTGGCACCATGTTTATTACGGCCCGGTTCGAATATATATATAAACGTGTGTAGATGTGCAACAAGGCACATTTTAATGGCGATGTGATGTACTTTTTCACCATTTGACTATAATATGAAACAAC
>CM072513.1:27750635-27878135 GCA_036898135.1 Oncomelania hupensis
AGAGCTCTTGCAGATCACGAAGGCACAGTCAGCATAGGGGGCAGAGCAATCTCCAATCTTCGTTTTGCGGATGATATTGATGATTGGCTGGAGAGGAACAAGAACTTGAACAGCTTGTACAGAGGCTTGACACCACCTCCAGAGCTTATGGAATGGAAATAAGTGCAGAGAAGACCAAAATGATGACCAACAACACCAATGGCATCAACACGGACATCAAAGAACAAGGCCAATCCCTCAACACAGTGCACAGCTTCAAAATATTTAGGAGCCATTGTGTCAGACAATGGGTCTCGACAGGAAGTCCTCTCCAGGACGCACAAACAACTGCTGCCCTGACAAGGTTGAAGCCCATTTGGAAAGACAGAACCATCAGTCTACATTCCAAAGTAAGACTGCTGCGCTCTCTGGTCATCTCCATCTTCCTATATGCTTGCGAAGCATGGACCCTCACAGCAATCTCCAACGAAGAATACAAAGCATGGAGATGAGGTGCTACAGAAGACTTCTGTGCATTTCCTATACCCAACACATCACCAACGTTGAAGTTCGACAGACCATCACACAAGCCATTGGACAACACGATGACCTGCTCACAGTGGTGAAGAAACGGAAACTCCGATGGTATGGCCACGTCACCAGATCATCAGGCCTTGCAAAGACCATTCTGCAAGGCACAGTGCAAGGAGGTAGAAGAAGGGGGAGACCGAAAAAGAGGTGGGAGGACAACATTCGAGAATGGACTGGTTTGACACTGAGCGAAGCCATGAGGGCTGCTGAGGACAGAGAAAGATGGAGTATGCTGGTTAAGCGATCATCTGTGGTGCCCCTACGACCTTCGGGTTATGGGACAGGATAGGATAGGATAGGGAAAACTAGTCATCTCACGACAAATACTCAACAACAGCTACATCGGAAACTGGTTCAGAACAACAATCAGAGTGCGTCAAGGATGCCTGCTCTCTTAAAAAAAGTCAGAAGCCCTTGGAGATCACGAAAGCACAGTCAGCATAGGGGGTAGAGCAATCTCCAACCTCCGTTTTGCGGATGACCTTGATGGATTGGCTGGAGAGGAACAAGAATTTGAACAGCTGGTACAGAGGCGTGACGCCGCCTCCATAGTTTATGGAATAGAAATAAGTGCAGAGAAGGCCAAACATGATGACCAGCAACAACAATGGCATAAAGAAGGATATCAAAGTCCAAGGCCAATCCCTCAGCACAGTGCATAGCTTCAAATATTTAGGAGCGATTGTACCAGACAATGGGTCCCGACAGGAAGTCCTCTCCAGGATTGCACAAACAACTGCGGGCCTGTCAAGGTTGAAGTCCATTTGGAACGACAGGACCGTCAGTCTACATTCTAAGGTAAGGCTGCTGCGCTACGTTGTCATCTCTATCTTCCTATACGCTTGCGAAACATGGACTCTCACAGCAGATCTACAAAGAAGAATACAAAGAATGGAGATGAGGTGCTACATAAGACTTCTGGGCATTTCCTATACTCAGCACAACACCAACAAGTCCGACAGACCATCACACAAGCCATTGGGCAACACGATGACATGCTCACAGTGGTGAAGAAACGGAAACTCCGATGGTATGGCCACATCACCAGAACATCATGCCTTGCAAAGACCATCATGCACGGTGCAAGGAGGCAGAAGAAGAGGGAGACAGAAAAAGATATGGGATGACACCATTCGAGAATGGACTGGCTTGACTCTGAGCGAAGCCATGAGGGTTGCTGAGGACAGAGAAAGATGGAGTAAGCTTACGCTGATTAAACGATCATCTGTGGTGCCCCTAGGACCTTCGAGATACGGGATAGGATAGGATAGGATAGGATCAAAAACTAGCTGTCTAAGGCATAATACTCGTATATTCGAAAGCACAAAAGATAAACTCAAAGCAAAAAGCTTTATTTACATAAAAAACAAAATGGCAACCTATACAAATATATTCACACACACACACACAAACACACGCACACACACAGCCGAGTGTACACAGTATTATCATGACTTTCCTGAAACGCCACATAGGCTTACGTTGTGCTGACAATGGGTCATATTTCGTCCCCCTTTTTAAGTACTTTTAAGTGTTTGAACACTAACCCTAACCCAGCCCTAACCCTAACGGATAATTATTCTTACGTCAAAGCAAATAGGTCTGTCAAAACAAGTTATGTAGATGTTCACTGGTTTGTCCAGATTCCCCCCCCCCTCCCTTTCCCTCTTCGTGGGGCTGCCGGGGATTTCAGTATAAATAGTATCCCCATTTTCTGGAAATTTAGTGCTTTAAATTCCCACTGTCACTGTCTTTCTCCTTTGTTCTTTCTCATTCCTACTCTGTTCTATCAATGTCCTATGCTATCTTCTTCTTCGCTAGACCAATCATCTACCTTTTTTCTTTGAAAACTGTTCCGGGACAAAACTCCTCATTTGTGTGTGAGGTCTGTTGGATCAGCTTGGGATTATTGGACGCTTTCTGCCAAATTAATGGTCACTGGGGCTCCCTATGATGTTATTATTTGGCAATGTAGGCATATTATATGTAGGCCTATGTGTTTTGTTGATATTGTATAATGATGTTTGTTTTTTGTTGTTGTTGTTGTTGTTGTTGTTTTTTTTGTTTGTTTTTTTTTTTTTGGTAAACGAGGTTTCGATAAATTAGAGTATAGCCTCAGCGTCCCTTGCGTGGGATGTCTTTATTGTAAAGTGACCAGCTTAGATTGCCTTCAGTGTTACCACTAGGTATTTTTTCGGCAGATCTTTTATGTGGATCAGGGGTGAGTCCTCTTTCACTTATCTGGTCCTGATTTGGCTCGGAAGAGTCCGCTGGACCTAAAACAATAACCATGTAATGTAATGTAATGTAATGTCCAGATAACACCGTGTAAGTGTGCCAACCCTCACACACACACACACACACACACACCCACACACACACACACACACACACACATACACAGCGCCGAAAAATTTTAATTTTCTTGGCGATGTTGGCTTGGTTCACAAGTATATCACTTGATAATATACTTGTGCTTGGTTTTATTCTAACAATGCAGGGGGGGGGGGGGGGGGGGGGGAAACGTGGAATCAAAGGACACTATCTAAACTATTTGCAGGCATAAATTTATCAAAAACGGTTCAACCTATTCTTAGATATAGCATAAAACGTGTTTAGAAAATTAATGGTGAAGTGAAATGACCTTGACCTTGGAGAAAGTACAAATACGAATGATCTAACATGGTTAGCAATAGTGTAAAGTACCTGTAAACAAAACAGGATGGCAAGGAATTCAGATGTATTTAAAGATACACACATATAGGCCTAGCTAGCTGAAAGACAAACATTTTCAAAGTGTTCATTTTGGGGGCGGTGTTGTGAATCGACTTTATCCTAACAAAGCGAAAGGAAATGGAATGGCTAAATATAAAATTTATACGAATAATCTAACATGCTTAGCATTAGTTGAAGGTGTCCGCAAAGAAAATTATTGAACTTCGGTTCAGTTACTTTTGTGGTAATACAAAAAAGTGTGTTTTGAACATAAAAAAGTGACATTCAGAGCGACGGACCAACCAACGGACTGACAACAGGACTCCTATTGAAGGATGGTCCATGATTTGAAGTACATATTTACAAAAATCAACAAAATCACTTCAGCCGTTTTTGAGATGTTGAGCAAAACGTATTTAGCATCGAAATGACTCCAGTGACCTTCCGGACTTATCTAGAAATACTTTGAAATAGTCGTTAATCAGTCCGTCGGTCAGTCGTTCGTTCCATTGCAAACCATATATCATGAACCACTGGATTCATGGCCAGTTTCTGGTGCCATCGTAGTTGTTCTACTTCAAAAGTAAAGGACGTTGGGTCAGATATTTGCTGAACACGTTAGTTATGTATCTCGAAGACTTCTGAATCGATTTTGATGAATTTTGAGGTAACCAGGTATTTTAACTTACGGCCGCTCATTCAGTAGCAATCCGTTGGTCGGCCAGTCAATCAGTCACTCTTTTGGTTCGAACTTCACTTTTTGCTCAAAAGACTTGCTTTGCAATATCTCAAAAATGACTACCGATTTTGATTATTTTTACAATGCAGAAACGTTAAGTACTACTCAGCCTTTAAAGTAATTCATGTTTATACTTTCTTAAAGGTCAAAGTCATTATTAAACATATTTTGCACGTTATCTCACAATTTGCTGAAAACAGTTTAATAATTTGTAAAATTGCAGAGATATCAAAAGTGGCCTATTGAACATTCCATGTTGGTCTCTTGCTACTTTTAGCTAAAATTCGTCACAACACCTCCACGTAAATTAACAAATTGAAAAATGATGGTTTTCAGAATTTGCTGGTTTTTTTTTTTTTTTGTGCACGAGAAAAACAAAAACAAAACAACACAACACGGATGTATTTTAAAGATGTGCAAGTGTGTGTGGATGCCTGGAAAAACATTTAAATAACTTGCCATCTAGTTTAATATGTAATGTTACGTTTCATTTCTTCAGATTTTGAAACCATTTAAAAGTTGCCACCATGAAGAAGTTCCACGGCTACCAGATCATCTGCATGTATTTCTTGGCGTGGATCGGAGGCACATTTTCAATGTTTGGATCAGGATGTCTGTACCCTTTTGTGATGCCGTGTGGAGGACGTGCCACCTATTGTTTAAATATAACCTCACCACCCGAAACACCGTTTGGTAACGGCGAAGCATTAATAATTGTAAACAGCACACTTGTTGACTTTTCAGCGTTTTTGCATCCAGATTACAGAAAACTTAAACATTTGATGTTCACAAACTGTATTATCGGCGAAGTTCCACATGCAGAACTTCGGTTTTTGAAGAACCTGAATAGTTTGGATTTTGTGGAAAATAATCTGACTGATATTTCCTTGGAGTCATTTCAACATCTTCACAGCTTACAACGTCTAAATCTCGGAAGTAATCAGTTAAAAACTATTGAAAATAGTGTGTTTAAACCTTTGCATGCGCTCACTTATTTGGACTTGGGACAAAATGAACTGACATTCATTTCTGATAAGGCTTTTGAAGGATTAGAAAAACTCAAAGTACTTGACTTACAATCTAATGCCCTGATCTCTGAGCATTTCTCTCCTTCAGTATTTGACCCGCTTGTAAGCCTAACAACGCTTCTACTGCACGACAATGTTGTTGAAGGACACATCTACCGGCCGGTTCATTTGAACTTTAGGAATCTACAAAATATGCAACACTTATCAGTTGATGCAATTAACAGAGAGCTCGTAGTAGCACCATCGTTAACAACGATCGACATTTCGGGACGATGTCAACAAAAAGTACTGACAAACGCCTCACTTGATGGAATGCGAAGAAGCCAACTACGACAAATTAAGATGATGAATTGTCCAACGAAACACATAGATCCGTGCGCGTTTTGTGGAGTACCAACGTTAGAATACTTGTTGATGCCAAACAATGTCTTTCTGCCTGTCAGTTCAGCAATAACTGCTTTGTACGGCTTGTCCAATCAAACGATGAAAATAATCGATATGAGAAATGTTGGCGCTAATCTGTCAGATACATTTGTACTGGGACACAAAGAAATCCAAATACTGAACAGTGTGTGTTCACTAAAGTTTGGGTTACACAATGCCAGAGCAAAGAACGTTGAGTACGCCTCGATTTTCACCAAGAACAGTAAGTTAGCTGAGTGTGTTGAAGTATTGGATTTATCGCAGAACTGGTTTTCGTTCAACATTTCGACGCTGGCTGGTATGTTTGCTCCATTTCAAAATGTTGTGACAATAAATTTACACTCCTTTGGTTGCGACAGAATGCCACAGGCAAGTGGTGCCAACGTGCTTGGTCACGACGACATGTCTGCCCCTGACATTGGCCGCTTCCGCTCATCATTGTCATTTCGCGTGCCAGCCACACTCTCTTATCTCAACCTGTCCTGCGCCTTGAATCCTTCTGAAGGACTACCTCCTATCGTGACATTCACCACTGCTGAACATTTAAGAACTTTGGATATTTCCTGGTGGGGAGTCTCCGTGTGCAAAACCACATACAAGGGTCTACGAGGGCTCTTTACTTTAGACGTCAGTGGAAACTTGTGTCTCGAAACTAAAGAAACGATGCTCGATTTCCTCCCCTCTCTGAAACACCTCATCTTTTCTCACATGGCCATTCGTTTGGATTCGTTTGCTGCCGTCGCCAAACGTTTATTCAAGAATCTTCATGTGCTAGAACATCTAGACCTGTCTCACAATGGCATTGCCACTCTCGACCCAAAAATGTTCCGCCCGTTTGGTAATCTCGGAATACTGCTGTTATCCAACAACAAACTGTCGTGCCTGCCTGTAAGTCCCGAGCAGCACGAATCATTGCACGTGCTTGACCTCTCACACAATAACATCACAACGTTGTCGATTCATGAAACACATGCGCTGGATTCCCTCGCGTCTCGTCATCGTGTTAGCGTGTTTCTAAATAAAAATCCTCTTTCCTGCGCATGTTCCAAAGTGGAGTTTCTAAGATGGTTGCTGGACACAAATCATGACATGACATTTACAACGGAGAGTGCTGAGGGCAGAACACTTAATAATATTGAGTGTATCCTAGAAACTGGCATTATTACGAACTTGTCGTCTTATTCTGGATCTGATGAATATCACCAGTGCATGAAGAAAAAATATCCGAATCAGTATCATCACACGTTTTCTTTCGCCAACAGCGAGAATCATCATAAAGAAAATTATGAGAACTTTGGCAACTCACTTAGCAACTGGCTTATTTATGTTATTATTCTAGTTCTGTTTATCATCTGGTGGATTAAAAGGCAAAATGTGAAACAATTACTGACTTCTTCAAGCCAGACGCAGACAGAATCTGTGGGAGATACGAACGTCTTACCAGCCTGTAGCAGTGATCTTCTGCAGGACACCAAGACACAATCACAAACGGTACAGTTGATTTACGCTAATTTTTGTTCTTAGTTAATTAAGTTAATAATTAGTTAGCCCGTTGGTTGTTTCATTTAAAGTATACTTATTTAACAAATGGTAAGTGTAAAATATTAAAATCTTTTTTATAACTTAACGAATCTATCAGACTATGTGTTTTATGTAGTTTCAGTGTGGGTGTGCGTGGGTGTGTGTGTGTGGGTGCGTGTGTGTGTGAAATTTTGCCCTTGCTATATGCTCCATAGTGACAGGAAATTGTTCTCACGGAAGTCGATATTTAATAATGTAACGACTCTTTATACAGTCTTTCTCCTCTTTCCCCTACTGCCTCTCGGTGTCTTTCACCCACACGTGGAAAAGACACTTATACCGGCATTCTGTCTAACAACAGGCGGCTGGCTCCAGTAAAAACACACATAACGGTGACATTCGGGGTCATGGGGCCGGGTAGCTCAGTTGGTAAGAGCGTCTTGCTAGTAACCGAAAGGTCGCTGGTTCGAATCCCGGATTGGTCAACGTGTGATCATATTACTTTCCCCTTTACCAACAACTGGCCCGCTGGTGTCAGTATAAATCGGTCCAGTAGTCACCTATATGCGAAAGTGTCGTGTGACTATAATCTACAAACAACAACATTCGGGGTGGCTCTTTTATCAGGGTCAGTTGGCAGTATAGATCGCCGGTTGCAGCACGTTCGTGTCTTTCCGCGGCTCGAGTTCGAGCCTGATAAAATTCCGAAATGGTAGCATAATGGGTCAGACGTTTTATAATTACTTGATATCATATTCTAATGTAAATATTGAAATTAATCATGTGAGTATTTCTTATGAAAATTTTACTGACACTATATTAAAAGCTGCAGATTTCTCTATTCCTAAAGTTCAATCAAGAAACTTAAACAATCGACGTGGTAATGCATGGTGAACAGAAGATTGCAAAAAAAAAATTCCCACCTTTTCAACAGGTCTTTGTGTGGTCAGTCTGGTGTAGTAATTCCAGTTGTAAATTGATAAGAATTATTATTTGGCCTTTAAATGCAAGGTTTTGATACTATTAGGTAGGGTTCTTATATGGATTATTTATGATGTAAGAGTAAAGTTTATAGTTAGAAGGACGATGTGAATTTTATGTTAAGGACTATATTTTTGTTTGGAGGTTTTCCTAGTAAGGGATGCGGCCTTAATTATAGCCTGAAGTTCCATAACTTCTTTCTTTCCCTTTCTGGCCATACAAAGTTAACACCTGGTACCAGAAACATATTGTAGAAACAGGCTCAGTTAATTATGGGTTTTTCTTCTTGGAGGGAAAACATCTCTCCTATTATGAGTGTGGGTCTATTGTTGCTGGGCTCTGCACAATGGAATGCTATTACCCACTCGTCTTTCGTCGATGGGGATCGCTAGTAAATCTCCCTGTGACTCAACTTAATACATTTATAAGTTTAGCTCGGTCTGTGTTAGGCTGGGTTACAGAGATAGAAAGAAAATGGTAAAAGATCACTGTCACACTAGCTCTCACACGGCTATGAAACATAGGTAGTCCAGCCACTTGTTAACAGTAAATATCACACATTTATTTCCTCTACTCTATACAAGATCTGCTAATCCCGATACTAAATTAAAAGTCCAAATATCACTTTGAATGGTTTGCTCCTTGATAATTCTATGCAGCTACTGTTTCTTCATCGGGCTACTGTTGCGTTTTGTCCAACGGGTCAGTCTTCTGGAAAGATGGACTAGTGATGTCCTTGGCTAACAGGTTTGGTGCACTGGTGCAAATCTAACTTAACTTTAGATTCGATGAGCTGTTTTGGTTTGGATTTTTCTCCTTGTTGACAGACTGGTGGGTTCTCGTCGCTCAGTGCGGGAGGCTCGAATGCAGGCCGAATGTCAGCGAAGACTTTTACTTGTCTTTCTTCTGATCAGGCCCACGATGCCTGCTCGTCTGTAACATATGAGACGAATTTCTGCAACACCGTGTATACTAGGTGTGTGCAGAGCGTCTCACTGAAGGCAAAAATAGCTCTCAGTGATTAGCTTCACTTATATACTTATAGAAGCGACGAACATTCTGCTAGGTCCGTGGTCCACTGGAATCTCCACTCTAATTCCCACACATATATAAATATATCATGGCTAATTACACACATAGAGAAATAATTAATATTACACACATTCTCAGGTACAGCCACTGGTCTGCAAGAATACATATAGGCTAAACAACAGAGGGTCCGTAGGGACTACGTCATGGCGTCGCAACCGGTCGTGTTTGCCACGTGGTCACGCAAAGTTTGACTAACAATCACAATTCTAAACATGGCAAACTTCACAAACATAATTCAACAATAATATCAATACATTGCGATGAAACAAAAGATAGTTCATTTACCTTTTTGACAATGTCAGGCTGTAGCTGACTAGGTTGAATAGAATTTCACCAGTTCCTGCTTTTAGTTGTCAAGTAGAGATCCCTTAGAGCTAAGCTCCTTACTGTATGCAAGTTGAACGCAGAATGACTCTCTACCCCTGTGGTCAGCAGGAAGCCCTGGAAAACTAAAACTACAAGAGTCGCCCTCTAGTGAGGGTCGCGGTACTACTGCCTATACGTAAGCTGAATGATGTCATTGCCTACTGAGCCAGCGTCAGCATACAAAAGTGTAGCCCACAGTAGACTTCTATCGTCTGCTGCAGAGCAACATCACTCTACTAAGGTTACAGCTGACTTAGCAAGATGAGAATCTATAGTGCTGTGTAAATCTGGCCTCTTATCACAATGAGGATGCGCCGGTTGTCACGTGACCCGTGCGATTTACGTGGAAAACATAAACACACAGACCTCAAGTACAACTACTCATAAATTTTACAAGACCACACCGTTTTGCTGAGTTTTTTGTTGATGTTTCACTATTTCTGTTCTTTCATACACATATATACAACATGCACATCAATGAGGTGGAGTGAATGATGTCAAATGGTATAATGCATGCACATATATATATTGATGCTACAATGTATTACTTATTACTTATTTATCTTAATAAGAACTAATACTTGATCATTTTCCTCGACGATCCATTCAAGACATAATTAGCATTATGAATCTACTCACAGTTTGTCAACTCCAGCTTCAACACGTAATAATCAAAGAATGAGTGTTTTCAGTCAGACAGTCAGGTCTTTGCATTTTCTTTCACACGTAGAATAGCTCCTTGTCGTAGATCTTCCGTGGATATGACTTCTCGTAATGTCAATATGCAAACTCCTATTAGAGCCCAGCTTCCACTCGTTTATAAAAGTTATTATATGTTGAACCTCAAAGTCGTAGATCTTTATAGTTCAATGTTATTCTCACGACAGGTTATTTGTTGATATCAGTAGTAATATATAGTCTTTAGATAACACCGATGATATCATTTTGTCGTTACAGAATCTTCATACGAATAGTCATGTCACTGTAATCACACAGGTAGATTCACAAAGTTCAGCATTTGGATTGATGTCTTTGAATGATGTTCATTTCAAATGATCGAGGATCGTAGAATTCATAAAATTGCAAATGTCCAGATCGTCCTCGATAAATAGAACTAACTAAAACTAAAAACTAAAACTGAATCCCAACACTAAAATGAAAAGTAGTAAAAAGTAGTAAAAACCAAAAATACTTGGAAAGTAGTCAAAACACCCAAACGGTGTCTGAATAAACTGGCTATGACTCTCCTGCTATTACGGCTGCAGTACGCCTTTCACACAAATAATCTGTAGCATTGAATCGTTGCTTACATCGCCAACCATCTTATCGCTGCTGACAGAATTTGCCAAGATGGAAGTGTAGCTACCTCAGCATACCAAATCTTCCAATGTTCGTGCCTAAATACTCTTCACAGTTGTCCTATTTGAAACCAACATGTTTCCACATCAACATAGGCTGTGATCCATTTACAACACAACGCTTTTTTAGTGGTAAAAAAGTCGAAAAACCGTTTGTTAGGCCAGCGCCTATTGCACGTGAGTCTCCCTCTCCTCAGAGTTTGCTGTAGACTGATTTTCAACTGTGAAAAATTTGCGTTCCTACGCGACAAGGCTTTTCCCTGCGAATCATTGGTCCTCGAATTGACACAATACAAAATAAAAACAAATGACGAAAGCTCCAAAATGACGCATCTGCTACGTCATTCAATATTTTGGTGTTCGTCTCGGTACTTTACGAAACAGAATAATTATTGAAAACTTTTACCTTCAACAATATCATTTTTAAACAGCGTTATAATTTATACAGCGTATGAACGTATCTCTATGGAGCTTGTATCGCGACACCGGTGCTGAACCATTGTATGGCTAGGTATGCCACCATAGGTAGCTAAGGGTCCATCACCCTGAGGTTGCTTGTTTGCTAGTTCGCTTTCACAGTATGGTTCTTCAGTACAACGGCTCGAACGGTGGACGCCCGCGGTACATCTCTGTAGGCGAACAGTAACGTTGATGTAGCAATGCCAATGTCTAGGCTGCGCGCTGCACAGTTTCTTCAGGGTGGACTTTAGCGTAGCATTAAACTTGTCAACTAGCCCGTTACACATTAGATGTTAAGGTGCCATAGTCAAATGCCGGATGCTCTGCAGTCTTCATGCAATCAGACAGAGAGAGGAAGCTGCCCCTGTCTTGGCGGGTGTTTTTGTATGAGCTCTCTGATTTAGTGTGAATCTTGGAAAATATTGAATGTCATTGCTCACAGTCGATGCTGTAATTGTGCGTTGTGCTTCTGTTAACTGTTGATCTTGTCTTTCCCGTCGACGAACGCTGGCAACTGTGGAGCCTTGTGGTTGCTTATAACGTGTGGCGCGTTCGGCTGTTGTTGGATACGCGCCAATTCTAGCTGGAAATGACGCTCAGCTTCTAATCGTCTGTCTTCCATCTCGTCACGCCGACGCTGTTCTTCTCTTCACGCCTGCTTTGCTCTTCCCTGTCTTCCAGTTGACGCTGCCCTTCTTTTTCTTCTCGACGTCGCTGCTTTTCGAGTACTCTCTCTTGTATTCTCTCATGAGACTTGACGTACTCCGTCAGCCGCTTGCCTTTTAGATTCAGTTCAAATCCTTTCTGCCAGAAGTCAACAATCTTGATACTTTTCTGGAAAGTTCTTGACTGTGCTGCACCTTTCTAGACGGTTCTAGAACAGCAAGCTTTCTGCAGTAGCGCTGATGCTTGTCACTGGTCGCCTTCGCTTACGCAGGCTCCGCTGTCCTCGTCGTATGCGACGTTGCACCACGCTGGTGTTGATGTATGCGCTCCTGTGCTGATGTAGACGCGACGTCCGCTCGTCGCTCTCTATAATACTGGCGATGTAGTTCCGAGACTGTCCCTCGACGTAGTCTTACGGCAGCTATGTAGTCCCGGTCTGTTGTTCGCTTACGAAGCAACTCCTCGGCGATTACACGCCCTTGCAGTCAACCCGAAACTTTGGGGGATGTAGTTCCAGTATGTTGGCCCCTCCCGACGCAACTCGTTGACGGCTACCCTCGGTGACTGCCTCTCGTAACGTTGACTCGCTTATTGTCGCAGTTGAACCCTTGGCTATGGCGTAGATCGCGGCTTGACCTCCAAAATGTTACACGGTTATTTATCAATTGCCGATTCAGCCCCGATGCTTGAATCTCGATAAGTGTAACTCGAATCAAAGAATATGGGTATACTACAAAGAAGGATCATAACAGGACTCTATGCGAAACGAGTGACGTCAGCGACACCACGGCGACACCAAGCGGCTGCGTGGCGGAGCAGGTCAAGGGAGTTTGACATACCACATAGCAAGTAAACAGACCACATAGCAACATGTAAATACAGACGATATTTCTTGACTGTATCGGCGTGTTTCTGATGAATCCCGAACATACTGTATTTGTCAACAAAATTACTGTGTAATGTGTAGGAAAATGACTCCCTGCAATAATGCTGGTAGTTTTGCACATTAATTTTGTTTTTCGTCAACATTGTGATATAGAGCTTACAATTTACATAGAAATAGTGAATGAAAACAGTTCAATTCTACTTTTTTTTAAAAAAATTCATACAAACATGCGTTGGTTGTCAATTGAACAAAAGGGAACTTGTGAAAATTTAACACTGCTTTGCATAATCATAATTATTGTCAAATTCAGTTCAATTTGTAAATATGTTATTGTTTCCTTTGGTTTGGTTTTCTTTGTTGTTTTTGTATGATTACTTTTTTTTTTCTTTTCTTTAACGCTTGTTGTTGTCTTATAGTCCGCCCCACAGTTTGTTTGTTTGTTTGTTTGTTTGTTTGTTTGTACATTGCTTAAGGTCCAGTTAATTCTTTAGAGTTGTATCAGGACCGTTGGACAGGACAGAGCTATCAAACACAGATGACATCAGCTTCATGGCACCTGTCTTGTCTTGTCTTTCCGTAGGCGCCCACAATCATACTTGTTGATTATACTGGCACTATGAGGGCTTTGCACATGTTTCACAAAAGGCCGTTCTCCTAGTTCATGGACAGTCCAGATCTGGTTAGTGACAGAGGGATTTGGGAGGGGGGGTGGGGGGGTAGGGCTCACACGGATCATGTTTACAAGGTCATAAAATTAGGAGGCGCTGGAACGCAGAGTATTCACCTCAGTTTTTCGAACTCCAGGTTTAAAAAACAGTATAAAAGGAAATATAAAAATCTTAAATACTAAACATAAGTAATTAACCGGCAGAATGTATTTTAGTTGGTGGTATGGTGGCTTTGATGTGGCCATGTCATAAGATCAAATGGACTATCCAAAATAATCTTACATGGGACAGTACAAGGTGGGAGGAAAAGAGACAGACAGAAGAAGAGGTGGGAAGATAACATTGTAGAGTGGACAGGCCTGAGGTTGAGTGATGCCCTAAGAGAGGCAGAAAACAGAGAATTTGAGAGAATTGATTGCCAAATCATCAGTGGTGCCCCCACGGTTCACAAGACTACGGAATAGGTGAGGTGGTGAAGGCGATGGTGGCTTTATTCTGCCATATGGCACTAGTAATTGCCTTTCTCTGCCTGTTAATTTCTTATTTTTATTATTTAATATAGTTATATTTCATTTTATACTGTTTTTTAAAACCTGGATTTCGAAAAATTGAGGTGAATACTCTGCGTTTCCAGCGCCTCCTAATTTTATGACCTTGTAAACATGATCCGTGTGAGGTGCCATGAAGCTGATGTCATCTGTGTTGTATTGCTCTGTCCTGTCCAACGGTCATGATACAACTCTAAAGAATTAACTGGACCTTAAGCAATGTACAAACAAACAAACAAACTGTGGGGCGTACTATTAGACAACAACAAGCGTTAAAGAAAAGAGAAAAAAAGTAATCATACAAAAACAACAAAGAAAACCAAACCAAAGGAAACAATAACATATTTACAAATTGAACTGAATTTGACAATAATTATGATTATGCAAAGCAGTGTTAAATTTTCACAAGTTTCCTTTTGTTCAAGTGACAACCAACGCTCTTTAGCCCACTAATCACTATTCAATGGGGGATATTAATTTATGAATACAATTTAGCACTTTGGCATGCTGCAATAGTTTTGTTTTATGATTCAGTCACCAACAGCACAAACTTGAATATCATAAAAAGGCCTCATGTTTGTATGAATTTTAAAAAAAGAAAAAAATAAGTAGAATTCGAACTGTTTTCTTTCACCATTTCCATGTAAATTGTAAGCTCTATATCACAATGTTGACGAAAAACAAATGTGCAAAAATACCAGCATTATTGCAGGGAGTCATTTTCCTACACATTACACAGTAATTTTGTTGACAAATATGTTCGGGATTCATCAGAAACACGCCGATACAGTCGAGCAATATCGTCTGTATTTACATGGTGCTATGTAGTCTGTTTACCTCCCTTGACCTGCTCCGCCACGCAGCCGCTTGACGGCGCTGCTCCTAAAACGTCTTCACTTTTTATATAGGGAAAGCCTCGGATGATTCTTCTTTGTAGTATACCCATATTCTTTGCTCGAATTCGTTTATCCACGCAGCCTGTTCACTCAGCAACAAGGCAGGAGTCGTCGTGTGAAGTTTTCCAACTTTATTCAGCAAACTTCAACACTGCATACAAGATCGCTTTCCGAAAATCACTTTAAAGATCATCATCAATCACTCCACAAACAGACAATGCACTACTTATATAGCCTCTCTGCTCTGCAATGAGGAAAAATTCGAACATTCCAGCATGACGCAATAACATCCAATCAAAACAAAACTCGTCACCGGAACTATGTACTGTCTTACGTCATTAGGTTAGGAGAATCGCTTAGCTATTACCAGATCTATCTGGAAGCTTCGGTCGATAATAAACAAGTAATTCTAGAAAATTCTTAACAATATCGACCGACGAAAATTATCAACATTATACAAAGCTTCTTCTAGCAACAACGCAAAATCAAATCAAAGGTAAATGCACTCTGTTATTGCATGCATTGCAAAACAAAATGATAGGATCTATCGTGCGTGCCTCAATTGTAACACTTTTATTTTATTGGAATAAAAACATAATTCCTGTTAATCAAGCAGGATTTCGCAAGGGGCAAAGCACTGCTGATCATCTTGTTAAAATTTCTAGTCATATTAAAAAGCAGTTTTCCAAAAGAAAAAGTTTGCTTGCAACATTTTTGGACGGAAAGAAAGCATATAGTGTGTGGCTTTCTCGATTGCTGTGTAAACTAAAATCAGTAGGGCTTAGTGGACATATTTGTATGTATATACAATTTGTATTATATGATAGATTTATATTAGTACACGAATTGTAAAAAAGTATTCTTCATTTTAAAATGTTAATACCGGTATTCCATTAGGCTCTATAATTGCACCTCTTTTATTTACTTTAATACATGACCTACCAAAGGTTTTATCGAGAAATACTCATGTGGTGCCATATGCTGACGACATAGCGATGTGGATTAATGTTAAATTAAGAAAACATACAAATAAAATAATTACTACTTATGTTCCAAAAAATATATCAAACGGAATTAAATAATTTGTCTACATATATGACAGAAAATGATCTTGAAGAAAACTAGTTTAATGTAATTTAACAACGGAGAAAAACCAAAATATTTACCAGAATTGAAATTTGACAACCAAATTCTTGCTTACAAACAAATTATAAAATTTTTGGATGCCTATTTTACTCCAAAATTAAGTTTGGAGATGTCATATAGAATACTTAATCAATAAAGCAAGACAAATATTAAATTTATTGAAAAAAAATAAAAGTACAAGCTTGGAGTCAGGATACGAAGGATTTATTGAATCTTATAGCAACCTCTCTATCCTATCCTATCCTATCCTATCCTATCCTATCCTATCCTATCCTATTTCGTAACTTAAAAGTCGTTGGGGAACCACTGATGGTCGTTTAACCAGCGTACTCCATCTTTCTCTGTCCTCAGCAATCCTCATGGCTTCGCTTAGTGTCAAGCCAGTCCAGTATCGAATGTTGTCTTCCCACATTTTTTTTCTGTCTCCCTCTTCTTCTGCCTCCGTGCACTGTACCTACTCTAGTTGCAACCTCTCTAGTTCGATCGAAATTGATATATGGACAAGATGTGTGTTTGTCAGCTCCAAAATAACTCTTTAATAAAATGCAGAGTATAAATAGTAAAGCAATAAAATTGGCTCTTGGCGTACCAGTGCATACGAGAATACGCAACGTTGTTATAATGAACAGGGACACTTTCTTAAGCAGATCAACGTAAATTAGCTTCTTCAAAATATGTTCTTAGAAGTTTATGTATTGACAATTCTGTAACAGACGAAGTGTTAAAGTCCTCAAAAAATGAAATCCCCCAAACATCAAAATATATTCCATACATTTAGACTATTCATGATTTTACAGAAGAATTGATGATAAACTGTGGTATTAGTATTATTAACGTAAAATCGATTCCTGTTTCTACCAAAAATACCCACTTGGAAACACTCATGAGCTCAGTTCGACATAGATTATATAGATTTACATAAAAATGAAGAAATAAATATATCAGCTAATAGCGTTAAGGAACTTTAAAATCCTATTTACTTCAAAAAATTAGAAATTTATACAGATGGTTCACTACTTGAATTTCTGATGCTAGTGCTGCATAATTTATGTTATTCCAGATCTTAATATTGGAAAGTCTTTTTATTTAGGGAAAATATTTTCAATCTTTACTGCAGATTTGTATGCTATTATTATGCCTTTACATTAATATTAGATTTGTCCGGCATAGTGATATGTGTAGATTCAAAATTTGTTTTTGTACACGCTACAAAATTAGAATTGTTCAGTTAGAAGAGAAATGAATTTTAAAATCAAATACCTTTTACACTGTTTACTAATTAGAAATATTACATTTGATTTTCTGAGGGTTCCTTCTCATTATGGAATAAAGGATAATGAATTAGCCGATAAACTTGCTAAAGATGGTGCAAGTAAGCCTACTGAAGGTAATCATAACATAAGCCTATCCTACTATGAATTGATATCAATTGTAAACAATTATTTTCTTTAAAATGTACACAATTATATTTTGTCTAGCTCTAGACATTTGGCAAAATTTGTCTACAAGTTAAAATTAAAGTCATGGAAAACTAAATTAATTTTCTAAAGACGTTAAATGTTTATGTTCAATTGCTCTGACTGTTGAATATTTGATATTACATTGCCCATGTGTGAACCATTTCATCATTTGCAGAAAATAATATTAATACTGCTATCACACAGCATAACGATATAGAAAATAGATAATGAATTCATGCTGACAATTGCATCTATTATATCGTGTACAAAGATAGAAAAAGTGCTACAATTAGTTTATTCGATGTATTTTTGATATTAAGATGATAGTGTTTCAATGTTAAGTTACACTGTTTAATCCGTATAAGTTATGTTGGGTTTGTTGTTGCTGTAGTGTTTATATTAAAAAATGTATTATTATTATTATTATTATTATTATTATTATTATTATTATTATTATTATTATTAATTATTTATTTATTTATTAGTATTTCTTTTTCTCCCCTTTATCCTTTAAATTATTATTTTGTTTCTTTGTTTTATAGCTAAAATCACATAATTTGTGAACATACCTTAAATAAATTGATTGAATTTCATTGAATTGGAGTCTGATTTTGCCCAGTGACTTGAGCAGCTCTTAAGCTGGTAAAGTACTATAAAAACTACTATAAATATAATAATCTATTTCATGTTGTTCTTCGTGTGCATTGAGCATGGAAGTTTCATGGAGTTTTTCACCTTAAATTATTGCCTGTCATTATTATCATCACCATCACGACCATGATCATCATCATAATCATCATCAGCATCATCATCATCATCATCATCATCATCATCATCATCATCATCACTGTCATCACCATAATAATAATAATAATAATAAGTATTATTATTATTATTATTATTATTTTTAATTATTATTATTATTATTATTATTATTATTATTATTATTATTATTATTATTATTATCGTTTAACAGTCAGGGCTGGTCGCAGCATCATTGGAGGGCAATGAGATGACGTGTCAAGTGAAAAAACGCCTGATGTGGGATTGGCTGAACAATTTTGACTTGGAGCGCATCGAGGACATCGTCCTGCATCTTGACCTCCGGGACAAACCTATGGAATGTCTACGCCAGGCGTAAGATTATATTCTTTCTTTTTGGTTTTGGGTGACATGCCCTTGAGGTGGGGCTGTGTGTCGAGGGGAGGCTTACGTTGCGTATTTGTGATTTCTTTGTCTGTATATAAATATATAAATCAGTTTTTGGTTTAGGGTTAGATAATCAAAACTTAATTATTTATAAACAACTTTCTTACATTTTATTATTTATCAGTGTGTCCTTAGACATTGTTGCAAGTATGGACGGCGAGCCAAAGACAATTTTCAGGGTTTTTTTGGAGCTAGTATGGTATTGTATGTATCGTATTGTATATTCAATGACGTTCTTTCCTTCGCTGGCATATACATTGTCCATGATGTTCCAATAGTTTAATTTGTTTATTATTTTCACATCAGTGTGGGAATTTAAGACATAAGATAGATAAGAAATCCATTAGTACAAAAGATTACAATAGAAATGTTCTTTTAATGTAGATGACAAATAAAATCATAATTATAATTACTGTTCTAGGTTTGCAGATGATCAATCCCGATACAAGACAACGTTGATCAACTATTGCCTTAACCACCAAGATCAGATTCTTCCGGCAATTTTGACTGCGTCGACATCTTTCCTGTCACTTCCAGTTCTTCCAGCTCTTCCGCCATCGTCTGCCCTGTCTGTAAACTGGACAACAGCCAGCACAGGAACTGAGTACCCTCACCATGATCCTTTGGGCGAGCACAACGCAGCCACCACGGCCCTTGAATGGCGATCCCACGAAAGGGGAAACCTGAGTTGTGGTCCTCAGGAACCGAGTGGTCAGCATCTCTGTGAACGTACCGCATCACGTGCTTCGTCAAGATTTACTGCTGGTTCGGAAGACCAGATAGTCCACGACGCGCAACAACAACTCAGACGAAGACACGGTTCTCGGATCATTCAAGGTCGTCTCGATACTCACAGCGAGGAAGAAGTGCTTTCAGAGGTGAACTGTGATGGACAACAGCCTCCCCATCCTCAAGTCTGTCTTGAAAACATCCAACAGCCGATTCCCGGCCCACTGAGCGTCGGGTCTCTTTATTTTCCTAGCAACGGTAGCCCCGATGACCAATCTGGTGGCCCTTGTGGTCGTCCTGCGGGTAGACCTAACTTCTTGTCCACCGACAGGAGCTCAGCAAGGAACGGCTGCCTGGATGATAGATGCCATGTTTCAAGACCGCAGGTTACCCATAATATCCGAAATGACCTCGCAAGACAGGAAGAAGATGAATGTGTGGGCGCTGAAATGGAAAGTCATGGCCGTGGTCTTCTGCCTTCCACGCCATACCGCCCATACGATGACGCCGACATGGAAAGTGCCTGGCGTCGCCCGAGGAACCGCCCACGCTCGCCTTACCACGACACTGGCCTCAAAGAGCCATTTTACATCCCGACTGAACATAACGCTGAAGTTGAGGAAATGGTTTCTTCCAGCTTTGCGGAAGCGTCCGGGGAAGTTCAAGTGTCAAGCTCGTGTGCTCACAGCAGCGACGAAATGCTGAGCGAAGAGGCGGCCTTTTTAGGAGTGAATTTGCAATATTCCGTGCAAGAAGATCATCAACATGATAATTAGACTGATGTGCCTGACTGTGGCTATTTCTTTACTGTTTGTGACAGGCTGCTCTTTGATCCTTTGTACAGAAAATGTTTGTCATACTCAAAGGAACTGTGCACCGCACTAACAAACATTTGAACAAGAGCGCTTTCAACATTTTATTATTGAAACGTGGACAGTTTCTAAAACAGTAAAAAATAGTTTCTTAATAGTTTCTTAAGTTTCAAATATCAAATATCAGGGTAGGTTGCACAAGACGTTTCTGTGTTTAAACTACAGACTAAAAGTGTAGTTCTCATTTATTTATATATTTATTTATTTATTTACTTATATTTAGGTCTTATTCTTATCTTCTTTTCGTGTACTGACGTCATAATCGACGCGTTTAACATTCCCTATAAAACTTCATTACTAATTGTAAATTCCATACACAACATAAAAAAGTAAATTCTCTAAAACTTGATTTCATTAATTTGTTAGCTATTTCCTTTACTGCTCTTGCAACCTGAAGAACGGTAACTTCGTCAAACTTCCGACCGACAATCTGCCTGCCGATGTTAGTTACTTATTCATTGCTTACAGGGTCCACCGGACTGCAAAGAGCCGAATAAGAACCGCAAAATCAAGACCACAACTTGGCTGAAAGAGGACTCACCCTTGATCCGCATAAAAGATCTGCCGAAACAACCCCAGTGGTAACACTGAAGGCACTCCACCAGCTGGTTACTGTACAATAAAGGCATCCCACACAGGTGACGCTGAGGCTATATTCTAATTTATCGAACCCCGTTCACAAAAACAAAATAGAATACAAACATCATTAAAAAAAATATCAACAAAGCATATACATATAAAATGCCAACATTAATATATAATAATATCATAGGAAGCCCTAGTGACCATTTGGGAGAAAGCGTCCAATATTCCCAAGCTGATCCAACAGACCTCACACACAAATGAGGAGTTTTGTTCCAGAAGAGTTTTCAAGAAAAAAGGTAGATGACTGGTCTAGCGAAGAAGAAGATAGTATAGCAGATTGATAGAACAGAGTAGGAATGAGAAAGAACAAATAAGAAAGACAACGGCAGTGGGAATTTAAAGCACTAAATTTCCTGAAAGTGGGGATACTATTTTTACAGAAACCCCCGGTACCCCCACGGGGGGTTCCTGCCGATGGGTAGTCTGCTCCTGCCACAGTCCCTCACTGAGGGTGAGGAGGCCGACGTTGACGTAGATGGCAGGGTGCCCAATCAAGCTGAAAGGTCTGGTGTTTAGGTGCAGGCTAAGTAGTAAGCGGAACTGCTGTTAGTACCTTTGAAAGAGCAGTTTTCAGAGAGAATCCTCGATGCTGTGTGTGCTCAAAGAGTTTATTATTTTAAACTCTTTGGTGTGCTACAGCAGGCATGATCCACATCCTTCAGCTCCTCTTCGTATTTCTTAGTCAGCTCAAACGCAAGATTAATGCCTTTCAGTTTGCAATACTTCGATGTTCCGTACACCCGGCTCATTTACTGCAATAGATGAGAAAGAATAATTATAACATTTACATTGAAGAATGGGATCAATGTTTTTAGGTTTATCTTTATCGGGTTTTGTCGCCGCCGTTATTAATGTCACCATCAGTAGCGCTTTCACCTGCACCATCTCCATCATTATCATTGTTGTTTTGTGCTTCAAATAGCTCTCTGTTTGTGAAATAATAAATAATTATACTTCCATCATCTTTCTCGTTAATGTTTGCTGTCAGTGTATCCTCATTCATGTTCATTCTCATGCTCATCATCGTCATAATCATAATCATCATCATTATTATCATCACCAAACACCATTCTGCACACTTCTTCTTTTCATTTAAAACTTTCGAGCTCACTGGTTACTTATTATATCCGACTTGATTTACTACATACATCCTATCCTATCCCGTAATTCGAAGGTCGTTGGGCACCACAGATGATCGTTTAACCAGCGTACTACTAAATCTGTCTCTGTCCTCAGCAACCTTCTTGTCTTCGCTCAGTGTCAAGCCAGTCCATTCTCGAATGTTGTCCTCCCACCTCTTTTTCTGTCTTCCTCTTTTTCTGCCTCCTTGCAGGATAGTTTTTTTAAGGCCTGATACTCTGGTGACGTGGCCATACTATCGGAGTTTCCGTTTCTTCACCACTGTGAGCATGTCATTGTGGTGTCCAATGGCTTGTGTGATGGTCTTAGCGGATTTCGTTGTTGGTGATGTGCTGGGTATAGGAAATACCCAAAAGTCTTCTGTAGCACCTATTCTCCGTGCTTTGTATTCTTCGTTGTAAATCTGCTGTGAGGGTCCATGTTTCACACGCGTGTAGGAAGATGGAGATGACAAGGGAGCGCAGCAGCCTTACCTTGGAATGTAGACTGATGGTCCTGTCTTTCCAAATGGGCTTCAACCTTGTTAGGGCAGCAGTTGTTTGTGCGATCCTGGAGAGGACTTCCTGTCGGGACTCATTGTCTGATACAATGGCTCCTAAATATTTGAAGCTATGCACTGTGCTGAGGGAATGGCCTCGGACTTTGATGTCCATGTTGATTTACTAGAATTTTACTTTAAAGATCCCGACGAACATGTCCTAGATGGGTGGGCGCCTGATACCTAAACACACTCTGCATGCACTAGGTCCTATTCCCCCTCCCCCCATCTCTATCCTCCCTACCTTACCCTTTCCCACCCCCAGTTCGACCAGCAAGTTGGCGCCTTGTGCGTCTTGAGTTAGATCCTCCTCTCGGCCAGCGCCTTGAGCAGATCTTGGGAGCTGGAAAAGCACTATATAAGAACAATCAATTACTTAATACTGAATGAAATAAGTTTGTTTTGTTTTTTATCGAGAAGTATCTGTTTCACAATTATACCGTAGTGGAAATGGAGGAAAATTTAAACATTTGTTGAACTTGCTGGGGGTGGGTTCTGAGACCCACGAATAATGCTTCTGTCGTGTATGTGGCGTGAAATCCTTGCTGAAACATCGCTCTACCTGTACACAAAATCATCATCATTGTTGACATCGTCTGTATGTTCACAATTGTATCATGCATTGTAGGCAATATTCGCAGCAACAACAAAAACAGAAGCTAAAAAAAAAACGGACTGAGAGTTTCATTTAAACACGCCTAATAAACTTCAAAATCGATGCGTTTATTTAAGCTAGTCATTCATAAATTATTTTATCTATTCATCCACCCATTAGCCAGTTCTTTTATTCATAATGGTTTTATAATCCCGCAACATGTGCCCAGTGATACCTTTTTATAACAAGGCATAGCAGCTACTTGGATTTAGGGCTGGACGGTTTTACCGATACGTAACTGTATTCAGGTTCGGAAACGCGACGGTACGGTATACCGGTGCGGGTGTCCAAGGTCCGGTTTACTGGGAAATCTTGACAACACATAACCCGACAGTGGGCGACATCTTGTCCGCCCAGAGAACGAGCCTAAAGCCCAAACACGAGGATAGGCAGCTGTTCTTGAAGAAGAACTTATAAGAATAGCAGCTTATCGATATCCCCGTGTTTGAGCATGGTCCCTGTCGCCAATCATTGTGAACTCTTAAAGTTCTTAAAGACCTTTCCCGTTGAATGTTTTTGTTTTATTTTGATTTTGTGGTTTAGGCTAAAGTTTGCTGATGTTCTATACAGTGATTTATCATAATTTGTTTTGAAGGCGTTCTATGGAAAAGTGGTTCTTTAAAACTGTTTTGAAGTGTATGACAATCTTTCTTTTGCGTCGGTCACTACTGTCAGTGCCATATCCCATTTGATTGTAACACTTAAATCGCGGTATACCGGTACGAAATAACGATACTACCTAAACATACCGCGGTAATACCGGTACGACTTTGACCCACGGCACCCAGCTCTACTTGGCTCACTCAGTTTTGCTGTAATGTGTGTGTTGGTGTGTGTGTATGTGTTGGGGTGTATAGGAGAGAAAAGGAGAGAGAGGTGGAATAATGCTTATGATTAATGTGATGTAGATGTAAGCGAATTATTGTGTATTCTTAATTGTATATGAATTTAAAATGTGATTCTCCACCTTCAGTAATATAATTATGTTGTATTGTACGGCATACAACCGTGGACCATTCATTCACAAATCATGGGCATTTATTACCCAAACGTACCGCATTTGTTTCGAAATTCAGTTTAGAATAGCATTGACAGTCATTGTAAACATGATTTATTGAGAAATTGAAGTTGTGAATAAAGTGAACATTACCACCAAATGAAAATCTGCGTATTAGGCTAATATGTGTGTGTGTGCGTGCGTGCGTGTGTGTGTTAGCGAGTGCGTGCGTGCATGTGTGTGTTTGTGTGTAATTTGCCTCTCCGTAGGAGTGGGTAGAAGGGGGTATGAGGGGGAGGTTGTGGATTACGCGATTTGGGTTCTACAATAGCGCAGTGGTTTTGCAGTATGCCTACAGTGCTTTTTCTATTAATCTATTGATGTCTTACCCCTGTGCACATGGGCATCAACCAAGTAAAGTGTAGATCCTCAATAGCAAAGCGGTAGCGCATCCTCGATAGCACAATGGTATCAAACTATAAAACAAAGAGCTGCTACCGTTATTCTATCGAGGACCCACTACCGATGTGCTATCTAGGATCCACTACGCTGTGCTATCGAAGATCCAATACCGCTGTCCTATCGAGGTTGTATTTTACTTGGTTAATGCCCCTGTGCACTGTGCTATAATAAAACAACAAAACAATGCAAAACCAATCATTATTTTCACTATAATTTCCCGTTTGAAAACGTTGAAATATCTACCTCTGCGCTTATATAGAAACCACTGCAAAAACCACTACACTATAATATATTATAGAATCCGATTCGTATTATGGTCCTGATTTGGCTCGGAAGAGTCCGCTGGACCTAAAGCAATAATCTTGTATTCATTGTGATTCGTATTATGTGTGAAAAGCTGGTCTCTCTAACCGTTGGATTGAAAAGTTCAGGCGCAATGGCTCCGTACCCAACACTGGCCTTAATATAGATGTGGATATGGGGAAAAAACACAATCTGATGATGAAGATGATGACGGCAATGATGAGGGTGACGTTGATGGTTGTGGTGGTAGTGGTAGTGGCCAGTGATGATGATGATGATGATGATGATGATGATGATGATGATGATGATGATGATGATGATGATGATGATGATGATGGCAACAATTAGTATAATAATGAAGACGACGATGGTATCTATTTCCAATACAGTAGCCTACTAATGTGAAAATCTGCATCACCATACATTTCCGTCAATATCACCGTTGTTATTATTAAATGCATGATTACTGTCAACACTGTCTTGACAGTCCAGCCCCCTTCAGCTTGCTTGAACACGACGGCCACCGCATCTTCGGTGCACGTTCAAAACCTTCCACTATCAGGTCTGTCTTCTTCCACGATATACTATTGTCACTCAACCTGCAAACATATAATAAATAAATAAATAACTTAATAATTGTTTGTTTGTTTAGAAGAAAGAAAGAAAGAAATCTTCTTTTTTAAAGACAGAAATAATGCATTTATCTTTTTCAGATTAATGTACAATCAGCAAATCAAGCAGTCAATTAAAAAAAAAATCAGTCGATCTATTTGCCAATGATTTGACATTATTTGTTTCTTTCTTTCTTTCTTTTTTTTTTTTTTTTTTTTTTTTTAACATTTTCGTCATTAGTTCTGGTGGCCAAAAGGTACTTTTTTTTTTCAAATCCTAACAAGCCCAATGTTGGCATTTGACTGTGACATAATGTATGAAATGTGTGCATGTCCCTCACGGTGGAATGTATTCATTGTGCATTGTATTGGCAATAAAATATTTGAATCTGATTCAGACAGAGCGGATAAAACTGGCAAGCTGTCTCCATGGAAAAGGGCCTTACAAATTATGAATGTTCTTTAATATAAGTACAATACGTACAATGCAAAAATACAGTATTAATGACAAATCAAGTGCACTGGACCTCGACTCATTGCCAATTCAAAGCTTTAAACTTTACCTGGGACATTTGTTTCATCATAACATGGCAATTACAAGTAGCGTAGTTGTCATATCTCGTTTCTTGTGTTGTCAATTACAAATAAACAATTCTACAGAATCACAAACCTTTATTATATCAAGAACAGTATTATACTTGTTTAAAATTATACGAGAATAAACTTAAAAAAATATCAGCTTCGAAAAGCATAAAACGATATCAGAACTGAGTGTTATAAAGTGAAGAAATCAAACAAGGCCTATGTCAAGGACTAGAACGTCTGAAACGAAACTGACAATAAACAGCTTCAAAACAGCATACAACAATACCAGCTTTGAATATTCTGGAAAAACGATGTTTGGTAGCTGTCTTGAGTCTCTCAATCGATCAGCTGTCGAGATTATCACAGTCAATGCATGTGTGTAATATCGCACAGTCATCGCCAGGAGGTCTTACGTACATGGTATTTTGATTAAAACCTTTTTCCGGCTAATAGTAATTGTGTTTATTTATTTGGCAAATGTGTAAGTAATTGTGTATATTATGTTGGCACCACAATGTAATTTCTCTGTTGAGATAATCAAGTTTTCGTATTCGTATAGGACATCCTCTGATGTTCTGGAGCAGTGCATTTTTCCACTTACGTTTTTTTTTTTTTTTTTTTTTTTGAGTAAATTTACGTCCCCGGACACATTAAGCGTATAGGGGACGGGTGAAACACATCAAACGGAATCTTACACCTATGAAACCACTGGCATTGTGATAAACAGAAGATCCCTATGCGTTGCAGAATAGCATAAGCTGTCCGTACTAAAAAGGAAGGACAATTATACTATCAAGACTTAGGTATGCTTACTATTTTGTGTGTACCAAATTGACGAAATGTTTCTTCTGGCAGGGAAAAGATTAAAATGAGTTTAGCAATTCCATTATTTCTTATTGCTGAATCCACAAGTATATCAACGTCACCAGATCATCAGGCCTTGCAAAGACTATTCTGCAAGGCACAGTGCAAGGAGGTAGAAGAAGAGGGAGACCGAAAAAGAGGTGGGAGGACAACATTCGAGAATGGACTGGTTTGACACTGAGCGAAGCCATCAGGGCTGCTGAAAACAGAGAAAGATGGAGTATGCTGGTTAAACGATCATCTGTGGTGCCCCTACGACCTTCGGGTTACGGGACAGGATAGGATAGGATAGGATAGGATAGGATATCAATATATTAGTTGATATACTTGCGCTGAATCTTAACCACAAAGTTAAAATAAATGATAATCAACAGACCATTTGAAGGGACAAAGAAAGAGACAGACAGACAGGCAGAGACAGAGGCAGTTTGACAAACTCAGAGACAGAGAGATAAATAGGCAGACAGAGACAGACACGCAGACAGACAAACAAGAAGCCAGACAGACAAAAACATTTCTGACCTCCAGCAACAAAGCACAGTCGGACACTGTTGTAGCCATGGGCCCCAAGTGGTCAACTGGCGGGTCAGTAACAGAAGCTCCGGTGTAGGGAATAATGCCGAAAGTGTGTTTTAAACCGACCACCTCTGACAGGCTGGCGGGGATGCATACAAAACCCCGTTGGTCCAGCCCACCGCCATGTCCATGTTGCGGTGGGCGTTGTGTTGTTTGTTGTTGTTTCTAAATATGGGTCAACCTCTAGCAGGCATCTAGAGATGCATGTTCCCCCGTTGGGGTGCCGGGGGTTTCAGTATAAATAGTATCCCCACTTTCTGGAAATTTAGTGCTTTAAATTCCCACTGTCGCTGTCTTTCTCATTTGCTCTTTCTCATTCCTGCTCTTTTCTATCAATCTGCTATACTATCGTCTTCTTCGCTAGACCAGTCTCCTACCTTTTTTTCTTGAAAACTCTTCCGGGACAAGACTCCTTGTTTGTGTATGAGGTCTGTTGGATCAGCTTGGGAATATTGGACGCTTTCTGCCAGGTGGTCACTAGGGCATCCTATGATGTTATTATTTAGCAATGTTGGCATTTTACATGTATGTGTTTTGTTGATAATTTATAATGATGTTTGTATTCTATTTTGTTTTTGTTAACGGGGGTTCGATAAGTTGGGGTGAAGCCTCAGCCGTCCCCTGCGTGGGATGTCTTTATTGTAAAGTGACTGGCTGGTGGAGTGCCTTCAGTTTTACCACTAGGGTTGTTTCAGCAGATCTTTTATGCGGATCGGGGGTTGTCCGGTCCTGATTTGGCTCGGAAGAGTCCGCTGGACCTAAAGCAATAATCATGTAATGTAATGTAGAGATGCATGTGGCAGAACAAAGAATGACAGTCATAAAGTTTATACTTTAGCCACTGAATAAAATGTATTACTGACGGTTACAAGAAACAGAGAAAAAACAATATGATTAAAAAAAAATAACAATGACGACGACGAAAACAACAACAAATCCAACGGGAGATAAAAATGGTTTAATCTACTTTCATCCAATTTGCGAGTGATGACGATGGCGTCGAAGTCGGGGAGGTAGATATCCAGCAGCTTTGTGCCATTGGCCATGGACCTCCTTTTCAAAGCATTACACACTTTCTACCATCTACTCGACATTTTTGTGTGCATAAATTTTCAGAACCAAATGCAGCTTTGTCGATAGAACTTCTGAAAAAGTATAAATAATCTGTGACGGCGTGTGTGTGTGTGTGTGTATGTGCGTGTGTGCGCGCGCCTTTATTTATACTTTTTCTTTTAATCACTTATCGCCTGTCCTTACTCATTTGGACAACAATAACTGTCGATATTAGCTGGTAAAATATATCTTCCCCCCTTTGCTCGTGCAATTATCGTTGTGATTAGAATTGATTGATATGATCTGTTATACATTTAAAAAATACAACATGAGTGTTCTTATAATTAATTTTTTTAAATTTATTATCTGTGCATAAACAAAAGCCATAAGAATATCTAGATGTACAGTAAGAATGTGAAGTTCCAACTACGACTACGTACAGCAAATGTGTTACCTTTTTTACCGATTGATGTTTTTCGTTTAACTGAAGAGTGGGATAAAAAAATATTTAAAATTGAAGAGGGAAAACCACAGGCACATGTATTTAGATGCGAGAGAAGTCAAAGCCGCCGCCCATGCGTCTCCGTTTCTCTATATTAATATTATGTGTGTTTCTTTATACTATAATAATTGTTATGTACATCGTGAGCGACGCCCAGGATTCGGCTACACTTACATATCAGTAAATAGCATATCACTATGTGTCTATTATGATGATCATGTGTTTGTTCACCCATAACAAAGCGTAACAGCTGGTGCATGTTTTGATTTTTTTCTAATGTGTAGATGCAATTTCATTGATTTATTCAAACTTCCCCCACCCCCATCGACCTCGAAATAATAATAATTGTTTGCTCGTTTGTTTATCTAGTGTTTTAATATTTTTAAAAAAACAACAACTTTATTTTGAATGAGTGTGTGTTCTAAAATCATGCAAAACACATACAAGGGACATTGTTTGTAGCTAGTGGATCACCGATAGCAAAGAGGTAGATACAACATACACTGCCTGGTATGATAACTAGTGTCATGCCACTGTGAACATAAACATCATTTCCATTGGGAAATTAGGTGTCAAGGAAGTATGTTTATTTTGTGTGACAGCGAGTTGACTTGGAAAGCTGCTTTTCTGTCACGTCGAAAGGTGATGATACGATGGACAATCATTGCTCACGCCGAGTGCTAAGCTTTGAATTTTAGGCATCTCTTCCTTGTTATGTAAACAAACAACCATGCCAGCAGTGCACACTTCGCCACTTTAGAATGAAACCTTGATGCTATTAATATAGGCATTTAGGCCTAAACAAATGGATCTATCGATTTATATTAAAAACCGTGCCTTTGAAAGAGGTACATTACTTTGGGGGGAGGGAAGAACGGGGACCTGCGTAGCACAGACGGTCGAGGCTACCCATTGTGAAGATCAGCGAAAATGTAATTTGCTGCCCTCAATCCTTTTTTTTTATCGCCGTCATTGTGTTCAGTTCAGTTCAATTTATATAAGAGACAAAGTAGATAAATCCAAGCCTCACAGCTTTAATTTATCACCGTTTCTCATGTATGCATACCTTAAATGATCCTCAACCTTAAATGATCTGTAATGGTATGCGTGTCACAAGCTCTTAAAAGTGGAGAATAATAAGTATGCCTTCCTTCTCCTCCCCTACACCTGTCCTCTTTTTCTATCCAACCGCTCTCAGGTGCAAATTTTGTTACACAAGATACCATGACTGTTCCATTCTTTAGTTACTCTATAGCTGAAATTAAATTTTTTGGTGTTAGTAGAAAATTGCTTAACAAAACACTTTTGTTCAGAATTTCTTGTTATTTTTTAAGGGTTCTCCCCCCCCCCCCTCCCCCCAAAAAAAGACTTCTCGGTTTAATTTGTCAGTATCTTGTACAATTTAGTACGCTTGAATTAAACCGCCTCTGGATCTTCTATATTTTAGGGAAGTTAATTCCAAATTCCTTAATTCTGGCAGTAATTTTGTGGCTCTTCTCTGAACCCGCTCTCTCTCTCTCTCTTGACAGTATTAGCTTTTGTGATCAAAGACCTTTTAAGCTTGTCTGATATTTAAACTGATTTCATTTATATTAGGGAAGAGAAACGTTTTTAGAATTTTCAAGCCACCAAGTGGTAGCATATCAGTCAGTACAAAACAGTATTACCGACTTGCTAAAAAAAAAGCTGAATAGTTTTCTTGTTCCACATAACTGCAATTGTAGATTATTTTCCATGCCAATTTCTTTTATTTTCTTAAATCAAGTATGCTACAGAGTGCTAATGGTGCATTTGGGAGTTGATGGTGGGGTCAGGGTGTGGGTGGGGGGTGACAAGGGAAATTCCCAATACGGGCCTTTTACTGTTTGTCGAGTATATTAAATTGTAAGGTATATTTTGTAAAAAAACATATTTATTTCAGATTGTGAAAAAAGAAATTGAAGTCTAATGTCACATGAAAGTCATTGTTGGAGAAGACTTGAAACAACATTAAAGACCAATAAAACGTTGGAGTGAAAAGTTTTTATGTGAACAGAGCAGGGTGAGATCATGAAAATCACAATGGCCTGAACCATACAAGAGAATAGCGTACAAATAACAAAAACACTGCATATACAATTTTAATATCGGAAAGATAAGTTTATTTGTAGATTTATACATGTATATGTAAAAAACAAAATGTCGCAACCTCATAACATTAACTGTACAACAATTTAGAAATACATTAATACTAAATAAAATGCTTTTCTATTGCGCGATTTACCAACCTCTTGAGTTCAACCTAATTTACTGCAAAAGTTCTGAACAACTTATGTTAATCTGATGAATATAAATTGATACAACAAAAATGTAATCACTTTCTTGTTAAAATTAATTTGTTCCACAGATGAACAATATTTTTGATCCAAACTGATTTTTGCAATCTGCCTCCCTATCTCTCCAATCTGCGCACAACACATGTATATATAAAAAGGCATTGATGCAGATCCACACAAACACACCACACATACATACATGCATCCTTGGCCATACATACACTACACACGTGAACAAGCACAGATTCAAATACTCAAAGCGCATACGAAAACTCTTTACACACACACTGCACACACGTTTTGTTTTTACTTGCACACACATTACACCAGCAAACATATTTTTACTTGCACACATGTTTCCACTTGCACACATATTGCAGTATATTTCTTAAAATCATTTACTGATCATTAGGTCGCTGCCTTGGTCTTGTTCTTCTGCAAACTTTGTATGAATTCTCTGCAACAGAAATTTTAATAAAATGAATCCTTAGTCTACATAGCAACAGTATTCTGAAGAGACAACAAAATGCGTTCCTCTGTTGTTTTCCCATTTCCCATGACTACAGAACACGTTGATCACTATGATGTGAGCACATCTAGTCTTCATAGGTGCAGAAATTGATTTTGATATTTTGTTGTTGTTGATTTTTTGACACTGTATTCAACACAATTCAATTATGAGCTAATAAACTGGTCGCTGATTAAATTTGTTGACCAAGAACACATCACATCACCATAATCATCACAAACATCACATCATAATTATTAACATTTTACGTCACCAGTAAATAACAAAATAAGACATCATCATCACCATCATCATCATCATCATATCATACTGGATGCCAACAAGGCACAGTATTCCTAAATCAGACTCAGATTATACAAGGCATCATTACCAACAACAGCACATCATCATCAATCTATAGTAATAAAAATAATAATAAGTCTATTTATATAGCACTTTTCCCTAATGACATCAGTTCAAAGCGCGGTTCTCATGCATTTATACTTAACGTTAACATCGAAATACATATCAAAAGAAATGAAACAAAAACAAGACACTAATAAATTATGCAAAGACATAAAACAAACATGAAAAAGAATATTTACAAGTAAAATATAAAAAACGATGGAGAGATCGGGAGGAGGAGAGCAGCTAAGAAGTGAGGGGGCTGGAGGCGTGCGGTGTATGGTGTGACAGCGGTGGTCTGAATCATAAAAGAAGGAATGCTGATGCTGATGGGAGACTAGCTCAGACATTTTTAAGGAAGAGATGAGTTTTCAAGTTGGATTTGAAAGTGGCTATGTTCATAAAGCTGAGAAGAGAAAGAAGAAGAGCGTTCCCAATTGAAGGACCAAGCACTGAGAAGGATCGACAGCCTGCAAGGACAGTTTGTAGCGGGGTATTTGTAGCATGAGGATGTCAGAAGAAGAGCAAACATTTCTAGATGGCTCGTAGAAGAGAATGTTCTGGGTGAGGTAGGAAGGGGCTAATCCATGGACACACTTGTAACAGAAAGTACAGATTTTGTAGGTAATCCTCTGAGATAAGGAAGCCAGCTAGTGGAGAGAATCTATTACACTAAGAGGTTTGTTGTACCTACCTGACAACATTGCCCAGGTCAGGTGCTCTGTGCACTCCATTGTGACCATATCCCTTATCAGCAGGGAAAACGTGCAAAATCACATTAGAGTCTGTAGATCGCCCTTTGCTCATTGCTGACTGAAACAGCTGAAACATATATTCCTGGTAAGCAAAAGCAATGCTCTAAATACCACCCCCACAAAAATTAATAATAAGAACAGGGCTTTGTGTGGGAGTTTTTTTTTTTTTTGCTATCAAGTTTCATTTTAGTAACTTGAAGTTTATCCTCAAATGCAAGAGATGAGTCATTTTCATACAAACACACACATACGCACTCATTGGAGCTCACGATTTGTTTATGTTCAGAACAGGCAGTGCAAACTAATGAAACAAAAGCACCTGAACAAGCTAAAACAACAACAACCAAACAAACAACAAAACTACAAACCTTCTTCGCAAGTTCTACAGGAACAATTTGGTCGTCTTCAGCATGTAGCATCAGTACTCCACACTTAACTTCGGCTAAACTGCAAAGATATATCTCTATTAAACAACAAACTTATAAAATAACTAGTGTCATGACTATAAAAAGAACGTTTTCTTCAGGACTAAATCCCAAGTGATCACGACTATAGAAAGAACATTTTCTTCAGGGCTAAATCCCAAGTGGTCACAATCAAATTATGATCATATTAATATTATATTCTTCATTAGGTTTATAATTGTTAGTCTGTTATTTGTTCTATTACTGGTTGCATTGTGTTATTTGTTTTGGCCAGTTATGATTATCTGGATGTTAAATTAATTTATATAGAACATCATTTGTTTATTGATCTGTGGGTCTTGAATGCTTGGCCGGCTCAGTGGCAAATGTTACATATACTTTCAGTTTCAATCTGTATAAACTATGGAAAACTGTTGATCTATCTTTAATTACTTACTGTTGATCAGAAGCGAATGTAACGGACTGGCTTTTCAATGCATTCTTTATCACTTCCAAAATGAATGGGAACACTCGATAAGGCTGAAACAAAATGGGGAAAATATATAATAAAATAACTGCAGGTACACACCAGCAAATATAAATACAATCAATACTATTATTATCATTGTTATTTGGGCAATGGCAAAGAAAGAAAGAAAGAAAGTAAAAAATAAAGAGAACTTACAGAAAAGCAAAATAAAATAAATAAATAAACAGATATTTCAATAAATCAAATCAAAATGACAGCAAATAATTTTTCAGCTTCAATATTTCTTTCTATGCACGTATTTCTCATAATAAGTACTGTAACCAGTACATGTATTATTATTACTGAACATAGTCCGTAATTTGATTGTGGCTACAAATGTTAACCACTACACTGTCTTTGAACTTATTTCACAAGAACGCATTCCCGTCTCACAAAATCTGAAAAATTTAATCAGAATAGTCGTGGAGGTTTTCTTCAAAGTCAGGGCATCCACAGTACCCTGAAGAACAACACCAATAACAAGAAGAAGGTAGTGCTGCACAAAAATGCTATACGTGCATGACGTCCTAATTCATTAATACATTTTGTTGCACAGTGAGCAACGATTCAACTTGCCAAAGTAATCCATGCAACATCAAGTAGATCGGAAATGTTGTTAAAGGCTCCTTCCATCACTAGTCCTGCTGGCGTTTCATTGACTTCAATCATTATGGAAAAACAGAAAAAGAAACAGGCTACATTCATTTTTTAAAAGTGCATCAAAACACTGTTGTAAATACTTTTTGTTTCTCACATACATTATACAAACTCTCAGACTGCCCCAAAACTTTCCCCATAATTTTTTAACACTTCTTTTCAGCTGAGGTTTATGATTTTAATAACATGTACACTGACTGAAGCCACTATTACAAGCTAACATGATTAAGCTACGAGTGTTGTATCGCATGTTTTGCTACAACCTATGTGCATACAGTGTATACAGAACTCATACATGTCAAGTCTTACGTTTTTTCCGTAATTCTTACGTATTTTCAAGTTTTTTTTAACCTTACGGCGTAAGATGAAAATCTTACGTATTTTTTCTTTTTCCCGACCCTTTTTTTTAAATCCGAAATTTTTATTTTATTTTCATCCGAAACAAAGTCTAGATAACAATTCTGAATCACGCTCGCTCGCGATCGTGATCTCGGAGGAAGTACGGGCCTTGCGCATGCCCATAGCATTTCTATTCACTGTTTCCGTCTTGGAGGAAAGGTTTCCGTTCATTCAGCTTATTGAAAATGGCGAAATAACCAGCAAAAAAAGCGCATATTCATTTCGGCAACGCAGTGTATTTTAGATTCTTTTTTCTATTAAGTAATTTGGATTGTTTTTTGTTTTTTGTTGTTGTTGTTGTTTTTGAGGGGGGAAGGGGAGAGGGAGGGGGAGGGGTGTTTTTTCTTTTCTGCAGTGGATAAAGCACAGTTATAAAATTATTATTATTGTTTTATTTTATTTTTATTTGTATGTGCGTGTTTACCGTTTTACGCATTTCTTATGGTTTTCGATAGAAAATTATGGTCTCTCGGGCCAAAAATTATGGTCAGAAGCTCCAAAAGCTTGACATGTATGAGAACTATATAAAATTCACTTTTAACTGCTATATTCAGAGTATTACAGATGTTACAGCATCCATAGTAGTAAGATCTAGAAGCGTGTGGGTGGGGAAATATTGATACTGGATATCACCCTCCCCTCTTCTTTCCCTCCACCAACCCATATGCCGCAATAGTCTGATAGCTAAAATGAATAACATGTATGTTTTTAGTTACCTACAAAACAAGGCAAGCAAGAGGATAATGTGCAAACAAGGGCAATGAGACATCTGTAACAATTTTATTCTGAGAAAATAAGGCAAACTACTCACATTTATCATGTAACATTCTTGCTGCTTGAACTGCAACTCTGCAAAAATCAACAAATACATAAACTAGAAGGGCAATGCCAACTGTGCCAAACATTGATAAAGCTCACTCACACGCAAACATGCACACACACACACACACCCACACACAGAAAGGACTGCATACAACTTGTGTAAATACTAACATTGTCAATCATGTAATCTTGAACACTCAGGTGTGAAAAAATACTAAGTTTTATTCTGATAAAATGTAACGCTGAGTTGATCTTGACTTTACAAGATGGTTTAAACAAATGTTTTATTCAAGGAAAAACACATCATTACAAACAATGATTTACAGGATAGGCAACTTTACAAAATCATGTATGATCCTATATGATTAAAAAGAGAGCGAAAAACAACAGTATTCATGCCTACTATTTGTCAAATATAGAAGCACTCCGCTATGTGACAACAAATTTAGAAATTTTTAGTTTGCTTAAAAATAAACTTGATCTTCAAGATTGATGCATTAGTCTGAAATATATGAAAATCCACAGACCCTAGGTACACGTGAAACGTGTGCAAAATCATGGGGATGAGTGAAGATAGGAGAAAGAAACAATGTATACCCTGATCCTAGTGAGTGACCCCACAGGAAAATGGGGGACGAGCCTGCCCTGTTCTTCACCCACTGATATACTGTTACAGTGTCGTGAACCATGTTATACTCTGAGCTCTTTCCGGTCGAGTCAGCAAACCCTGAACACATTCAAACAAAAAAAGCCTTACATTTATGGAATTATGTTAATAATAGTGAATTATTATTACAAAGACACTTCAGGGCCCACTATTTGTTCAGTTAAAATATCATCATCACTGAATATTGCTGTTAACTGTCTTTATGGTGCCACAGTGATTTTTTTTTTTTTAAAGTGTGCATGTTGACTTAGCATAATAATTAGGACTTTAGTCCCACACTATTATACCTACTGAAGAAAGACCAGGATGAGAGGGCCAGGTGTGGCAAATGCGATAAATTCTTAAATATAACCTACGACAGAAATAATAACAGTGAGAAGGGTAAAACAGCAGGCCATCACTTTAATTTCTTTGAAAGTGGGAAGGAACCCAACTTTTGGAAAAGGTATTCATTGCCTAAAAATAGTTATTAAATCTAGGCTTGCAGTCTTGGTAGTATGGAACAAGGTTTAGTTTAGAAAGTGACTGCTGGCGAGTTCAACAAGGGAGACAACAAAGTATGTGTAGAACACAAATGATAAGGTATCTCGCCTAAAGAGATCGAGACTGGCTGGAGTTTATTGACTGCACCCTGGATATAAACACATGTAAAGAGTTGCTTTCTGAGTTTAGGACTATACATAACCACTTTTTACAATATTAAAATTGTAAATACAGAATGTATTCCATCAAGTGATAGTACACAAGGAATTTGCTCCATGTTAGTAAGCAAACACACCCAATTCATTCTTCATGCCTTTCATACATGCATCACGCCATTATAAAATACAAAACCAAAGCCATTATAAAATACATAGTGTGACGACACGCGTTTTCAGCACATGCTAGAGTTAGTTATATATCGTGCAGAGTTGCACATCTCTAGCAATACATGTGGTGTACATAGTCGATTCGGCAGTTTCTTTTACTGCGTATGAAAGATTAGTATGTGTGGGTTTCACGTGTTTAACGCAAAAGAGCATAATGCATAATGAGAAAACTGGGTTACTGAGCTCGACTCGATGTTGTCCTGTGTGCTGGTATGTGATTTAATTAGCAGAGTCAGTTTGGTTGCTTTTGCAAGCAGTCAGTCTTTTGGACAGAAGTAACTTTGTGACTGTGTGTCAGGTTAGAGTAAGTTCTTCTGTAAGGGTAGATTGTTCGTTGTGTTTCGAACCACCCAAGATCTTGTGCCCTCGTCGGGACAAGAATGTCTAAAAGTCTGTAGTGGGAGGACTGTAACCACCATCTATTGGGAAGTGATAGGTGTAGGGTTCTTTCTTAAGACTGTGTGGCCCTCGTTTGGGCACCTGCCAAAGCTCAAGTACTTCAGCAGTATTGAGATGCCCCAGTGCATAGCTAAGCATTAGCCAGAAACGAACTTGATACTCTCAACTAACTAACCAGTGTGCACTGTATTGTGGTGTGTTGTATAGTGTTGTGTCGTGCAGTGTACGTGTATCTGTGTGCCACAAGCTGAGGACTAAAAGGTGAGTTGAATCCTGTAATTCTTTTCCTTAGTGGCAGTGCATTCCGAGTCTGCGTACGTGAATGAATGATGGTGAATGAGGGGGAAAGGGATGTATTTTTGATAAATAGTAGTATGTTGATTTTTATACGATTTTCATATGATTTTCTTGGTTGAATATGTGTATAAATAATGTCGTTGCTGTTGTTGCCAAAGTGGGTCAAAGGGTGACAATGAAGTATGCATCAGAGATGCCTAGGCGCCTTGATGCCTCTCAGTAATTTGGCAACTTGTTTTCAGTAATTTTGGAACCTTTTTCAGTAATCATCAGTAATTCTTTTAAAGCTAATATAAACACACAAAAACTAAGCAAAAAACTAAATTCTATTTCACTGTCAGACTCCTCGGTTTTGTGCTTTCGTTTGGAAGCCATTTTAGAACTCTCGCTTGGTCACGTGATCACCTCTCGTAACATTTCGCGCAAGCTTCACGGTTACAAAAAAGCCTCAGACGAACCGTTAGCTTCGCGGTTAAAAATAAGAGCCTCAAACGAACCTATAAATATAGGCATCAGCGGCGCTATGAAAATCCGTAAAATTGATCGCTGCAAATCCGTAATTTCGCTAATTATTCCGTATTTCCGTAGTAACTATTGTTTTTCCGTAAAATTACGGACGTTCCGTAATACTAGGCATCTCTGATGCATGTTAAAGAGAGAGAGAAAGGTGTGATGAATGTGAAGGAAGGGAGACAATGTACTGTGTTGGTGAGGGGTGATGAAGGTGATGAATATGAGGGAAGCGTGTTTGTATTATAGTGTGATAGAGATAATTGTGAATGAAGGAAGATAATGCACTATAACGTAGAGAGGGGTGATGAAGATGGAAGTGTGGATGAGGCGAATCGCTATTGTGTGACTGGAAGTGCAGTTGTAATAATTATGTATATTTGTATAAACAACTATGTTTCATGGAAGAGATAAATTATAGAATTAAGAAGTGCATTATGTTATTGAGATGCATGTATAAACAGGTCAAGATGGCGGACGGCGGAAGGCGTATCCTGTTATGAAGTGTTTTAAGTTTTTGTGGACGAACTAGTGAGATTCTTCATTTGTCCACAGATTGGGCTTTCCACTTTTGCCATTGCTGTTATCTCCTATTTTGTCTACTGCTACTACCTTTCTACTTTTGCAATTGCTTCTGCTTCTCCCACTGTTACCACTACCGTTATGCTACTACCACTGGTATAATTCTACGAGTCCTACATGTCGCCGCTGTACCACTGTGCCGTGTGTACGTCAGCTCTGAGACCTCTGCCTTTGCCGCTGGGATGTGTGGATGTTGCCTGGCCTCGCCGCCACCACCGCCGCTGGGTGTGGCCCTCCATCATCGCCTGGACCTGCCGTTGCTTCGGACGGAGCTTTCCATCGGCTACAGGATCTCAGCTACACCGCACCCACACACATACAGATTCACACTTCCCAAACCTAAAAACATATCTAGTGTAAATCACTTCCTTTATCTGTGTGATTAACTGCTTTAGTTTACTCTGAGCTCAGTTAATAGATAGTTAGGTTACGAACGGTGATTCTGAACTTTAAAGCTAGCTTATTCAATGCGATTGAATTTTAAGATTTTTCTGATTGTGGACCCAGCTTGGAATTGTATTTATCTGGAATTTAATTGATTGTTACCATTGTTGCATATTGTTGTGGGCACTTTGTTTGTATATAGTTCTGGAGTTTTCAGTTAGACAAGGGAGGTAATTGTTTAGTAAATACTGGGTTGGGGGTCTTGATAGGGGTTGAGGGTGGTTTAGTATCCCATTATCCTGTGAGTGTGTGTGCCATTGTTGAATAAAAGAGTGTGATTGTTCATCTGGCATTTTGTGTTAGTTTCTTTTGCTTGAGTTTCTATCCTACCACTCGTTGTTGAGCTGAACGTCGCGGAACCCACTAGGGTGACGCGACACATAGCCTTTGGTTAAAACCTTGCAGTGACATGTTATAAAACCTAATGACTCTCTTGCATACATACATTCAGTGACCTGCTCTCACTGTCCTTAACAAACACACACACACTCTCGTCAATACACACAATCAATGCCACTGATTATGAGCAGTTGTATTGGAAAATGGGTCCCGACAGGAAGTCATATCCAGAATAACACAAACAACTGCTGCCCTGACAAGGCTGAGACCCATTTGGAAAGAGACCCATCAGTCTACACTCCAAGGAAAGGTTGCTGCGCTCCCTTGTCATCTCCATCTCCCTATACTCTTATGAAACATAGACTCTCACAGCAGATCTACAACGAAGAATACAAAGCATGGAGATGAGGTGCTACAGAAGACTTCTGGGCATTTCCTATACCCAGCACATCACCAACAACAAAAAAGTACAACAGACTATCAAACAAGCCATTGGACAACATGATGGCATGCTCACAGTGGTAAAGCGCTATATCAAATTGCCTGTAAAAAATAAATAATACATAAATAAATATAAACTATGCTTACAATAGTTCCTACAATAGTTCCTGCAACACTCACTGCGGTCAGCAAAAAAAAAAAAAAAAAAAAAAGCCAAACTGCATTGTGATGTTTGTTATGCCGAGATCCAAATGTAGTAACACTGCTCATAGAACTCCTCTGGCTTGCTATAATTTTCGTATTCAGTGGAAGCTTGCCATCCTCTGTTATTATCACTTTGACGCATCACTTCCACCATTTCTGTCAGCACCTCTCACTGCTTATGAAATGTGCAATACTTAGCACTCCTCTCAAGAAAAACTGCTGCAAATGCCCAGAACTAACCTGAAGACATTTAAGCAAGCTCACACAGTTATACAGCCCCCTACTGTCTGCAGCTCCCTAGAAGTCAACTTGAGAAACGCTTCACCACTTTTTTCTAAGTCAAAATTGATGACATTCATTGTTGTCATGTTCCATGAGGGAATTATCGAAAAAGTGTTACATACAGTTTTAGAAACAAAACTTGACAAAAAAGTGTGATTGCCAAACCAAGATAAAATGTTGGGTGCAGGTTAGGTATAGAAAGTAGCAGTCAAGCTGGACAATTTGACTGGCACAGAGCGTTAAATTAATTAATCCTGGATGCAGCCAGCATCTTGAGCAGCTGAGCCGTCAAGTGGGCTACGTTACAAAATTTTATGTTTTATTTTAAAACTTTATTATATATAGAACACATACACTAATATCAACATTTACATTACTGTTCATAACTTCACAGGGTTACGTACATAAGTGTGCTTGTGAACATAAATGAAAGACTCTTTCATCAAACGACTTTATACCGACTTTGACCTTTCCATGCTTTTGACCTTTCTATGCTCTTGACCTTGCCATGACCTTGACCTCCTGATCCAAATACACTCATGTATGATCAAATAAACTACAGCAAAAGTTGTAAAAGTTGTATTATGCAAAAAAAACAAAAAAAATTTGATCTTGGGATGACCTTGACCTTCAGTGACTTTGACCTTGGGATGACCTTGACTAACATGCTCTCTCATGCATGTCTGATCAATAACCAAATGTTGTCGCATACTATTGGTTAAATAAACAGCCATTCCACTGTATGATGACTTATTTTAAAAATATTTTTGCAAGGCCTTAACCTTCAATATCAATGCAAAAAAAAAACCAGAACAAACATGAAAGATCAATCTATCATCTCTAAATACAACAAGTTTGGACTTTAATATATCTCCCATAGTTTAGGGTCAAGGTAATTTCAAAGTATCTATACAAACTGACTTTGGACAGCTCCAGTGACCTTGACCTTGGAGTAAAGTTGACCAAATTTTCAAAGTATGTGTGTCTCATTGATATCTATCATGCACCAAAGAATCATGTTCAATATTAATAACCTTTAAAAAAAAAAAAAGTTAAATTTTGTGGAAAAATTGTCACTTTTTGACTAACATACGATGGCCTTGTGACCTTGACCTTGAAGTAAAGTAATTCATTCATTGATCATTTTCAAGGTCTCATGGGTATACACCATTTTACCAAGTTTGGTTTGATAGTTGAAATAGGTTCTGACATATTAATCCACTAGCAAGTTATACAAAGATGAACGGACAGACAAAGTTGGTTTTTTTATGTTATTTTTGGACTATCTAGAACTCATCTCGCACAGATTTGCAAAAATCAGGAAATTATTTGAGGGGGTGAGTGAATAGGTTCACACTGCTATGCCAGTGAGTCAATAATTTACTACAAAGCCCATGCCTATTTGGGAATCTATTCAGGTTCTCAGGACTTCTATTGGCATCATTATGTATCCTTTTTTTCTGTATAATAATTTACTATCATCATCATCATCATCATCATCATCATCATCATCATCATCATCATCATCATCATCACCATCATCACATTAAAATATATAAAGATTTGTTTTTTTCTGTATTTAATTATTATTACCTCTGTAGTCAAATGTGATGACATGCCAGTCTTGACCTCGCAATGCTGTGTACATATACACTCTGTTGAACTGACCCCTGCATCAAAGGCAAAAGGTATGTATATTATTATGTTTGTTCACACTGACTTAAGAAATAAGAACCAAACCACTGTACATAGCCACAATGTTGAAAAGGCCAACAAAAATAATATGTAACATAGGGGAAAAAATTAGGGTTGGTAGGATGGCTTCTTTTCTTCTTTTTTTTAAAAAACCTTTTACACCTTGGGTGCGATTTTTTTTGGTATTTTCATTTTTTTCCCCAGTTGATCCCCTTTCCAAAAAAGGTTTAGGAACGGGACAAAAAAATCAGTCGGAATACCGTAAACAGGCTTTTTCTGGGAGGGGGCCAAATAAATCTTCATCGTGTACATTTCTCAATATGTCTTTATGTCTCTCTCAAATTCTACCTAACCTGTTATAATTAGAAGCTTATACAACTTTAAAACCTCTGCCCTAATGGCTAAAAAATTGTTTCTTGAAAAGTGTTTTAAAATTGAAAGCACTGACTAAATCGATTCAACTTACAGCTTTCAATACAATTCACTGTGTTAATATATATACACAACTGAGTACAAACCTGGTTCCACCACTGCCATGTATATAAATGATGATGGGAATGCCAGATGCCAGGCGAGATTCAAAGTCTGTATCTAAAATTGTGCCCATCTCATCCAAAGCTGATTCTGGTAAAATGTGCCTTTGGGGAAAAAAAAAAATCAACACAAACTGTGATAAAGCAATTTTATTTTCCAACCATGAGCTTCAGTGACTTGTGTTGCATAAGGCAAAATATAAAATCACAAACACCAAGCAAACATAAGAACATGTCAATAATCAGAAATGTACAACTACCGGGCAAAATAAAAAACAAAAATTACATAAGTGGATGCTGTCATCTACTGAAATCCTTTCTGAAGCCCATGCATTATGGGAAACATCGGTGTGAATTTGCTTACACTGAAAGACAATTTGTCACTTGAAAGCATCTACTGATAAAAACTTTACAATGTGCAAAATCAATAAGCCCACTAACTTCACTTTGAACTCTCAACATTTCAGTAAGTCAATACTTCATCTAAATATTTGTTGTAAGTCTGAAAAATAGAGAGAGAGAAACAGATTTTTTTGTAAAAACATAAAAACAGCTAAAACCCAATATATATGGACCACATCGAAGTGCAGAACACTGAACAATGTCTTCTTCAGACCGTAAATATGGACAACACAAAGCAAAGAAACGGGTAGGGGTGTCTGTTGCAGACCCATATAAGAGATGGACCTCACACCAGCAATGTCAATAGCCTGTCAACTCTTCTTCATGAGAGTCTTCCTGTCTCAATGCCTGCACTTCCAAAATCTTTCAGGTTGCCAAAAACGAAACTGACACAGCAAGTCAGACAAAATATAAGGAAATATACATGCAAATAGACGCCAACTTGTCAGCTCTTCTTCATGAATCATGTCCATGCATGGAGCATTGTTCGAGCAAGGTAAGTTGTTTCTTTTATTTCAAATTATTTGTAAAGGTGTCAATAATGTTAAAATCTTTTTCATAACCATTGCTGTCTTTGGCCGGGAGAAACATTTAAAAAGACCTTCTTTCAACAAAATGATTTATATATATGAGAATGATGAAATGTAACGTTTGGATTGTCATAAATTAATAAAACTACTTACCAAAGCCCAAGCATTTCTCCATCTGCTGTAGTGACATCAACATGTCTAGCTGCCTGAATGCCTGCACTGCTGGGATCTTTCAAGTTGCCGAAATAAAATGGTACTGCAAGTTAGAGAACACAAATAAATGCAAACAGGATTGCAGTTTAAAATTTTATTCTATGCAGTGTATATTATATCTGATTATATTTGTTGTATTAGTGTACAGAAAAGCTCTAATAAGCTCTAGGGGAATAAAGAAGCCATACCTATAAAGATCAAAATTTTATGTTCATTACTACCTGGTGAAAAATAAAATAGTCGGAAAATTAACTATTTAGTTACATAAACGATACTGAAGCAATACTCACATGCATAGGACAAAGCAACATAAGACGCAATGGCAGGGAAAAGAAAGACCATGGCAGGTATCATGACATACACAATCAGGAATGTGATCAGTATACATTTCTGCCATCCTCTCATTCGATAACTGCAACATAATGATTATAATTGCTTTATTTCAAATCATGGATCAATAAGTTCAATAATTATGGATTCACTATAACAATGGTTCAGAAAATTATGAGCTCATGCTCAGCTCCAAAATATTTTCTTGAAGTTGAACATTTCTATGGGCTCTCAAGAATATTTAGAGCATCACATCATCAGTCAAGCAACATTATTAAAGTTGTTTTTTTAACATTATTAATCAATTATTAAGAAATTAATAAAAAGATCATTGTCTGCTGCTCATTAAATTTTCCTGGTTGGTTTTGTATGGTAAAGGGGATGAATGTCTTTCTGGTAAAATATAGCATGAAAATTGAATGCTCAGAAATTGTATGCGTCACAGCAGAAGTTAGTGAGTCAAATGACTTTACGCACTAATCTAAAATGATTTTGCATCAAATTTGATTTCTATGTGTCCTACATATATTATAATGATGATGTTGATTTGTACAGGATGCAGGGAGCCCAAATTCATTATCATAAAGAAGACTCCGGAGCAAACAATTATTATGCTAGATTTGTGGTCATATGCACTGGTCCTGCAAAAAAACTATAATTGGTTTATTCAAAACAATATATAAAGCAAATTCAATGATAACAAAAGAAATTAGTTGGGGCATTGAGAAAGATATACATAATACAATTATACCAGACTTTGATGGAACGTTTATGACTTGACTTGACTTGACTTGACTCGTTAGACGTTTGAGGCCCACTGGGCCTGTTCGTCTCTTATGTGTATGGCATAGAAAGATTTAGTTGGTGGGAGAAGAATAAACTTGCAGAAACAATGTTAGTTATTGAAGATATATAATTATTAACTAAGAGACTAAACCCAATAACGTGAGAGTTAATTTTAATGAAACAAGAACAATTGCTAACATTCTAGATCTACACCTGTGTAGCCTCATCCCCTGGTTCACTGTATTGTGCTTAACTTCACTAGCAACCCTTCGCTTTTCAACAGATTGTTGAGGCAAATTTCGGCTAGGCTTCCTTTTAAACATAGCATATAAAGAAATGGGTAAAAGTGTCGTCTGCTTCTATCGGCCGTCCCTTCTTCCACAAAACAAAAACACACAAACGGAAGCGGAAGTGTTAGGCCTATTTACTCAAGGAAGGGAGATTATTTCATATGAACAAGATGGAGGGGAGTGGCATCTTGCATAAGTGAAAGTTGATTTGTGTACTTTATTCGATTAAATATTGGGATCATATGTATAATTTTGTAACTTCGGTGAAAGAAAGGGTAATATTGTGCTCCTAAAATATGGTAAGCAGATCATTATGTACTCATGTAGAGTTAACTTAGCATGTAGAGTCTTAAGAGAGTCGAATATTTTTTGTCTCAACATACTATCACTTGACTTACATAGTTCGTTTTTTTCTATAAAACTAAAAGGTCTTTTTATTTATTTATTTTTTTTTTTGGCCAAATTTTTTTTTATAAATTTTCAGATTTTTTTCTGCCATCACTCCTTATACAGGGCTGAGATTTAGGAAGCCAGGCTAAGGAACCAGCCGGGCTCCTAACCTGGGAAGTTGAAGTTGCCAAAATATTTCTCAGGTTGCCAGACCCCTTGATTGAAAGCACGGTCATTTTTTTAAAACTGTATAACTATTGCAGCTAATAAACAAGATAAATTTCAACAACAACACTGTTTCATTTTTTAAAACAAGCACTGTATAATTTATTCATCATCGACATCCTCCTCCTCAATGTTCCAAAACTTGAAGGAGCTTGGGTGTGCCTTCTTCAGGCCAGCTAAGTCATCATCATCATCATCATCATCTACCTGAGCACTCCGACTCTCCAACAGTTCTTCTTCATCTGCATCATCATATTCATCATTACTTTCAGCTTCTCTGTCTTTTTTTTTCTCTTCTTGTCTCCCTCCCTCATCTCCCCCAGACTGAGACATTTCTATGATCTCGCTTCTCTTCATCGTATTTCTTATTCTGCTGTGTTTTTTTTCTTCTTCGGACTTTTTTTTTTTTTGCTGGAGGCTCCGAGACACCGCTTAAAAAGCGCCACATCGTTCGAGATTGACAAAAGACTGAGAATGGGGAATATCGAAAATACGGCAAGTCTCGCGTGACTCATCAAGGAAGTCAGAGACTCGTTCTGATACACGCAAGGAAGCAAGAAGGCTAGGATCTCGCAGGGCAGTAGCGTTTCGCGGCGAGGGAAAGAAGAAAGTCTCGCGAGAAAAGGCTATTATTACTTCGCAAATCCCTCGCTTTGCTAGTGTTACCTAACTTCCTAGCATGCATCGGAACGGGTCTCCTGTGCTGACTGCAGAAGCGGTTGGCGCGTGTTTTGTTTTACATTGCAAGTCAAAAGTTCGTGTACAGGTACAGAATCTCTACCACTGGCGGTATTTTCAAGTCGCCAGCCGGGCGAATGGTACCCCAAATCGAGCTCGCCACACACTATTTTTAAGGGCCATTGGCGAGTTGGCGAACGTTAAAGCTCAGCCCTGCTTATATGGATTCAATAATCACATCGTCGGTGTCCATTCAAAACCACGTAGGCCTATAGATCTCCAAAACTGCAGTTTTGAGAAAAGTAAAAAAAAAAAAGTTTTTAAAATTCAGGTGTCACCAAAACAAGTGTTTTTAAAAAATAATTTGTATTCAGTATCGAACAGGAAATTTAGTAGTGATAGTGAATATATTGAAATCCCATGCATGTTTGATAAATATACAAAAATGTTAACATACGAGGCTTTTACTATTTTGTTTACATGTGCTGAATGTTGCAAGTTACGAGGTTTTGACTGTTTGGCATGAGCTTGATGTTGCTAGAACAAAGAATTAGTAGGAACAGCAAACAACAAAGGACACATTAATACAAAATATAAGACTGTAAAATACAGTCAAAACATTGCTGGAGTTGTTTTATTTAATAATACAGATACAATAATTGCCTTTGCAAAACTGACATAAGATAGACCATTGATAGACTAACACAGTAACATCCAACAGGCTACTGGAACTACCTCAACGGTATCTTCTTGGGTGATGACAACCCAGACCAGGCGGGTAAAAACAAACGCTTCTGGACTTATAATATTAAGAACCAGAGGTCTTCAAATGTGGGAGTCGCACCACTCAAGAAGGACGGCCAGCTCACTTCAGACCCAGAGGCCCAAGCCACCCTTCTGAATGAGCAGTTCCAGTCCGTCTTCGGTGATGGCGCTTCATACACTGAGGAGCAGTTCACCCTCAGGACGGGCATGACCAGCCAAGACGTCCCAGCCATGCCAAACATCACCATCTCGGAACATGGGGTTTGGAAGCTGATGACAAACCTTAACCCCAACAAAGCTACTGGCCCAGACGGAATATCTACCTGCGCCTACTCAGAGAGCTGGCGGCGGAACTGGCCCCAGCGCTGACGGCGATTTTCCGGTCCTCCCTGTCTTCAGGCGAAGTACCATCAGACTGGATGGCTGCACACATCACACCGATCTTCAAGAAGGGCGAACAATACAATCCTGCCAAATACAGACCAGTATCCCTGACATGTGTGGCCTGCAAACTTATGGAGCACATAGTCGTCTGCGCCGTCATGCACCACTTTGACACCAATAACATTTTTTATGACAACCGACGTGGTTTCAGAAGGGGGCGGTCATGTGAGACTCAACTCCTGGAGTTTGTCGAGGAGCTGTCGTGCAACATGGAAGGTGGACAGCAGACGGACGTTCTAATCATGGACTTCACGAAGGCATTTGACCGAGTCAACCACAGTCTGTTGGTCCACAAGCTCCGCTGCTACAACATGGTGCTCACATGGATCGCCAGCTTCCTTAGCGACAGGCACCAGGCTGTGGTAGTCAACGGCAGCTGCTCTTCCTTTGTCAGTGTGCGATCTGGGGTCCCCCAAGGGTCAGTGCTGGGGCCATGCTTATTCCTGGCCTACATCAACGATCTACCGGACCAACTGACTGCACCGACAAGACTGTTCGCAGACGACACAGCCATATACAGAGTGGTAACTAGCAGCCAAGAGCAAGCCCAGCTACAGCAAGACCTCCAGCGCCTTGAGCAATGGGAGAAGAGCTGGGACATGCAGCTCCACCCTGACAAGTGCACAACTCTGCCAGTCACGAGGAGCAGACAACCCCTACAGTCTAGTTACACCTACACGGTCACACCCTTGAGTCAGTCTCTGAGGCCAAGTGCCTCGGGGTGACCTTCCGCAGCAACCTTACCTGGGACGCACATGTCAGCAGCATCGCCAACAAGGTCAGTAAGACACTGGGCTTCCTGAGAAAGAATATCAAGGTGAGCTCTACGGCCATCAAGGAGCAAGCTTAAATGGCCTTCGTGCGTTCTATCTTTGAATACGCAGCATCTGTTTTAGGACCCTCACACCCAGAAAGGCATCGACAGGCTGGAAGCAGTTTAGAGACGCGCCGCCCGGTTTGCTACTAACCGCTATCACAACACATTGAGTGTTAGGGACATGCTGGAGTCACTGGGGTGGACGTCCCTGGAGGATCGATGTCGCACTGCACGCCTTAGATGCTGCGCAAGATCACTAGTGGCACTGCGAACTGCCCCATCATCAATGGGAAAGTGGAACAGGCAATATCGAGCCAACACCGCAGCCACAACAAGCAGTACTAACAAGTCTCATGCAGGACCCAATATAGAGCCGCCTCTTTTCTGCCACGAACCATAAAGGACTGGAATGCCCTCAACAGTGAGGCACTGGAGGCTCTGGCTGCTGACACCTTGGTGTCGGGAGTCTCCCAATAAAGCCCTCCAGTTCCCCTGCCCCCTCTTCCCTCCTCCACACCACCCGCCATCTCTCCTCCCCACCCAGTCTCCTTACCCAGCATTCCCCCCCTTCACTCACATTTCCCATAGTCTGATTCATGTAGCGACATGATTCACTATTTGCTCCATATCCGTACTTGACATGCACACAAACCCTTCCTTTCAAGTGCCATAATGATCAACACGATTGATTGTGGGCGTATACGGCAAGACAAGACAATCAGTCTTGTTGCACTTATCACTGACATAGTGTCCTTTTGACTAGTACAAGCTCTGTACTTAGCACGCAGTCCTTTCTGGAAATTTTCTGTGAAATTAATTAAAGATGTACGCTAAGTAACACACTGCTTAGACAAGTGTTTCACTGGTCTTTCCTTGGCCTGTCCTATCCTATCCTATCCTATCCTATCCCGTAACTCGAAAGTCATTGGGACACCACAGATCATTTAACCAGCGTACGCCATCTTTCTCTGCCCTCACCAACCCTCATGGCTTCGCTCAGTGTTAAGCAAGTCCATTCTAGAATGTTGTCCTCCCACCTCTTTTTCTGTCTCCCTCTTCTTCTGCCTCCTTGCATTGTGTCTTGCAGGATGGTCTTTGCAAGACCTGATGCTATGGTAATGTTGCCATACCATCAGAGTTTCCGTTTCTTCACCACTGTGAGCATGTCATCGAGTTGTCCAATGGCTTGTGTGTTGGTCTGTTAGACTTCGTAATGGGTGATATGCTGACTGTAGGAAATGCCCATAAGTCTTCTGTAGCACCTCTTCTCCATGCTTTGTATTCTTCGTTGTAGGTCTGCTGCGAGGGTGTATGTTTTGCAAGAGTATAGGAAGATGAAGATGACAAGGGAGCGCAGCAACATTTATCTTGGAGTGTAGACTGATGGTCCCGTTTTTCCAAACGTGTTTTAACCTTGTCAGAGCAGCAGTTGTTTATGCTATCATGAAGAGGACTTCCTGTCAGGACTCATTGTCTGATACAATTGCTCCTAAATATTTGAAGCTATGCACCCTATTGAGGGATAGGCCTTGGACTTTGATGTCCATGTTGATGTCATTGGTGTTGGTTTTGATCTTCTCTGCACTTATTTCCATTCCAAAAACTCTGGAGGTGGTGTCAAGCCACTGTACCAGCTGTTCAGGCTCTTGTTCTTCTCCAGCCAATCCATCAGTGTCATCAGCAAAACGGAGGTTGAAGATTGCTCTACCATCTGTGCTGGCTGTGCATTCGTGATCTGCAAGGGCATCTGACATGATGCGCTCCAGGAAAATGTTTAAAATTGTTGAAGAGAATAGGCATCCTTGACGCTACAGATTGTTGTTCTGAACCAATTCCCGATGGCACTGTTGTGAAGGACTGCACTGGTAGCCTTGCCATACAGGCTTTTGATGACTTCAATAATGTTAGGGCTGATGTTGTACACTTTCATGATTGCCCACAGACCTGCATGCCAGACTTGGTCAAACGCTTTCTTGAAGTCTACCAAGCGTGTTTGCCAGTATCAGATTGTTTTATCTGGAAAACTCCAAGGGTCTCAGACCTCTGTCCTTTGTCTCATTGTTGCAGTGGGGTCTCTCCAGTTGTGGTACTCATCTTGGCCAACCTTGGCATTCCAGTCGCCTTGCACTATGGCTAATGTCCTTCTTCGGCACTTAGTCAAGGACAGCCTGCAGATGTTCATAGAAATCCTCGACTTCGCTGTTGTCATAGTCTGATGTTAGGGCATAGGCCTGTGTGATGGTGATGTTGAAATGGGCTGCTCTCAGACGGATGGTAATGCCTGTCATCTCTCCCGCTGAAATAAAGCTTGTAGCCTTTGTCGGTCATTGTTTCACCTAGGTCTTTCCAGCGCAGTTCACTGATACCTAAAATGTTCCATCGATAGTGGTCCAGCTCGTGGGCCAGTTCTTCTAATTTTCCCTCCGCAGTTAGGATCCTAACATTCCAGGTTCCTATGACGATGTTGTCTCTCATGCGGATCTTGCTAAGTTGTCCATCAGTAACCCGCATATATCGCCTCCGTCCGGGTGGCCAACAGAAGGCGTGGTCTTTGGTGAACTGAGCGGCAACTAATGCGGAATGGAGTGAGTGGTTCTTTTCATCTTGGGCAAGAAAAACATGGCAGTGCCCAATCCTCTCCAGGCTGTTGGCCACAGCCGAAATCCATGAGTACAGTGTCGCTCACTTTAGCCCTGAGTACGTGGTCGTTGAACCTTAAAGTAACGTGAGGTTCCACCGCCTGGGCCGGGGATTTTTGTGTAGAAGACTTTTGCCCACCGATGCCATGCTGACATCACCCTTGTTAGTCGACTCTTACGACATGCAGGGAATCGTTGGGTCTATTCTATTCTATGCAAAAATCCACAGAGAAGATCTGGACGATATCAATCTAGAAAAATCATGATGGAACAAAAGGACCATACATATCACCAAAGTGTAGAAAAAATTACCAGAAACAGCTGGTACTTCCATGATGACAATAACAAAACCGAGTAAGTGACGTCAACTCAACTTGCTGGCGCGTTATTTATTATAATGAAAAACCATTAGGTGAGTTACAAGGTGTTAGAAATGTATTTCAAAATGATAAAACCTAGTAAATAAGATACGAGATTTTGATAAAAATCGTTTGACCTTTTGGGATATTTGAGGTTTTTAGGTTTTTAATTTCTGATGTTTTCTAAATGAATTATGAATTCTGAGCTTCTGACAAAAAAAAAAAAAGCGCAAAAATTAAAGGGAACCATGAAAAGATTGCAAAAATGACTTTTTTGAAGTTACGAGGTTTTGAATGGACACTGACGACATTTAAATATTATACTTTTTAGTAATATGTTAAGCTAACAATGCAGACGTGTAATCTAATGAGAAAGTTATAATTTCTATTTTTATAATTTATAATAATATAAAAGGTTGGAGTTCATGTTTCGCTTTTTGTTTATGCTAAACACTATGCCGTTCTCCCATTCCTTTTTCACTTACACCAGGAAGGAGATGATGATGACTATGGGGATGCAAAGTCAAGATCAGGAAATAGAAACTTGTTTGATGATGACGTGAGTATGTACATTCATTAGGATTGTCATTATTGATGATGGAATAATTAATGGGCTTAGAACATACACGTGTATGTTTCCTATATAAGATGCATATTTTTAGACATGTGCTGCCTTTGTCAAAATAGACACATAAACACACAGAAGTACACATGTATACCAACACATTTATGCTTGCATGCACTCAAATATTCATGCAAGTATAGATGCATAGTTTCACTCAATTTTTCAAGTGTTTATGTTAAGTTTTTTTAATAGTTTATGTTCTCCACAGTACAAGTAAATTTTCAGTTTGTTTGTTGTGTATTATAGTTTACAGCATTTAATTATTTTTTAATGCAATACATTTAATATATTTATATACATTCATTCATTCCTCATTTTTAAATAACAAAAAAGAAAGCTAAGCATCTTCCATATTCTTTTTTTGCATTTGGCACAGGTGCCATTGGAAGCCATAAAGCGCTCTATAGCCACATTTGGAGATACAGACTTTGAAGAAGAAGCGGAGTTTATAGATGTTGAAAGCAGTAGCTCGACTGTGCGTTATGGAACAGGTATGAAAGTATGTTGGAAAGGAATAACATATAATGTTGATGTTAATTACTGTATCAAAAATTCTTGCCACACGGTGGCTATAATTAAGTTCATATGCTTTTTTCTTCTTCGTCTTCTTCCATTAATGTCCACCTGTTAACTCTAACAATTACTAATATATTTGGGGGCAATTTGTTGGTCTGCACAGCAAGATCAGGAGTGCACGTGAATTAAATATAATAGATAAAATGACCGAAACCTAAATGAAATTAAAAAAGCAGCTGTGGCATATGGAGGTGTTGAAGGCTTTTGACACTTTATTGTGAAAACTGGACAACTGGGAATAGTAAAGGGTATTATACAATTCATTATTAAATGGTATTTACAACAAATTTGGTTAGAAATACCTTTAGCTGGTGCCAGGCTTGCGTGTCTTCAGGATCCAGCAAAACCATGCCAGATCTGTCCTCCCTTGCTACACCTGTCCTGTCGTCCATCCCCACACCTGCCCATTTACGCACCACCTACCCTAACGCACATGAACTCCAGCACTCGTTTGGCAGCTTTCAGAAACTGGGACCACCGTCCCAAGCACGTCCGCAGTCTCTGTCAGGCCATGTACGTTCCCAGAGCCTTACCACTGGTAAGTAGTAGATCCAGGTTGGCTGTGCATGTTGCCGGTGTTGCATCATTAGTTAACAGTCCAAGCAGATTGTGACAATTGTCTTTTTTTATATTGCTGATTTATGATGAAATAGTTGGTGTTGTGCACAGCTGCTGCTCCTTGCACTATTGTTTAGTCTGCATTACCATTAGATGCCATATTGAGTAAATTTACAGAAAATCTCAATGCATGTTATTCATTTGCCTTATTTGTTTGCTCTGATTTTCTGTGCAGGAATTTCTATATTTTGTTCTCTCATGGTGTCAGTATGTATATATTAAAAAAATAAACTCCTAAACTATTTTGTTATGTAACTTTACAATAGCATAACATAATTCGTGGATATATATATCCACAAATTATGTTATTGTAAAGTTACATAACAAAATAGTTTAGGAGTTTATTTATATATATGTATAAAACGAGAAATTTTGTATTAAAGATAAATTGCATCCTCTAATGATATTGTTGCAGCGCCACAGAAAGTTGACCTTGGCTTTCCAAAAGACAACATAATGCAGACGCCCAGTTCCAGCTCCAACAGCCTGACCATTGGAGATGGTATGTTTTTTACTGGCAGTCAGTCTGAGTCTCTTTCTCATTAGAAACTCTTCTCACTTTCTTGTGTTATTTCTGAAGTGGTTGTGTCTAGATAGTGAAGCATCTAGTGTCTAGATATACTTACTCAGTGGCTATACTAGCACAGTAACAGATGATGAAACCCTGTTTTATTCCATTGTACAAATTTAATAAAAACTATATGATCATGGTGAGTGGTGCTGCTTGTTTGTGCAACTGTTGACGTTATTGTTGGTGTTATCACTCTCAGTAAAAGAAAATCCAAAATTGCTTGTAGCACCTGGGAAATTGTATCCTTGAGGTAAGTTATTGCCCCAGCATCTAAACGTTTCTGTAATTTAGTGGTGCATGTATCAGTCAGTAATTATATTTTGTGAAAGATAATACATTGTTATCACAAATACTTGATCCTTAGTGCAGACTATAAGATAGAGACAATAATTTAAATATGTATGAGTGCTAATAAATGTACTTCAAGGGGTACTGATAACTTGGATAACAGAGTTGAAAAGACAAAACAACAATTAACCAAAATTATCTGTTTTACAGTGGTTGGAAGTAAGCGCGTTGGTTCTATGGATATGGAACAGATGCAGCAGGAAATTCATCTTCTCAACCGAAAACTCATGGTCAGACGCCATTCCCTAATCTCTCTTTTCATATATATTTATTTATTTATTTATTTGTTGTTACTATTTTCATCATTTGAATCAGGATTTTTATTGTTAAAAATATATACTGAGCGTGATAAAGTAGCTGCGCTGACAAGTTACATTTGGGGTTCCAACCATTTTCATGATCTTGCTTCGTATTCAGATACACCTAAAGACTGTGAAAAGCTGTAAGAATTGCTTTTAATTTCACAGTCTTTTATACAGCTATGTAATATTGTTTTCAGACTGCCAGAAAAGAGCGCTTCACAAAGTTACCAGCTGACCTGACACTCAGGCGGATCTTGAGAGGAGAAGTATGTTTACTGTGTCTGCCTTTTTTTTTTTTTACAATTGTTCATAATCAAACTAGCTACAGCCAAAACTAATATTGATGACTGTTAAAGCAATATAAGAGTGGATCATGGGCAGTTTGTAGATAACATACAATAGTACTACTATTATTTTTTAATTTCTTGCTCAGTAATAACGAATTGCACTGATATGGTGGAAATCTCAGGATTGACTGATTGTGCCTATGTTCACATATTCGTAAAACATTGGTACATACGAAAGTGTTCATGTAAGAAACCGATGCACAGTTTATTATGAATATTAATTTTCTGTCTTCATTTCCGCAGCCATACACTTTGGCATTCTATCGATCGCTAGAAGACAAGCTGACTCTGTTGGATCAGGCAGTGAAACTTCTGGACGGCAATGCCATAACCGCAGTGAGTTATGTGTTCTGACTCTTTTTGTTTTATATTATTTTATTATAGTTTTAAAAAATCATTTTTTTACTGTGATCTTCTGAAAATAAATTCCTATGCATTCTTATTGTCTTAGGTCTCAGAGTAAGTGACAGCTTTCTACTAACACATGTATTTTACACAACTTTTACTTTCTTTAAATGCTTGCTGTATTAATGGATCCTCTATATACACACTTCTTCCCAAATCACCAACGAGGTTCAAAACAAGGCAGTGTGACAACATCTACACTCACATGTTACACAACAACCACACATCTATCACTCAAATATGTAAAGTCAGGGAGATCGCTATTAGAAGACAAAAATGAAATCAAATTGTTATTTTTGAAATTTTAGAGTGACCGAATCTATTCCATTATTGAAGGGAAAGAGGAAACCAGAATACCCAGAGAAAACCGGAGTACCCAGAGAAAACCCTAGGTGATCTGAACAAGTGTTGTACCCAAGTCAAAAAAGTTCGCATCTTCTAGGAATCTGACTTATGACCTTTAGCATTGGAGACCTGTGCCTAACCAACTGAGCTGTCAGGTCACCCCTTTTGATATTATTGTATTCTACTAGTACTATTGACAGTATCTTCTTTTTGTGTTGTTTAATTTGTTAAGCCCGGTCCTAAACAATAGCCCAGCTATAAATTATATAGTTGTATGCTGCTGTTTTTGTTTGTTTGTTTGTTTTAATACTTACTTGTAGTAACAGTGAGTGTGTGTGTGGTTGCAGGCAGTGTTACACCTGAAGAACACTGTGAGAAGCAGCATCTTTCAGCAAGAACTTCAGCTGAGACCAGTGGCAGCCAATCACTACCTTGCTTACCTGCATGACCACTATGAACACGCTGAGCTTATCTACACATTAACGTAAGTATCATGTCATGATGTTTGTGTTTGTGTGCATGGGGAAGAAGTTTTTTTTGTTTCAGTGTGTTGGGGAAGGCAGTTGTGGTTGTTGTTGTGATTGTTTTTGTGTGGTTGTTGCTAGTGTTGTCATTGTTCTGCTTAGTCATGGTTGTGACCAGCCATCTGCAGTTTCTGGCATAACCCCACACCACAGAACAAAACTGGTCATTTTAAGATTTTGTGTGAGATTTACATGATGTGCAATTCGCTAGTGAATCATTGAAGAAAACAATCAATCTTAATGTGTACATATCAGTAAGAATTAGAATTATATCAATTAACAAATATTGTTATATTTTATTTTCTAAATCTTAATTGCTACTTTTCACAACTGTGTTTCACAACAAAATATAAGACATCCGTCTTAGTTTCTCTAAAATTGTATTATAGAATATATATTTACTCAATGAATAATCTGTGAAATTTCAAGAAGCAGATTTATTTGTTCCTTTTTCCTATGACTTTTCAGAATGCTGGGCAGAACGGAAGAGGCTGCAGTAAGTAGTATGCTTTACTCACCATACTTCAACTACAGACTTGTGCAATTTGATGCAGCTGTGGATTCATTTCTATTAACATAACTAGGATGCCTTTGTGAGCTTTGGACAAAATTGGGAGTAGCAGTTTTTTAAGACATTGACAGCATTTTTGAGTGTAGTAATGACTACTTCATTGTTTTTTGTTTGGTTTTTAAGCTTTGCGTACAAGTTTTTATTAAACTCCTTTGAATGTTTGCATATATAGTTGGTATATATGTGGTGCTGTTGTGAGGTTTTGTTTGGCGTCTGTTTTATTTCAGATTGTCAAATACAAGTTGGCTTGCAGGGAAGACTCTACGGCTACTAAAGTTTCACAGTTGCTTACGTGTTTGAGGTTTGTATGTTGTAGAATAGGGCGGTTTCCTCTAAAAGGACCTTGAACTTGGCCCCAGGATCAAGCATTATGTCACAGCACAAGAGCTGTCACCTACTGTATAAAGCGACCATTGGACCCAGCCAGTTTCAGGTTACGTAGCTTTAAGCAAATGCTGGCAAGCCGTTGCTGGTGGGGCATTTCTGAGTTGAAACCATGATTATTTGAAGAAGAAATTGTGAACAAACATTGTTGTTAGGACGTCTCCACACTTGATTCGCAGCATAAAGATGAACCTTGTATGTAGTGAGTTTACTTTATTTATCTCGACCCTGCTGTCGCAAGTGTGTGTGTAAAACACTTCAGTAAACACAATACATTTAGAACAGGACATTCAATTTTTATCTAATCTCTCTCTCTCTCTCTCTCTCTCTCTCTCTCTCTCTCTCTCTCTCTCTCTCTCTCTCTCTCTCTCTCTCTCTCTCTCTCTCTCTCTCTCTATCACTCTCTCTCTCTCTTTCTTTCTCTCTATGTGTCTCCACTTTAATTTCAAAAGTGCATGCATGTAACAGAGTTGATAGTGGAGAAAACACACATAAGCTGCAACTTACACAATAGACTCTACATATACGACAATTAACTAACAAGACATGTATAAATCAACAGCATGGTACTTGTTTGTTAAAAAGGCATTTCATATAACACTATAAGTGAATATGACACTATGCACACGCTCCTGCAATGACAACAAGTCGCACACACATACATTCTTAACATAGGCAGGCCACTGTTTCAGCCACACATCATGGGGGACTGAAGTCTTCCGCATGCAAGAGAAGTAACTAGGGCAATAGGTCTAGTGCGCACTCTGAATCTAAAAAACAAAGGAAAAAATTTTACCTTATAATCTTACTTTGAATAATTTGTTTCTGCTTCTGGTGGATCATGTTAGGCTTCATAATGAACTTAACCTAATCATTGTTGGTTCAGAATGATTTATGGTGAGTTCAGTGTGCAGTCTTTCTGTAGGTGTGCATTTTGGGCACTATGTCAGACTGCTTGTGCTAAAACTGGACTTTCGACATGGCTTTGAGCCATATAGTGCACAATAATGTTAGCATATTGAAGGATAACATTATTTCATTGTTGTCCTGTTTCTTGCAGAGCACATTTTGAAGCAGACCCTGTGTTGTCAAATGATGCTCCACTGGTGAAGGAATACATAGATTTGCTAGAGAGGCAGCGACCGATTGATGTAAGTACTAGTTAATATTTTTATTTTTTATTTTTTATTTACCTTATTGTCCCTTTTCCCTACACACACCCTTTTCCACGATACCACGCAACTGGATCAACCGCAAATATTTTCTTAAACTGTCAAAGGACATGTACAGTCAAGTCAAATGACCTGAAGTTGGTAAATCATTTTCTTGTCCTCGCCCAAAGTTGTGGTTATTGTCAATATTAGAGACAACATTTATTAATCATTTTACATTATGGTTTTTGCCACCAGTTTTCCCATTTAGCAACATATATGGAGAGAAAACAAATTTCCAAAAATGTTACCTGTGTGATAATTGTTGATTGTGAAGTTTAATATCTGTGTGTTCCATGAAATATTTAAAGATCCTGACGCTCATGTCCTAAACAGGTGAGTGCCGGCTACACAAATACACCCAGCATGCATTAGTTCCCTTCTCCCCATCCCCAGTCGCCCAGGATTGTGCTCAGTCAGGGCGTCAGACTATGCGCCCAAAGGCTGCAAGTGGGTGCCTCAGGCAGCTGGAGTTACATCCCCTATTGGCCAGCGCCTTCAGCAGCCCTTGAGCTGGAAAAGAGCTGTATAAAAGTGATTAAAGTAATTAATATTTGTAGGCTGAATTTCATAGTTCTTGTATGTCACACACTTTGATTTTCTAGGATTCGGATGCACGGCAGGAGGCAGAAGGCAGAACCCCGATCTTTCAGGAGATTCCTCGTCGCTTTTCTCTTATCAACATGCCTGTCACAACCACACTGTTCTACTGCTGTTTATATCACTTCCATTTACAAGAAGTAAATTTAAATAAAATACAATTTGTTGATACTGTCAGTATTTTTGTTACATTATTTTTTATAGATAGGATTTGTTTGAATCTTGTTTTACGCAGTTTGACAACTTTGAATAATATAAGGTCTGTGCCTTTTATATTGATAATCTGTATTTTGTGTGTCTTGCATGTATGTACATGGTTTTGCAAGCGTGTATAATTATGAGTGTGTATGTGATCTTCTGTATAAATGCCTCAGCATGATTTTAAGTTGTATTTTATTTTCTAACACAATTGGTGCATTTTTCTAGAAGTGACTGAATTTTGTTGTTGTTTTTCATAGTTGGTATTCTTCTCTGTTCCAGAATAACTTAGCAAGTCCTCATGCTATTCGGCAGAGGCATCAGGTAATTATAAAATGTTGTATTGTCATCCCATTTATAAGATGCTAGCTTATGGCTGCCTAGAACAACACTGCTTATTATTATTCGTATTGCAGGTTTCATGACAGAAACATTTCAAGACATTTATCAGTGTTGTTGTTTTTTTCTTTTGAATTTAAATCTCTATGGACTAAAGAATTATGTACAAGAGATCATATAAGGATTTTTTTGGGTCTACTGTCTAATGGATTTCATTTTGAAGTGTAAGATATTTACAGAGTAACATAGATAGAGGAAGTCAAAGTCCCTTGCAAGTAATTTAAAGACCCACAAGTATATCAACTAACAAGTTAGTATCTCTCTTCTATGTCTCTATCGACGTGCGCGTACAACCGATTGCTTCCCTTTACATGCTTTGCGCCCCATAGAGCGTCGTCGGCCTGAAATAACTTTTTAGAAACTTCAAAACCCAGGGGAATTATGGGTAGAGAAATCCTTTTCTGAAATAACGTCGGCTAAATCCTTCTTTAGTTTCTTTGCTCGAGCAAAGGCAACCTCATAGGTATGGAGCACTTCGTCCATTATAACTCCATCGCTGATAATACTGCTGACAAGTTTATGCCTTTGTTCACTACCAGAAATATGCAGTTCCTCTCCCAACTTTTGTTTCATTTCAGCCAGCACATCTTCGCGAGAACAGATTTCCCAGAATTCTCTATTCTATTTTTAGGTTTGGGATATTCCCGTCTCAGCTTGTGGCTAAACGGGACCACCGCATGTCTACTGGGGGCAATACGAGATACTAACTTGTTAATTGATATACTTGTGAAAGACCTTATTTATATTGAAAGACCTTATTTATATTGATTTGTTCACAGTGTTCACTCAGAAATAATTTTCTTTGTCTTTTCAGCTTCCAGAAAGACAGTTCATTTGGACAGCAGTGAGTGCAAGAGCCAAAGTGAAAGCCTGGAAAGACATCGAGCAGCTACTGACAGGGAAGGTAAGCGCTGGTGCTCATCAATAGAAATGATTATCACCCATAATTTTTGAATCACCATTGTGATAGAACAAATATTGTCACAAGTTGCTAGTATTTTTATATGGTATTGTAAACTGATTTACTGTCATTTGTGAACATTTTTTTTTTTTTTTTTGGTCTTTTTTTCTTTAAACTCTTTTACAGTCCTTTGTTGACTTTGTTAACGTTCGTCTATAAAGAAAATGTTTGTCACTGAGAATCACTTTGTTATGTAATATTTTGCGGTAAAAGAGTTTCAGGAAAATGCACCTTAAAACAGCATAGCAAGAAAATGCAGTGTGCTTTTGGGACGCCAGTGAGGTTGTCATCTGCTGGTGCAAATGTTTACCTAGCAGCGTCATTCAAAATATTAAAATAAAATTTTAATAAATCTATAACACTATTAGTATGTTGAGCTACTCTTGTTAGCCACATTTGAGCTCTGTGTAGAATGTGTTTGTTATCAGTTTTTTTAAGTTTAAATAATAATATAGAAATGCCCATGCATACAACTAAAAATATATCATCTGTTTTGTAGAAAGTTGTTTTGCATTATTTTAATGAAGAAAGCCATTGCTTGTGTATTTGCAGGGCTGGTTTGGTGGTAAAAAGATGAAGGCTGCCATAGGGTTTGATAAGGTTGTGGAGATTCTTCACAGATTCCAGGCTCCACAAGAGGTGAGTGAAGCAGTTCTGTTGTTTTTCCTTTGCTTTACTGTTGCACTGAACCCCCCCCCCCCCCCTTTTTTTTTTAATAGGAGCCTATTTGAATTTGATCAGTGAGTCAGCAAGCAGTTGGTATTTATTTTAAGCTGTGAATATAGTATTGTGAATGAGTAAGTGATCTCTTTTGTTCAATGAGCGATTCATTACTGAAAGCTAATCCTCACTCAGGTTGATTGATGATGCTTGTTTGAGTTTTACCAATACACTTTATTTTATGCATGCACTTATTCATTCAGGAAATCAAGAACTATCTGGTGCTGGTGGATGACCTTGATCAACGCCTGGCCTTGAGTCAGAAAGTCGGTTGTGACAGCGTCACATTAGAGGTATAAACAAACGCTTTGTTTTCATCTTTCTATCTGACAAATTTTTTTGTCCAATGTTAATATTTTCACTCCCTGCCTCTTTTTATGTTCATCCTCACCCATTCCCCCATTCTCCACACACACACACACACACACACACACAAACACACACACTTTTTTTTTAATCCTGATTTTTGCAAATCTGTGCATGGTGAGTCATAAATAGTCCAAATATGATAGTTTCCCAAAAAGTTAGTATTACTTTGCATGTTAATGCCACCGTTTCAGTTTTTCTGGCCACTTATTTTCATGTAGAATATTGCAAGTTCCATAATAAGAATGTGAATATACAGGCTTTGCCCTTATAGTTTTTAATTGCAGTATACATAATGTTTACAAAATTTAAATTGTCATCTAACATTTTTTTAAAACTTTTGTCCTTTCTCTTTTAAACAGACTATACAGAAGCAGAAGGACAGACGAGGATTAGAGGACTTTATAAAGAAACACGGCAACACCATCATTGGCAATTATGCCACGAAGATACTGAGGGAAGAGGTGTGTATTTCTTTGTTTGTTTCCCTTGATCTTCTTCCACAAACATCTGAAGAGGTGTGTATTTCTTTGTTTCCCTTTATCTTCTTCCACAAACGTCTGAGAGGGAAGAGGTGTGTATTTCTTTGTTTGTTTCCTTTGATCTTCTTCCACAAACGTCTGAGAGGGAAGAGGTGTGTATTTCTTTGTTTCCCTTGATCTTCTTCCACAAACGTCTGAGAAGGAAGAGGTGTGCATGTGTATTTCTTTATTTGTTTCTCTTGATCTTCCTCCACAAAAGTTTGAGAGGGAAAGAGGTGTGTATTTCTTTGTTTGTTTTCCTTGATCTTCTTCCACAAACGTCTTATTTAATTTTTTCCCACCAAATAGTTTGTCCACGTGTGAAGAATTTACAAATCTTTTTGTGAATATGACAGCTTTGCAGAGTATGTCTCATCAATTTGGAATTGATAGTAGTATCATAAAGTTTGGTTCAGCAGGTTCCAAAAAGGGTTCATGTTCCCAGTGAATGTGTGCAATTTTTCCAAGCTAATGACCACTTCTGTTTTTTATATTTTTAATTTTTATTATTTATTTATTAATGTTATTATTATTATTGTTGTTTCAGGCTGTCAAATGGAAATAACTATGGAGCTTTCACTGCGCTGTAGCTTTCAAGAATGGAGCAGTTGAAATTTGGGGTTTCTGTCCATTTCCAAAGATCCACCATTGAACAATGCAATTACTGGTGCCATTGGTTTTGACTAAATGGGTTCCTTTCACCTTTCGTCCCTCAAAGAGTGAAGTAAACCAGCTTGTGTTAGTCCAGCCGACTTGCAGTGATATGGCCATCCTTTTTTGACTCGCATCCATCAGGGTGGAGAACAACTGAATCAAGAAATCTCTGAAATCCGGCCGGGGCCCAGGGGCCAAGCCCCGGTATTCGCCCCCCTGGAAGAAAATGAATTTAGGCAATTTTGAAAGTAATTTAGGGCCTCTCCTGAATTCAAAAAGCACAAAGTAAACATCAATAAAAACAACAACCAAACAAAAAAGAATGTTTTATGCACATGTCTTTCTAAAAAGTTAAGAATCTTGATTTGTACTGTAGGCCTAACAAAGTTTGAGGTCCACCACTGTTACACACAAACTCCACATTTCCAATTTTACTGGGCACACGTTTGTCTATTTTTTAGCTGTAAACAGCCAAGAATTTTTATAATTTTAGAGATATTTAGGGGTACTAGTAAAAACACCACATCTTAGGTATTATTACTATATTAGTGACTAGTGTATAGATTTAAATGAAATAAAATGCAAAATGAACAGAAATAAATTCTCTTTTGATTATCTACCTTTTTATACTTCTCTTGTCATGTCTTGTTTTTTATAACTCAATGTGTATAAAAAAAAAAAGCTTTAAAAAGTCCAAACAAGCCCCCTCCTCTTCTTCACTTTCATGCCAGTCTGAAAGATCATATGCATGCACACTACTGACACTAATTGTCTAATGTCAGTACCGATCTCTTCCTCCGACTCCAAGTCCATTTCTCTCACTTTAATGTCTAATAAATGGAAGCCTGTAAACTCCCCTTCATCAGTCAAAGAATCCAAACCATCCATTTTAGACACACACACAAGATAATTTGGAAAAAAAAATCGAAAAAACGAATGCATTTCACAACATAATAAACCGGAAGTCAATTGCCGGAAGTCTCGCAATCTTTCAAACAACGCGAGAATATAACCACATGGTTGATAGGGACGCTTTTGGACGTTTTGCCTGTTTAGAACTTCGGCCGCTTTTGGCCGCTATGCCCAATAAAGGGTAGCCCCTCAGCTTCTCACACGCGGAACTCAATATTTTTTTCTCGGAAATGCAAATGCCTTCCGCGGAAATCCGCGGATTCGCGGAGAGTTCTCCACCCTGATCCATAGCAATGTCAGTCTATGTATTCATCCCCCCCCCCCCCGTCCCCCTCCCCCCCCCAAAAAAAAATCCAGATTTTTGCAAATCTGTATGAGGCACGGTGCAAAAAGACAGAAGAAGAGGGAGACAGAAAAAGAGGTGGGAGGACAACATTCGAGAATGGACTGACTTGACACTGAGCGAAGCCATGAGGGTTGCTGAGGACAGAGAAAGATGGAGTACGCTGGTTAAACGATCATCTGTGGTGCTCAGCGACCTTCGAGTTACAGGATAGAATAGGATAGAATAGTACGAAACGAGTCCTAAATAGTCTAAAAAAGACATTTTTTTAAAAAGTGTTCCTCCGTCCGTCTGTACACCATGTGGACGTGCAAAACTTGCAAGTGGATTAATATCTCAACTATTTCAACTATCACAACCAAACTTGGTAAGATGGTGTATATCCATGAGATGTCATAAATGATCAGTGAATGAAAGACTTCACTTCAGGGTCAAGGTCACAGGGTCAACAAGTATTATTAATATTGAACTGATGATTCTTTCATGCATGATAGATATGAATGAGACACATCCAATATAATTTGGTCAACCTCACTCCAAGGTCAAAGTCACTGGAACTGACCAAAGTCAGTTGGTATAGGTATTTCAAAGTGACCTTGACCCTAAACTATGAGAGATATAAAGTCCAAAGTTGTTTGTATTTAGAGATGATAGATTGATCTTTCATATTTCTTGCGTTGATCTTAAAGGTCAGGGTCATTTTAGACCTTGCATAAACATACCAAAAAATAAGTCATCAAACAGTGGAATGGCTCTATTTAACCCATTGTATCGAACAACATTGGGTTATTTGATATGAGATGAGAGGTCACATGGAAATCAAGGTCCTCCCAAGGTCAAGGTCACTGAAGATCAAGGTCATCCTAAGGTCAGTTTTTGTTGGCATAATACAACTTTTGCTGTAGTTTTATATTACATGAGTGTATTTGGAGCCAGAAGTCAATGTCATCTCAAGGTCAAGAGCATAGAAAGATCAAAGTCGGTTTGACTTTGCATTTTAATGCCACCGTTTCATTTTTTTTTTTTTACATTTTCTGGGCAGTCATTTTCAGGTTAAATATTGCAAGTTTCACAAGGAGCATGCGAGTCATATGGGCTTTGCCCTTCTAGTTTTGACTTGCAGTGATAAGGGAGCACATATTCCCTGAAGCTCTACATTATAGTTAAGAAGCACAAAACCATCCACCGATCATGGACCCAATTATGTTTGTTGGGATGGCTGAATAGTTCGTGATGTTAAGACAGTGTAGCGAAAGCTTTCAAAATGCGTGCGCGTTGCACAACATGGGTTAAATCCTAACTTCAGTAAACTATTTGGTATGTGCTGGATCATGGGAGCAGTTGTTTGATCTGGAAAGTATGTTATATTGCTGCCAGAAAGACTTTTACAGTATGTTACTATACAAAACCGAGAGATTACCGCAGTGCAATGGTATTTCTAGGTGGTGATTAAAGGATTCTTTTTGTCTCCCACCTACGTTCACACACCCACCTAAAGACATAACAGTGAAGAGAAGTTTGAAGAGACTGCATATTGTGTTCTTTCAGTTAGCACCATGATCTAATGGTGAAATCATTAAGTTGCTTACTGTTACAGTTGTGTTTCAGATTTGTCAAAGATGGGCAATTTTAAAGCGCCATTTTCTCATGCACTTTGTAAACTGTCATGTGAAGTAGCCCCCTAAAAAAATGTGTTTGAGACTGAATAACAAAACTAAGATGTGCATGTGGTTGAATGAAAGCAGCTAAATGATAAAAATCAAAATGCGCCCATTTGCTTTACATATCAACGTACATCTTTTTGTTGTAAAACATGTGTGTATAAATATATTTATATATGTATGTGTGAATGTATTTGTGTGTGTAGTTGTGTACCGGCTTGTGTGGGCACTGTGAGTGTATGTTTGTGCGCACACTTCTGTTAATGTTACATAATTAGTACGCATGTTCATCAATTAATTACTGGCTCTATTAGAAAAAAGAAAAGCCCTATGACGTTTCTGCAGGAAAATAATTAAACATTGAAGTTGAAAAATCAAGATGTGATTAAAAGAGGAACACAAAGAATAATGTTTACATGTTAACGTAGCTGGCTGTTTATGCACCACCCCCATGGGGGTGCCGGGGGTTTTAGTAGTATCCCCATTTTCTGGAAATTTAGTGCTTTAAATTCCCACTGTTGCTGTCTTTCTCCTTTGTTCTTTCTCATTCCTACTCTGTTCTATCAATCTACTATACTATCTTCTTCTTCACTAGACCAGTCACCTACCTTTATTCTTGAAAACTCTTCCGGGACAAAACTCCTCATTTGCGTGTTAGGTCTGTTGGATCAGCTTGGGAATATTGGGATGCTTTCTGCCAAATGGTCACTGGGGCTTCCTATGATGTTATCTGGCAATGTGGGCATTTTATATTATGTGTTTTGTTGATATTTTATAATGTTTGTATTCTATTTTGTTTTTGTAAACGGGGGTTCGATAAATTAGAGTATAGCTTTAGCGTCTCCTGCGTGGGATGTCTTTATTGTAAAGTGACCGGCTGGTGGAGTGCCTTCAGTGTTACCACTAGGGTTATTTTGGCAGATATTTTATGTGGATCAAGGGCGAGTCCTCTTTCAGCGAAGTTGTGGTCTTGATTTTGTGGTCCTGATTCGGCTCTTTGCAGTCCGCTGGACCCTGTAACCAATGAATAACTAACTAACTAACTGTTTATGCACCCCTTGGCCGTTAAGTTTAGGTGGAAATAAAATATGAAGGAACAATAATGGAAATGAAAATTATATGAACTATACATTGGTTATTTGTATTGTTGGGACTCCTCTGCTGAAACTGAAGTGTACACTCCTGAATTATTTTTATTCGGATTAGTGCATTTTGATAATATTTCATTCAATCAAAAACTATATATACATTTATCAAATTTTAAACCATTCCAATAATTGTATTCACGTGCAATTTGTGCAACATAAAACAATTTGTTTTTGTACCTTCAAACATTTGCTTCAAACTGTGCTTCTGTGTTATTTGACAACTAGCCGCAAACTTGCTTTAAGGATGGGGTTTGTTGGGTCAGTTTGGTGAAAGCGATGGCAAACAAATTGATCCAAACATTTTATAATATTCAACATTATAGGCTGTGGTTCGAAAGCTCAAGGTTGGCGGCATTTAGTGCCGATATAAATAACATCACCCTATCCACAGACTGAGGTTTGGTATGTGCACGAATGCATTCCATCGCACCGATTTTAAAGATCTTGAAGCTCATGTCCTAGAAGAGCGAGAGCCATTTACGTAGAAACACCCAGCAAGCAACAGGTCCATAAGAGTTGGGTGTGAAAGGGCAATGTTGGGCATGCATGCAAGTTTTCTGTGTATATCGTGACGTGTGCTTAATGAAATGAAAACTGAATGGAAATAAAACCCATTTCCCAAGTGCTTGTTAGCATGTGTTGAAATATATGTATTATTACTTATCGAGAATAATGTGGTCATACATCTAACAAGTATCATTTCTCTGCTCCACTTCCAATCTTTCTTCACAACATAAATGCACAATATTTTTGTCTTTCTGTTTGATCATCACAAATTTTGTGTGTTTTTTTTTCTTGTAAATGAAACATGTATAAGCTGACATAATGATAGGCAGTAATCAATTTGTAGAATCCAAAATTCAACGCATATTGAGCACTGTTCAATAGGAAATATTATATAGGAAATTGATACAGTATTTTGGAATGCACCAACACAAGCTTCTGTCACACAAAAAAAAGTAAAAACAGAAGAACTTGATTTTAAAGAATAACAACAGTATAGAATTTATAATACAAATTTCACCAACACCATATGATTTCTGCCAACTTCAAGAATACCTTTGACATAACTAACTTTTAGCTTGGAAAGGTGATGAGGTTTCTTAAACAAAAGGACAACATTTCTGATTAGTCTTGTGATAAACACTACCAACAAAAGTTATCATTAACAATTAACAAAGCCATAAGTGGTTTTGAGCACAAACACAAAAGCATGAAAAGAAAAAAATGTTAACCCCTTGATTGCTTATGACGATTTTAATGTGATGTAATATGCCAATTGACATGTATTGTCTCCTTATCATCATGGCAACGTGTGTTTTTTTCCTGTTTATAGTTAAACAGTCAGCAACACAAATACACACTGACTGGAAAGCTCCAGAACATTAGCTGTTCAACAATCATAAGTTGGGTATGGCAACCCTTTTCTTTGGTGGGAGTCTGCCCACCTCCTGCCACACCAGCTCAATGCCTAAGTGAGCAGCACTCTTAGGTTCTCCCACATTTTGCTGGCTGCGGGCTATTTATAGCTTGCCTACACCCTCTCTTTCAGTGAAAGGAAAGGAAAGAAGAGCACTGGCGAAGCTATTTATAGCTAGCCTGGCTGAACTAACTTCAAAACCTAAAAGCTTTGGTTGAGTCGGTGTGAGCTGCATCCATCCCACGCACCCAATCCAAAAAATAAAATAAATAAATATTTAATAACATTTTTTTTTTTAAATGGCATATTTGTTTAGAAAATTACATTACCCTTCAGAAATTATATAGGTGTTATCCCTGTCATTCCAAACACTGTTCAAGCTAGACTTTTTTGTCAACTTTTACAATCACGGACCAGATTTGCTTGGCAAACTCGGTGCAATTCCCCCTTGGCATCGAAAAGGGTTCAAGAAAGTGTAAATGAATATAAAATTACCTTCTCAGGACAAGTAATAAACAGGCACGAACATATTAATAATCGAGCAAATGCTGAATCACAGATAACCAAGTAAAATATTTTGGTCACAAAATAGTCCAGAATACTGGTAAAAAAATCAGTAGAACAAAAAAGTTAATAAAAATGAACTAATTTGGGCCGGCGTACTTCAACTTAATACATTATTGAAAGAAGAGGTGTGAAGTAGGTAGCAAGGCCAAAAGAAGCTTCAACCAAACTCTGTGGAAAACCAACTTAGATTAAACTTGACTGTCAATATGAATTGCAGAAATTCTAATATGTAAGTTTTTAATATAATAGGAACTGTAAGACTCCTAGTTTGCAAGCTTGAGCCTGGTAGTAGCAAAGTGACCAATTTCATTTTCACAATGGTACTTCTTGGTAACACTAATTATTTTGAACTACTAGGATATCAGTCATTCACAATTATGTAACTTTGTTATGAAGGTAAGATGCAAGGACGGGCTAAATATTTTTTTTTCTGATACTTTCTCCGGAAACACAGAATGTTCACAAAATCTCAGGTGAAAAATAGTTCATTTCATCTCAACAACGAGTTCTCAGTTGGTCCCAATGCTTCCTTGGACAATGCAGTTCTTTATCACACCTCAATCCAGGTTGTCAATCTTGAACTGAAAGCAAGCAATGCAAATACAAATGAAATATGTATAAGAAATTGAACAGGAAAGAATGAAATGCAGATAGAGAAGGAAAGCTGGCTTACTATCAAAATAACCATTATCTTTCTTGCTATCTTTCTTTTATTCTTCTTTTCTTTTCTGTTATTTTCTTTCTTTCATTCCTTTCCTTTCCTTCATTCCTTTCAATCCTTCTTTCTTTCCTGCTTGCCTTGTTTATTCATTCGATATTATTTTAGCACATATTCACAATTATATTTTTTGACAATAAAATTAAACCGCAAAGTTGATTCAAGGGCGAGCAGGCACACAACTCTTTCTCGATACATCTTGAAAAAGATTGAGAACGCAACAGCGATATTCAGATTCACCTCTATTTCATTATGTAGAATATTCACCTTTTTTTTTTATGTACACTGCACTGCATCATATCTCCTTGTGTATTGGTAGATGTGTTCCCATAACCTTTGGTCAGTGGGGAGAGAGATGCTTAAGACCTCCCTTTTCTCTGAGACAGCTTAATGAGGTTGGTGCTCATTTCTTCTCAATCACTGCCTTAACTTTTCCCATTCTAAACAGAGCCCGGTACCCATGCACAGTTGGCCAGGCTAGGGTGTGCTGCACGTTTGCTTCATTATTTGTAAAATGTAGAGGCTGCAACCAGGTACTAACCATTCCTATCCAAGTTGGTAACCGCACTAAACATTTATAGTGTGTACCTAAACTACGATGCCACTGCACCGCCCATGATGAGGACAAGAACTGGACTGAAAATCTTACTAATATGGGGAGGGAGAGGTAAAAGAGGCAAAACATGGCTATTCTTATTGGTGCAGCAAACTTTTAAAGCTGAAGCACAGTGAATGGAAAAGTTTAACTAACCCCTGTGATATCATCAGCTGGCTTGAAACCAAGCACTCTTCCGAAGAAGTAGAACTCTCCGTCCAGAGCTTTCTGGATGTTCTCTGCCATGCGGAAACCATGCTGTTCTCCTGTGCCAGAAATATTTTGAATTATTAATGTTGCAAACCAACTAAGCTTAGGTGAGAGAGAGAGAGAGAGAGAGAGAGAGAGAGAGAGAGAGAGAGAGAGAGAGAGAGAGAGAGAGAGAGAGAGAGAGAGAGAGAGAGAGAGAAGAGAGAGACACACACAAACAGAGACAATAGGAGAAGAGAGGGGAGAGAGAAAAACTATACAATATCACAAACAATACTTTTCCTTCATCTTGCAACTCAAAAGCTTTCATGACTACCACGGTCTAATTTTTTTTTTCAAGCTTACCTCAAACCCAATGGAAATACTGCATGTACTCTGTTTTGACTAAAAATCAAGGACTGAAAATATAAAACCACCTATATCAGCAAAATTGTGAGCAGGCAAATAGTTTTTCTATTACAGAAAAAAGGATTTGAGATAATATACATCTTCCATGCAGGCGATATTCAGTTTGCTTTCTCAATGACAGCGCAGAAGCCACATAGCAGAGCCAACCAAGATGAGGGGGAAATAGGACATCATCATACTAGTCATGGAAAGATAAAATAAATTTACATCAAATATTATGCACCTTTGAACATCACCAGCATACAAGGCAACTTTTTCTCCAGCAAGGCATTGTGCATCTTTTCTGCCTGATTCGGAGGCACCACCTGCACAACATAACATGCTTGTAAGGCTAAGAAGTGATCAATATAGAACCTAAAATTGTTATTATTTCTATTTCAATCATCAAAATCTAACAATGTAGAGTTTTGCTTCAGCTGAGGCTAATATTTGTATGGGATGAACATGAATTCTGTAAATTATTGCAGAAGTTGTAGAAAATGTCAATGAACTGCATAACAGTGACAATTGTGGTCCTCCAATGTCAGTATATAAACACACAATCAATCATGGTTCCACTCTGTGCAACATGACTGAAAATTGTGTCATCACAGTGGACAATCATTTACAACACAATCTAATGTAATTACTGGGCAGTTAAACACATTTTTACCTTATCTTCATCTCCTTGGAAGAGAGCGATGGGGCAGCTGAGTTTGTCAGTGTGGTGAATTGGTGATCGTTCTTTCATCAGAGCAGTGCAGTTGGGGTCACTCATTGGCAGGAGTAGGCCATCCAAATAGCGACTTTCAAATTTATGAGTATCACTCGCCAATGCTTCCAAATCCCCAATGCCGTAGTGACTGGCCCCTAGTGTTTTGCGTAAGGTAGAAAATATAGTCAGTGATGCGATCCATATTGTGTTTGGGGTAAAGTTCAGTAGTGATGTAAGCTACATAGATATACTCTGTGTTACAGCTAATTTTCAAATTAGGCTATGCATCTTACACACTATGTATCTTATATGACAACATTACTCTGTACAATAATCACAAAAACAGTTAAAGAGGTGGACAAAAAAGAAGAAAAATTCATGTTCCTTTTACCACCACGACAATCTTGTTACTAGTGTTACTTTACCTTCAAAACAGCCTTAATTGGCAAAAAGCTAATAGAAGACAACACCTACCCCTCAATGTACACTTGAGTTACAGAAATATTTCTTTTTTTTCTCCAAAATCTGAGACGTCTTGTTCCTGTGATATCCAGCTGTCATTATAAACAATAAATGACATCTCACATAAGGATGAAGTTGGTGGTGTATTAATTTTTATTCATCAGATTAACTTAAGTTGTACTGATATAAGGATGAAGATCTACTGTTCTTGTCAGGCACATAAACTGTGTCCCCAAAATTATAATAAACTGCAGCAGACTTTTAGCCACACACACCTCCTAACCGATCAGACTAATGAGCATGTACTACTAGAGTCTGTATCACTTGAAGAAACCATAAATAAGCTGCAGCGGACAATAAGCCTTAGGGGTCTGAGTGGATATAAAATGGTAGCGGCTTATTGCTCAGAAAGTACGGTCAACAACAGGTGGAGATCTGAAATGAGAACTGAAAAGTATGTCATTTCATGATTTCCTAATGTTTTACCTGCTTTGAAAGTGTCCTTGAAGGCAAGGCAAGCGAGAGTGGTGTAGCCGCCAGCAGACCCTCCATCGATGCACGCCTTTTCTGGGTCAATCAGCCCCTCTCTGGCAAGATGCTCTACCCCGCTGCAGCAGTCTTCCACGTCACACACTCCCCAACTGTAACGCACAGGAAAATATTTAACAGATGAGATTACAAACAGCAGGCATTATATTTGTAAAAGAAATTGCTTAATAAAGTTAATTCAAAGCAAACCAATAAAAAATTTTTTTACAGAATTCCACAGCACTCTCCAACTGTTATGCAAGACAAAATAATTCAACAGACAATACTATTATTTAAATCAACTATTCTGTAAAAGAAATTTTATTCCATTAAAAAAAAAGTATATGAAGATCACAATATGCAATAAGTATCCTGTTTGTCCTTGTTTCTATTTGCTTGCTTCCAACACACCTTCCTTCTCTCCCACTCTCTCTCCGGAAGAAACTGAGCTTTACGTCCTATAGCTGTAGGGTTAAGGACAGGTTTTCTTGAAATGTTGCATCTGTAGAGAGGACAACGCGATGTTGTCGTGTTGCCCTCAGTTAGGAGCTAGAGGCACCTGCGTGGCAGATTAAGTTTCTGGGCGCCCTCAACAAGTATAAAACCTCCTGCTTCCAAGTGGTGCAGCTCCCGTAGTTAGCTGGCAAAAGGTGCCCAAGGATGGCCTGAATGCCACTGTTTGAAGTCTGGGTTAGCAGACAGCCTGACGGTAGTCATGGCCAGCAGCAACAAGGCTGAAGATGACACCTGATGGCTGCAGTACTAACTCATGGTTTTCCAAGCTCTCGACAACAGCCATGCAGCGCAGGCCAGTCTTCAAAGTTGATATCATTGAAGAAGTGGAGTACAGCCGAGGGCAAGCGGACATGGTACCAGCCACCCGTCGGTCACAGGGCGACCATAAAGATGAGGCAGGTTAGCAAAATGTTGGTTAGGGGTGAAATGGAATCACTCTCAAACCCGGAACCAAGACCAGAAGTCCCGATGACAGGCACTCATATATACAAAGCTCCCACCCGCGTATGCCTGTCGATCTGATCTGTGGAACCAGGATGAGGCATAATGTCAAGAGCCTGGTCACCCCCTGAAATATCCCCCTCCCCATACCTTCACCACTTTTCTACTCTTTGCTGAACAATCCAGACTGTGTACACAATTATGTTACATGAGAAATCCCCTAAAACCGATTTTCAAACTTTCAGTACATTTTGGGATTTGTCATTTTCAGAAATTTCATGAAATTATTAGACCTTTGAGTGGTATCATGAAATCCCTGTGTGAAATAGTTATTTCATCAAACCCCTAATACTTGTTGATATTTATACGGTCAAGTACATTACCATTAAGGCACTTGCTATATCACGAGTTAAATGAAAGGTATATCATCTATCCATCCATCCATCCATCTATCCATTGTCCTTTCTTTACTCACTTTTTCTGCAAAAGGTGGCGATACACTCTGCCATGTCCTGAGCTGCCCCGATAGTTGACAAGCAGCACAGCAAAGCCACGGCTGGTGAAATATTGCAGTTCCAAATTGATGTCCGCGAAGTAGTGAGCAGTGGGACCCCCATGGGCTCGAACCAGCAGAGGGGGCTTGGTGCCATCAGGAGCCTAAAACCAGCAAATGAGAAAAAAATAACAGAATGAAGGAGCTTTTCAGTGGGAGTTTGATGCATAGCTTTTAAACAGACAAGCAATTATAAAAGTGTGTGGTGCATAGCACTTGCACTTTCAGTTCTGTGTAAAAAATAAAGGATAACTGCATCCGCATTCACAAAACCTGCATCCATGTTCAAAGGCAAAATCCTGAAGAAAGAATGATCCCTGAAATTGTGTTAAATAATTTTTAAAAAAAAATTAAGAACAGAAAGGAGAACGAGTGCTGCCTGAAAATGAAATACAAGAGAACTCTTAAACAGTGCATACGTTCCAATCACAGTTTTGTTTATTTATTTATTTTGTATTTCATATTGTGTTATGGTATTTTTTCAGCTCAAAAGTTGCTCAAGGCGCTGGAAGCTTGCAACAACACTTTCACAGACAGAGTAAAAAGACTTCCAGAACTAAGGAAATTCATACCTCGGGAAGCAATTTACACAGTGGACAACTCCGCGAAGCTGTAGGTAAATCCGTACCCTAACACAGGATGTACATAATGTGCCGCCTCATGAATAGCACCCCATGTACATACCACTAACCAGGTGCATCTTAAACACTGTTCGTATGAAAATCACTGACCTAAAGTGCTCCTCAACACACAAAATTTGTTCAGCAACATCATATTCAAAATGTGTCTGTTTTGAGTACAGCACAGAGTCTGTCAATACAGCATGAAATGAACATGATACACAGGTGATTAACAATCATTATCAACAATTTGTGATGAAAAATTATTATATCATTATATTTTTTAGTTATTATTATCATTATTATTATTATTATTATTATTATTATTATTATTATTATTATTATTATTATTATTATTGTTATTATTATTATTGTTATTCTTAACTGTGCAAAAGCAGATAGGATCTAACTCAATGAAGGCACTAATTTGCTGGCACTAATTTGCTGCTTTATGTGTATTGTCCAAGACTCTAGAAACTGAGCAATCCTGGATGACCTGTGGGGAAAGGGACTAATGCTCGATTAGATGATAATATTATATATCATTGTTATTGTTTATCAATGATCATCAACAACTGATTTTAAAAAAACCACACAAACTCAAATCCATCAGGCCTGACAAACATGCCTCACCTTAAAGTCTTTGTTGACTGGAGGGAAGAAGATACCATGGCTGGTGGCATCATTAGCGGTTCTCCACTGTATGAACTGCGGCTCCTTGCTCAGATAGCCCTCGTCTACACTGATAGTCTTGGATTCTGAGATCACCTCCACCTGTGACAAGACAATAATAAGATGATGACGATGATGATTTTTGCCCAATGTCAAAGGGAGTGTGGGGAGGTGGGGTGGGTGGTGATAATGCAATAGAAACATCTCTCAATATGCTCATTCCACTGTTATGAGCTTGCAGCAGAAACAAACCCAAAACATATAATACCGGAACAACCCACTGCAGTGACGAAGGTGATAATGTTGGTGATAGTGATGCTGCTGAAACTGAGGCTACATAAACACATCAGACAGAGAACGAAAACCAAATTCAACTCACTTCTCTTGTTTCAGTACTGAACCTCACGATGCAGGGGAACCTGGCATAGCCTGATCCGATGAAGAAAGCATCGCCAGTCTTGGTAAAAGCTATGCATTTGTTGTAGTGAAAACCTGTGTCGAACTTCACATATGCCTCTGGATTGGCAGTATCCATCAGTCCAAGTTCCTGAAAATGTTATCAGAAGTTAAAAGTTGAACAGAAAACATTTATTGGAAGTTTTATTTTGAGGAAAAACAAAAAGCTCCCATAGCTATGTGTGCAACAAAGTGCTTAATCTATCAACTTTCTCCGTACAAATACACTAACATAAATACAAAATCTTGCAAGAATTATCATAAGACTGAGATACAAATGTTATCTTTGCTATAATTATGTGTATACATGTAATCTTTGCTATAATTATTTGTATACATAGCGCTTTACCAGTTCAAGAGCTGCTCAAGGCGCTGGCTGAAACAGGATCTAACTCAATGAAGGTGCAAACTTGCTGCTTTATGCGCACTGTCCAAGACCTTAGACAACTGCACAATCCTGGAGACCGGGGAATGGGGGAAGAGAGAGGGTGGAGGGACCTAATGCTTGCTGGTACTAGGTGATTTAATGTAACTTGCACTCATCCATCTAGGACATGAACATCAGGATCTTTATAGTCCATGCAATGAAATGCAAGCGCTCACAGGCCAGACCTCGGGTTATACTCTCACCCAAAGTAGTAAGGGGTCACTGCACTTTCGTGTTCCAGTGTCATGCCCATGCCCCATCCACCTCCCTTACGCACTCCCCCATCTCCCTCCCCCCATCAAAAAAAAAAAGCTTTTAAGGAACTTTTCATAAACAGTGAACTATATTGAAGAATTGTAGGCGATGGTGCTTTTCCCTCCCCCCCACTCCCCCAAACCCCTCATCCCCTCCCCCCCCCCCCCCCCCCCCCCCCCAAACAAAAAAAAAACGATCATCAGACTTACGTTATTTTGAGCTGTGAGAATTTTAGTGGATCCAGCAGGATCGGAAACATAAGCAGTCTTGCCAAACTGCCACTGGGGGCCAGCGATCTCCGACTCCACATCATGGAGATTAACGTGCTTATCCCCAGACACATAGTACAGGTTCCACCAGTTGTTTCTGTTTCAGCATTGAAAGAAAAACAAAAGCATTCCATGAATAAATGACACACTTCTCATGAAACTGCCAAAAATATTTGATGCTGACAAAGAAATAAGACTAAAAAGTGTAGAACAAGGTGGTTGCACATTTCAGTCAAATCGTTATTTATGACAGTTAAATTGACAACATGGGGCAAGAGAGAAGAGGCAGTTGGAGGTCAAAGAAGCATATTAGCAGATAAAGACATCTGACGATACAACTAATTACACAAAATACAACAAAACTATAATCAGACATCAGACTTCAAAATTCACATTTTAAATTTAATGCATTAACTTAAAATCAGAATAAATCAAAACATGGTGGTCTCAAATAGTGAAAAATTATTAATTACTTTCCTTTCTAATTTTGAACAGATGTTCTTGTGGGTTGGTTATTACTATTATTCACTACATTTTGTAAATATTGTCCAAAACTATCAGAAAATTACTGTATTTCATTATCATCATCAGGATGTGTGGACTGCACTCACTTGTCACTAACATAAAGCAACTCATTCTGTGGGGTCCACCCAGGCTCAATCGCGCTTTCTTGTTTGCCACCGGCAACTTTCTTGCAAGTCTTATCCTCGATGCCATTGCCATCAGCATTCAGATCTGCAACCCATACTTCTGTATCATCCCAGGGCTGCAGGACAAAATAAGAAAAGAAACAAAATATTATTTTGTAATTTTATTTTTTAATATAAATAAACAAGAAGGGCAAAGCCCATAAGATTTGCACGCTCCTAAGAGAATCTATTTATTCTACATTCAAAGTGAAAGTGTTCAGCGTAGATAGAACTATACAAAAAGCGAATTGAAAAGAAGAAAGGTAATATTAATTCTGACCTTGACATCCACATGACTATTGAGGTATCATAAAAAAAAAAAAACAATAAAATTGTTGTTTAACGTCGAAATGCAACGCTGACCTTGGCCTGGAGATTATCTTGAACTTCCCATGACTGTTCATGCTCATGTACAATCAAATAATGTGTTTTCATTCTTTGAAATTTTCTGCTTGCTTTATTTTCTTCAATTACTGATATCCAAGTATTAGTACAAACTATTACATATCTTTATTGTGTTTCTTTTTGTACTGAGTTTTCAGATCAAAAATATGAAACAAACTATTTTACATATCTAATATTACTTGTAATGCAAGCATGTTACTTAATTAGCCTGAAGCTAGAATGATCGATGAATTGATCGTGGGCCGTCAACATCAAGAAGAAATTATGCCAGCAGTAAAACAGAAAAAAAGACCGGGAAAAAAGTTCAAATGCTGTTACTGAACAGTGGAATGCAGTCCTAATACTCTAGTTATCTAAGATCAAACAGTGCAGCCATAGCAATAAGTACTATATGTTTACCATGTTAGGGTGATTCCATTCAAACCAGCAGATCCTTTTTCCATCAGGAGACACACGAGGATGACTGTAGAAGTCTTTCCCTTCAGCCTAGGAATACACAAACTAAAAAAAATAATGTATAAAATATAAACAAATTATGTACAATATGCAAATAAATAATGTATAATATCTAAACATTTAACAACACAGCCATCATCATCAGTGCCGTCCAAGATCTTGAAATTTTGGAGGATCATTTTCCAACTTTTGTGCATCAACATTCATGAACCTCCGATCTTGCTTTCTAATCACAGATTTTGATTTTGCTCAAAATAAGAAAACCTAAGCAGTTTTGACAGAAAGTCAAATATCAATAGTGCATACGCTGACTAACATGGGTGATATCAGCACGGCATCACTGGGCGAAAGTCTTCTACACAGAAGTCACCGGCCAGGACGGAGGAACCTCATGTTATTACAAGTTCAATGACCACCTGCTCGGGACCAAGGCGAGCCACACTGTACTACTAGTGGATTTTGGCTGTGGCCAACCGCCTGGAGTGGATTGGGCCCTGCCAGGTTTTATTTGCCCAAGACCTGTATGATGAAAAGAAGCACCACAACTGTGGTGAAGAAACGGAAACTCCGATGGTATGGGCCACATCACCAGAGCATCAGAACAAGAACAAGAACAAAGTTTAATGACTATAGGCCACCGGCCCCTAGTTTGGGTCCATAAACATTATAAACAATTGTACCACAACGTATTAATAACGTAATATAAATATTCATTATAGAAGCACTGAATATAAAGCAGACTCGTTCTACACATTAAACAATATTTTCAAGGCATTCCACAACCTCCTGTCTGATCTTCATTGCATTGAATAAAAAAAACACCAAGTTTGCGAGTGTCTGACACAGATCCATTACGTATGTAGTTAATGTACGACTGATGCCTTACATTCAGATATTTCTGTCTTAAATTGGTGTATAATGGACACACAAATAAAATATGATCCTCGTTTTCTTCTATTCTGCAAAGTTTACACTTATTATCGTTCAAGTGATTGCCAAACGTTTTTCGAAAAACAGATGCACCAATGGGTAGGACACCAAGCCTTAAAATAACCAGACAATCACGAAAACATTTAATATCTATGTAGTCAAAATACCTTTCACTTTCAAATATGTCCTTAAATAATTTATAGTCTCTAAATATTTCTTTACAGGTCACAGAACCACTCCATTCTTGTACATAGATATCTTTCATTCTCTGTTTGAATAATGAAACAAATGCTTTTGTACACCCTACACTTTGTTGTAACCAAACATGACCAAAGCCTAATGAAAATAAAGTGTCCTTTACCTTAGTTACCCAGCATTTTTTCCCTCTGTCATCCAAATTACATAGCATTAGATAAGCTTGTTTTGGAAGTCTATACACATCAAAGGTCAAGAGCTTCAACCAGTACTTTATACATCTGACGGCACTGTTAACATACAATGGGTATCGACCCGTTTCCCCGTATACAAATTTGTTCGGAACTCTTAAGGGTACATTCAAAAATCTTTTACAAGCAAGGGTGTGAACCTTTTCAACATTATCAAGCCGATGAAGGCCCCACATTTCTGCAGCATAGAGTACAACAGGTTGGACTTGAGTGTCAAAAATTTTAAAGAAACAATGTTTTGAAATATCGCTCAATTTGTTGACATATCTAACACAGTCGATGCATGCACGTCTCCCCTTCACCGCAAGCGCACCCACACCTCTGTTTAGACTCATCTTTGTTGTGAACACAAAACCCAAATAATTGTATTCATTCACTACTTCTAGCAGTTTTTGATCCAAATACCATTTTTCGTTTTTCCCCAGGAACCCACCTTTACGAAAAACCATGACTTTTGTTTTATCAATATTTATATTCAAGCTTAGATTTTTACATGCATTATTTAAAATATTAATTTGGTTTTGTAGGCCGATTGCGGTGTCAGAGAGAAGTGCTATGTCGTCTGCAAACAGCAATAAATACAATTCAACCAAGCCTGGCAAGAACTGAATGCCGTGCATACCACCTCCCTCCACAGCTGATGCAATTTCGTTTATAAATAGCGAAAACATTTCCGGGCTTAATACACATCCTTGCCTTAGGCCAACCGGACAATCGAAAAAGTCAGTTAGTTTATCTTCTATACGCACGCATGACAAAACTGAACTATATATTGCTACAACTGCATTCATGAATTTTCCTCTCAATCCATGACGTAATAAAACATCAAATAGTGGTTCTCGCTGAACAGAATCGAACGCTTTTTTTAGATCAACAAAACATACATATAGCTTACTTCCTTTTTTGGCAAAACATTTCTCAACTGCAGCATTTAATGTGAAAATATGATCAACAGTGGAATATCCACGCCTGAAGCCAGCCTGCGACTCTGTTAGCTTTTTATGTTCATCAGCACATCTGCATCTCTGTTAGCTTTTTATGTTCATCAGCAAGTCTGGCATTTGCCTTACAGAAGAACAAGAAGTCTTGGACAGATGGACAGAGTACTGCTCTGACCTTTACAACCATACACCAAATGGAGACCCATCAGTTCTAGCATGTCCCGAGAGCAGAGAAGAAGAAGAAATCCTCCCAATTCTCCGGGAAGAAGTTGAGGCAGCAGTGCAATCGCTGAAGAAAGGGAAGTCAGCGGGAGTGGACAACATACCAGCGGAACTGCTACAAGCAGGAGGAGAAGCGATGACTGATGCTCTCACCACTATCTGTAACAAGATCTGGCAGAATGGGGAATGGCCTACACCATGGACCCAGTCGCTTGTCATCACTCTTCCTAAAAAAGGTAACCTTCAGGAGTGTGAAAATTACCGCACCATCAGCCTCATCAGCCATCCCAGCAAGGTCCTCCTGAAAATAATACTCAACAGGTTGAAACCACAAGCTGAACAAATCATAGCTGAAGAACAAGCAGGATTCATGGCAGGGCGAAGTACCACTGAACAGATTTTCAACCTCAGAATAATCTGTGAGAAATACCTACAGCACCAACAACATCTATATCATGTGTTCATAGACTTCAAGAAGGCATTTGACCGAGTCTGGCATGCAGCTCTATGGGCAACCATGAAAGTGTACAACATCAGCCCTAAAATCATAGAAGTCATCAAAAGCCTGTATGACAAGGCTACCAGTGCAGTCCTCCATAACAGCGTCATCGGGAACTGGTTCAGAACAACAATCGGTGTGCGTCAAGGATGCCTACTCTCTCCAACACTCTTCAACATCTTCCTAGAGCGCATCATGTCAGATGCTCTTGCAGATCACGAAGGCACAGTCAGCATAGGGGGCAGAGCAATCTCCAATCTTCGTTTTGCGGATGATATTGATGGATTGGCTGGAGAGGAACAAGAACTTGAACAGCTTGTACAGAGGCTTGACACCACCTCCAGAGCTTATGGAATGGAAATAAGTGCAGAGAAGACCAAAATGATGACCAACAACACCAATGGCATCAACACGGACATCAAAGTACAAGGCCAATCCCTCAACACAGTGCACAGCTTCAAATATTTAGGAGCCATTGTGTCAGACAATGGGTCTCGACAGGAAGTCCTCTCCAGGATCGCACAAACAACTGCTGCCCTGACAAGGTTGAAGCCCATTTGGAAAGACAGAACCATCAGTCTACATTCCAAAGTAAGACTGCTGCGATCTCTGGTCATCTCCATCTTCCTGTATGCTTGCGAGGCATGGACCCTCACAGCAGATCTCCAACGAAGAATACAAAGCATGGAGATGAGGTGCTACAGAAGACTTCTGTGCATTTCCTATACCCAACACATCACCAACGTTGAAGTCCGACAGACCATCACACAAGCCATTGGACAACACGATGACCTGCTCACAGTGGTGAAGAAACGGAAACTCCGATGGTATGGCCACGTCACCAGATCATCAGGCCTTGCAAAGACCATTCTGCAAGGCACAGTGCAAGGAGGTAGAAGAAGGGGGAGACCGAAAAAGAGGTGGGAGGACAACATTCGAGAATGGACTGGTTTGACACTGAGCGAAGCCATGAGGGCTGCTGAGGACAGAGAAAGATGGAGTATGCTGGTTAAGCGATCATCTGTGGTGCCCCTACGACCTTCGGGTTATGGGACAGGATAGGATAGGATAGGACAGCACATTTTACCAGTCATTTATTCAGCACAAAAGTGTAACACTTGCTTACCAAGCTAAGCAAAGATACACCACGATAATTATCTGTGGAGTGGACATCACCTTTTTTGAAAATCGGTACAATTATTGCCTTAGCCCACTCGGTTGGATAAATTCCGTTATCAAAAAGAATATTCAACAGCTTTGTCATGAATCTGACAGCAGTGCTATCAGCTAACTTCAACATTTCTGCTAAAATTTCATCAATCCCGCACGATTTACCCTTTTTTAAATGTTTAATTGCATCTCTTACTTCGCAGTCAGAAATGTTGCTGTTTAGTTCATTACAGTCATGGGTTAACTCCCCTGCCCCTGTTTTATCCCTATCGCATAGCCCTACGTTTAGCCTTACGTTATCACCTAGCTTAGTCTGCTCCTGCTGAAATAAATGCCGAAAATGTTCAAACCACTGGATATCGGTTATATCTTTTGAAACACCAGATTTCTTGTTTCCAGAAATTAGTTTTAATTCTTTCCAAAACTGCTTCCCGTTCCTTCCTAAACTTGCAAGTTGTCTAGCTTTATCTCTCCTGTAGCTTGTTTTCTTACGTTTTATCACAGTCTTGTACTCTTTTCTCGCCTGCACATACAACTCTCTGTCTGCACTACTCTTACTCCACCTAAATTTATTCAACTGTCGTCTAGCATTAGTTTTCGCGTTCCTACACTGGGCGTCAAACCACAATGCCTCACGCTGTCCACTCCCCATCATAACCCGTTTTCTCATACAATCACTGGCTGTCAACAAAGCGTCTGTAAACATCTGAACGGCTTGATTAACATCATAGTTCAGCATCAAAAATGCATTCTCACATGTATTTTGGGTAACATCAGAATTCCAAACATCAATAAAACTACACTCCAGCGACTGATTCCAGATTAACTTGTTTACCCATCTAGGCTTATGAATATTATTTTGCTGAAGTGTTTTCTTGATACAAAGCGATAATGCAACTGGGAAATGCGATGAGTCAACAAACGAAACAACACGCAATGAGTTAACAAAATCTGCAGTACACAAATCACGTGACACAATGAAATAATCAATAGTACTGCCACCGTTGTGAGAAACATATGTTAAAGAATCATCAAAACAAAATTCCTGTAAACCATTCAAGATAGTACAGTCAAACATAGAACACATATCAATAAGTTCTTTGCCAAAATTATTAACTTCTTGGTCATCAGACAATCTGGCATGATTAGTTTTCTTTTGCTCGTTGTCTGCAATTCTATCTCTCAAGCAACAATAGTCATAATCATCATAATTATCTAACGGTACAGCATTTTCACAGCCAGTCCTGGCGTTCAAATCACCACAAATCAACATGTAAAAGTCATCCAGTTTCTCATGCAAGTCTACAATGCATTGTTCCAAAACTTCAATTCCATAACCAGAATCCACTGTATTCCAGTATTTACTATCAAAAGGATGAATATATTTGCATATTAATACAATGTTTTTGTTAAGACCAGTGAGCAATTTGCTTATTTCCAAAACTATAGAATGTTCATATTTTACGTCCACACGTTTCACAAATTCTGCCAAGGATTTTCTCACAAAAACCATTACCCCTCCCGAGTTCCTACTCCCATATGTTAGTTTTACTGCTTTTGCAACATAAACATCATAGTCCTTGAATGCACTGTATTCTCCTCTCTCATTGTCAACATATGTTTCGTTCAACGAAAAAATGTCAAAGGATAACAATGAATCAATGGCTTCTTTTATGTCAAGTTTTTGTAGCCATCCATCACAATTCCAGGTACATATTTTTAGATAACTTGGGCGTTGGCCACCTCCCTATTTCTGTGTATTTGTACATCCACTTCTCTCTGTCCCTCTTCCACCCTCTCCCACTCCTTCATCATCGTTTGCTTTCTCTCCCCGATTTTGCTGTGGACCTAGACTTTTGTTTTGTGCCACAGTTATGTTTTGTATTACATTGTTTATCCTTGGTTGTGAGCTTTTCTTATCACTAGGCCTATTGACTGAGCGCTGACGTAATTTCACGGGACTACGCCTGGGCATTGGAGTGTTACTAAGTCTTCGTGCACGTGCGTACGGCTGCGTTATCTCTAAGTCACACTGCCTTGTTGAACTCGCACTTGGACTCAAGGCTAGATCGTCACCCGCAGTGTCGTCGGCGTTGCTCTTTCGCGTATGTCTCGCTTGATTCAGACCCGGGTACTCCGATGTCAACAACAGAGGCTGTTGATTTGCGGGTGGCAGAGAGTCGAATACAAGCTGGTCGGTTTCATTGTCGTGTCGTTGAAGTGGGGGAAAGTCGGTCTGGTGGTCGGTGCTCTGTTGATGGTCACTATAGAAAAACTTGTTCCCCCAGGCATAGTCACCTCTGCCACTCCCTCGCTCCGTAGCTCCCCTCTCGCTGTCATCGACCACGTCGGTGTCATCAGGTCGTGCTCCCCCTGTCCCTTCCATTCTCAGCACTCGATCGTTCTCAAGATCGTAGGTGTAGATGATGTCGTTGGCAATGAGCTTGTCAAACTTCAACTTAGGTTTCTGGCCTGCTTCGTACAACTGCTTTGCCTTCTTTCTTAGCCCTTCTCGCTTCTGACGCACTGAAGAGGAAAAATCTTCCCTGACAAATACATCTCGAAATTGTTTAGAGTCCTTCAATAGGCGTGTTTTGTTCAGGATCATCATCTTGTTTTTGTATGATAGCAGTTTTACTACAACAGCATTGCCTTTCCCGGTTCTGTGTGCCCGTTCAATGTCAATTTCTTGTGCAATACCCATACCGACTCTGATCACCTCTCTCACCTTCTCCTCACACTCCTCCCAACTCTCCTGACCACGGCTTTTCTGTAGTCCGAAAAATAACAAGTTGTTACGGCGACTATGATTTTCCAGGGAGTCACACTTTGATGCCAGATTGTCCACTTTTTCACGAAGAAGCACATTTTCTTTTTGCAGATCGATACATTGATCATGAAGTTGGTTTACCTTGGACTTTAACTGTTTCTGGTTCACCTCTATTCTTTCTAACTGTGTTGACAGCGATCCGTTCATCTTTTGCATGTCTACTTTCATCTCCTGCACTATCTCTGACCGTAGTTGTGCTGTACTGTTGTCGTGTTTACTTTCCAACTGCTTCACAGCTGCTGCCAACGCCTGCAGTATAACATTTTGTGTACTTTCATGCTGATGCCCACTACTGCTCGTCTGTAGACATTTCGCTGATGGTGACTGCTGCATTTGGTCGTCCTCCATGTTATCCTGTAGGTTGTTTACTTCAAGTGTTTCTTTTGTAGGTGGGATCGGTCCTGGGTTGGATTCGACGTCGCCACATGTCAGCAAATAACTTGCCATAAAAACCACTGTCACAGCTGTCAGTACTCCAAAACGTGCCTGTTTATGTGTACCGTTATCTTCCTGCTTGAACGTAACAGTCTTTCCACAGAAAATCTCATAGTCGGCCACTACACGAACACAATGCTTTTCCATTATACCACAACTGCGCCATAACAGTAGCACATAGGAAGGTTCGAATTGAATCAATTTACGTTTCAGGATTCTGAATAGAACAGAAACAAACCTGCCTGTCGTCACCCAGTGAGCTAGGAAATCCGCTGGCATGATTGTTTTTTATACTTTTAGCCTACAGACGTCGTAAAATGATCGAATTTAGCGACAGATATCGCAGGATTCAAAAGCACGTCGCCATTTTTCTCGTTCCGTCACGTGACCCCACCAGAGCATCAGGCCTTGCAAAGACCATCCTGCAAGGCACAGTGCAAGGAGGCAGAAGAAGAGGGAGACAGTAAAAGAGATGGGAGGACAACATTCGAGAATGGACTGGCTTGACACTGAGTGAAGCCTAACAGGTTGCTGAGGACAGAGAAGGGTGGAGTACGCTGGTTAAACAATCATCTAAGGTGCCCAACGACCTTCGAGTTACTGGATAGGATAGGACGTTTCATACTGCAGTGCTTACATTATCGGGAAATGACAATGATAACTGGATATATTTTACAGCTAATAGCCATGCTTTTCAAGCAAGCTCGGTGCAACCATAATTATACTCACAAGAACAAATACTTCCTTAGTGGCAGGGTTGATAGCAACAATGTCGTTCTTAGCTTCCTTTGCCCCTTCCTTCACCACATCATGGTTCTCTCGCACACAGTAGATCAGTCCAGTCTGAAATGCATAACAATTAAATCATGTGAGATGTGAAAGCCAGAAATGTCCACTCGCCCACCAGACTAGTGAATCAAGCAAATTTACTCATCTGCAGCATTTCTCATTAGACCCTAAACTTTAATAAAAACATAACAGCCAAAAATAGTTTGCAATTTGGTGAAACTTGAAAGAATGATTGAAAATAGAATTGGTGGCGGGGTCAACTGGACGGCAGCACAAAAGGTCGCCAGTCTGGCACGTGAGCTACAAGATTTAGGTCACCCGAGAAGATTTCTAGTTCTACTCGCATTTGGCAAATGGGTGATCGCTTTAGGAATTCCTGGATGTAAAAGAGTTACTATAATGACTATAAGGCTTGACTGCTACAACAATAATACAGTACATTTTAGCACTGTAAAGTTTTACTGCACTGCCAACAGGAAATATGACACATCATTGCATGGTAGTGCTGTACGTAGCACTAAATTCGGGCTTCATAAGCTTATTCATGCCATTATATCACAAAATGTTAAAAACAAAATGAAAAATTGATTGCAGAGCCACAGACTCAGACTGATAATACTGCCGTGGTAAGAAAACATCTAGAGATATCATGTTACACATTTAAATGACAAATAATAAAATATATCCATACCTTTGGACTGACGATGCCATCGGCATACCTCCATTTCTTGGTTTCATCGACTATGGGCTCTGGGGTGTCTGCAGGGGAATGCTGAAGGTACAGAATCTGATCCTTGAAGTTGGAAAAGTAGACTGCACCATTGTACACAAAAAAGGCTCCCCCACCGTACTCGTGCACAGTGGTGCGAGCACTGAAGTCCTTAGGGGTCCACTCCTGTTTCTCCTTCCTTGATGTGTCATAGGAGCATATCACATAGCGACCTTGCTCCTCATACCTCAGTTCAGTCCAATACACAGTGTCTGTTGACAATGCATTTATGACATTAAAACTCATAAAAATCAATTGGATAAATTTATTCAACCCATTTTTATTTTGCACCTGTGCATACTTACTTCACTGATTTGCACTAAATAAATAAATAACTTCCCATTGACGTGGAAATAAATGAAAAAACAGCTTCCCATTGAAGTAAAGCCAGAAGTGGTACTTTTTCTGGTTACAAATACTAAAATAGTAAATAATGAATAGATATATATAAACTCAAAAAAAGATATAAATAAATGAATAACTCAAACATAACAGCACGAACCAAGTATGGTCAATGTCTCGATTAACTCTTAAAAAAGGTATTAACATTTTCGATAATAGGCTTATGTTATAGCTAAATATATGGATGTTCTGTGCATACAAATTATATTGAATTATATTTATAATTAATAAATATTAATAATATTAGCACACAAACTATCTGTCTTCACATCTATCACCTGACCCATTCAACATGACATATTCATACTAACCGGAGTATTCTGGGTTACAATCGACTTTGAGATCTACAAACCCAACTCCACTTTGGGTCACAAGCTTAGAAGAAATTGGTGATTTCCAGCTTCCATAAGGACTTGTAGTAGGCATCTTCGCCTTGGATGCAGATGCAGCAACTGAGCCTGAGACACTTGCTGCTGTACGATGAAGTACAGACACTCGAGAAATTTGTTGAGGGATTGATTGTTCCTTGAGGCCGGTACTGTTAGCAACACACGCAACAGTATGCAAGATTTTTCTCAGAAAGTATGACAGTACCCTCATGTGACCCAATCACATTGCCTCCCCAGAAATAGCAGACGCTCACTGCAACATGGCTGAAATACAAAACTAGACACGGGGAAAAAAAATTGTTTTGCGTGGATTTTGTGACAAAACCTTTCACACACAAAATAATATGAAATTAGAAATTTTATAATCATATATCAAAATTAATTTGTATTCATAATAACTTGTATCCAAGTAATTGAAAAAATATTGTCTCCGGAATTGAGCTTACTTTTATTACACCCGGAAAAGACAACTCCCTCAAAAAGAAAGTTGGCATCTAGACAGAGATGAGATTCCACATAATCTTGTACTTTAGTGAAGCTTCATGCTGACTTAAGAACAATTACCATGAGACCAGACGAACACAAGAAGAAGAAGAGTGCCCAGTACCAAAAGAAACACGGCGGATTAGCTAAGGAATCAAAAAGCGACGAGAAAGCTGCAAAATTACCCAAATCTGGAACAAGCGAACGCGAAAAGCCTGGATTTTCTAAAGGTGGTACAGGTAATACTAAGTCAGAAAGCAAAAACCTTCAGGCTCAAACCAAACCAGCATCAACTCTACAGAACATAAGGAACGCAGAACTGTCCACATCAGAGAGTGAGGTATGAACTAAGCAGTATTGAATTCGATAGATATAATTAGAAACTTGTATATCTATGTCCGTGAGGTTTAACGATATGCCAGATGGGGATAACCATCCCATGGAACACTGAACCACTAGAGCAATCATACTGCTGAAATGGACAGTGAAAAATTGCCACTTTTTATTTCGCCCCCACGGGATTTGAACCTGTTTCATTTGCGTGCCAGGCGAATGCTCTACCACTTGAGCTACGGCTGTGCCCAGGACAGTTTAGAAGTGTAATAATCATAATATGACAATGTATTATACTTTATAGTTCTGCTTTAAGTGAAAGCACTTGCCAAGTTGTCAATTGTTTGTAAAAATTAGCAATGTCACTGGCGACCTCAAAATGGCACTTTCTTCCTCAGCTGGAAATTGTGTTTTTATTTTTCTCACTCTCCAGACTCCTTTTTCACAGTTGATATTTTTGACAAGTTTCACAGAATTAAGTACTATGTGTATCTGTCACCAGATGAGTTGAAAAGTATTGTTTTCAACATTTTTGATGTATGTACAATGATATTTTGTACATGTATGTATGTTAAAAAAAAATTTAAAAGCAGTTATTGTACATGTAACAAGGGAGACAATAATTGGCTATAGCTGGTAAATTGCCATTTTAAATGTTAAAATACCGAAAAGAAATCAAGCTGCCAGTACAAAGGACGTTTGAATTTTGACAAATGTAGTTGGTGTTTAGGAGTTGGTCCCTCCTTTACCCACAACTCACACTGATCAAATTCCTTGCCAGGAAAAGGCAAATAAAATTTGTGGTGATCTTCCTGTATGTTGCACATTTTTACATCGGAAATCAACTTGTGAAACTTGTCATGCATAAATTGATTAATTGATGTCAGCTAAAATACACAAACGCACACACAACACACACATTTGGAAGCAGCAAACATATACCCACACCTCAGAATTCATGGTTTGTAACGATTCATTTTAATTTTTATAATTTTAGGATGATGATGAGACTGTACGGCAGAAAACATTTCGTCGAAGGGAAATTGCCAGCAACTGGGCAAAGTATGATCTTCCATCTGCAGAGGCCGAGGATTCAGAAGTAACTCACAGAGGAAAGGATGTCAACAAGCTTTTACAGGCCACTGGTCAGTTGATGCTTTTTGCCATTTTTGTGTGACTTTTAGCCTTATAAAGTGAAAGGAACAGTAATTAATTGTACTGACTATTTATATTGTGCACTTACCTGCTCAAAGAACAGCTGAAGGGGCTGAAGTCAGTATTGATTCCAGACCACACACTGTTCAAGTGACCAGTTTGAGCCTAATTAGTAATTTATTGAGTCAACATTCATAATCAATGTGAATATTGTGAGTTTTTGTACTCAGACCCCCCACACTCCCTTCCTACCCCCCTCCCCTCCTCAAAAACAAAACAATAATAATAATATTATTATTAAAATTTCCAGATTGTTACAAATCTGAGCAAGATTCTTCTGACAATCGCCAACTTCGTATTTTCCATAGGAAAGCAAAAACTTTTGGCATATGGTCATTCTGCTTTTCAGCTCCTACAGTTTGGAATTCTCTTCCTTTAAGTTTAACTCGGCGCTATGTCAAATCATTGCTTTCCTTTCACTCTGGACTGAAAACACACATTTCAAAAGTGTCTTTTTTAAAATCTCTATCCTGAACTTTTCTTCGTAAAATACTTAAAACACAGCCATAGTCGTTGTGGGTGTGTGTGCGTGCTCAGATTTAATTTTTCTTGTCTTGCTTTCGCTTTATTTGTTTGTTTATATATATATATATATATATATTTATTTTATTCAGTTTAATTTTTTAAATTAATTAATTTATGTGTTTATTTATTTGTTCTTTTTTTAAGCACTATGAGCACTTGTGAGGAATGGCACTGTACAAAGGTTAATTATTATTATTAAATAGTGCTTGATGTTTTTTGTTTTTATACTTGGCCAACGTTGTACTCTTAAAAAAGGTTTTTAATAAACCAAAAAGGTGTGTTCTTACCTTGAGAGTTACGAGTTATTTTTAGTTCTTCTTTTAGAACCGACTTAACCCTGTCAGTGTCACAAACTGTTACTTAATTACTGGTGCTGGTTAAGTACTGGTAGTTAATGATGTTAATTTTGTATTGGCCTAAGAAATAAGACTTGATTGTTGCTATGACGTGCTGTTTACACTTACAGGTAGTGCAGTTGCTCATTTCCGCTTCAAGGATGAAGAGAATTGGGACGACGGAGCAGGCAGTGATGGTCAGGATACACCACTCTTGTCTCTAGACTGCAACACTCTGGCCGACAGTTTAGATTGCCTACCCCTATATGCCCAGATGTGCCTAGACAAAGACATATTCTTGGTATACACCAATCCTTTGTTTCTCTGTTGTTAGTTATGGAGTTTCTTGGTGTCACTTGACCTGCAAGCGATATTTTGTGAAACTCATAAATGCAGCTTTCAGTATAGCTATTAAGATTGATAGGCAAAAACTATCATACATTAACAAAGTTGGTTATTTAAAAGTCAGGATCACTGTCTTTATCTCCCTTAGGGGTGATATAATTCGGAAACAGAATTCCGCCACTAAGCTTTCTCTGTCTGTTTGTTATTTAAATGTAAGAGTTGCACACTGTAATGCAAGAGTCATACAGAAATGTTACTGATTTGTGTTGACAGCCAGAGCAACTGTCAGCAATGGAAGAGTTGGCAGCGAAGAACAGGGCTGCAGCAGGATTACCTCCCCTTCACAAAACCGACAACTTACCTGAAAACTTGGGCAAATCTTCACCGAGCAACGGAAATCCTCCACCAACGATACTGGCATCACCGACATCATCAGCTACAGCTGATACAGACTGTAAACTAAGGACCACTGCAAGGACAGTTAGCAGCGATAAAGCCGTGAAAAGCGTATATGACAATGGAACATCAAAGGTTGAACAGAACGATACTCTAGCTGGAGAAGGAGCTGGATTTTCTGATGCTGATTTGGACAGTCTGCTGGATGGGACTGATGGTGCTGAGGATAAGTCTGCAGCTGCAGTAGTGACAGTTAATAATGTCGGTAGCAACAGCATTGGTGTTGCAGATTCTGAGAGAAGTGGTGTGCTCTCCAAGGAAAAGCAGACTGATTCCAGTGAGAAACGTGTGTCGAGTTCAGTAGTGACAGATCAGGATTTGGATGTCCTGTTGGCAATGGACACTTCCTCACAGCCTGCTTTTCCTGCGGCTGCTTCCAATGCTAGCCAGAAGGAAAAAGGTGTTTTTCTTCTTATTGTGCCTTATTCTTCTCATCCGCTTTTTTGTTTTGTTTTTTAATTTGCTTAAATCTATCTATGGACTGTTTCTCCTCTATTTCTGTTCACCTGTTCATTATTGTACTTGTACAACCATATTTAGAAGCACAGTTGATAAGTTGCTGGTTTCCTATGCGGAAGATCTCAGGTTTGAACCCTGCATGGGATGAACTTGTGTGACTTAGATGCAAGACTTTTTAGGATTCTGAGGGTTTCCCCGGGTAACCGGTTTCCTCCCTCCCTTCAATAATGGTATTGGATGCAGTCTATATAAGTTATAACATTTCAAAAAATTCAAATTTGATTTTTATTTTCATCTCCTCCTTACACCACATGTTTAAGTGATAATTAAATATTTTTGTTGTGTATGGAGTGTCTGTAAGTGTAACACGTGAATGTGTATGCTGGTTCCAAATCACCAAGCTTTAAGTCTGATTTAGGAATAAGGCACTTATAGCATCCAATATTATTATTATTGTTGTTGTTTCTTTTATTTATTATTTTTATTAATTACTACGATTTCATATTGTTAGTAGTAGTACTCAAATGAATGACTACATGAAGGAGACAAAAAAATTCACTCGGCACATTCTGTACGCATGCACCCAAGGCAGAAATGAAAGATGTTAAAATAAACTTTAATATTTTACAAAATTAACACAGCAGGCAGATAATGATACAGTAAACTCTGATTTATAATGACTGCGTGGTTTTATTTTTCAGAGAGCAGCACAGCAACAGAATCAGCAGAATTGGAGGACTGGCTTGATAGTGTGTTGGACAGCTGATGCAATACAAACATCATCTACCTGGACTGCTGTAACATGTATAATAATTTTATTCAAACACCTCATTGGAGATGCAAAATCAGAGGAAATTATTTAGTTTTTGTTCTTGATTATCAGGGTCAGGCTTTAAAATTTAAGTTAATTATAAATAGTTAAATCAAAGTTTTTATACAAAATGGTTTTTAAAAAAATATGGTGTAGAAAATAAAAAGTCAGCGCAGTAAATAAATATAATTATGAAATTGGTACCCCAAGCCTCTGCTTACAGAAATTAGACTAGATGAAAATTAATGTTTTAAAAGCAACAAAAGCTCTACAAAATGTAACTGATGTAATTGCAGATTCTTATGTTCACATAAAGCAATCACTAATGTGAATAAACAAATGGATGTTGATTGATTGAATTCAATAAAAGATACATATATGATGTACAGAAATTATATGTGTCATGATTCATCATTCAAGACGAAGAATTGTTTTGTTTCATGTTACCTGTGCATACATCGAATGCATGGTACTTAATGTACGTCATATCTGCAAAAATATTGTTCATGATATTTATTGAATTTTTTTTTTTTTTTTTTTTTTTTTTTTGGGGGGGGGGTTGGTGTGTGTGGGAGGAGGGGGGGTAAAGGGGGAGTGGGTGTGGGTGTGAGAATGAGTGGTGGTTAATGAAATATCACTTTTTCTAGCTACTATACTAAAATCTACATCAATCTCATAAAATATGATTATGCCTCAAAACATGTTTCAGCTGCATAGTTACTTTGCTTTCATTACTAAAATAATCTAATTCAGTTGTCTTATTCAGTTATTTACTACCCATCACCCTGTTTAGCTAAGCATGGACTACTGAATACATAAATTTAAACAGTTATTCTTCCTTTAAGCCTATTACTCAAGGTTTTTTTTTTTTGTTTGTTTTTTTTTTTTTGGTTGCTTCTGAGACATACAATAATGCTGTTCTTGATTATCAGTAATTTTTTATCCCCTTATATTCTTGAAAGTTCAGTACAATATGCTAATTTTAAAAATAAAAATTGCAGTCTATGAATCTTACCGTAAAAAAGTTTTTAGAACAAAATGTATAAGTGAAGCAAAAGTCATGGATATAAGTATAACATGCAAACAAATTATATCTTCGTGTCTTTGAAAATAAAACCACCATACACATGATATGCTATGGTAAACTGAATATTAGCAATATATATGACCCCTATCAAGCAACCAAAAACATATTAATGTAAGACTATAAGATAAGGTATGATTTATTATTAATAGATGAGATCACTGGTACTCAACACTGTAAGCATGTTACACTCTGAAGCAGAACTCGAATGCTCACATTCACACATTGAACAGTCACGCAAAATGTCAAGATAAAATGAGTAAGTCATTTAGAGATTCCTTACATGCTGAATGAAAAACACAAAACTGACAATCACTAACACAGAATCTAAAGACTCTAAACGGAACACATTCTTTGACACTGTGTACCTTGTGAATGTGTGCAGTTCCATTATGAAAAGAAACTGGTTCAGTATAATCATCCACCTCTTGAACAGTCTTAAAATGCTCTTCATCTGTTACACAGCCACAGGACAGCTTATTATGTAAAATGTAGGACGTCAATTGCGCATTATGAAACTTTAAAAGTTTTTATCATTAGAACATGTTATTAATATTATGTTGTGCCTTTTTGCTAATCTGATAGGCATAGCTTCATCCTTTCCAAAACTGACTCTCTCACGGCCTCAGCTAGCCATAAATGTCTAGAAATGTCATCTTATCCGCAGGCACAATCATGTTTTTTGTGAACTCCCCAAGAAGCCTGTGATAACTTCTCTTCTTTCAGCGAATAGGTCAGTTTCTTAGAGTCAACTTTCACATGAAATATAAGGCCAATGTTTTATTGCATGTACAGTTTTAGCAGTACTTTCCTCTCAATGTTTATTCCAGTCAGACAATTTCACCCAAAAGGGTGACGAATATTATCCAAATAAAGTGTTAAAAATCCACTCATGAAAACAAGTGTTCCAAGTCAGATTACAGGTCTTGCAGCATGCCTGTACCTTGTACAGATTATGTTTCTGTTCTTCCCAGCTTAGTATCTTTCAGATGTAAATGTGGTTTCTCCCCAATCAAAGTGGATAGGCTTGTACAGTTTAGTAGGCAGTGCAAAGCAGAAATCCCTAGGTTGGTCTTTTCTGAAGCATCTCCTCACTCCTGCAGCGATGAGGAGAATGAGGAAAAGGCTGATGAGGATGGCAAGCAGGACACCAAGAAAAGTTCCGTTGATACCATAGTGGCTAAATCCTGCAAAGCGCAGAGGTGTCGGCGTTGATGGCATAGGCTGAGTGCTGTTGTCCGCTGCAATCAATCATGTGATGTTGTCAGTTGTTTTTTTTTGCCTGTACTTTTAATAGAGAACATTAATTAAATGGTCTTACATGTATCAGCTCAACGAGCTTCTCAAGGAATAGTGTTGGAGTTGGCCAAAACAGGAATTCATTCAAGACAACCTAAATACAGTAATCAAAGTAAAGAGGTATAAATAAGTGTAGCAATAAAGAAAGAGAAGCTAACCAGTAATGTAGCATTACAATGATGAAGCAGTGGAAAACATTGGATGAACAGTATATTTTAACTTTTTTTTTTTTTTGTTGATCGTTCTTATATAGCGCTTTTTCCAGCTCAAGAGCTGCTCAAGGCGCTGGCCGATACAGGATCTAACTCAAGCTGCCCGAGACGCCCACCCGCAGCCTTTGGGCGCATGGTCTGACGCCCGGACTACTGAGCACAATCCTGGGCAGCCAGGGATGGGGGAGAAGGACCAAGTGCATGCTGGGTGTGTTCTTGTTACCGGCGCTCACCCGTCTAGGACATGAGCGTCAGGATCTTTAAAGTCCGTTATGATGGAATGTATGCGACACAGACTAGACCTCGGTTTATACTCTCATCCGAAGGAGTAACATAACTGATGGTATGAAAGCTTCTATATGAGGTGCCAGTTCAATTTCATTTACAATACCATGTGAACAAAATGTATTTTCCATTGAGCGTATGAAGAGCTGCCGAGTGTTAGGAGGATAATTAAAACTGTTACCTCAAAATACCTAGCAGCATTGCATAATAGACTGGTATGACGATATATATATATATATATATATATATATATATATATATATATATATATATATATATATATATATATAATCTAAAAAATGTTTTTAATCTTCAATGTTAAAATGAGAGACAGTAGGCTATACAAAAGTTGTTGCACAGTGATTTGACTTACCACAAGTTTTGCCATAAGTGTTCACAGGGCATCTGCAGTAGAAGTCGTCAATCCAGTCAATGCACTGTGCACCAGTTCTACATGGCCCAGAACTGCAGTCATCAATGTTAGTCTCACACAGGCTGCCCACAAAACCTGGGGTTGGGGGGAGGGATAATCAGATAAATGAATGTATATGTACCTATTTCATACATTTCTTTAAGATCATGACAGAGGTTAAGGTCTATATAAACAATGAAAATCCAATTAGAAATTCAGATGTGTTTTGAAAAATAGTTTTTAGTTGCAAGAGTGTCGCAACTACATTAAGATTTTATGATCCTCATTTTGCTTCATAAACTTTCATTAGTATACCACTCATACATTGGATTCCCCCCAAAAAGTTATAGCCTAAGAATAAATTGAAATACAGATAAAACATAGAACCTTGGTTGTTGTTTTTTCTTTTACATTACATTACATGATTATTGCTTTAAGTCCAGCGGACTCTTCCAAGCCAAATCAGGACCAGTATAGCCGAACGAGGACCACAAAATCAAGACCACAACTTTGCTGAAAGACGACTCGCCCTTGATTCGCATAAAAGATCTGCCGAAACAACCCTAGTGGTAACACTGAAGGCACTTCACCAGCCGGTCACTTTACAATAAAGACATCCCACGCAGGGGACGCTGAGGCTATACTCTAATTTATTGAACCCCCGTTTACAAAAACAAAATAGAATATAAACATCATTATAAAATATCAACAAAACACATACATATAAAATGCCTACATTGCCAAATAATAACATCATAGGAAGCCCCAGAGACCACCTGGCAGAAAGCGTCTAATATTTCAACACACCTTACACACAAACGAGGAGTTTTGTCCCGGAAGAGTTTTCAAGAAAAAAGGTAGGTGACTGGTCTAGCGAAGAAGAAGATAGTATAGTAGATTGATAGAACAGAGTAGAAATGAGAAAGAACAAAGGAGAAAGACGGCGACAGTGGGAATTTAAAGCACTAAATTTCCAGAAAGTGGGGATACTATTAATATACTGAAACCCCCTGCACCTACACGGGTTTTTTTCTTTTAAGAGTACAATAATAAAATTTTAAAAATGGGTCAGTGTTTGGGTCACTTGGTAGCATCAGGCATGGGAAATGTGTCCACATTATACAGAAGATAAAATCTCAATGGTACAAGTTTGAGCCTTTGCTATGTATTATGATCCATTAGTAAGTTTTCAAATCTAGAGGTATACCAGCATCTTCAAAAGCTCTTCATGCTAGTAAGAATGTTAAGCCATTAAGTATTCACTATTTACTCATATTTTTCGAGTTTGTTAACACCCTAACTCTGCATTACGATTAACTAGTAATAAATGTGGAAAACTGATTCAGTTTCAATAATTAGAGGCTTCTGATTTTTGGTCTTATGGCCTATAAAAGGTCTCTTCCTTAATACTTCCCTGTGAGGGTCAGGCTCGAGCAATTTAAATAAAATGACATTTAATTGTTATATTCTTTAAACGATTCAGGCCCTACAGGTGCGAAAAGAATAAGGAATCACCTTTAGCACAGTCACATCGTGTCGTGCCCTCTCGGTTCCTCCAGCACACTCCCCCGTTCAAACACAGGTTGCTGGAGCATGGGATGTACAGTGCATCAGGAGAGGATTCATCTGCAATGAAATATATCTATGCTTTCAAGGAATCAAAAACAAACACAAACAAAACTTGCACGCACCAAAGAGGGTATAATAGAGTCTCTTTGCATACACATGTACATTTGTACATTTAATGTACATAATTGATACTATAATTAGCAGAAGCAACATTCTTCATCAGGGCTGGGTGAGCACCACATATAGAATGACATTCTTATACTATCTACTGCGCTATGAATTGGGGGGGGGTGGGTGGGAGGAGGTGATGGGAGATTAAAGAGCAAACATGTTAACCTGGACTACCCTCCTGATGTAATCGATAAGGAGGGTGAGAGGGGGTGTGGGAGTTGGAAATATTTATTTAAGACTTTTTTTAAAAGTAGCCAGTCATAAAACTTATTTAACCCTGACTTTCTTTTGTCAAGGAGGGAATAATGAGAAGAAGGAACAAAAAAAAAATAATTGGATGGGTGACAGGGAGTGGGAGGAGGAAGGAGGGGGAGATGGAGGTGGTTTAAGAATAGACAAAATGAAAGCATTTTAGCCATTATTTCAAAAACCTTTTTTCCTTGCATGCATAGCAATGTAAGTCGATGTATTGATCCCTATCCCCTCACCACCCACCAGACCCACCCCCCCGCTCCACCCCTCCCAAAAAAAATCAAGATTTTTGCAAATCTGTGTGAACTAAGTCCTAAATTGTCCCACTTTGTTTTATTTTATTTTATTTGTTTAAAGTCCCTCCACCGTTTGTCCGTGCAAAACTTGCAAGTGGATTAATTTCTCAGAACCTATTCATGTCTCACAACCAAACTTGGTAGGGTGGTGTATGTCCATAAGATCTCGAAAATGATTAGTGAGTGAGTGACTTCACTTCAAGGTCAAGGTCACAGGCAGGGTCAGCAAATGTTGGTAAAAAAAACAAACAAACAATTTTTTTTACATAATTTCACTTTTTTTTTCTTGTTATTGATATTACACTTATGATTCTTTGAGGCATGATATGTATCAATGAGACGCCATGCAAATTTAGTCAACCTTACTCCAAGGTCGAGGTCACTGGAGCTGTCCATAGTCAGTTCATATGGGTACTTTGAAGTGACCTTGACCCTAAACTATGGTAGATTAAAAAGTCCAACACTGTTATATGCAAAGATACTAGATTGACCTTTCATGTCTTTTTTTTTTTGGCTGGGGGGAGGAGGGGCATTGATCTTGAAGCTTAATGTCATTTTAGGGCTTACAACAACATTCAAAAATAATATTGATCATTGTAGAAAGGAATGGACCTATATTTGGACCATAGTATGCATCAACATTGTGTGTTCTTTGACCATACCTGAGCATCAGAGGTCAAGTGAATGGATCAAGGTCATCCCAAGGTCAAGGTCATCCTGAGGTCACTGTATTTTGGCATATTACAAATTTTGCAGTAGTTTATTTGATTATACATTAGTGTTCATTTGGAGCCAGAAGTCAAGATCAAAGTCAGAATAACTTTGCATTTGAAAAACACCGTTTTAGGATTTTTTTGTTTAACTGGGCACTCATTTTCATTAAGGAGCATGTGAATCATATGGACTTTGCCCTTCTAGTTTTAATTCATACCACTTACTGCAAATCTTTCCTGCCGTCCCGTTGGGACAGAAGCAGTAGAAATCGTCAGTCCAGTCCAGACAGCGAACGCCACCGCGGCAAGGGTTTGGACTGCAGTTGTTGATGTTGGTTTCGCATAGTGCGCCATTGGTACCTGGACGAAAATCAGACTGCATTTGATGGTAAAGGTCAGCCTAATTGATTATTTTTTTGCCTTTGCATGATGGCACAGCTCTGTGGCTAATGTGCTTGCGTCGAGAAGACAACCCCATTCTCCGAATATTATTTACTTTCGAGTCAGGCAGCGTCTCGGAGGTTTTCTCCGGGTACTCTGGCTTGCTCTCCCAGCACAATTTTTTTTAAAAACACAACTAATATTAGGTAGGTTGGGTTTCGGGCACGCTACAAGCTGCGACTACGCCTTCCCCAAGGGAGGATGCTCAGAATTAATTTCCCGATAAAAAGGGACAATAAATAGTTAAAAATAAAAATTCACAATTTCATCTGCATGGATGAGAAACTTAAGTAAAAAAGTATGTTTCTAACCAGAACCTGACTACATTCATATATATTCATATATATATATTCATATATTCATATATATACATGTATATTCATTCATAAGGACAAGTTTTAAACATGAGTCTGAAAAATAGAATTTCCATGCCCACTTTCAATTTCAGATGAGCAACACAAAAGTAATTAAAATCGAATGTGCCAAAAGTATGCTTCTATTCCAGTACCTTGAAGGTCGAATCACAGGGGCATTACAGGCTAAAGTGGGTCCTTGATAGCAAACCGGTAGCGTATATAATGCCTATTATCTATGATACCTAGGGCTGCACGCTATTTAACGCTTTGTTATCGACGAGCCATTTTCAGCTCGTAGCGCTCCTGTGGTCGAATATACTCAAGCAGCTAATGGACTTAGAGTCAATTAGAAATGTCTAATCTTGACATTAAAGGCAAGGAACGGCTGGGATCATGGCAGACTGAATAAAACTTAAAAGCAGTATTTGAACACAAACATCCCTTTTCCCTAAACCTTTTTGAACACACATGCAATAAGGGCACAACGTGCAGCCGTAGGTATCATAGATAATAGGCATTATACACGCTACCGGTTTGCTATCGAGGACGCATGGTTTAATATTGCTCTTTTTTCTTCTTTTCAAAATGGATATTGATCTGCGTATAATCTTAAAGGAAGGTAACCTTTCATGCAGGCACAGGTGTAGCTGTTGATGCCATCCAGGCAGACCCCCAATTGCCGACATGGAGAGCTAGAACACTCGTTAATGTTGATCTCACAGTTCCGACCAGTGAAGCCCAGGGCACACATACATATGTAGTCTACTGCCGAGAGCTCTTGGCACGTCCCGCCATTGTCGCACTTATTATGGCACAACTGTTCTGTAAATAATATCACACCATAATTAAGATGCATTTTAATTAAACGGCTTACTTAGGTGGACACTGAAAATATGGTCGCACTGTCAATTCATTCTGGCTATAGCATTATTTTTTTAAATTTGTGATTTCATTGTCGATGTGGTCAAGTCAGTTATTGCAAGAAATTTCACGTTTTTTCTAAGTCCAATTCTAATTTGTGTGAGGAATTTTGGCATATTGCCAAATCCAATATTTAATTTCTTTCATAGTTATTTTACCTCGTCATTACAAATAATTATTATTGTCGCTAATATCGTACCTTGTTGGCACCTGTCACCAAAATAGCCTTCCCGACAGGTGCAGTTGAACGACGCCGGTTCTGGTTGGGTGCACAATCCCCTGTTCTGACAAGGCGATGAAGCACATTCATCCACATCTGGGACAAAGAAAAAAAAAGACTAACACAGATCACGAAACGTGTTGCTGATTTTTTGTTTACTGTAATTTTCCTACAGGTCTTGAAGTTTACAAGCTTTCCTAATGTCTTATTGAATAGCATCTGGGTCTCTTTCTGCTTGACATAGTTCGAATGAAAATAGCAAATATAGTAGATCTAGTTAGTGATTTCAAAGATCAATGAGGTGTGAAGCGTTTTCGTTCTGCATTGATCATGCAACTTGGCAATAAGTTGAATAACTGTCTGGGATCTGCCAGGTGAAGAATGAAAAGAAGGCAGGGATTTTCCAATTCCTAAAACCTCACTTGGTCTCTGATACTTGGAATGACTTATGCCTCAACAATCTTTGATACTCAGACAGGCTTTTGCACAGGATAGAATTGGGAAAAACACAAACAAAAGCGGCTGTATAGGTTTGGGTACTCAGTATGTGCGTACTGACCAGTGACATGGACTGACCTTGTGTACAGTTGACCCCTTGGAATCCCAGAGCGCATGTACAAGAGTAGGTTCCTGGTGGTCCATTTTGGCACGTCCCGTTGTTGGCACACGGTCGGTACACCATGCATTCGTCGATATCTGGTTAGACAAAATCAAATGTCAACTTTATATTTTGATTGTTGCATGCTTTAATTTCCAGACAATGCAAAAGAGAATATATACTCTCACAAGAAAGCAAGCTTCATTAATCAGAAAAACGTTACGATAACAACAATCACGATCGCTATCGAATTTGACTAATGGTGATGACGGCAATGATGATGGCGACGAGGAAGGCAGCGATGACAAGAAGACGGCAACGAAAAAAACCACAACCATTATGACGATTATGATGATGTTGTAGTAGGAGTGGTTGTTTTTGTCGTGATTTTTGATGATCAGGATGATGACGACCACGACGATGACTATAATGAGAGGATGAATATGATAATGGCAGCATTGACTATTTAACTTTACGCTAACGACGGTGCGGACGACAACAACGATGATGATGCATTTACTAACAATAGCGACCACGACGTCGACGATGATGACTGATGAACTTTAAGAAAACAATATCCCTTACCCACAGTACAGGTGGGTCCCGTGTATCCAGCTTCGCAGGCACACTGGAAGGCACCCAGTTTGGGCTGTGAACACAAACCGCCATTCTCACACGGCTGACTGGCGCATTCGTTGATGTCCTCCCCACAGTATAGACCAGTGGTGCCCGCTGGACAGCTGCAGCTGCAACATCAACACTGGGTAACATTAACGTCCCCGGACACATCAACACTGGGTAAAATTAACGTCCCCGGACACATCAACACTGGGTAACATTAACGTCCCCGGACACATCAACACTGGGTAAAATTAACGTCCCCGGACACATTAAGCGTATAGGGGCAACACTGGGTTAAAACATGAGCTAAAATAAACCAGCTGGGTCAGAGGGGCCGGGTAGCTCAGTTGGTAGAGCGTCTTACTAGTAACCGAAAGGTACCTGGTTCGAATCCCGGATTGGCCAATGTGTGACCATATTATTTTCCCCTTACCATCAACTGGTTCGCTGGTGTCAGAATAATGTGACCAGTAGTCGCCTATACGCTTCGGTGTCGTGTGACTATAATCTACAGTTACACATTTTATCAGCTGGAATGGTCTTCCCTGCAGGAGGCTAAAACTATTGACACATTCGTGTCAAGGGTCTCCCGCAGCCTAGAGTAGGCATTCATCACCACTACAATCTTCCCTCCCTCCTGCCCCCCCCTCCCTCCTCCACCTCCAATCCAACACTCTTTTCAGTAACCCGGACTGTCGTGCATCATCTATGGACTGAGAGAATGGCTTGTCGGTGAAACGTGCGCAAACACCTCTTAAATTGCAAATGCGTAATCAACAAGTGTGATTATGGGCCCCTACGAACACACAAGACAAGGCAGCTGTCACATACTTAGCCCCCCAAATTGTTTTTCTCGATCTCCTATTCAAAGACAATTATCTATAGGACATATAAGTACAACAATAACAATAAAAACAGCAACAATAATAATAATAATAATAATAATAATAATAATAATAATAATAATAATAATAATAATAATAATAATAATAATATAGGGATAATAATAATAACAGATGCAATACAGGCGCGTTTCCCTAAATCAGTGAACCGTCTGAAAGCGCTGCGATCTGCACCAACATACACGCTCACATGCTACACATGCTCTTATGTACACAACAAATATACATTTATATCTCAAACGGGTATAAAAGCCAATGTTGAAATACTTAACAATATATACAGCGAACTCGAGTCAAAACCTATTAATTTGTAAGCTTATAAAAGCAAAATGTGTGAGCAGGACAAGAAAATTAAAATTATTTTCTATCAAAGAATGTTTATTTGGCGTACTTTTTCTTCCTGTGGGCAAACACTCACAGTGAATTTGAAAAGGATCCGTGACGCTGAAACGAGTGATCTCAGGGCCCTTGAATACAGGCGCAGGATAGGATACTTGCAAACTCAATAAAAAACGCGACCTATTTGAGGCGCCTTTACCTGTAGCTTCCTCCGTTAAACGAGTTGCACGTGCCTCCATTGCGACAAGGTTGTGACAGACATGGGTCCACCTGCTCTTCACACAGCGTCCCGCGAAAACCTGCCACACAGGATTACAAAATGTTGTAGCCACGAGGATAAATAGAATAAAACAGACCTTTTTGTGTGTGTGGTGTTTTTTTAAATACTATACAACTTTATTACTCCCAAAGGGAATATGCTGACGTGTCCGGGGACGTTAATCTACTTAATGAAATGAATGAAATGATCTTGTTTGAAAATTTTGTAATTTTCCAAACTCTACCAACATCCTTTCTGTAGTTAGTATTGTAGACCTATTATAACAGTATAACAGTGACCGTAGAAAAAAGTCCAGCAATACTATTAAACTCAGCTAAAGGTCGGTTTTGCGAGAGCTAAGCAAAACGTGACCGCACGCCACGACTGTCGCTAATGGAATCAGAATAAAACAGAACTACAAACAAGGTTATTGTCTTTGCTAACTGTGAAAGCAGAGATGCCGATGTGGTGCTACAAATCGAATACGATACACAGACTGCACCATGTAATATTTTGTCCTACCATACACTATTGAAAAGTTGCAGAAACACGGACGTGGACGGTAAGCTACCGTAACGTTTGGTTGAGATGATGCAGATGGGTGACCAATTGTTTATGAACTCGTTATACAATATCTAAAGAATTGGAGTTTGAAACCAAACAGGATGTTCCTAGTAAGTTCTTATTCGTGAATGCCGAAAGAAATCCAAATTTCTTGTCAATTTTGGAACTTTTTTTTAAACATTTAAATTTCAAGACTCACTCTGAGTGCAGTTGCATCGAAACTCCCCAGGGAACGGTTGAGTGCAGACGCCTCTGTTCAAGCATGTGACCGTTGCACATTCGTTGATGTCTTCTCCGCACCTTGGCCCTGTGAACCCGCGCGCGCACGTGCAGGTGAAGTTGCCTGGCGCCCCTTGTGTACATGTGCCGCCGTTCTGGCATGGATTGACCGCACATTGGTTGATAACCTGCTCGCACTGTTGCCCAGTATAGCTGTGAAATAGAAAATAGTTTTTAAAGGAAGACTTCAATGATGTCTTATTATAGGTCATGTCTAGAGGACGTAAATTAAAACAAGATGGCAAGCATTCAACCGTATTTCCAGACACTTGCCCACATACCTGAAAATCAGCTACATTTGATCAAGTTTATTTTTGGTGGCGATGCTGTGACTCGGCTTTATCATACAGAAGCAAAAATGACCGTTCTCTCTAAACTCACCCAGGCCTGCAGACACAGGAAAACACAGCGGGACGAGGTTCACTGCAATTGCCACCATTCCGACAAGGCTGGGATACACATTCTGCAATGTCTTCCTCACAATTCCGCCCTGCACATAATTATCATGTTATTGTACAGTAGTCTACAAGCATATGCTGTAATAAATGATGCCATCGCCTCGGGGAGGCAACTATAGTATCTCATGCGATGCCTGCAGGAAGGTTCTATGCTATTCTTTAGGAGTATTTTTTCCTTATACCAAGCGCTTATAGGATCTTGCCCTGTATGCAGTTAATTACTGATTTATATTTAACTGATTTATTTTACCTTATTCCCTCACTACTCTCTCCTTTATGTTTTGAAATGAACTGACAGCAGAACCGACAAAGAAACACATTTATTAATACAAAATCAGCTTTACAGACATATAGTGTAGCAGAGTCTTTGAGCCTACTCCCTTTTCTACTGAATAATCAGTAGCTTCATATTATAAGCTTAATACATGCTTCATACCCTATTGCTATACACTAATAGCAAACATTGGGAGATGCTGACCTCTGAATCCTGCGGGACAGACACAGGAGTAAGTTCCTGGCTGGTTCTGGCTGCACTGGCCTCCATTTAGGCACGGTCCATTCCTAAACACATAATAAATAGTTCACGGAGTTGGTTACAATGAACTTTAACGTTCACGTGTCCAATTATGACACTTTGATAACTTCTTCAGCTAAAGAACAAATAAGAGAGTTTAAGGCAAATCCGGTAACGATTGTAAGTTTGGGTTTTGTTATTATGTAATTACTACCATGCTCAATCTGTTTACCTCTACTCCGACAATGCGCATTGAAAGACTTGCGCTTTATAACAACCATATATAACTATATAAATTAGTTGTTCTTATTTAGCCATTTACCGGCTCAAACGGCTGGTCAAGGCGCTGGTCCAAAAGAAGATCTAACTGAAGCCTCCCAAAGGCGCCAACTTTATTCAACCGAGAAGGTCCTGTCAATATCAGCTAACGTATTATTTCGGCTATTTTATGATCAGTTAAGTGTCGATCATTCAGTAGCAATACACATCAGATTCAACACATGGGGCGAGTGGGCGGCATTTACTGAGATAATCGCAACTCACCTGCACAAGTCCACAGCACCGTCACAGGTGGGTCCGGTAAAACCAGTCAAACAGATGCAGGTGAAAGTGCTTGGGACAACGCCGTCCACGCACCGCCCGCCGTTGGCGCACGGTCTGCTGAGGCACTCGTCGATGTTCCCTTGACACAGCGTGCCCGTAAAACCCGGCGGGCACTCACAACGAAACGTACCCGGTGCGGACTCCCTGCACGTGGCGCCGTTGAAGCACGGACCTGACGCACACTCGTTGATGTCCTGCTCGCAACGACTGCCAGTGAAACCTGAAGACGAGGTCTAATCATTAATGGTCGAGAAGCCAAAAAATCGGTTCTCTGCACAAGATTCAGATGATTAGGTCTGTAGAGAGACTTACTGAGTGTTTGATAGACTAGTCTACCTATGGTCGATTGCATGAGGTGTAGCTTCTGGAGCAGAAGGCCTAACAATGTCTATTAAATAACCATTTATCGAAAAAGCAAGATTCAAACGCTCCAACAGTTTTATCAAAATTTGGTTCCACAAACTATCATAAAACCAAAACGTAAATTGACAAGTTAAGTACAGTAGGAAAATAATTTTTGTAAAAATAACGCACCATCACGACAAGCACAGAGGAAAGTGCCTGGAGCACCGTTGGAGCAGTTGCCACCGTTTTGGCAGGGCTGAGACAGACATTCGTTGATGTCCTGGTCGCAGTTGGCGCCTGTGTAGCCTAGCTGACAGTTACACCTGTAGTCGCCACGACCCAATTCCTGGCACTGGCCCCGTAAACACGGATTGACCGGTAGGCAGCCTCTGGCTTCTAGCTGACACCGGTTGCCTTCGTAACCCTGCAGCAAGTCATCGTGAGGGGAAACAGTGCTTGTAAAACATGAATCTCTTATTTCACGCAAAATATTATCCATTATTTAATGTCAGCGGAAATAACCTGTCCCCCTTCATATCAACCATCCTCCTCGGCTTTGTCGGTATAAGAAAAAAAAACGTGTTATCGTTACGATGTGAAGTTTAGCCGGTACGGTGGAATATATAAACTCAAAGAGCAAATTTCATAGACTTTATTGCACATCACACAAGTTGGTTGGCTACTGACCTTAGGGCAGTCACAGAGGAAGCTGTTTGGGCCGTTCGGTTGACAGATGCCGCCATTTGAACACGGATTACTCGCGCACTCGTCGATGTCTATCTCACAGTTTATGCCTGCACACAACGATCCAGGCCGTCAGTCTATGATCACTTTTGACCCGAATTGATTTTTGCTGAAGTCCAGGACGTTATGTTTTAAAATTAAATACATTGATAATGGCTGATCACCTCTGGGCCTTTAGACGATACAACTAAGCTTACTACAATTGTGTTTTACACATATATTGATACCTTGACGACTTGTTCAACGAATACGGCAATGATATAATTAGGCATATAAGCCTACTGCGCTACAACTCTTAGCATTTTCATTTGTACATTTTCCCATTTAGTTCTGGAGAAATGTGCAGGATTAAAGAAGAAGGAGTTTAACATTTTAAAACTCGAAAAATCTAAGTTTCACTGAACTCTATGTATCGTAAATCGAAGAGTGCTACTTTATATAACATCGTCTGATGGAAAATCACAGTAGTAATCTTTCAAGCAGAGGAATGGGCGTAGAAATAAGCGTTTGAATTGTTTTTTTAAATAAATTATTATTCTTATATAACGTTTACTGGCTCATGAGCTGCTCATGGCGCTGATCTTACCAGTAAAACCAGGCGGACAGGTGCAGATGTATGTTCCAGGTTCACCTTGACGGCAGGTTCCCTCATTCTGACAAGGGCTGAGCGACTGACACTCATTGATGTCCCTTTCGCACGTCAGTCCCGCATATCCCGTATTGCACGTGCACACAAACGTCCCTGGCGGTCCCTGGGTGCATCTGCCGTTCAGGCAAGGGGAGCTGAGGCACTCGTCGATGTCTGGAAATTATAATGACTGAAATGACTGCTAGACTCGTGATAGAAAAGGTTTACGGTGCGGGAAATCTTCATTGGGACACATAGATAATTCATTTTACTTCAGGTATGCTACTTAGGCCTATTGGGTTAACAATTCATGCAGTGGATCAAGGTACAAATGCGTCCTTAACTTTCTAAGGTGAGAAAGGATCTGAATGCTGTATGTTGTTTGTCTTTGTACTTGGCCAGCACACAAATGATTTTATGATGCAGTCATTAAAAAAAGTATAAAAATAATCAGCAAACTGAGACAAAGTTTAAAACGATTAGTGTTGATAAAAACGGTCAACAGACCGATTGTGACGTTTGTCTGTTTCTTTTTGCCGTCAAATGTGTCTGTTTTCCTTCATTTTGTTTACATTCAAAATCAGATTTTGCGTTTGTGTCTACTCACCGATGGTGCACTGGACACCAGTGTATCCGCTACGACAGGCACAGCGGAATCGTCCGATCTCGTCAATGCAGATACCGTTTTGGCATGGGTTGCTTGCACACTCGTCAATTCCTGCACATAAATACATGCACATACACATACATACAAACACACATACGTACGCACGCACACACGATCTAATAAGTAAAATTACGCCAGGGGCGTAAAGAAGAATGTGAGGGATGCAAGTATCGATAGTTTTTAATCTGAACCCGGCTTCTGTTGTTGTTGTCTACACACCCTCACTCCCCTCCACCCGCACATCCACATCAAGCCCCTTCCCCCTCCCCCTCCCCCTCTCAAATCCCACTCCCACCTCCACCCCTACCATCACTCCCACCCCTACCCCATTCCACCCTATCCCACTCCACCGCGCTTCCTACAAAAGCCACAACCCCTATCTTTTAAAACATGCTGGCGGCATAGGCCAATCCCCATCTCTTCGTTAGCTCCAAGACAAAAGGAAAAGTTCTAGATAGGAATAGTGTGTGCCTTAACAATGGCTTACCATTACAATGACTCACCTGCTTCACAGAAAAGTCCTGTGTAACCGAAGTTGCAATCACAGGTGTAGGTAGGCTCGGGCCCAACGGTCAGCAGCTGGCAAGTGCCGCCGTTCTTGCATGGAGCACTGTTGCACGGGTCTGTGGTCGAAGAAAAAAAATTAAAACAAAAAAAAATGAAATAAAATAATGGTCAAAGACATTGGATCGGTTAGTAGGCTGAAAGCATGCATGATAAGGGCTGAAATACATGTATCAACGCAAACTGGTGATGAGCGGAGCTGAGCAGTCCCTTCAATTTGGGCGCAATGCGTGTCCTGCGGTCCGTATACAGATGAGCTTTCTATATCTTCTCCACACGTTTCTACATTATAGCTTTGAAGAGGCCGTTCGTCGAGACTCATTCTATTTCATTCTCATTGAAATGCCTCCCAAGGTAAGATCGATGACAAGAGTGTGGATGCCCTTAGGTTATAGTTTAAAGTCTAGGCGAGAATACAGTGTTATGGTAATTTAAGATTCAAGAATACTTTGTTATCTCCGAACACGATAAATGAAAACATGTTTTGCTGACATATAAAAACAGAGGCCACATACATCAAGCAGAATAGGGGAGAAGGGGGGGGGTGAGGGTCCTGGAGGGGATGGAAGAGAGTGCTGGGAGGAAACACGTAGGCATACACACCTGTATATGTCTACGTTCTAACAGAAATACAGTTAAGCCTATAGCAACAGTGACGCACATTTGCTGAAGATGTCGACCGACGCCTGTCCGTGTTAGGTTTTATCTCATAATTCATACTGCCACTTGGAGGAGACGATACCCGAATGTTAACGCGAGCTGCAAGGAGAAGCATCCATTGCAAGCGAAATAAATTTTAATAACCGTTAGCGTTAACCACGCTCACTCGTTTCCCAAAATATGATTTATTTAAACATTAATATACACACGTACACTATACACACGATTTACTGTCTGATTTAAACATAATGTAGGCTACAAACATCACTTACTGACAAACACGGTACTCGACTGCCTCTTCATACGCTCCAGCTCCTTCTCGTCATCTGAATGTTCCTCTGAAAATTGAAAGTCATATAATTTTTTTGTTGTTTTAATATAGTGTTTACATCACAATACCTGCAAATGTAATCCAAAGTTTTCATTGCAATAACTAGGTAACATACCACAGATGTATCCCAAAATAGGTTTAATAAATAATAATAATAATAATAATAATAATAATAATAATAATAATAATAATTATTATTATTATTATTATTATTATTATTATTATTATTATTATTATTATTATTATTATTATAATGAAGAAGAAACTACCTTCAGCCACAAGAGCCATTGCATAAAGGGAGGGAACCGCTCGTGGATGACGATCAACCTTTTCCGATAGGTCATTCTCATTGCCCATATAGTCATTTTCGCCTGCTGAACCTTAAAATAAAGAATGTGTCCATTTTGGATTTAGGATAATATATTTCACCCATGTATTACTACACAAAAACACCAATGTATTAGTGTTGTCATACATAGCCATTAGACCTTTTAGCAATGTAAAATACTGTTAAATTAAGGTTAAAATTTCTGAGCGTACTTTTATCAGACTTTAAAAGGAACCCGATCAACCAACCCTCTGCCCTTCCTAATCAATAATACTGGATAATACCCGAGTTTCTTAAACTAATACGGCCTAACAAAATTATAATTATGACCGCTTCACTTTACTCAGATAAGCTAACTATTCGTAAGCTTACTACCAGAGACCATTATTTATATTACTTTTCATAGTCTTTGTACGTTCTACCATCCTTACCTTTATCTATGTCGTAAATAACATGGGTCATGCAGTCCGGTCCTGTCCATTCTGGGTGACAGAGGCGCTGACCATTGGCATCACAGCTGTAGCGGAAGTTGACCACGCAGTGGACGTCACATTGCTGACCGTAGTACTCCGAAACACATTCCACCTGCATTCAATCATAACCGATTCATTAAATAAGTGTGTGTACATCAACGTAAAAGTGGCTGTGTTGTTTGTGGCGTGTGCCCATGAAGCAACAATTTGGCGCCTTGGACGGCTTGAGTTAGATCCAGTTGTTTGGCCATCGCCTTGAGCAGCACTTTGAACTGGAAAAGTGCCGTGTAAGAACCATCCATCGCAATAACATGTGGATATAACACATCGAAAGCCACATGGGTGTGGCACATCGACTTGACTGCACGGAATCTGTAAAAGTGCAGGATTGCCTTAAAAAAATAGTTTTTTCGTCTTGGAAAGCTGACGCTTTCCGGCACCCCTCTTCTCCCTGGCTTTCTCCCTGGCCCTGGAAATGTTATAACTTTCTTTCTTTCCGGTCGTTGTTGGTGGTAATGGTGGTGTTGGGGTTTTTTTTGGGTTGTAATGTTGTTTTGTTGTTTGTTTGTGTGGGGTGGGGTAGGGTTGTAATTTTTTTCCACACCTGAACTTTAACTTGATAATGGTTCAGTTTTTTAATGTATTTAGCGGCTGACTGCACAGCAATGTAGGCTTGCGACATTATAAAATTAAGTTATTAAGCTTATCTGAGTTATAGCTTACATGTACAATAGAGATATAATACAATACAATACAATAAAGTACAATGCGATACGATGCGATGCGGTACAACACAAAACAATACAATAGAATACAATAAGGCAATTGCCTGTGCTAGACAATACCAAACGAAACAATGCAAAACAATAAACACAGAACAGCACAACACAACATAACACGATCAGGTGATTTATTACCTGTGCAACAACGGTAGTAGCTTGGGTAGGACCTTTAGGAGTGCGTTGCTGTATGAAGGACAGCATTGATGTTCCAGAAGGATCTTTCGCAGAGTCAGTGGGTACAGTTAGTAAAACCTCCCATAGTCTTTTGTTTTCCGCGATGGTCACGTTTACTGGTAGAGTTCCTACCTGTCAACAAAAAGGGAACACAACTAGATATAAGTTTAAGTGTTTAGGTAATAAGGCAAAACAAAAGAGGCAAAGGACAAGGAAACACGTATGGGCTATACGAGTGTTGGGATGAACTCAATCAGTCAATACAAACGCTCGTTGATCTTCAGTGTGCAGACCCATGCAAATACTTCTTCCAAACTTCCGCTGTAGGGCGCAATAATAAACTAGTCTTTTACTGAAGAGGCCTAGTATAGACCTTATATATAAGAAAGAAAGATGTTGAAGTAATATTGTTTGATGCTTTGTTTTGTACATATACTCAGTGACCCTATTCATTGCGTGAATATCACCATAAAACAAGACAAAACAAAGCATCTATATATATAAATTGCTTAGCCGGAAGTCCTTCTTCGCCACTACTATAAAGTTTGTCCGGTATGGACGCTGATCTGGGCAGGTGCTGGGGGCTACGGATCGGCCTTCTGTGTGCTCAAAACCAGTGAAATCGTTATAGCCGACATTTCCTTACCGAACGTTTAACCGTTTCTGAGATAAATAAATAAACAAAATGTCCACAAACTGCAATAGCCTCATTCCGCGCGCTTCCATTATAAATCAAATTGAGGTTTCAGCATGTTTTCCCATATAGACCAAAAAATTTATTGTTTTAGTACGAAGAATTGATAGCTCAGTTGGTAACACATTCACCTCCCGTTTATGACGACACAAGTTCGAATCCGACGCGGTCCATATTTTTTTTATGTTTTTTTTCCCCACTACAATATGGATATTTTTCTTTTTAATTTAGGCTTTTTACCTTTATTATTATTATTATTATTATTATTATTATTATTATTATTATTATTACTATTACTATTATTATTATTATTTATAATATTCTATCTTATATAAAGTTTTCTTTTAAAACCTTGGTGTTTATGATTTCTATTTGTATTATTCTATATTCAATATTATTATTATTATTATTATTATTATTATTATTATTATTATTATTATTGTTATTACCAAAGGATCGGGATGGGGTGGTACATTATTATTATTATTATTATTATTATTATTATTATTATTATTATTATTATTATTATTATTATTATTATTATTTATAAACTAATAATACTTATTATTATTATTATTATTATTATTATTATTATTATTATTATTATTATTATTATTATTATTATTATTATTAGAAGTATAATATCTTATATCAAATTTTATTTTAAAACCTTGGTGTTTTTATGATTTCTATTTGTATTATTCATTATTATTATTATTATTATTATTATTATTATTATTATTATTATTATTATTATTATTATTATCAAGGATCGGAATGGGGTGGTACGTGTAGGTAAAAGGGGGCTACGGGTAGGTTTAAAGGGGCATGGGTAGGCATAACGGGGATACGGGTATATATAAGGGGGTATGTTGGATCTCATTTTTGATATGATGATGATGGTCATTGTTGTCAGGGTGGCGACGTGGTGATCGTCCTTAACGCTCATGCAATAGGACGTTAAGCATCGTGTTCCGTTCCGATTCCTTTCATCCATACCTGCGAAACGATCAACGGGGAAGTATCAAGGAGGGTACAGGTAGGTTACAAGGGGGGTACGAAAGGTATCAAGGGGTTATGGGGAGGTATCAAGTGGGTTCGGGGAGGTATCAAGGGGGTATGATGAGGCATCATGGAGGGGGGGGAGGGGAGATATCAGAGGGGGGGGGGTATGGTGAGGTATCAAGGGGGATATGGGGAGGTATCATCGTCCAAATGAAACTCGCAGACAACAGTTGTCTCTCTGTCTACATTTTAAACAGCAACCTGTGTACCCTGGCTTGCCAGGGTACAAAAACCACTAGTTAAACAATATTACTTCATCATCTTTCTTTTCTTTTTTTTTTATAAATGCAATCCAATGTATTACAATTTATCTTTAATGCCAAACTTTTATATTGCTTACATACAAATGGAAAATTACAGTTGAGGTGGGTGCAAAACTTTACATACAATGAATAAAATAATCATAATATAAAATTAAATGCGGGTAGAAGTAGGGCTGTTGCCTGTTGGGTTTGATTTTAAGAACATTATTGTGGTGTAGCTTAAATATACAATATTGTCGTCATTATTTAGCTTTAGCTTTAGATTTTCTAGATTAGGCGTACCGGAAGTACCCCTGTGATGAAAAAGGCGTAGACTCTCAAGCTGTCTCCGCCGGGAACTGTGGTTTCCCCTGAAATAAAATCAATACAGTTTCAGTTAATTAATGGCTTTTAATGTTATTGGAGTACTGTTTTAGTGGTTTAATATTTTCCCTTACTGCAAGAAATACTCTCTTTTTTTCTTTTTCTTTTTTTTTCCAGAGAGAATGAGCATATAAGCTCTATATCCAAATACTGGTAGACCCCTATATATAGATTTGATAAATTCTTCCTTCTACCCACCTAATCGAAATCCTTCAATACAGTAAGGCGTGTTTAAAACTTCGTCGTCGTCTTCCTGCGGAACCCACTTGACGCAAGCAGTAGTAGTGAAATCATCAATGATGACGTCAACTAGGGAGTCGCGTGGCTCATCAGTGATGACGTCAGCTAGAGAATCGTGTGGATTGCGGTGGTGCTGCACTTTTCTGATTGCTTCGGTGAGATCCAGTTGTAACACATAGTTTGCACTGACCAGACAAGTCGTGGTGACCGCCTGTAGTGAAATAAGTAAGTGATGAAATACGAAGATTATAAAAATGAAGAGGCAGATATGTCTCGATCAGTTGATTCCATAATTTATTATGGCAACCTCTGTGAATAGAAAGGGGGAGGAGTGTGTAGGGTGGGGAAGAAGGGGGGGAGACAAGAAGGGGACAGAGAGAGGTAGAGAAGAGAAAGGGGGAGAAAGAGGTTGTGTTTTTTTTCTCCATAAAACATTTCTTAACCGATATACTAACTGAACAATTTTAAGATAAACAAAGGGAGTTAAGCTTATGTAATGCACCAGACGATGCATTTTATAAAATAAAGTTTAATGAAGTAAAAAGTAAGCTTATATCTAATTTACCGTACTACTACTACTACTACTACTACTACTACTACTACTACTACTACTACTACTACTACTACTACTACTACTACTACTACTAATAATAATATTATTATTATTATTATTATTATTATTATTATTATTATTATTATTATTATTATTATTATTATTATTAATATTATTATTATTATAAGTAGTAGTAGTAGTAGTAGTAGTAGTAGTAGTAGTAGTAGTAGTAGTAGTAGTAGTAGTAGTAGTAGTAGTATTAAGATAGGGTACTATTATGCGCCTTTTCTTCAATGGAACTCAAAGTGCGGCGATCTGAAGAGATCGCTAGGACAGAAGTCGGAATATAACTATTGCTATGGACATGCATGCTCGTGTACACGCATGCTCGTGTGTTATCAAACTAGATTAATTGTCACAATGCTTTTTTTTGCATTGCCAGATAATATTTGAAATTATTTTGTGTTTTATTTTAATTTATTCATACGACTTTGTCCATAGAAAACACAACTAGTCATAAAGGTATTAAAAAACTAATTAATAAATAATAAGAATGAAATCCCAGTCAACGTACCAGTATAAAACACAGTATTATGCTCGTCATAGTAGAAACGCATGCACACATCTTTCAACAATTATCACAAAATTTTCAAATGACTTTGGCACAAAGAGACCAAGAATCAGCCCAAGAAGAATTTGCGGTGTCACATTTTGCGTTACACTTTCGGTTGCAATGAATACTTTAACATTCATGAATATGATTACTTGGACATTTTCAGATGTGGTTATGATTGCGAGAAATTATGCCACAAGACTTCGGCACTATATCTTCATCGAAGTGGAGGTCAATCGGTTGATACAAGTACATGGTGACTATCAGCTATGTCAACAAATCAGCCCATTGTTTCCTGAAGACACACAGGCACAAATTCTAAAAAATAAAGAAATAATAAATAATTAAACCTAACAAACACATAAACAAACACACACACACATACGCACTCAAACACACATACGCACGCACACACACAAATAAGTGTTTTAAAGTAAGTAAGAAGATAAGTAAATAAATAAATATATATATAAATAAATAAATAACATTTGGCTGTAAAATATTGGAAATGTAAGTACAGTACGTCACATTGTGTACGCACAAACTACTACAGATATTCTCAAAGCACACACACATTTCCATTACTCTGCAAGGCTGTTTAACAGATATTTAAGCGAATCCACTATTTGTTTTTGCTAATTGTTAAATTTGTTTCTTTACTACTACTACTACTACTACTACTACTACTACTACTACTACTACTACTACTACTACTACTACTACTACTACTAATACTACTACTACTACTGCTACTGCTGCTGCTGCTACTTTTACTACTACTACTACTACTACTACAAATAAACATACCACAGATGTATCCCAAAATAGGTTTAATAATAATAATAATAATAATAATAATAATAATAATAATAATAATAATAATAATAATAATAATAATAATAATAATAATAATAATAATAATAATAATAATAATAATAATGGATGCTATATTCTGTAAATGGAATTAAAGACAACCACTTAAAAACTCAGTCAGGCATCAACAGAACGGCCTAACTTTGTGGAAACTTTGAAAATAAAAACACAAATCACAGACTGATTGGTTCACAAATAGTATCGAAACTAACAGGAAAACACACCATCGTTTTTAAGTAACGCACACTACACAACATTCACGTAAGGTGGAAATTTAAGATAGTTAAAATCGCTCAGACTGGCAAGGTGCAGACAAAGGCAACTAGAAAGGTCGGTCCCAGTGCCACTGTACACCGACCGAAGCCGCTCCTTTGGTTAAGGTACGTGCAGTCAGTTACTGACTCAGTCCTCTCGCAGCTAGACCCCATCTCTCAATAACTGCGGACTGCAGAAACAAATGCTATTGTACTTTTCACCGTTTTTGTCGGTTTTCCTGTTAGCCGTTTGAAATACCTTTAAATTTAAAACTACAGAACTTTGTGTATCTATGTTTTCTTATTCTTCCTCTTCCCACCCCCCACTCTCTCCCCCTTCTTCCCTCTCCCCTCTCCCACCTTCGACCCCTTCCTACTCCTTCGTGTTGTTAATGTTACATCTTATTGTTTAGCTGGACATACGGACGCTGCATACCATCATTCAGGTCAAGTGTGTAATGTACAGTCTCAGCCTCTAGATAATCAGTTTCCGAGCGCACGACTTGTGTGAGTGCGTCTTGGGCGACGTGGGTTCGAATCCTGACTTCATCAAACTATTTTGTGATTGCTGGATATTACGGGCCAGCGCCTTGAGAAGCTCTCTGAGCTTGTAAGTGCGCTATATAAGAGAAATCTCTTTTTTTTTCTTTTACAATATAAATTCAGATTTGTTGTAGCTTTCGGGCGGCTTGAATTCGATCCTTTATCGGCCATTCCCTTGAGCAGCTTTTGAGCTTGAAAAGGGTTATATAAGAACGATGTAGGTAAGTTATTTGGTCTTCTGTGATAAGCTCATTATATTGTGGGCGGTATTAGCCTCAAAAGAACCAGTTTCACTATATTAAATTTAGATGTATCGAGTAGCGTCAGTTCTTATAAGTCTTTTATGTAATGTGTGTATCTTTATTTCGATGTTAAAATTAATGTAATCTTTTTTACAACATTAGTCAACCAATCTTCTCCGGTAATGATTTCGTAAGCTCACGTTTATTTATTTATTGGGTATAGTATTTGTCACCCATGCGGTGCCTTCTCAGCACGGAGAGCAGCGCCACCCAGGACGAGGGGGACCTAGTGCTTGCTGGGTTTTTTTTAAAATCATTATGGCACTCACCTATTCAGCGCATGAGCGTCAGGCAGGATCTTTACAGTCTGTGCGATGGAATGTATGCTCGCACAGACTAGACTTTGATTTATATAATTACTCTCATCCGAAAGGATATCGAAATAATATGTTATAGTATGCAAAACATTCAACTAACTACATACAATCTACAACCTACAACCTTTCCATTTCAGAGCGAATTAAACAGTTGTTGTTTTCTAACGTTCAAACACCCCCCCCCCCCCCCCTTGCTGGTGCGTTCACTCATGGAAAAATCAATTGTCTTTCATACTATATGAATTGTTTATTATATGTATAAGCCGCTGGCCGAAAACATGGTCCAACTCAAGCCACCCACAGCACCACCTTGCTGTTTGTCTTATTCCTTGTATACGCTTTTAACTGCTGCTGTTGCTGATGGTGATAATAATGAGGAGGATGAGGAGGAGGAGAACGTTCAGGAGGAAGAGTAGGACGACGAGGACGACGACGAGGACAATGATGATGATGAGGAGGAGGAGGAGGAGGAGGAGGATTTATATCTTTAGAGCAAAACTATGAGGAACTACTCTCTTTTTTTTTCTTTTCATTTTTCCTTTAACCATAATACGCTGAATCATAATTTAAAAGCAAGAAGAATACTGTGACGGAAGTGTCATCAGAAACACTAAAGCAGCATCGCAGAAATTGTAATTTAACGACATTAAAACGCCATCTTACAAAAACGATAGTATCGCATCTGAGTTTTCCGCGTTCACGGAGTGTCAGTGCAGAGCTCTCCCGGCAATAGCGGCGTATGTTTGTTAGCGGGTAGCCATCCAGCTCCACAATAGGTATAGCCTGCAATCGCAACATATTGCATGCACTAATAGGTTCCAGGGCGCTCATCCCAGCACCTTGAGTGCTGGATGAAAGAGCAGGTTAATTTTCGTTGGAATTTGTCACTGCTTGTTTTAGGATTGAGGCTTAGAGCCCCAACCGCCCCGAGAACAAACAGTGGGCAAATCACCGAATCCTTGGACCCTCTTATTCACACATCTTCCTGCATGCATTGGCTAGTTTGTTCACCGCATCTCTCTCTACCCCGGATGCTCATTTGAATAACGGTTATACTGTTTTGTACACTTTAGTTTATGACGAAACTTAAACTTTAAAGAAAGAATTTTAGACTAAATAAACTCGAAAGCTTTGTTTTTATCTGCGGACTGGTGGGTTGTTTTTATTCCTTTTGCATCTGGACCATCCTGCAAGGCACGGTGCAAGGAGGCAAAAGAAGAGGGAGACAGAAAAAGAGGTGGCAGGACAACATTCGAGAATGGACTGGCTTGACACTGAGCGAAGCCATGAGGTTTGTTGAGGACAGAGAAAGATGGAGTACGCTGGTTAAACAATCATCTGTGGCGCCCCAAATGCCTTCAAGTTATGGGATAGGATAAGATAGGATTTAATTCCCTTTTTTTTCACCTTGCCTGTTTATGTATAGCTAGTCTTCCTGCATGGCATGTGTCACAGGCATATACGATTAACAAAATAAACATCGAATGCTTATTGATAAAGTAGATTTATGTAGATGAAACAGAGATCTGGTCGTTCACTGATTGTCTGATGGCGGTTCTGCATAGACTCTTCTCTAATGGTGTCCTCCTTGTTACGCACGTCATGATATGAGGTCACATATGAAATAGGCCTATACAACTAGGATATGACATCATGGTTCATGTGAAAACATCATCTACCCCGGATGTTCACTTGTATAAGACGTAGAAGTAGGTTGTAGACTATGCCATGCTGTACCTTTATCCACAGGCCTTCTTTTGGCCTGTATACTCATCACGCTTTCTGCAAGCGCTAGTTTATAGACGTATGTAGGAACACGTCATCTCTCTGTCCCAGGTTATTTATTTGCATTATATGTAGAAGAACACGCTGACATTCTGTTGTAATCTACTGGAACCCACAAACCATTTTTTTTAAAAAATCCTCATCCATTTACTCACCCATCTTCGTGATTGGGTGTGTAGACCCAGTACATCATCAACTTTCTATCCTAACCGCCTCTACCCCACCTCTCACCCCCTCTGTATCCCCTAAACTAAAGATGTAAAGGGCATCAGCGCAAGACTACGTGACGTCATGAGGCGCGTGACACAGGGCCGTTGACACGGAGATAATAAAGGTCCTGGGTCACTTTGGGAAAGGTTTCAGAAGATACTTTAAAGAGACCTCTAATACCATCCAGTCTCTCCTGTGTTAAACTGAACTTGCAACTTGAGTTACAGGGCATCTATGCCAACTGCTTGTCAGGAGTTAATAGCACAGTGCTGGTATCTGAATGAGTGTTGCCCGAAACCTTCCAGCTAAACCTCAAATGTTCACCTTTTCCTAAACTAAAAAGAAGCCCTGTGGATCTAGTTGCAATAACATCAAACGTTAACATTAATCTGGAAAAACACACAAAAAAGGCCTATTTTCTTTCTGTGGTCCGCCCAGAACCACCTATCTCCCCCGAAGGTCTGTTTCATATCTGTTCGTAGTTTCTCCAACCAAAAATCGAATGTTATACCCACTCACCAAACAACCACCCCTCCCCTAAAAAAAAAATAAAAAATAATAATTTAAATTAAAAAATTTTAAAATCTAGCTTGTGTATTAGTATAAGCCTTGTGCAACCCTTGAGAAAGATTAAATAATAATAATTTTTAAAAGTGTCACATATACTTAGCCTCATTTATGCCTTTCCTTCTATCATAAAACCAAGTTCAATAAAGTAATATCTACAGCAAGTCAGCGTCTGTTTTGCGACCCACTCCCAGCACACCTTAATTCTTTTTCGCAACTACTTCTCCGTTTTAACAAAAAAAATATCCCATGAAGTGTTTTGAGCTTAATTCCTTACACGGAGAAGTACGTAGGGTTGGTGTTTGCGGAAGGTGACTGGAAAACGACATTTCGCTTCTTCAATTTGTTTGGTCAACGAGGTGTATACTATGTTTGTAACAACTCACTCCTTTCTTCCCCACTTCCCACACACTCTGCACCACCTCCTCCTACACACCCATGCTCTCTCCCTACCCCTCCCCCTTCCTCTCACTGACCCGACCGCTGATCTCTCTTTCCCTTCCACCTCCCCCCTCTCTCTCTGTCTGTCTGTCTCAATAGGTATACATCATGGTTTGAACTCTCTCTCTCTCTCTCTCTCTCTCTCTCTGTCTCTCTCACACACACATACAGTGCATACACAAACGCACGCGCACACACACACAGAGACACACACACATAAAACCGTGTAAAAATGACGTTGTTGTGACTTTCATGAAACTCCACATACGTTGTTTTGATTTTTTTTCGAAATTTGTTCATTTTTTGAAGCTAACCCTAATCCTAACTCTAACTCTAAACCGTATCCTAAAGCTAAGCCTAACACAGCCCTACAATACCCCCCCCCCCTTCTCTCTCTCTCTCTCTCTCTCTCTCTCTCTCTCGGGTGTCGTGCGTGTGTGCATAGTATAAAATTCCGGTGTGTGTGTGTGCGTGTGAGAGAGAGAGAGTGTGTGTGTGTTTGTAATAGAGAGAAAGAGAGAGTGTGTGTGGGTGTGTGTGTGTCATTTCCATTCAAATCCTACAGTTCAGCAAACTATTTTGTGATTGCTGGATAGTAGTGGCCAGCGCTTTGAGAAGCTCTCTGAGCTTATAAGTGCGCTATATAAGAGTAATCTTTTTTTTTCTTTTTCTTTTTTTTTTTTTTTAGAATTTGCTTGGAACATAGCTACAAAACAGATTCAATCAACATTCCTGTTGCAACGTTTAGTTTCACATATTAAATTATTAATTCATGCTGCAGTATTTATTTTCACCACATATTAACTTATCAATGAAGCGATTCTTTCATTCCGCTTTGTCGTTTGTATTATTTATATCAGTCTTATAATGTTTCCAGTAAGCCTCAGCTTACAGTATTGTCATCCGCACATAATGGTTTCCGGTGAGACATCGTCACAGTTCCTAGTATCTTAGCTGGGCTGGGAGCATTCTGATTGGTCGGCGCGTCACAAAATTCGACGCATGCGCACAGTGCTATCGTAGGCTTAGTAAGGGTTAGAGTTAGGGGTTAGGGTTAGGGTTATGACGCCTAAGAACATCGTGAAAAAGCCGGCCCGACATGACCTGGCGCATGCACAAAGGCGCCGGGATAAATGAGGAAACCCGGAAACTGGGCGATGTGACAGCCGCCGGCACGTAAACTGGGTGGTTCTGTTGAGTAGTCGATTGGTTGGTCAGTCAACTGATGATGATGATGATGATGATGATGATGATGATGATGATGATGATGATGATGATGATGATGATGATGATGATGATGATGATGATGTGAAAGGTTATCAAGAGCACTTGGTGCATGACAATTGCACAAAGTTCGATTCATTTATTTGAACATTGCACTAGTAGGTTGATGTTACATTCTTATCGAACGTTCAGTTTATCAGGGATGCCCTTATTTTATTTTTTATTTTATATTTTATTAAAATTAGTTTGTATTTTTTGCACGTTTTATTGAATTATTTTATCCTTTTCCCACCCAACTAGCAAATATTCCTTTTCCCCCCATCCTATTCTATCTTATCCTATCCCGTAACTCGAGGGCCGTTGGGGCACCACAGATGATCGTTTTCCTCATTTCCCCTTAATTTCCTAGCCTAAAATCCTTTCGGCGCGTAGACGTTAAATGAAATAAACAAAGATGATCATGATGATGATGATGATGATGATGATGATGATGATGATGATGATGATGATGATGATGATGATGATGATGATGATGATGATTTCATTTGTATAGATAGGTTTTGTTACGGAAAATAAGAGAATTCTAGACCAAAAAGGGGGGCGCGGCTTTCAGTTGCACTTAAGCCAAATAATGTAGGAAATCCCTTATTATGTCTGCTTTTACTTGGTGTTAGTAATAAATATGAATCTAATATGTTTGGTATTGGTGTTGGACAGCAACAAATTGCTACGTTTGTCCGTTTTTCGCTAGTAATAGTGCCTGTTGTCATCGATTTATATTATAGTTTCCTCCACATAGCAGACGAAACGTATTCTCAAGGGACGTCACCCACAAACTAAGGTGCCAGAGTCGCTAGCCCGTGGATAGTGTAATCATGGCGTTCACATTTGCAGCGTTTTGCTACATTGTAGCTCTTGTTCTTTCTGCTGTGTTGATTTTCTTTGCAATATTTCACGTATGTAAACGTGCAAATTTCTTTTGCATTAACATTCTTAGCACTATAATTGCTTATAAATAGTCTGTGGTAATCTTTAATTACAGAAATTAATCGGTGCATTTCATGTTCTGTTGAAACCGTTTTACTTCTTTTATTTCATTTGCGTGCTTTGCCTTTTGTTGGCCATTGCCCTTCATCTGTTTTAAGACTGTTTAAATTATATAAACTTTAAGGAGGTTTCATGTTGATACGGGTTTTAGTCGTTGCTGATCAGAATGTTGATCTCAAATGATCAGGTTGTGGTACGACTGGACACAATATTCGTGCATTACTATTTAACTTAATATTAGTATTTTGCTCCAGCGAGACAATACCCAAAAGCAGAAAGGCATGCACAGAACACTCTCTCTGCAGTAGTCAAAGCCTTTAGTCAAAGTTATAATAGTAATTTAATTATAACCTTAGTCTTTGGCACATGTTATATTGCAACTTAACATATTTTGCAGTGACCAATGTTTCATATATTTTATTTTTATTTTTAACCAAGTCTGCCAAGTCGAATTTTACTGAGTTAAACCATTTGTCAGGCAAATCTGCCTCAAGTTCTTAATTTTTTTAAAATATTGTAGCATGAGCGCAGTATCATAAATAATTGGGTAAAACCTATACATTTCTGAAAAGTAATGAAATTTTCTGCCCAATAATGGCAATATGCATCCCATTGGATGAAAGAGTATTTAAAACAATTAATTGTTGTTTTTGTTTTTTAAAAATATATATATAATTTAATTGTTAAAAAATTTATAATATATTATTATATTATTTATTTTCACTTTAAAGATAGTGATAGAAAAATGAAAACAATCACATCATCTTTGCTGTATTTTTAAAATGCTTTTGTTGCTTTCTGTGTGTGCAGATAATTGCCTTTGATGAGCTGAAAACTGACTACAAAAATCCTATTGATCAATGTGCGAGTCTAAACCCTCTGGTGCTACCGGAATATTTTTTGCACATGTTATTCACCTTTTTATTTCTTCTGGCGTTCCAATTTGGCTCCTTTATCTGGAATCTTCCTCTAGCTGTGTATCATGTGCGAAGGTAAGGGAAAGTTTATAATAATAATAATAATACGGTAGATTTATATAGCGTGGTACCCCAACAAACATGGGCTCGCCACGCTTTACAATGCAATAAAAAAGCAATAGTATTAAAAACAAAACAAAATAAAATATGTACAACAAAAACATGCATAGTAAAAACTGCTAAACCAGAAGTATGTACATTAATTAACAGTACACACACAGACACACACACACACAGACGCACGAGCGCCTGGCCAAAGTACATGTCCACAATAAAAGCATTCATTATCACATCATTTAACAAAACAATACAACTAAAAATATTACACACCTTAAAAACAAAACATATGATTGTAAACATTTCTTAAAACAGTAAAATACAATGAAAAGACATCAATCACAACATTAAAAGGGACTAGACTCAACTACAACAGATACATTTAACTAAACTAGTAGTATAAAAGAACTTTTATATATACACAGGTAGCGTAAATTGAACAAGTGAATCAATAACTGAATAAATACTGGAAATTTTGGCATAGCAGAAATTCTACCTTAAGGCCAACAGCCAGCACTGATGCACTGGTGACATCTCGAAGGCAAAGAATCAAATTTGATTTCTGTGCATCATATATATGCACCTCTAATTCTAAACGTAATAATTATCACTGTGTGCGTACAGAGAAAGATGAGAAAGCAACATGAAAAAAAAGTGTGGTTATAGTTATTTGTATTACAGTACTGATTTAAATTTAATTCTCGTGGACACAGGTATTTGCATCGGCCAGTGATGAGCTGTCCAGGTCTGTATGACCCTACCACTATCATGAATGCTGATGAGTTGAGTAGAGCACAGAAAGAAGGGTGGGTCAAAATGGGCTTCTACCTAGTGTCCTTTTTCTACTACCTGTACAGGTGGGTAGTATGCCATTTGCTCTGTTTAACTAACTACATTGTTTATGCAAAATCCATGGCTTTTAGGTTATTTCTGAATGTCTGTGGTGTGGAGATTTATGAAGTATAGTATCACTGCGTACTGTTAAGATTTGATGATTTCCAGTCTGCTTGTATACTTTATATTACTGCTTATTTTCTAGCCCTGTCAGCGTTCCTGATTGTTGTTTTGGCTTTGTAGTATTTATTTTTAAACATTGGCAGAATTTAAAGTTCAGTCAGATACATTCAAACGGTGAAGAAAGAAAAATGCAACTCACTTAGTGGGGTAGCACTTCAGGTAAAGTTACTTGGTTGCAGCATTTCTCACCAGTCTGTAAATTACTTTCACAAGACAGAACGGAACACAGTTTGTGATTCAGTGAAACTTTACTCCCTTTAGTTAGAACCATTGAAAATTACAATTAATTTTGGATATGAATTCTGTTATAAATTAAAAAGTTAGGCTCCTTCCGTTTTCTGTTGCTAGCCAGCCAATTTGTGGATATTGGTTTCCCATGAAGACATTTTTCCTGAGGATTTCAACCAAGCCAGTGATGGAGAAAGTTTTTAAGCTAGGGGTATTTATACCCTCAACCAAAACATGTGGGGGTTTTCATAGCCTCATTGCAAACATAAGGGGTTTTTTATACCCCCTTTCAGTTTTTTAGGGGGTACACCAACATACGTATTAAACACTTTGCGTGGAAAGTCTTTTCATCAGTTTGAGTTTCTTCAGCCGGGCCCGGTTGCGGCTTACCTTTTTCTTCTCTTACCGAGCACTCAAAGCCAAAGGCTGACAAAAATGTTTGTTTTTCTTTTCCTTCATCTTGTTTTAATTTTTTGGAGCAATTACTTTTGTCTGCTTTATTTTTCCTTTTCTTCGGCTTCCCCTCAGATTGCTGCTTGTCGGCCATGTTTAATGTTGGGTTGTTGTCAGTCTTATAATATATAGCCAATCAAAAGCGTTGAGAAAAAATATTGAATATTATCGTGCATATGATTGTCTGTTTCTCGGGAGCGACAGAATGAATAGGAGGGGGAGAGAGGGTGGTAGGCGGTCGCGCAGGACGCACAGGCACACGATCCAAATCGAGCGAAAGCTGTACGCACAACCGAAATAGTTGTACCTGATGATACCTCCCAGCAACTTAGCTTTACGTTTTCATACCCCTTTGGCACTGACTTTGTGCGTGTTTATACCCTTTCATTACATTTTCGTTACATGATTTCCCAACTCAGTACGTGAAACACGTACGATTGTACGTGATCTCCATCACTGCAAGCATTTTCTTATACTATTGGGTATCAGTCACTTTATTTTCAGCAAGCCCAGCTAAAACACCGATGAGTTGAGGAAACAGTGAAATGGCTTAATTTTAATCCTGATGTTTAGTCCTCAACCTACTGCTGCTGCGTTTACGACTACTACTACTACTACTACTACTACTACTACTACTACTACTACTACTACTACTACTACCACTACTACTACTACTACTACTGGTAGCAGAGGAAGGGTTATAGATCT
>CM072513.1:27883135-28066125 GCA_036898135.1 Oncomelania hupensis
TTTGCTGTGTATGAAGTGTTGGCTGCGCGGAAGCGTGCTGCTTGGCAATGTTTAGGCTGTATAGTAAACACTGTAAGTTCTGACAGAGCAGAAATGAAAACGACTTGTTATAATTCTTAAATAAAACATTTTTATTGCATGAAAGTGTGGTAATATGCAAATACGTAGCTTCATGCAGTACAGAACGGCTGAGTGATGCAGGGTCTTTCTGTTCAAGCTTTGCTAGTATAGACTACATTCTCAGTTTTAACAAAGTGTGGGTGCTCTTGTGTGCGAGCAACGTTTTTTCCTCGAGGTTGCAAACCAGTTTTATTTTCGTCGACGTTGTTATGACCAATTCAAATACTGTTTGGACATAAAACTGGACAGTAACCGTGTGCTTATCTTGTAGGAATGTTTCATACAAGTTTCTTGGTATTGCAGTTGCCGCTAGTTTTTGTCCTTGCAGATAGATAGTCTTATGACCTCTCTGGGGTCCATCGCAAGGTATTGACTTTAATTGATACAGAACGAAAAAGAGGTGGGAGGACAATATTCGAGAATGGACTGGCTTGACACTGAGCGAAGCCATCAGAGTTGCTGAGGACAACTTATGTTAATCTGATGAATAAAACTTGATGCAACAACAACAAAGCTGAGGACAGATAAAGATGGAGTACGCTGGTTAAACGATCATCTGTAGTGACCCAACGACTTCCGAGTTACGGGATAGGATATGATAGGAACGAATGCACTGATTGTGATAGGTAGAAGTGCAGACACACATTGTGATAAAGAAAGTCTTTGGATTGACTGATGCCCATGCAGATGAGATTCAAGGGACTAAATGGAAGTTGGTAGTCTGAAGGGCAATCGAATCGCATTATGTATTAGTTTCGCTGTAATTGGAAGAACCTTTTTAATGCTCACAAACGGAAGCGTTTTCAGCATGTTGCCAAACCTGTGGGCAGTGATGATGATGGGGGGAAAAAAAACCAAACTAACAAACTTATAGTTATATGGCGAGAATGTCCCCAGTAGAAGGTTGTAGCCTACACTAAGTTAAAACTCTGGTCGAGAAGACTGGAAGGATTTAAAAGATGAGTGTTTAGAATTATGCGCGGATATGTAAAACATTTCAAAATATTTTGGGGTTTCGCCTGCCTATTTGTGTTCCTCCACCCCCATACCCCTCCCCTCGTCACTTGGGAACAATTAATGACGAAGCATGTTCGGTCTTGTTGTTTTTATCAGTGGGCCGCTACAATGCGAACGTACTGTCGATGATGCATGGAATGCGCTTAACTTGTCCGTTTTATGCGAGCAATAAAACAAAGCCTGAATTCAACAGCCAGGGTCTTTGCCCCATCTAAATGGCCTGTGCCGTATTGTGTCGGCCTCCTCGCTGGATCTATATGTTTGGTCTCTAATGTTTTACACCCTAAGACTTTGTAGGAATTGTCGGCGTTTGTGTTGATCACATCCTTCTTAAAGTGGTTTCAGAAGACGACGACGACGACGATGATGATGATGATGTCTTTTGCGCCGAAAGTATAAGTGTCCATGGACCATAACAAGCGTCAGTTCATGCATGATTGCTACAGTCTTTAACTGAATAGCCTACGGCTCAGTTCCCAAAGCATTACATTAATATTTTTGCAAGAGCGTTAACTCTTATCGGTCAATCGCAATGCATGGTATTTTTCTGGGTGTGGCTACCTGGTGCTGCGCCTTCACTGATTTCAAAAATTATGTTCAAAGTTACTCAAGTTCTTCGTGGAAGTGCTTTGAATACCAGCTCTCCGCCCATAGTGCTGGTAAATGTTTTGTTGTTGTAATTACGTGTTTGCGTTAGTACCTTATCAGACACCCAAGGCACAGCGCGTCAGCTGGATCTCTATCTCTTTCAGTCTCGTGTCCTTCAGTAGACCAATGTGTCACGTGAAGTCACAGAACTTGTAAAGCATCATTGCAGAGTACCACTCCAGTGCGGTCATTGTGAAAAAACCACGTTGAATCCCGTGACATTAAACTTGATTTTATATTGCTATACTCAGTACCCCAGCACGGGTTGTATTTGCTGAGGTCTGGTTGACTGTGGCCTCCCGACTGTGCTGACAATGTAAGCCTACAAGTGCATTGTTCTGTGGGAAAATTAATTCGGGGCACCGATCTCCGACCTATATTTGTACTTACCTTTGATTGGATGCGACTGAATTTTCGTTCGATCAATGGCGCCTATTGGTGTACCGTACTATGACAGGTGAACTTGTAGTTATTAGTCCTTCAGTGTGCTTTTCTTTACTGTTCAGCGTGCCTATTGGTTTTCAGCCACAAAGTCTTTCGCTTACTGAAGTAGTGACATATTTGATTACAAACGGACATCATCATTATAGGTTTGAATAAACTGTGCTACATTACTAACAAAACAAGATGGCAAGACATTCAAATGTAGTTCTAGACACTAGCGCATAGTCTAACTGAAAGATCAGCATTTTAAAAAGTGTCAATTTCTTGGTAGTGTTTGTTGTAAATCGGCTTTATTATAAAGAAGCAAAATGAAAACATGGAATAATTGGCCTTTATTTGAACTATTTGCAAACAAACATTAAATATTAAAATCGTTTCCGCCAATTTTAAGATACAGCACAAACACGTGATTACAAAATAATGAACCACAGCGATCTTGACCATTAACGTGCAAATGTGAACGGCACTAAATGCTTAGTAATAAGTAAAATATCTCCATAATTTAAAAAAAAATACCATTGGTCCAGTTGTCTTGAGATATGTGTTTTGAACTGTTACACTATTTTTTTATTAGGTATAAGATTTTAGACTAATGATACAGTCTAATCTTTGAAGCTGTCCCTTAACAAATTAACATAGTAAAGAACCTTTAACTTTAACTTGAAAATCATAAAACTCTCACACACACACATGCACACACACACACACACATGCACACACAATCACAAAGTAACTCCAACGATCTTGACCTTTGTGGTAGAGCAACTATTGTGGCACCGGAGACTGGCTACTAACCGAGGTATGTCCCAACGACGGTTGGTCAAAACCTGATCAGTGGTTCTGAAGATATAGCGTGCAACAGACGGACCGACACGCAGACCGACATTTTGCTTGTTCTGATTTTTGACTATATTAAAGTATTTCCAGATAATGGAAATAAAAGCAAAATTAAGCGGTAGTTAAATAGGCCCATTGTGACATTGTATACAGTTCATGTGCTATAAAAAAAAGAAAAAAACAGTGTTGAAGGCCCGGCATATGTAAACTCCATTGAAAAGCCCTAGAAAAATAAACAACAGTCAAAACGTAAAGACTTCAACGTTCAGAGGATTAAGTAGTGTTGTTCTGCATTCTTTACCTTGCACTGTGTGTGGAGTGTGATGCTATAGGTCTACACGTACATTATGGACATTATTGACTTTGAATAGTCAGGTGATGAAATGTGATGGTGCGGCTCTACCTCAGTGCTTTCATGAACAAAATAATTTCAGTGTTGACGCTTGTAATGTTAGCCTGTGAGTTATTTCCCCACCCCTTTCCTTCCTCCCCCTCCCCCTTCCATGGGGAAATATATACGTTTTAAAGCCAAACTCAACGCAAAGCAAAGATTAGGTACAGTCATTCACAGCGTGTACAGCACAATTGTATTTTGTTGATGGCTTAATTGTAGTAATTTTCAACGTCAACTCGTGATTGTCATTAGCATGAGTACAGTAAATAAGCCTACCACACCTTAGCAGACCAGAAGTTTAAAAAAGGCCTATATATATGTCTACCCTTATAGCTTGTTTTAGTTTCATTACACTTTCGCTGCAATGCCCCGTAGCGAGATTTACTCCTCTGGAGATACTTCGATTGGGTCCGGAAACAGAATGAGCTAATTGTCTGTCGGTCCGCAGTAGGCCATATCTCAAAAACCCTATTTTGAAGTCTAAAAATCATTAGGGACAATTACCAAGGTTAGCGGCCAGCTTCCCGTGCCATCTTATTTGCTTTGTCTAAATATCAAGGTGGATGGGGTTAATTCGTTCATGCTCTGCTTTTAGCTCTCGGCTTATTCAAATGGTAGCCCATCATTGTGTGTGGAACACAAACCCACACACAACACAACACAAAACACAACACACAAAACACAACGCAACACAACTTTCTTACAAAGATTATGCAAATATTTGTAAAGCGTTTGTGTCTGGATTTACTTTTGAATGGCATTCCATCTTGTTATCTCTGAACAAACGGTTTCCCTTGTGGGGTTACGATCGCCGGTTTACAACCTCTTGACAATGGCCTAGAGTTGTACTGTACTTTCAGGTAAACTTTACCGTTATGCACACTAAACGCACTAACATTCATTTAAAGTAGAATCACGATCAGCATTGACAGTGAAGTTTGAACCTTGAGTGCTGTGTCGGGATGTATGGCTAAGGAGGAGAAGTTCAAAGTGAGGGTGTTGGTGGCTCAGTGGCCCAATAGGTCGCCGGTATTCCACAAGCAAGATGGTCAGAGGTTCGCGCACCCCAACACACTGAAAATCAGGGCAAACCATCGCTACGTCGTGGAAGCCAGTATTTCTCCTGCTAAAGAACTCACGTAAGTTAGGGTTGCCTGGTTTGATGATGATAATGATGATGATGATGATGATGATGATGATGATGATGATGATGATGATGATGATGATGATAATGGTGCGCTGGTTGGGGTGGTGGTGGCGATGGTGGCAGCAGTAGCAGAGATGATGGTGATGCTTTTATGGATGATGATGATGATGATGATGATGATGATGATGATGATGATGATGATGATGATGATGATGATGATGGCAGCAACAGTGTTGGTGGTGTTGCCTTTACCGTTAAACTTTATGGATGATAATAATGATAGAAATGGCAGTATAATGGTGATGCCTTTATAATGACAGGGACAACGTCGACGACGACGACGATGATGATGATGATGACGACGACGATGACGATGTTGTTGTTGTATCATTTTTATTTATTGGGTTTACATATGTAACAAAACAATGTACAAAATCTACCATGCGTACATCATAGATATTTTCCAAATTAATTAATAATTAATTAATCTAACCCTATAACTAATCATATTACTTACATACACATACAAATTTAATAAAATACATTCCCTTGTAACAATTCGTTCACATTAAGAAACAAACAAAGAAATAAAACTATCACCAAATCAATTTTTTTAAAAATAAAAATAAAAAACTTTTCAACTTCACCTGTGAAGAGCGAAGTATTTATAAATGTCATTGTGCCTCCGGGCTCCTACCCCAACTACCCTTTCCCAATACCCATTAAAAAGTAAAAGAAAATTGAAAAGATAATCAAAATTGAAACCAATTGATAAATTATTCTCCCCGTCTAACACCTCTCCCATCCAAAAATAAATAAATAAATAAATAAATAAATAAATAAATAAGATATTTATTGAAACTTATAATAGTTAATTAAATATATTAAGTGCAAATAATTAAAAACAATTGCTAGAATAATTGTTAGGAGTTAAAAAAAAAATAGAAGAAATTGAATAATTCATTATTTCTAAGCAAATTTATGAGCATTAAGCTCAATGACCAATCAGAATGTTCTTCTGAATATACAATACTTGAGATTGACATAGGTAGCTTTAATTTATTTAATCTAATGAGTAAAGCCTGAAAATGGTTATAATTTAGTTGACAATAAAATATTAAGTGATTTACATTTAAAATGCTACCACAATTACAAAGTACTGGAGGATTTATGAAACGAGAACGCCGAGCATTTAGCCTTATTCTGTGAAATAAACTGTTAATATGAAATGATTTTGAAATAGTTATAACATTTTTTTATACTGGTGAATTATCCAAATAATGTTTTTCAATTACCTCTTGTTTGTATTTTTCATGCCACTGATTCCAAGCACATCGTTTTATTTGATTATTAATTTCATTTGTTGTCAAATTTAAAAAATAAATGTAATTGATTCGTCTGAAGATGCAGCACTCTTTGCTTTGCGGTCAACAATTACTTTCTCTAAAATAATTAAATGACTAGGCATCCAAATTAATGAAATATCCGATTCCCTGTTAATGATTTGATGACATAACATATTTATTTTTGTGAGCAGTTCCTTTCTCTCTTTACTAACCCAAGATGGCAAAGCCGATAATGCTGATTTTGAATAAGAGAATATTGTTAATTTTAAAGGAATACTAGTCAAATCAGTTATGAAAGATAGACTTATTACCTTTCTGTAACAGAAATGTCTATAAAATCGGGAATATAAAATGCTGCTCCAATATTTCCGTTTTCTAAAACTGATCCATCAGTATATATATGCAACGAATTTTAAGAATACAAATGAATATATTCTTGTTCTGTTGTTGCGAATAATAAAGGATTTTCTTGTTTAGAAATATCTCCAAAATCCAAAATTATCTCCGGAGCTAAAAGAAGCCAAGGCGGATATGGGCTGCATGGAATAACACATGATGACGTTTTGTAAAAGGAAATATATATTCATTAATTGACATTAACATACTTTTATTTTTAAATCCTTTGTTAATTTCAATATTTTCACCTAGCTCAACTGATGTAGAATTTACAATTGATTTTGCCCGTTTAACATATTGTGCAGTTTGTAATCTGTTTTGGTCAAAAAATAGTATTACCCCTGCTTCTTGATATGTTTTTGATGTTTAAAACCACTGGGCTATGCCAAGAGCTATTTTTAAAGACATTGAATCAATGCTATGTAAATGCTGTAAAATATACTTTTTTCCCCCCATAACTTCATATAGAACTAGCTAATAGTACTTAGCAATAGCTATATAGATTAAACATGAAGAGTTGTTTGCCCAAGGTTGTTTAGATAACACATTTAATACACTTTTTTTCTTGCTTTGTCAATGAAGTGTTTATTATGACTATTCCACAACAGTTTATAATGCAAAACAATTCCAATAAATTTGATAAATTTACTTGGATAAACATTTGTATTTTTTACATTGATTGACAAAAGTGAATGATGATGATGATGATGATGATGATGATGATGATGATGATGATGATGATGATGGTTGTGGTTGTGGTGGTGGTCTTTGCGACACCAGTAATTACCCTGCCACTGCTCTTCTTATGACTTTGGCAAAGATTAATGATATGTGTGTGTGTGTGTGTGTGTGTGTGTGTGTGTGTGTGTGTGTGTGTGTGTGTGTGTGTGTGTAGAGAGAGAGAGAGAGAGAGAGAGAGAGAGAGAGAGAGGGGGGGGAGAGGTGATAGATTATTTTTATAGCAGATATTTGGATTGTGGATAAGGAGGCCTATTTGTTATGGAATTCGGGTTCCCTGCTCAGCGAAAGCGCAGTAGCCGTATAGCACCGCCGCCCAGGACGAGGGAGATTAGAACGCTGTGCTTGCAGGATGTGTTAACATTATTTTTGTGGCACTCGATCATCCGCCTACAGCATGAGCTCCAGTGAAATGATTGTACTTTCCTCCTTTGACGGTTCGTGGGCGTTCACCAACTTCTTCTTTTTTCTTTTTTTTTCCTCGGGTTTCAGATTTCGAACCCTTTGGACACAAAAAGTTCCAGGAACCTAGTTTCGGGATGTGAGAACCTCGGGGAAAAAAGTTCGTGAACTTCCATGAACCTTCAAATTAAAATAGGCGCTATTATAGGCCATTATATCTATATTGCTTTAGTAAGCAAAGGGTATGCTATTGATGAATAGTTGAATATTGTCAGCCTAGTCTGTAAACGTCCAGCAAGGAAAATGACTGTGATGATGTTCGCTGTTGCTCTTTCGCAGAAAAATGAACATTTGGGGCCAGAGCATGCTTCTGACACCGTTACACGAGCATCCACACAAAGACATGACGCGGTACGCAACTGTGTGGTTTACGTCAGGCTATGACATCAATCAGAACAAGACGAGGACTCACGTGCCTATGGTCATGGAGGTAATTATAATTTGATTATGTGTGTGTAGGAGGAGGAGTGGGAGGGAAGGGGAGAAGGGATGTGTGTGTGCCTATGTATGTGAGTGTGTGTGTGCGTGTGTGCGCGCGTGCGTGTGTGTATATCTATAATTATGCACATGCTTGCGTGTGAGTGTGTATGTGTATGCGCGCGCGCTCCTTCGCCTCTTCTCCTACTCCTTAACCATACACATCTTTCCCATACATTTTGCTCCATCATTTACAGTCTGTTCTGTAGTTATAGTTTTACATGTTGACCTTGCAGTAGGGAAAGTCATTGGGTTGTTCACCTGAGTAATGTTGTTGATGTTTTCCTTCATATGTACACAATTTTCCTGGTACAAAGCAATTCAATTCAGTATTTTATTTTAAAGTCTCTTCATGCCCCTGTGATTTTGACCACTTCATTTTCATCCATGGACATACAAACATACAATAAGATTAAATATTGTTAAATGCGGAACTGCAACCATAAACAAAACCATTGCTATAGTAGTTTACCAACTGCGGACATGTAAATTATACGGACAATGTTTATATTTATTATTTCAGGACCATGCAATAAAATGTCAATGTCTTCTTGAATACCCACATTTATGTTACTTTCTTCATACAGTGTATTAGGCCTAATGCTCGAGGACACATTAAAGATAGGTATACTACGTATCTGTTACGTTGATGATGACGATGTTCATATTGCCTACGTATGAAAGTGATTTCGTTCTTACTGATGTCTTCTGGTCGTTTCAGTTTTCTGGGGAAGCAGTACTGCTGACCAGCATCCAGTGTAAGGTGTATTCGGGGGAGGGTGACGGTGGACACTACCAGTGGGGCCAGGCCCTGCACTCCGTGGACCTGGAATGCAAGCTTCCTGCCCCAGACGCTGCTTTCGTGGACGTTATTAGCGATAAATTTGTCAGCAAGCGGACGTTATAACTAACTGAACTATATGTACGTTTACGATGGGGTATGTGTATACCTTACCTATACACTGTCTTCAATGGTGCAATTTTACGGAGCACATTGCAAGCACCTCTTACGACTACGTACGTAAGCCCTACGTGCAACTCTGGCGATTGACACTCCGTCATAAGTCATGTTTGTGATTTGCGCTGACAGCGACAGAATATAAAACGACAAAGAGGTTTTCCAGCTCGCTCCCTTCCCAAGGCCACTACCCATTTCCACATTCCTCTTCTTCCTCGAAGAACACGTTCAAGCAAACAGAGACAGAAACCTCAACTCCAGCCCTTTCCGTTGTCTTGGACTAATCATGGATCGTTTATAATTCACTATATCTTTTTGTGAAGTAGCAGACCTTTAAAGGTCCGACAAAAGTGACTTTGAAACGTTTGGATGCTTCCACGGGAGCGACCGCTTAAGTGACAGTTCTTGCAAGCTCATTTGTGAATTTTATAAATTTATTTAGTCCCAGTCGCAAGTTTAAGGTAACATCAGCCCTGTCTAATTACTGTCTTCAATGTGCGTGTAAGGGCTGTTTAAAGGGATAGGGCTGTTTAAAATAAAATGCACCAATGATCTTCGATAATTCTTGCCAATAAACGAAAGTATGTGTGTGTGTGGATTTGATATATGCAGGCAGACAGCCACCTCTTACAGCCTACAGCATATAAGATGGCTGTGTGTTGCTGTCTTGAATTTTAAGTCCCAAGGCGCTGTGCGATCGACTCGGAGATGTCTGCAGCGGTTGCGTTTGAAGTGTTATATCTATATATTTATATATACGAGAGAGAGAGAGAAAGAGAGACAGAGAGAGAGAGACAGAGAGAGAGACAGAGAGAGAGAGACATCTATCCTTATGATTTGATTTGTGATCACGAATAATCACAAAGTAGTACAAATGTTTATTGTTATTTTTTTTAATAATTACATTACTATTATAATTGGTTTCAGGCTAGTATAATATTAGTAAAGCAATAATGTACATGTAACCTATTTTTTTCAAATGACAGAGAGAGAAAGAGAGAGAGGGAGAGAGAGAGAGAGAAAGAAAGAGAGAGAGTGAGAGAGAGGGAGGGAGAGAGAGAATGAGAGAGAGATTTTACTGTGAAATAATAATTAATTAGAACGTGAAATTAAGCTAATTATTATTTGTCATATTTTGCTTACTTTGCTTATTTCTATATAAACATTTATTTATTTTTTCAACTGTAAACTTCGCTTTTTGCAACCCCTTTGTACTTGGTTATTATTTATGATTTTATGTATTATTTATATTAACTTTATAACTGTATAAAAAAAAGTATAAGCTTTTTTGTCAATTAAATTTTCATTGACTTGACTGGTGATTTTTTAAAAATGCGTTTTTAATATGTATTAATCAAATAATATTGTTAGGCCTACGTACTGTCATTGTATGATTTCATTCTGCAGACGGATTAGTAAATCTCACTGGTAGCCTAAGTCCACGGAAATGATGATGATGATGATGATGATGATGATGATGATGATGATGATGATGATGATGATGATGATGATGATGATGATGATTGTTATTGTTATTATTGTTATTATTAATTTTTCGAAAATACTAGGTTTAAGAATATAATTGAACGGAGGAGATGAATAAATTGGATAGATGTAGGCGTAAAATAATTTGTGTCAGATTTAGTTTTCGATGTTGCAGAAGGTCGTTTGTACTGTGTGTTGCTGGATGTCAAAAGGCGATTTTAGCCTCGTCAATATTTCCTGCTGCTTAATTGTCCTGTGATGGGCTTACTTCTCACATTCATCGTAGATAGCTAATTTCCTGACACTTTGACTATTATTATTATTATTATTATTATTATTATTATTATTATTATTATTATTATTATTATTAAAGAGAATCTGAGGCCATTTCCCCCCAAACATTTATGCTATATGATCATAGAAGATTATAATCCGCTTCATAGAGTCAAAATCTTTCTGCATATAAAAAATGTTGCGCAGCTTCTTTCTGGCTGTCACCGAAAGGTGATGGAAATCACCCCGAAAACAGTTTATTGTGCGTTTTCGTAGGCTGGTTTTGCCCACAGGCGCTTGTATCTGGACATTCGAGCGCCTATTTGGCCTGTGGGTTAGCCGTAGTACAGTATAGGCGCTGTGTTGCATGTTCTACTAAACGTGTTGGAGTGACTAGCTTCTAAGGGTGTGTATATTCTACAGCTGCGTCTAACTGACAGCGCCCGATGACGTAACGTAGAATATAGCTCATATTTCATGTAGACTACTACTAATTATAGAAAACGATCTTTTAGAACGCACGGACAAGACATTTAGCATTAAATTTAGCAGATATCAGACACACACACACCTAAACACACACACACGCACGCACACGCACACTCACACATACTTACTTGTTTAGACGGCGTTGTTATGACTTTTAATGAAACGCCACATACGTTGTGTTGACAATTGGTAATATTTCCTACACCCTCCCCCCTCCCCCTAACTTTTTAAAAAGTACTTTTAAGTCTTCTAACGCTAACGCTAAACCTAACTCTAATTGAACACTCTTTTGGCGTCAACATAATGAGGTCCGTCAAAAAAACTTAAAATTTTCATGAATTTGTCAAAGGAATGCCGTCTAAAGATAATCACACTCAAACACACACACACACACACACACACACACACACACACATACACACACGAACCACGCGCCGCGCGCGCGCGTACACACACAAACACAGAGAGAGAAAGAAATATAACTATGTAAGATAGATGCCTCTTTAGAGTGAAATAAGGCATTTTTATAAGTGTGTTCTCATTGTGATCAAAGGTTCAGAGGCACTTTAATTAATGCTAGTCTCTCGAATGTCACATTAATACAATAACAATGAGTCACTACAGTCCAATACTGTATGTAACATACTATTTTTTTTAATTATAGGGACGCCAAAACGGTAGCATAGAGATGCATTATCATAATTACAACAAGGATGGGGGCAGAATAAGTTACTAGAATAATGATTTTTTTTTTTTTACCCTTAGGCGAGGATGTTTGAGTATCAACATTTTCTCATAACAACAACGCTAGTTTTCAGTCTCGCGAGAAATTAACAAAATGGCAAGCCATTCAAATGTGTTTCCAGGCACTCACACCTATCCTATCCTATCTTATCCTATCCCGTAACTCGGAAGTCGTTGGGGCACCACAGATGATCGTTTAACCACCATACTCCAGCTTTCTCTGTCCTCAGCAACCCTGATGGCTTCGCTCAGTGTCAAGCCAGTCCAAATCTCGATTGTCGTCCTCCAGCCTCTTTTTCGGGTGTCCCTCTTCTTGTGCCGAAAAATGAGCATTTTCTGATTGATTGATTGATTGATTTATTGTTGCTTTAGGTCCAGCGGACTCCTCCGAGCCAAATCAGGACCGGACAACCCCCGATCCGCATAAAAGATCTGCCGAAACAACCCTAGTGGGAAAATTGAATGCCCTCCACCGGCCAGTCACTTTACAATAAAGACATCCCACGCGGGGGACGGCTGAGGGTTGACCTCAACTATGCGAACACCCCGGTTACAAAAACAAAATAGAATACAACCATCATTATAAATCATCAACAAAACACATACATATAAAATACAATCATAGGAAGCCCTATAGTGACCACCCGGCAGAAAGCGTCCAACACTCCCAAGCTGATCCAACAGACCTCATACACAAACAAGGAGTCTTGTCCAGGAAGAGTTTTCAAGAAAAAAGGTAGGTCATTGATCTAGCGAAGAAGAAGAAAGTATAGCAGAGTGATAGGACAGATCAGGAATGGGAAAGAGCAAATGATGAAGACAGCGACAGTGGGAATTTAGCATTTCCAAACATGTTAATTTTTTTGGTGGTGTTGTGTCTCGACTTTATCCTAAGGAAGCACAAGGAAAACATGGAACGATAGGCCACTATCCATACTATTTGCGAGGGTAGGGTGGGGGTAGGGGAGTGGGGATGGGGGTGGGGAGAAGGGGGAATAAAAATCGGATCAGCCGCCAATTTTTATATTCAGCGCAAATTGTCTTTAGAAAATAGTGAAGCGCGATGACTTTGAACTTTGATAAAGTATAAATACGAATGATATAACATGCTTAGCCGTACGTCGTTAAAGTATCCGCAAAGTAAAAAAAAAAAAAAGAAAAAAAGAAAAAAAGAATTTCGGTTCAGTTATTCTGGAGTAAAGGTCAAAAAGTGTGTTTTGACTGCTACTAAAAGATGACCCGTTATTTGAAGTACCTGCTTTTAGGCTACCAAAAATCAACCAAATCTCTTCAGCCGTTTTTGAGATATAGAGTAAAACCTCATTAGGAACAAAATCATTCCAAAAACATTGACCTTTGCGTCAGAGCAAATATGCAGGCCACTACTTTAGGTAATATTTTTTTTAAGTTTGGTCAAAATCCGTTCAGTGGTCCTTGAGATATAACGCTCAGTGGATCGATCGATCGATCGACCGATATTTAGCTCGTTCTGAATCCCCCCGACTATTCAAAAAAAAAAAAAAAAAAAAGAAAGAAAAAGACCACAAAGATAAACGCCGAAACGGCAAGAATCGAGAGGAGGCAGCTCCAGAGAGAGAGAGAGAGAGAGAGAGAGAGAGAGAGAGAGAGAGAGAGAGAGAGAGAGAGAGAGAGCATGCACCACTACAAAGCCTGTTACTTTGATAAGCAAATAGGTTACCTCTAAAACTTATTCGACTACTCCTGTACCAGCCTTCGACACTGTTTAATGCTAATGGTTGAGCGGGATCCTATCCTATCCTATCCCGCAAAGAACGTACAGCTTCTTTATGTCTCCATCTTCTTCTGCCTCCTTGCACCGCGTCTTGCAGATGGTTTTTGCAAGGCCTGATGCTCTGGTGACGTGGCCATACCATCGGAGTTTCCGTTTCTTCACCACTATGAGCATGTCATCGTGTAGCCAATGGCTTGTTTGATGGTCTGTCGGACTTCGTTGTTGGTGATGTGCTGGAGATAGGAAATGCCCCGAAGTCTTCTGTAGCACCTCATCTCCATGCTTTGTATTCTTCGTTGTAGGTCTGCTGTGAGGGTTCATGTTTCGTGAAGATGGAGATGACAAGAGAGCGCCTTAAAGTGTAGACTTATGGTCCTGTCTTTCCAAATGGGCTTCAAACTTGTCAGGGCAGCAGTTGTTTGTGCTAACTTGGAGAGGACTTTCTGTCGAGACCCATTGTCTGATACAATTGCTCCTAAATATTTGAAGCTGTCTTGTCTTTCCTTGAGCGCCCACAATCATATTAATGTTGATCTCGTGGCACTAAATGGGTGTACGCACATGCGCGAGGCCGAATCGCAAGAAGATAAAGTTCATAGTCCCTGGACAGTCCAGATCAATTAGGTATTCCCACCACATTTTATACAGTTTGTGTCACCATCACTGGGAGGGAAGGGGGGGGGGGAATGTAGGAAGAGTGAGGCTCTGTGCACCGTGTTGAGGGATCGGCCTTGGACTTTGATGTCCGTGTTGATGCCATTTATGTTGGTAGTCATCATTTTGGTCTTCTCTGCACTTATTTCCATTCCAAATAGGCTCTGGAGGTGGTGTCAAGCCTCTGTACTAGTTGTTCAAATTATTGTTCCTCTCCAGCAAATCCATCAATATCATCTGCAAAACAGGTTGGAGATTGCTCTATCCCCTATGCTGACTGTGCCTTCATAATCTGAAAGGTCATTTGACATGATGCGCTCCAGGAGGATGTTGAAGAGTGTTGGAGAGAGTAGGCATCCTTGATGCATACCAATTGTTGTTCTGAAATAGTTCCAGATGGTGCTGTTGTGGAGGACTGCACTTGTAGCCTTGTCATACAGGCTTTTGATGACTTCAATAATGATAAGGCTGATGTTGTACACTCTCATGGGTTGCCCACAGAGCTGCGTGCTAAACGCTTTTGTTTGAAGGAAATTGAGCGGGATGCCTGAGTAATTATTATATCGTGCTCTCCTGTTGACAGACCTAGTCAAGAACTCATCTTCCTTAATGCCCGTCACCCCTGCCAGGGTATGGGCCGCCAACAAGAACTCGTCACAATTTTTTTTAAAGAGTAGCATAGGTGTGTACATATAGTGTGTGTGTGTCAGTGTGTAGTGTGTGTTTATATGTAATGTGTTTATACATAGTATGTGTATGTATTCCTTCGTGTACGTGCATAAAATTAAAAAAAGGCCTAATAATCTGGTTGGTTTGTTAAAAAAATAATTGTATGTTTCTTTGTTTAAAAAAAACCCAACACACAACATATTATATATTAAGCTGTTAAATAGTACTTTACTTAATAATTCACGTAAAAATTAATTATATGATAGACTTTATCCGTTCAATTAAGCACACCGGAAAAAAAAATCTTACTGTTAGCGATTGTGGTTTGGTTGCATCAATTTTTATTCATCAGATTAACATAAGTTGTACTGATACTGATAGCGATTGTGATAAAATTATCGTTTTCATATTACTATCTGTGTGATACAAATAAACAAGTTGGTGTTCTAAAGGAAGTATATATACACACACACACACACACACACACATATATATATATATATATATATATATATATATATATATATATATATATATATATATATGTGGGGGGGGGGTGTGGGGGTGTGCGTGTGTGTGTGTGTGTAATAAATTATAACACAATTGCACTTTCACATTAACTCAGCGGAAAATGTGATGAAACTGATTTTTTTGACCATCTTTATTGCACCCAATGAAAAGGAAATAATATATATAACATGTATACCATCCAAAGGACCTCTGTCATCTTATTTCCAAACAGCTAACTAATTATTTTTTTTACTTTATACTACAAATATTGTGTTCCTAAATAATAATGTAATTATTTAGGCATAAGCAACAACAACAACAAAATCTGTGCATTCTAAAACTAGAGTAAAGATTTTTCAAATTAATTTCCCTTCACACAAAATATAACGTTTAACGATTTTTGTTCTGTATTTAATTTTATTTATTTATTTAATCATTCCTGCTCAAGAGCTGCTTTGGTGATGCTCAAGGTGCTGGTTGATACAGGACAGGTTCTAATTATTACCAGTAAGCCTAACATTTCCCTGGCACTTGCCTCTTTTAGTCGGCAGAGACAAAAACTTAACAACACAATGTCTTTGAGCGTGAAAACGAGTTTTTGGGTTTCTTCAATAAAATGATGCCCAAAGAATGTAATGTACTACAGCACTTGGCCTTGGTACCAATTATTAATAATAATACATGCACTTTTAAAGCACAAATACCTCACACACACACACACACACACACACACAAACACAAAGAGATTCAAGGTGCTTAAGTAGTAATACTGTATAATACAATTATACAAAAGGCCATCAAAGAAGCACAATAATTACTAAACTAGTTAATACACCTTTTGCTGCAAACCTGATTTGACTAGAAAAAGCAAGAAATTCTCTATGCAGGCCATAATAACAAATAACAAAATGTTTTAAGTATTCCCAGGAAATACAATTTAAAACATAGTTAATACACATTTTGCTGCAAAACCGATTTGACTAGAATCAGTCTAGACCATAGGCATAATACCCCATTTTTTAATTTTAAAGTATCCCCAAGAAATACAACTAAAACAATCTGTTCAGTAACTTTTTACAAAGCATTATTTACAGATAACATAAATATTTTATAGTAAAATTACAGAAATATTTGCAAGTATCAGTTTACAGTAACTTATTTAGTTCAACTGTGAAGGCAGAAGAATAAAATATTATCTTGGTGAAATTGAGAAAGTGACTGGTAGTGTGATATGTAGCTCTGCATTCACAGAGAATATAAGAGAGAGACAAGGCAAAAAAAACAAGAAATAGCAGTACATTAAATAATATTATATTGCCCATGCAAATCAGTTTTCAATCCAATGAAGCACAACCAGCATATCATTCATAGGTGAAAACTGGCCAATTTCAAATCCACTTCAATTCTTGTGTTCTTCACACAAACATTAGTGGGTAAATTAGTAATGATTCTTTTATATGTCATTATTCCAGCACTATAAAACTGGATTTCTAAATACTCCCATGGCAATCCAATTAAAAAAAAAAAAAAAACATTTGTGGCATGCCACGAAGATCCTTCAAAAGGCAAATGTGCATAATTTCCAGCAGATTGGCAAAATTTTGGCAACAGCACCACACTTCATAACAACACAAATATTACTGCACTATTTATTTAACAATATTGAAATTAATGCAATACCTGCCGTTTAAAGGGTCAGGGTATCAATGAAATTTATTTTTTACTTTGTGACACAGAGTTTACTTATAGGAAATTGCATTATTATCACATGAAAACATGAGATAACGGGCAATTGTTGCTCAAGTCAAACTGACCACAAGCTGTGGAATTTTGCAATTTTAGGATTCTCTTCTTGTGTACATAACAAACAATTTTGCCTATTGTATCACTTTTGCTGCTGTGATATTTTACAATCCACCTTGAAATTACATTTAATAAATCAATTTGTAAACACATAAATATTTCCACACAAACAAGCATGATCACAGCACTGGAATAAAAAAGCAATAAACGGATACACATTATAGAAAATTAAAATGCAAATATATTATTTGAAAACATATATAACATTTGTGCCGCTAACAGAGACATAAACAAACTCATTTATCAATTTTTATATCCAAATTGTACTTTTGACATAGGTTATATTTTGGCCTAATCTTATTTTTTTGCCAGTAGGACAACACTCACTGTGAATTTGATCACCGTTGGGGTGCCGGGGTTTCTGTATAAATAGTATCCCCACTTTGTGGCAATTTAGTGCTTTAAATTACCATTGTTTCTGTCATTCTTGTTTGTTCTTTCTCGTTCCTAATCTGTTCTATCAATCCACAAGTATATCAACTAACAAGTTAGTATCTCCCTTCTATGTCTCTGTCGACGTGCGTGTACAACCGGTTGCTTCCCTTTACATGCTTAGCGCTCCATAGAGCGTCGGCGGCCTGAAATAACTTTTTAGAAACTTCAAAACCCAGGGGAATTATGGGTAGAGAATTCCTTTTCTGAAATGACGTCGGCCAAATCCTTCGTTAGTTTCTTTGCTCGAGCAAAGGCAGCCTCATAGGTATGGAGCACTTCGTCCATTATAACTCCATCGCTGATAATACTGCTGACAAGTTTCTGCCTTTGTTCACTACCAGAAATATGCAGTTCCTCTCCCAACTTTCGTTTTACTTCCCATGAACAGATTTCCCAGAATTCTCTATTCTATTTTTAAGTTTGGGATATCCCCGTCTCAGCTTGTGGCTAAAACCAAGGGCAACGGGACCACCACACATCGACTGGGGGCAATACGAGATACTAACTTGTTAGTTGATATACTTGTGATCAATCTACTATCTTCTTCGCTAGACCAGTCACCTGCGATTTATCTTGAAAACTCTCCCCAAACTCCTCATTTGTGTATGGGGTCTGTTGGGTCAGCTTGAGGATATTGGACGCCTGCTGCCAGATGGTCAGTAGGGCTTTCTATGGTATTATTATTTAGCAATGTAGGCATTTTATATGTATGTGTTCTGTTCATATTTTATAACGATGTTTATATTCTATTTTGTTTTGTAAACGGGGGTTCGATAAATTAGAGTACAACCTCAGCGTCCCCTGCATGGGATGCCTTAATTGTAAAGTGACCAGCTGGTGGAGTGCCTTTAGTGCCATTAGGATTGATTCAGCAGATCTTTTATACGGATCGGGGATGAGTCCTCTTTTAACCACGTTGTGGTCCTGATTCCGCTCTTTGCAGTCCGCTGTACCCTATAAACAATGACTAACTAACTAAATAGTTGTGAAATTGAAAAGGGTTTGTGACGCTGGAGCCCTATACAAGATGTAAAACCATAACATGCAAACCTCATGTAAAACAAAAATAATGCTCAGTAACTATTACACGTTCAGATCTGGACTCCAAATTATGAATTTATTTATTTTGACAGGTAACCCCTACCCCTCCTCTCCCTTCCCCCCTCCCCACACACACACACAAAAGTTGCCAAAAGCATAAATATGCATACACAAAAACAAACATGCACAAACTCTGGGATACCCTGAAGTATCAAATACACATGTATGAGAAAAAATGCTCTTCAAGTATCACTGTCATGCAGGAGATTGTATCTGGCACTTGGCTGACTTCGTCTCCACTCGGAAGATTTGCTGCGATCACGTGCATAAAGCGCTACAACAACAAGACAAAGCAGCAAAGCCACCCCCACCAAGGCCCCGATGAATCCGTATGCAGCAGGCATGAAAATCTCACCTGTGAGGATGTCAGACACACTGATAATCCACAAATCATTCAGATACCCATCACGCTGTACCCCATCATGACCTAGACCTCCAAACAAGAAAAATGTGTGGTGGTCAGAGTCTTCAAAACAAGTAGCATCCACCCTGCCACCTGGAACAGCAGAATGTGTCAGTTTGCCCTTCTCTTTGAAAACGGCAGGGCTGTCACCTTTGTTAGCTCCACCCATCCACACCCACTGCTTCAAGTCAGGGTGAAAACGCCACAGGTCTGACAAAAGTTTGGCTGAGCGAGGGTGTGAGGGAGGCTCTGCATCAGCACCTGCTCCTCCAAACATCCACAGCATGCTAGAAGAGTCAGTCCAGGTGGTAGCGCCTCTGCGACACCCAGGTACGTTGCTAGCCAGAGGCAGACCGAGGCGACCATAGCTAGCAGGCTGCCCAGGTTGTGTGCTGCCAGTAATATAATGCCAAGTGTCACTGGAGATGTCGTACTTCCACATGTCTGATGAAAAGCTTGTAGGTTCATTACGTACAGGTTTGTTCAACACATTACCTCCAAACATAAATAATATGTCCTTATATACTATTGTTTCTCTGCTCTGAGTTTGGCTGTTGCTGTCTTTGTTTGTCAGTTCGCTTTCTGCTTCAACAATGTCTTCACTGTTGTTCACATTAGCGCTGCCAATTCTCCTGTCACTGTTAATGTCTATGTCATCAACAGATATTAGCCACGTCATAGCACCATTTCTGCCCTGTGGATAATCAGCTGTGATACGGTCTTTAAGCAATGCAGGGGCTTCCCTGGAACTTTTCAGTTCTTCCCAAGTGAAATCATGTAAGCGAAGCCGCCACATGTCGCTCAAAATGTTGCTTTCATTTTGGCCACCAAATAGGTACAGGTGAGACTTCATGCACCAGAATGCAGAATCACCCCTTGGAGATGGTCCGACATCCCTAGCAACATGCTTTGTGTTATTTTCAATTGATGGAGTTAAGAAGTCAGCCACGTAACTTTCCACCAACATACGCCAGGTTTTCTTTTCTGTGTCAAACACCCACAAGTCTCCCAAAGCTTCGTCATTTTGGGCCAAGCCACCAAACATTATTACGAATTTGCCTGTTCCACACACAGACATCAGCTGCCGTGGCTGGGGAATCTGGCCTGTGCGGTAATTGGCCACTGTCAGGTTGGACACTGTTCCTGGATGAACCTGCAAAAGTTTCAGCAAAGAGCACAATTAATATTATAATTGTTATGATTGAAATTAATTATCTACTAATTTATTTTGCAACTATTACAGTCACATGTGTTTTCAAAAGTGCCTATCTTGCAGAAACTAGATGGGCAAAGCCCATATGACTCACATGCTCCTAGTGTAATTTCCAATCACTGCAAGTCTAGGAAATGAACAAAAAAATCACACAAAAATAAACTAATGGCAGAATGTTTATGAAACTTTTACCACAATATATTTCAAACAATAACGACGAACATCACCAAAATTCAGCACATTATGAAGACAAAATCATGAGCAAAATAATAACAAATATATCATTATATGCGACAACCCACAACATCACATTGCTTTAATCCAACCTAAACAGTAAGTTTTTTGCAGGTCGCTTCCAGCACTCTTTCTTTATCTGGAATAAGGCCAGCTATTATTAGCTCTTGCGCTGGGCCAGCAAAGAGCGTTGTTACCATAGCGCTGGAGATAGTGTTTCATGTATGATTGAATAACCCAATGTTGCGTACTATGGGTTAAATATAGCCATTTTGCTGTACAATGACTAATTTTTATATGTTTTTGAAGGTCTAAAATGACCTTGACCTTCAAGTTCAATGCAAAAATGGAACATATATGAAAGATCAAGCTATCATCTCTAAATACAACAAGTTTGGACTTTATATCTCATAGTCATAGTTCAGGGTCAATGTCACTTCAAAGTACCTATACTGACTTTGGACACCTCCAGTAACCTTGACCTTGGAGTGAGGTTGACCAATGTGGGTCTCATTGATATCTATCATGCATCAAAGAATCCTAAGTTCAATATTAATAACAGAAAAAAAGTGAAATTTTGTGTAAAATGTATCATTTTTTTTACTTAATATTTGTTTACACTGTGACCTTGACCTTGAAGTGAAGTCATTTATTTACTAACCATTTAGGAGGTCTCATGGATATATACCATCTAAAAAATTTTGATTGTGATAGTTAAAATAGGTTCATAAACAGTAGTCCACTTGAAAGTTTTGCACAGACAGGAGGACATGGTCATAGTGGAAGGCGACTGGAATGCCAAGGTTGGCCAAGATGCGTACCACAACTGAGGAGACACATGTGGACCCCACTGCAACAACAAGTCAAATGACAGAGGTCTGAAACTCTTGGAGTTTGCCAGATAAAACAATCTGATACTGGCAAACACGCTTGGTCTCCACAAAAAATCCAGATGATGGACATGGCACAGTCCCAGTGGGGAACATCACAACCAGATTGACTACATCATGGTCAAGAAACGCTTCAGATCTAGCATCAACACTGGCAAGAGATGCACTTTTCCAGAAGCAGACATCAGAAGTGAAAACGATTTCGTGATGATGTCTTTCCGGCTCCACTTGAACAGAGTACACAAAGCAAAGTGCACCAAACTGAAGTTCGACCTGGACAAACTGCAAGACACAGAGGTGGCAAAAATATTCCAAGCCTCAATTCGATGGAAATTTGCACCACTGCTCCTTTTGGGAGCTGGTGAAGTAGATGTCAACACCATGACCACCACTTACAACTCAGCTGTGACAGATGCCCACACTGAGATCCTTGGTAAGCACCACCCAAAGAAGAAACCGTGGATCACACCTTTACTTTTGGACCTGTGTGACAAACAAAGACAGATGAAAACGAAAAAAAAAAACTCGAAAAAGAACACCAGGGAGCTGATGTCTACCGAAAAATCAACAGTGACATCCGAAAAGGCATGAGCACAGCAAAGGAGAACTGGAAAGAAGATCAATGGCAGGAAATAGAGAAGAGTCTGAACAAGAACAACAGCAAGAACAATCCAGATTGTGAAGCAGCTGACAAGTGTTAAACAGACCAAGGTCTCCATGATCCACAACAAGTCTGGCATGTACCTTAAAGAAGAACAAGAAGTCTTAGATAAATGGATAGAGTACTGCTCTGACCTTTACAACCACACGCCAAATGGAGACTGCTCAGTTCTAGGATATACCCAGAACAGAAAATATGAAATCTTCCCAATTCTCCGAGAAGAAGAAGAAGCAGGAGTGTACAACATACCCGCAGAATTACTTCAAGCCGGAGAAGAAGCGATGATTGACATCTTCACCATTATCTGTAACAAGATCTGGCAGAATGGGGAGTGGCCTATACCATGGACCCAGTCGCTTGTCATCACTCTTCCCATAAAGGGTATCCTTCAGGAGTGTCAAAACTACCGCACCCATCAGCCTCATCAGCCATCCCAGCAAAGTTCTCCTGAAAATAATACTCAACAGTTTGAAACCCCAAGCTGAACAAATAATAGCTGAAGAACAAACTGGATTCAGGGCAGAGTGAAGTACAACTGAGCAGAATTTCAACCTCAGAATAATCTGCGAGAAATACCTACAGCACCAACAACATCTATATCATGTGTTTGTAAACTTCAAGAAAGCATTTGGGGCTCTGTGGGCAACCATGAGAGTGTAAACATCATCATAATTGAAGTCATCAAAAGCCTGTATGACAAGGTTACCAGTGCAGTCCTCCATAGCAGTGCCATAGGAAACTGGTTCAGAACAACAATTGGCGTGCGTCAAGAATACCTAGTCTCTCAAACACTCTTCAACATCTTCCTGGAGTGCATCATGTCGCCCTTGCCTATCACGAAGTCACATTCAGCATAGGGTGTAGAGAAATCTCCAACCTCCCTTTTGGCAGATGACATTGATGGACTGACTGGAGAGGAACAAGAATTTGAACAGCTGGTACAGAGGCTTGACACCACCTCCAGAGCCTTTGGAATGGAAATAAGTGCAGAGAAGATCAAAATGATGACCAGCAACACCAATGGCATCAACAAGGACATCAAAGTTCAAGGTCAATCCCTCAACACGATCCATAGCTTCAAATATTTAGGAGCAATTGTATCGGACAATGGGTCCCAACAGGAAATCCTCTCCAGGATAGCGCAAACAACTGCTGCCATGACGAGCTTAAAGCCCATTTGGAAAGACAGGACCATCAGTCTACACTCCAAGGTAAGGTTGCTGAGCTCCCATGTCATCTAAATCTTCCTATACACTGGCGAAACATGGACTATCACTGCAGGTCAACTGTCGCGAGAGACTATTTCAACCCTGCACTACGGCTGCTCACCTGAAATAGTTCAGCCTGCTGTAGCCTTTGTAAATTAAAGTCGCTGCCTAGCAGACGACCCAAGTCAGTTGTGGGCTAAGCATGTGTAGGCTAGATAAGGTAGGCAGTGACCTCATCCTGCTGACGTATAGCCACCACCCCCGATAGACGGCGCTCAGATCTCACGAGAATTTTCAAGGGCTTTTTGCTGACCGCAAGGCTAGGCAGTCATTCGTTGTCTGAACCTCAAACGAGAAGGAGCTACGTTCTGACAGATCTCTCTAGCAGAAGACTAAAGCAGGTGACGGATGAAATTCAATTCATCGCAGCATAGCCAGGGCCTGACATTGTAGGAAAGGTAAATGATCAATCTTTTGGTTCATTGCGTTTTATTGATAATGTTGTTGGATTATATTTGTAAAGTTTTGCCATGTTTTAGAATTGTGATTGTAAGTAAAACTTTGCAGACCACGTGTCGGACACTCAACCGGTTTCGGCAACACGAGGTAGCCTCCACTGTCCAACTGTTGTTTCTCCTATGTGTATTATTGCAGACCAGTGGCTGTACAGGAGAACGTGTATATTGCTAATTACTTCTCCATGTATTTAGTTTAGCCATGATGTAGGTATATGTATAACAATAGACCCACCGTCACACCAACAACGAAAAATACAAAGCATGGAGATGAGGTGGTACAGAACACTACTAAGCATTTCCTATACCCAGCACATCACCAATGACGAAATCTGACAGACCATCACAAAAGCCATTGGACAAAATGATGACATGTTCAAAGTGGTGAATGAACGGAATCTCCGATGGAATAGCCATGTCACCAGAGCATCAGGTCTTGCACGGACCATCCTCCTAGGCACGGAGCAAGGAGGCAGATGAAGAGGGATAAAAAAAAAAGAGGTGGGAGGACAACATTTAAGAATGGACTGGCTTGACACTGAGCTAAGCCATGAGGGTTGCTGAGGACAGAGAAAGATGGAGTACGCTGGTTAAACGATCATCTGTGGTGCCCCAACGACCTTCGAGTTACGGGATAGGATAGGATAGATCAGGTATTCCTCAAGGCAGCTATGACTGAATTAACAAAACTCCTTTACCTTTTTTTTGTTGTTTTTAGGGGACGGAGGGGGTGATGGTTTGCTTGTGCACAAACTTATTCTGTTTTGTTAATAATAATAATAATAATAATAATAATAATAATAATAATAATAATAATTATTATTATTATTATTATTATTATTATTATTATTATTATTATTATTATAAATTTTGTAAAGCACAAATCCAAACTAAAAGTCTGCTCTACGCGCTTGAATGTATTTACACAAACCACTTGTACTCGCAAGGATAAATAGTTTTGACCTATAATAACACATCAAACGCGAAACTAAGCAGTAACAATATACACCAAATACAAGTCAATATACTAATGCCGAAATATTCTCACAGACCTCGAGTGACTCACCCCCTAATGTACATGATGAAACATTTCAAAAACATAATCATGGTAACACAGAACTACTTTTCAGCACTTTAATTCCATCTACAAAAACATGAGTGGTTCCAGTGTAACGCACCTGTTGCCAATTTCTGTCTGGCAGTGAAAAACTCCAAACATCATTCAGCAGCGTGGGGGTAGGTGAGGAATATGTCACTCCTTTTCCACCAAACATCCAGACTATGCCATTGTCACTTGGCCACACTCCTGTCCCACTACGACCTCCTGGTGTATCCAGTTTTGATAATCTGTCTGCCACATGGCTGCCTCCTATCCATGCCATTTCTGAAACAAGAACACAAAAGTTGATGATTAAACTTTTGAAAGCTTATAATTTGCTTCTGTGTATTAATAAATTACATTCATGCTTACAGCTGCAGGAATACAAAATCCTGACATGTAAGATGTTAAAAGACATAAGACTTAATGGTACTTGCTTGCGTAAAGCATTGTGAGTGAGGTATGTTGGAATGATTTTACAGGCTGCATGTGATGTGGATGAAAATTGTATAGTTGTGTATATATACCATCATCTGTGGTGGCCCAACGACCTAATGCACCACAAAAAAAAAAAAAAAAAAAAAAAAAAAAAAAAAAAACTTACTTATTGCGTTTTTCATAACTTACTTTATCTATCCTATCCCATAATTCGAAGATCGTTGGGGCACCACAGTGACAGATGATCGTTTAACCAGCATACTCCATCTTTTTCTGTCCTCAGCAATCCTCATATTTTCGCTCAGTGTCAAGCCAGTCCATTTTCGAATGTTGTCCTGCCACCTCTTTTTCTGTCTCCCTCTTCATCTGCCTCCTTGCACCGTGTCTTGCAGGATGGTCTTTGCAAGGCCCGGTGTAGCAGGCCAGATTATACTCCGCCTCAAGTATACCCAGGGTATAAACTGGCCTAGCCCAGACTATGCCCCCGTATAAACTGGCCTAGCCCAGACTATACCCCTGGGTATTATCTGGCCTAGGCTCATTTAACCCTCTCCTGCCCATTATAACCCCCCCCCCCCCCCTACTACGGAAGACCTTATGCTTCACGTTACTCTTTAATTTATGTGTTGTAATTGTTCTGATGCACTCAGATAGATAGATAGACAGACAGACGGATAGATAGATAGATAGATAGATAGATAGATAGATAGATAGATAGATAGATAGATAGATAGATAGATAGATAGGGTTAGGGTTAGGGTAAGGGTTTGGGGGAAAGGGTTTTTATAGTTTTTGTTTTTGTTTTAGTTTTTTTACACGCAAGATAAAGGCTGTTAGCTGAGTTCACTCAGGTTTTTTTTGTTTGTTTTTTTACACCCAAGCAAAAGGCTGTACTGTTACCTGAGAGTTGGTCACGCAAACGGTCATGTACGACAAACCCATGAGTGAAATCTCTTTAGGTGGGGTTATATTCCGGGCGCGAGGGGTATGACCTGGCCTAGGCTGATCTATACCCAGGGGGTTAAACCCGCCTAGGCTACATTATACCCACGGTATAAAGTAGCCAGGGGTATATTCCGGCCTGTTACACCGGTGCTCTGGTGACGGGCCATGCCATCGGAGTTTCCATTTCTTCACCACTTTAAGCATGTCCAATGGCTTGTGTGATGGTCTGTCGGACTTCGTTGTTGGTGATATATACTGGGTATAGGAAATGCCCAGCTTTTGTAGCACCTCATTTTCATGCTTTGTATTCTTCCTTGTAGATCTGCTGTGAAGGTCCATGTTTCTCAAGCGTATAAGAAGATGGAGATGACAAAGGAGCGCAGCAGCCTTATCTTGGAATGTAGACTGATGGTCATGTCTTTCCAAATTGGTTTCAAAGCAGCAGTTGTTCGTGCGATCCTGGTTCTTCTTGTTGGGACCCATTGTCTGATATAAGGGCTCCTAAATATTTGAAGCTATGCACTGTGCTGAGGGACTGGCCTTGGACTTTGATGTCTGTGTTGTTGCCATTGGTGTTGTTGGTCATCAATTTGGTCTTCTGTACACTTATTTCCATTCCAAAGGCTCTGTAGGTGGTGTCAAGCCTCTGTACCAGCTGTTCAAGTTCTTGTTCCTCTCCAGCCAATCCATCAATGTCATCCGCAAAACGGAGGTTGAGATTGCTCTACTCCCTATGCTGACTGTGCCTTCTTGATCTGCAAGGGCATCTGACATGATGCGCTCTAGGAAGATGTTGAAGAGAGTAGACATCCTTGACGCACGCCTATTGTTGTTCTGAACCAGTTCCCGATGGTGCTGTTGTGGAGGACTGCACTGGTAGCCTTGTTATACAGGCTTTTGATGACTTTAATAATGTTAGGGCTGATGTTGTACACTCTCTTGGTTGCCCATATAGATCACACCTGAACTTTTGGACCCGTGTGACAAATGAAGCGAGATGAAAAAGAAAAATAACTCCTCACAGGGAGCTGATGCCTAACGAAAAATCAACAATGACATTCGAAAAGGCATGCGCACAGCAAAGGAGAACTGGATAGAAGATAAATGCCAGGAAATAGAGAACAGTCTGAACAAGAATAAAGTATAAAGCAGCCTGTATTTGCTATAATATCATCACTGGATCAGCTCCCGAATATCTTAATGAGTTAGTCACTCTGTACAATTCTTCTCACACCCTTTGCTCTTTGAGCGATACTCGACTCCTCCGCCAAGGCCTCTACAAACGAAAATCACATGGTCTCCACTCTTTTTCTGTCTATGGACCTCAGCTCTGGAACTCTCTTCCCTCTGATGTCAGACACTCTCCTTCAATTCAAAGTTTAAAAAGCAATATGAAAACCTTTCTCTTTCAGCAGCACTTTACATAGTTTTAATTCTTTCTTCATTTAGTATTCTTGTTTTGTGTGCGTGTCGTGTGTCTGTATTGTATATAAAACATGAATTTATGATTAGATTAATATTGGTGTGTGCGCGCCTAGATCCGCAGGGTAGGTGCCTTACAAATGCTAATTATTATTATTATTATAAGAACAACAGCAAGAAAGCCTACCAGATTGTGAAGCGGCTGACAAATGTTAAACAGCCCAAGGTCTCCACGATCCAAAGCAAGTCTGGCATATGCCTTGCAGAAGAACAAGAAATCTTGGATAGATGGACATAGTATTGCTCTGACCTTTACAACCACACACCAAACGGAGACCCATCAGTTCTAGCATTTCCAGAGAACAGAGAAGGAAAAATCCTCCCAATTCTCTGAGAAGAAGTTGAGGCAGCAGACGAGCAGTGCAATCGTTGAAGAAGGGGAAGTCAATGGGAGTGGACAACATACCCGCAGAATTGCTTCAAGCAGGAAGAGAAGCTATCATTGATGGCCTCACCATTATCTGTAACAAATCAATCTGGCAGAGTGGGGATTAGCCTACACCATCACTCTTCCCAAAAATGGTAACCTTCAGGAGTGTGAAAATTAATGATGATGATGATGTCAACTTGTTTACCGCATCATCAGCCTCATCAGTCATCCCAACAACGTCCTGAAAATAACACTCAACAGGTTGAAACCCCAAGCTGAACCAGTGAAGAACAAGCAAGATTCAGGGCAGGGTGAAGTACCACAGAACAGATGTTCAACCTCAGAATAATCTGCGAGAAATACCTACAGCACCAAACAAAATCTATATCATGTGTTTGTAGACTTCAAGAAAGCGTTTTACCGAGACTTTATCTAAGCCTATATATTATCATTACATGAAGGCTAGTCTGGTGCCATGATCAATCAATGATAATCAATGCAAAGATAAGAACTAACAGTACTGTTAAAACCTACTGATGCTTTGAAAATCAAACTGAAGGTAGACTAGATGTCTTATATCCATCCTGCTGCTCAAAGTGTACAAAATGAATAATAATGGAAATATAAAGGAAATGAAAGTAGAGTAGGCTAGATTAGGTCCCCTACATACACAAAAGACGATAGAATCGTCTTTGCATACACTGATACATACCTTGCCCATCCACTTCCGAGATTTTGACACAGGACAAAACACTGACGAGCACAATACAAAACATTTTATTCGGTTGGAAATGACTCGTTTACGGTTAAATGTTGTGAGATCTTCATTCACTTAAATGTGCAATTTATCCTTTGATATACAGCAGCATCACCGCCGATATGTTCGCTCCTATGTTCATCATCTGTTAGTCTTCGCTGCTTTGTCGGCCTTCTGCGGAAACTCCCGAGCGTGTGACGTCAGAGAATGAGGTAAACATGGCGTCAACTGGGGAGAAGAAACTTGTGAAGTCTAAAAGTGGGCTCAGAATGGTCACTGTAGACGACAAAGTTCTAAGCCCTTTCTTGCTGGCAGAACCTGAATGGACCCCTGATGCTAGTGTAAGTTTCATCAGAATGTTAGAATTGTTTTTCGTAGGAAATTCTGTTGAGTGAACTTACGAAAATGAATGTTAGGAGGCGTGTACAAACAAAGTGCAGTAAATAAATAATGAATGTTCTAATCACTGTCTAATGGCGGATGTAAACACTTTCCTCTCTTACTTATTATGCTCGAAATATATTGAATATGTATGTCAGTTGAACACATTTAATCTTTTATTAGAACCCTGCGTACGTGATAAAGAAAGCAGACTGACAATTTTCATTATTTCTATGTAAATTTATTATTTTAATTTTTATTGTACTTTTGTAGTAGTAGTAGTAGTAGTAGTAGTAGTACTAGTAGTATTGTGGAACTGCAGGAATCAAAACAGGCCTTTTACAACTACCTCTTGGAATAAAACTGGAAACATTTAACAGATCAACTGTTTGTATTGTTTATCTATTTCTTTGATTGATTGGTTCATTTTAAATTTCAGTGTAATGTCTGCCAGAACAACGACTGTAAAGCCAAATTTGACCTTTTCAACAGAAAGGTACTGTTAATTTTGGACAAGAATGTAATGTTTGTTCAAATTAATTAATTAGTTCAACACATTCTGTATTTAAAAAAAAAAACAACTGTTACCTCCTTTGCCTTGCATAATTTTGCTAAAGGTTCGAGTCTGACAAAAAGTATTTAAACATAATAAATACAGTGATGGTCAAAGTAGTTATGTTTGATTGAATAGACAAATGCAATTGTTGCTGGTTTGAATTTATATTATTTTGTATTCAAACTTTGAGCTAAAGTTTGAAGAGTATAAGTAGAACAGTTGAATTTTATGGTTCATTTTGTAAATTCATTTAAAAAGGAAGATTTATTTTTTGCTTAAGTACATTTCTTTCTTTTATTTTTTTTAAAACATATTCTGCATTTTACATTTACTATGTTTGTGCAGCCGAAAGGAAAATTCTAGGTAAATTTCATAGACGAATGAAGTCTCAGACTCAGATTTGAGTGTGACATTTCGATAGTAGCATAAATTTAAAACGTTAATATTCTGTTTTTTTCTGGCTAATTTCTGTAGTACCTAAGTACAACTTGTAAGTGTTTCTTTCATTTCATTAGCACCACTGCCGAAGATGCGGAAAGTGTTTTTGTCACAAATGTTCATCGACTATGCTGACGTTGCCACGCATGTGCTTTGTTGACCCAGTTCGCCACTGCGAGATCTGTACCAACATCACAAGAAAGGAAAATGAGTTTTTCGACAGGCATCTCAAAGTGCTCTTAAATGGTGAGAATTGTTTATTGAGGCATTTCTTTTCAGGGTATTTCTATTGTTTTATGTATTTATTTTGGGGAAAAAACCTAGAGTGTCATATTCAGTGCAGAAAGTGTCATTAGACATTTTTGGAGGGTCACTTGAATTTTTTTGTGGTTCACACTCGCAAAGAAATTTTGATTCATGGTTTAACTCTTTCCCTGCCAGGCATGTTTCCACGTTTGTGCCAGACATTTCTCTGGCACCGGAAAGAAAGTTCAGTACCTTAGGCATTTAAGCTACTGTTCTTTCAATAATAGTTGTTAAAAGACATATTTCATATCAAATTAAAGGTAAAAGAGTGAAGAAAAAGAAAAAAAAAAAAAAAAAAAAATGTTAATTTGATTATGTTATTGAAATATGTGTTTTGAAAGCATGTTGATCTTTTTGAAATTATAAAATAAAATAAAAATATTTCTACATACCACAATGATAAAAAAAATCTGGAGGAATAATTCCAATCACTGAATCAGCTTCACACACCAGAAAGAAAATTTATTTAGGATCAAAATACACTTTACAGTTTGAAATTATATTGATTATTAATATTACAGAGTTTGACACACTGTCGATTGTGCCCATCACATATGCTTAGTAAAATGCACAAAAAACACTCTAAAAACGAATCAATTTGAAGAAACCACGCCCGTGTCGATCGGGAACGAAAGTAGAAAGAGTTATCTCTCTTTTGGTTAAAATAAAACTTGGATAAGACTGCGCAAAAAAACTGAACGCAACGGAATACTGAAATCGACGATATATCGTCGATTGGCACAAACATGGCGGCTCAGATCGACGATATATCGTCGATTGGCAGGGAAAGAGTTAATGTGTTGTATTTTTGTGTTGACGTTGCAGGAAGTGTATTTAACATTCTTGACAACAACAGTAGTCCAGATCAAAGGGAAGTGTTCACCTGCCGACTTTCACAAGACCACAGGTGTGTTGTTGTTTTGTTTTTCTGTTGTTGTGGTTGGTTGTTGTAAATCAAATTATTGTTTTATTATTTATTATTGTTATACTAACTTATTGTTCCTTTATTTTTGACCCAAGTGTGTGCGGCAGTATAAGTCTGGCATGCATTCGCTCAAAATTAAACAGTTTCCAGATTGTTGCAAATGAGTCTTAAATGTTCTTGAAAAAGTCAGTCTGTTTATTCATATGTCTGTCAGTCTGTCAATTCATCCATCATTTTAAAAACACTTGTTTATTACTTGGTACCTATTTCAACAATCCAAACCCAAATTTGATAAAAAAGGTGTACATCTAGGAGAGCTAAAAAAAAAAATTAGCGATTGGATGACCTTCCTTCAAGCTCAGGGTCACAGAAAAAAAAAAAAAAAAAGAAGACATTATTGATCATGGACTATTGATTGTTTGATATTTGATAGATATTTATGAGACATACTTATACTAACATCTTTGTGTTTGGTTTTGTCTCTTATGTTAATTTTCCGTTGAATTGTTTTTGTATTATTTTTATTCATATTACAGGAGACTGGAATTTTTGGGTGAACAGTCGAAAAAAGAGAGCGTCCCTATGGAAAAGATTGAAAGTGTTCAGATTGTCGCCTCGGAAACAGATGCACAAGGTAATTGTTTATTAACCATGTTTTAGTCAGACTTTTATTGCATTCTTCTGTCGTAAAAGTTTATTATTTGATAACTTCTAATATTAAGTACTGAGCATGTCATGTGGATTTTTACTTTATAAATAGACTTCATAACTCTGTAACTTGGGTTTCAGTGATTACTTATTTTAATTGAGCTTTATTGACTTTTTATATAGATTTAAGTGTATATGTGCAAGCAAGTGCCTGTATACATGTGCATGCATGTGTGTATGTGTGGGTAAATACAGGAATGTTTTATATGTCTTTCCATGCAGGGTAGACATAGTCGGAAAGATAACATGCTAACACAGTTAATATTTGAATGATGAATACCTAATAACGGACTGATGTGTGCTTTCTGCAGCATTGGATCCAGGTTTGTGTGATTTTGTGACTTCGTGTCTTATGCCAAAGCTTGCTGTGCTCCTTAAAGTTCATTACTTTTCAGTAGATATGTACTTTTTTTTCACCCATTATTAGTTAAGTTAACCATCAGCATTATGTTTTTGTTGTTTTCTGTGGATTTAATCCTTTTAATATTATGCTTCTGTTGAATTACTCAGTTTTTGTGCTTAATCTTGGTGTTAATATTTTCATATTAAATGTTTTTTTAGCTATAAATGTGATAACAATATTACCCAATAACATCACCTTTTTCCATTGCTATTTCAGAGTGGTTGATCTCACTTCATTGAATTTTAAAAAAGAAATTTTTTTGGTTGTTAATTCAGTGTTAATCTTTCATCAGTGTGCTCTGATTTTTTTTTTTAACCATTCTTAAAGTTATTTTAACATAATGTTTCCACACTTTTACACTACATAGTGTGATCATAAAAGAATTTATGAATCCATATTGTTCAGGCGAAAGCTCTCCAGTGGGTGTCTGTGTAAGCAATTTGAAAGGTTGTTGGGGTCCCAGATAACGTCACTGGGCTTGGCAAACTAAAGGGCCTCTGATGTCATCATGGAGTGTCACGTGGGATTACAGCACAGAGTTCTTTACCCTGGTTAATTAATAGCAACATTGGGCCTTGTTGGACCTTTTCTTCTGGGTTTGTTTTGTGAGAGATAAGCCACATAATGTTTGTGGCAGATGATCTTTAGAGCTCTTGCAAGTGAAATTTAAATGAAAACTGTGTGGCTTGGGTAGCACAGTTCATGATAGGGTGCTGATTTTCTATGTCAAAGGTTAGGTATGAGACTTTTCAAGACACCAAGGTTTTTTTTCTCCGGGTACTCTGGTATTCTCCCCTCCCTTCAATAACGGTATTAGATGCAATCAATCGAAATTTCAAAACTACAAAGTTGATTTCACTTCTGCCTTCTATAATAGTGATATCTTCAGATTGCCGCACTTTGAGCTCAATTAAAGCGCATGATAGCATCCTTTATTAATAATATTATTATTAGTTGCCGAGCTTTAAGCTCAGGTTGGGAGCTATAGTTTTTGGCTTTTTGTTCGTCCGTCCAGAAGTGATAGTTGTGCACTTTTCTCTTAAACTAATGGATGAATTTCTTTAAAACTTGGTATGTAGTTAGGAAATAGTGAACCCTACCAGATGACAATAAAGTATACATATCGGGTGACGTCATCCTGGTGAGGTCATAATTTGTCGTGTGTTCTTTTCTTGTCCTATTTTCTCCCAAACTACTGGAGGGATTTTTAGTTCAAGAGCTGCTTTAGGCACTGGTCGATGCAGAATTTAACTCAATCTGTCCAAGGCACCAGCTTGCATTCTTAGGCACATCGTCTAACGCCTCAATCGTCATATATTTGTAACTGGCACTCACCAGTGTCTATTATTATTATTATTATTATTATTATTATTATTATTATTATTATTAATGTTCTTATATTGAGCTTTTCCAGCTCAAGAGCTGCTTTAGGCACTGGTGGATACACAGAAGTGCCAACCAGTACGGATTGACCGTATTTAATTCCGGCGAAGTGAATTAAATACGGAAATACGGTAGCTTTTATAAGAATACGGAGGAGAAGTTGCCAATCGTTTATCTTTGCCAGCGGTGCTTCTGTACCGGTTTCTGGTATCAGAATAGTACTCATGCACTCACTGAATGTCGCTGTGTGCCTGCGGTATTTTCCGACATGCTTTTTTATTCATGACTGTACCAGTACTCCTTGGACCATACCCTAATCAATCAAAGCCGAATCAAGCACGCGTGAACCGAATCAAACACACGATCCATTTCTCCAATGAAAACACTCGTTCTTAGCCTTTCGGGGTGAAGACAATAATGGAGGGAACTCGTACAGATCTATTTTTAGACTAACATCAACTGGGGTTAGGGTAGGGTTGGGTTAGGGTTACCCTACCCAACCCTACCCGTACCTTACCCCTAGTCTAAAAATAGACCTGTACGAGTTCCCTCCATAATAGTCTTCACCGCCTTTCAGAGTGTTTCAAAATCGTGAAAACGGCAGGACATGGTAGACCCAGAAAAGGAAAAGCTGCTAAGTCTGATGACGAAGCCGATTTCTCATCTAAGAAAACAAAACCTGCAACTAAACGACTGCAATATTTTCTGCATTCATACACAGAAGCACATCCATGCATCATTGCGTCGTCGAAACTGTCAACAAAGTACGCACGCTGTACAGTCTGTGGCTTCGATTTTTTTATAAGTCATGGTGGCTTTGACGATGTTGCCAGGCATGTTGCATCTGCTAGACATAAAGCTTACTTACTGTCCAAGATCGTACTGAGGATTCTCCTGATCCCTGTGTCCAACTGTTCATGTGAAAGGGTCTTTTCTATGGTTAGAAAAAATAAAACTGACTTTAGAGGGACTATGGGAAGTAAGACACTGAATACATGTATTGACTGCTACAAAACAAAACTCTTCCAACACTTCTGAAAAAGGCAACTGCTAAGTCCTTGAAACAATAGAACTGTTTTGTTGCTGACATTGCTTTTATTGGAAAGACTATCAATATTAATCATTTTAAGTAAAACAAGTGTAGTGTTCAACAAGCTGATTTTCATGGTGATTTTAGAGTAAAATAAGTGTGATATTCAACAAGCTGATTTTCATGGTGATTTTAGAGGACTGAAAATAGCCTGCTATTTCAGAGGTAAGCCTGTCATTATAACGTTGTAGGCTGGGTCTTGCGAGGAAAAAAAATTATGGATAAGTGTTACAAAATACTGACAAACGGGTCCGGAAATACTGACAAGAAGAGTAGGGAGTTGGCACCTCTGGATACATAATCTAACTCGGCCATCTAAGGCGCCAGCACATAGGCACATCGTCTCTACGCCTCAGTCGTCATATTTATGTAACTGGCATTTACCCGCCTAGGACATGTATCTTTAAAATCCTGGAATAGTATCTTCATAATCATCCTTCTCTTCTTCCTCCAACTTCTTCTCCCTTTTTTGTCCTTCTTTTTTGTCTAAAATACAGTGTGTGTATGTGTGTGTGTGTGTGAGAGAGAGAGAGAGTGTGTGACTGTGAGAGACAGCACGTGAGGGAACTCTGCACCCATTAGGGTCTCCAGCACTTCTCCTCCTCCTCCTCCTCCTCCTCCTCCTCCTCCTTCTTCTTCTTCTTCTTCTTCTTCTTCTTCTTCTTCTTCTTCTTCTTCTTCTTCTTGTTCTTCTTCTTCTTCTTCTTCTTCTACTTCTTCTACTTCTTCAGATTTCACAAATATCACGCATACATTTTGGTTGAGTAAAAATACTAGAGCCGATTTATTAGTATTGTAAGTTTGTAAGTATTTGTTTTTGTTGCTTTGTCCTTATAGCAACGAGCTTACATAACAGTTTGTTGACATCATTATATTTATTATTGTTGATACCCAAAGATTGCAGCTGCCAAGGGGCTTGGTTGCAATCATCCAGCAGGCTTGTACATGTAAAATAATGTGTAAGTCTTTGTGGATTGATTGTAAGATTAGGCTTATAATATAAACTCTCCATCCTTGTTGTAAATAAAAAAATATCTGAAGCTGAATCTGTAACATTTTGACTTCACGCCCACTGTTAGTTTATTCAATTCAATTCAATTCAATTCAAACAACTTTATTTATCCAGATTTGGCAATTACAATGGGGGTATGAATGCTCTCTAATTTAAAAAAAAAATAAAAAAAAAATAAAATAAAATAAAATCACAACAATATCTGATATACATGAGGATGTCTACAAACAATAACAACTTGCACAAAACACAGCGGCAGCCCCCCGACACCATCCGCACATACACACTGCCCATGCACACACATACATCCAGTTCATAGACATTTACCCCACACAGGCATACATCACCAGCTGCACTCACCACAGACACAGGCCTAAAAATAACAAGGTAGAAGATTCATTAAAGGAAAAAGCATCTAAGATTAGTTATTATCAGGCTAATTGTTTAACTTTTAGTTTTTATGCATTGTTCTTACTCTTGTTCATCAACTGTATTGCATGAGGCACGAACGATTTTAAATACCGATTGGTCTTGCACTGTGGCATCTTAAACCTCCCTGATTGCATCAAAACAAATTCCTCAGCTAGCGCATGATGTGGCATAGAAATAATCGAAACAGCCCTCCTAAGTGTTTGTTGATCACAAAAAGTACTCGGGTCTCTTTGCCTGTCACCAATTATTTTTGAACATATATTTACTATTGAGTGCAGACTGATCTTATCATGTACAGAAAGGCTGTTAAACCAGCAGACAAATGAAAAACACAACAAGCTTTCTATGAAAGACTGATAAAATCGGCTAAGAATAATAGAGCTAACAGAGAAACTTTTAAGTTTACGAAGAAGATACATTCTTTGTTGGCCTTTTTTTATGATGTTCGCAGTGTTGGCGTCCCATTTTAATTGACTATCAAAAACAGTTCCTAAATATTTAAATTCATCCACTTTGTCAACAGGCTTGCCATGAATCGTACTACACACATCCTCATCTTTCTTCCTTCTAAAATCAATATACATTTCTTTTGTTTTTAATACATTTAACTCTAAAAAATTGTCATCACACCAATTAACAAATTCTGCCAAGCTCTCTGTATGACTGCTTTCTTTACCTATAAGGAGAGACAACAAGGCTGCATCATCAGAAAATTTAACAAGATAGGTTCCCTCCCTTGAGCTTCTACAACTGTCAGTATACAAAATGTATAAAAAAGGTGACAGACAACATCCCTGAGGTGATCCAGTATACAAAATGTATAAAAAAGGTGACAGACAACATCCCTGAGGTGATCCAGTATTTGTTATAACAGTATCAGAAAAAAGACCATTAACATAAACACGTTGCTGTCTACAAGTCAAAAAATCTAAAATCCAAGAGACAAGCTGATGTTGAATGTGAAAATCTGATATAAGTCTTTGTATTAAAATATGTGGTTGAACAGTATTAAAAGCAGAGCTAAAATCTGCAAAAAGAATTCTGGCATGTGCATTTGGTTTCTCTAGATGTTTATACAGAGTGTTAAGGAGGAACAGCTTGGCATCATCAACCCCTCTCCTAGCTCTATATGCAAACTGTAATGGATCTAAGAGTGATTCTGTTGCAGATAAAAGTAGGTCTTTAACAATTTTTTCCAGTGTTTTCATAACTAAGCTGGTTAATGCTACTGGGCGAAAGTCGTTAAGATTTTGAGGATTGGCAATCTTAGGCAAGGGCACGATATTGGAGAATTTCCAGAGAGCAGGGATAGAGCCAAAGTCAAGAGAGAGCTGGAAGATGCGAGAAAACACACCGCCAAGCTGTTCTGCACAACAACGCAAGACACGCCCACCTATCCCATCGGGACCTTGGGCTTTATTTACATTTATTTTCTTAAACAAACCTGTTACTTGCTCTTGTGAAATAACAATATCATTTTGGGGATGTAAAGATTCTTTAAGAGCTTTAATATTATTAGAAAAATCATGTTTCTCAAACCGGTTATAGTGAATATTCAAAGCGTTAGGAAGGTCACTATCATGTACATTAATTAATTTGACAGTTTTCTTCTTGCTTTCTGTAGATTTATTTACATTTGCCATTGTCTTTATTCCATTCCAAGCTGCTTTCAAGTCCCCACAACTGTAACGTTCTTCTATTTTGTCTTTATATACCCTTTTTGCTTTTCTAATTTCGTCTCTCACTTCCCTATTTACCCTCTTTTTATCTTCGGCACTACCTGTAAAAAACACCCTTTTCTTTTTATTCAACACGTTCTTTAATTCTTTCGTTACCCAAGGTTTATTATTAGGGAATATAATAATTTCTTTAGATGGAATAACATTATTTACACAAAAAGATATATACGAAGAAACAACATCCGTAAGTTCGTCCAAAGTCTCGCATGCGTCATAGAACACATCCCAATCAGTACACTCAAAACATCCACGCAAACATTCAATGCTATCAACAGTCCATTGTTTCACTTTCTGCACAACACACTCGACTCTCTCAAACACAGGTTTATACACAGGCGCAAGAAACACACTATTATGATAGGAAGCCCCAAGTGGAGGTAAGGCACGTGACTTGTACGCATAAGGTATGTTGCCATAACACAGATCTAAAGTGGTGTTGTTTATAGATGTTGCACAAGTAACATACTGATCATAAGCTTTCAAAGTTTTATCCAGCTTGCAATGATTAAAATCACCCAAAATAAATTTCGTAGCGTCAGGAGAAATAGATTCTTGCTTTTGAATAACATCAGTAATTAATTGTCTAGCTCCACTGGCATTAGCACGCGGATGAATGTACACAAGGGTAAAAAATAGCTGCGGGAATTCCCTAGGTAGATAAAACGGTCTTAGTGAAATAGAGAGAAGTTCGATATCTGGTGTGCATATCTTTTCGCGTTTATGAACGATAACGAGCGGCTGCTTCCTATTCAACAGTTCTGTTTGGCTGTCAGTTGTATATGGCCAAGTCATTCAGTGTTATTTGCTAGAACGTGCTGTGTTTTGCATTATATATTTGTACATAGCTTTTATTTTTATTATATCATTTTTATTATTTTTATCATTTTTTAAATGAAATGAACGTTTATTTGTATTTAGCCTATATTTTATAATATTTTTGTATTGACTAGCTGAAGTCCTAAGGATGCTGTTCTGTCATAAAGTGTAGTGTGTAGCCTATTATTGTCACACAATAAGTTTAGGCTTTCTTGTCCTTTTCTGGTTAATTGAACAGTCAGAGAAGCATAATATACAAAGAAAAGAAATCTGCCCAAGTGGCTACTTACGTCGGAGAAAATACGAAGAAATGCAACAAACATTTTCAGTGTAATCCTTTAGTGTTTTTCGTGGTTACATATTATTATGTAATAGCCATAATAATAATGAGAATGAGATAATAATAATAGTAATAATAATAACAATAATAATTATTATTATTCATCCAATTATCTGTTATCTTTTTTTTCTTCTGTTACAAGAAATGCTTCTGGGTATGGTAGGGTTGTTTATTACCCTAAAGTATTATGCATTTTTGTTGTTGTTATAACTGGTACTAATTACACTCATTGTGGATAACAAGTAGCTGGTCATAGTCGGCGACTTGTTGTGAACTTTTGGACTCACATTCCTTATACAGCAGTGTGAGTCTAAGTACTTACCACCACCACCACCTCCACCCCCAACCTCTCCCTCCACCTTCAGATCCAGATTTTGCAAATCTGTGCAAGATGGTCCTAAATAGTCTTAAAATGATCATTTTAAAAAAATGTGTGTCCATCCATCTGTCAGTGCAAAACTTACAAGTGGATTAATGTCTCAGAACCTATTTTAACAATCACAACCAAATTTAGTGAGAAGGTTTATACCCATGAGACCTCATAAATGATCAGTGAATTAAGGATTTCACTTCAAGGTTAAGGTCACGTCTACAAATTTTAGTCCAAAAATGACAATGTTTCACAAAATTTCACTTTTATTCAAGGTTATTAATATTTAACTTACGATTCTTTGATGCATGATAGATATATCAATGAGACACACATACTGTACAAATTTGGTCAACCTCACTCCAAGGTCAAGGTCACTGGAATTGTCAAAAGTCGGTTAGTATAGGCACTTTGAAGTGACTTTGAACCTAAACTTGTATTAAGAGCTGATAGATTGATAGAGCTGATAGATTGATCTTCATATATGTTCTGTGTTTGCATTGACCTTGAAAGTTCAAGGTCATTTTTGACCTTGCAAAAACATACAAAAAGTAGGTAATCATAGAGTGGAATGGCTAACCCATAGCATGCAACAACATTGGGTTATTTGATCAGACATGCATGAAAGATCACATTAAGGTCAAGGACACTGAAGGTCAAGGTCATCCCAAGGTCACCATTTTTTTACATGATACAACTTTTGCTGTAGTTTATTTGATAGTACATGATTATACTTGGAGCTGGAGGTCAAAGTCATCATCTCATGGTCAAGAGTGAAGAAAGATTAAAGTGGGTATTACTTTGCATTTTAATACCACTGTTTCTTTTTTTTCTTTTTTTGGGATGGGAGGCGGTGAGGGGGGACACTCATTTTCATTTTAAATATTGTGAGTTCCATAAGTAGCATGTTAGTCATATGGGCTTTACCCTTCTAGCTTCTTAAATGGGAGAATACACAAAGCAAGTGTAATAATACTATTTACATAATTTGTTTCTGTTTTAAATTATAATACTAGTATATAGTTATTATTATAATTATTTCTGCTTTTTTTCTATGACCACTCATTTATTAACATAGAAGTGCGGTTTTTCTATGACTACCCATTTTGTTAAACTAACGTTTAAAGACAAACAAAATGCATCCACGCTTACCTTCTGTACATTCTGGTGTATTTGTGGTCTGGGTTAGGTAATCGCCTTGGTACTGGAATCGCCATTCGCTACGGTGTGGGTGCAGCTCAGAACATGGAAGTGGAAATTGTCAAAATGACTGTTGACGATGGACCTGCCAAGAAGACAGGCATGCAGTGGATTGCTGCAATGCAGAAAGTAGGTCCAGGTTGTCTCGCTCTTTCTCCAGATGAAACAAATCTCCCCCAAATAAGATGCATTAATCTAGGTCTGTTTCATCATAATTGCTTTGGAAGTCAGGATGTATGATACTTTAATTAGTTTGGTGTGAGGTGAAATATTTTTTTAAAGTTTCACTTACATTAATTCCGAATGGCAAAATTGTTATGACAAATAAGATTCTTTTTCCATGAAACTTGTTGTCTAAGCAGCCAAGAGATACTTACACAGCATGAATTCCCTTTGTTTATTGAATCTGCTATGTTTTGGAGATAAAACGAAGCAAAACGTCATGACAAAACTGAGAAAGCAACATAGTAATTGTCGGGCGCCATCTGGAATATATAAAATTGTTTGGAGAAAGCTATTGAAATTCTTAATTATTTTGGGTATTGGGAAGCTGTTTCTTGAGAAAAAAAAAGTTAATCGTTAAATAGATTATGGATCATTATTTATAGGACACAATAATTTCAAGGGTAAATCTTCTGTGGAAAAGGTTTATATTGTGCCATTGAAAAGTTGTTCATAATAAAGGTTCATTGCAGGCTGCGGTAAGTGTGGAGTCGGTTAATTGCTTATAGTAAGTGATGTGGCGCACAACATTGACTAGGTTGCTTTATGTCTAAATAATTTTAATTTTGTTAATTATTTTTTTGCAGGCCTTCAAGATGATCTATGACTCCAAGAACCCTTAACTGAAAGTGGACAGCTTCGTGGAGAGTGATAACTGCTATATTTGGGCACTGGGTTGTTTTCCTGCCGTTGTCGTTTCAGAATTTTCAGGGCAGCAGAGATTGTACAGAACTTGATTTTCTTGTTTTGTTTCACTTTTGTTTTGTTCAGTGAATATTTTAGAGGGTGGAAATTTCTGTTTGGAAAGGTGAACTTGAATCTGAAATTTGTCACGTGTGAGAGAGAAAAAAAAATTGTCGTAGGTGCCTAGAAGATGAGTGCCACTTGAGAGATTGTTATCATGATGAGACTGCAAATGAATTGGGTTTTCAGTGTAAGGATTTTCAGTGTTATAACTGATTGAGCTTGCTTTGTTAATATAAGCAAACTATTTGTTCAATTTGATTCTTTGCTGTGATTTAAAAACAGTAATTATTGTCATTTGGTTAGATAGTTTCATTGGGTGTATCATAAATCACTTGTTAATAATAATAATGGGAGCTGAATACGCGCTTTCCCTAAATCACCAATCTGGCTCAAAGCACAGTGATCTGTACTAACAAACATGCTCACATATTTCATGCGCTCACATACACAACAAGCACACATCGATCACTCAGACATGTTTGGTGTTCTCCACAAAGATATGTACATATGAACATTTTTATGTAAACATGATGAACCATTAGTGTAGTGTATTGTATTGTTTATTTTATAAAGGGCATGTTCTGATCTGGGATGCTTTGCGTCTGGCGCTTGTATGTTTAAGAATGTTTGGAAGGAAAAATTAAAGGCTTTTAATGTATGCAGAATGTACAAGGCACTCGAGCTGTACATAGAAACTAAGTGCACATAAGTATGCACGCAATCAGGATTTTTTTTTTAAAATTCAGAATGACATTGGCATGTAGATAGGTAAAGGAAAATAGAGACAAAATCCCCCCATGGTGGTGCCGGCGGTTTCAGTATAAATAGTATCCCCACTTTCTGGACATTTAGTGCTTTAAATTCACACTGTCGCTGTTTCTCATTCCTACTGTGTTCTATCAATCTATTATACTGTCTTCTTCTTTGCTGGACCAGTCACCTACCTTTTTTCTTGAAAACTCTTCAAGGACAAAACTCCTCGTTTGTGTGTGAGGTCTGTCGGATCAGTTTGGGAATATTGGACGCTTTCTGCCAAATGGTCACTGGGGCTTCCTATGATGTTGCTATTGGCAATGTAGGCATTTTATATGTTTTTTTGTTTTTTTTGCTGCTGTTTATGCGTTTTGTTGATATTTTATAATGATGTTTGTATTCTATTTTGTTTTTGTAAACAGGGGTTCGATAAATTAGAGTATAGCCTGAGTGTCCCCTGCATGGGATGTCTTTATTGTAAAGTGACCGGCTGGTGGAGTGCCTTCAGTGTTACCACTAGGGTTGTTTCGGCAGATCTTTTATGCAGATCCGGGGTGAGTCCTCTTTCAGCGAAGTTGTGGTCTTGATTTTGTGGTCCTGATTTGGCACTTTGCAGTCGATGGACCCTGTAAGCAATGAACTAACTATACTAAAAGAGAGAAAATATTTCCTTTGTGAAAATTGCTTATTTTGGGGTGCTTTGTAGATTAGAAAAATTTAAGTTTGATTTTGAAAAAACGTTAATAGACCTTATTCGGAAATGGGAGATAACTTGTCATTTTGTTTTGTTTTGAGTAACCTAGTTATCGGAGCAGACATCTCGTCTCAGAATACTATGAAAGCTACACCGAGTTGCAAGCTTTTCTTAGGGAAATGGGAGTGGTGTTTGCAGGGCAGTGTAAGGCCGAACTAGCAGAGCTAGCCAGGATTGCAACTGAAATCAACCTTTTGGTTGATCAAGAAAGGTTTTATGGAGGACAGAGCAGAAATTATATTGTGTTCGTTTGCAAAGAATGTCCGCCTAATGTTAGACAACTCTGGGCGCAACATGCGGGTAATCTGCCGCAAGTGGTTTCCCCTCATAGTTCTGAGCATGGTCTATTTGTCAAGAAGGTTGCGAGTGGTCTTGATAAATCAGGAACAAAGTGGGGTAATTGTCTCCATTGGCATTGTGCAAATTTCATGCCCTTTGTCTGTATAAAAAACATTGGATGTTCTTGTGGTGATAAAAGATTTCATTCATGCATGTATAAAATCTGCTGTACGTGTTGTCATTAATAATATTATATCTTGACATGTTTGCACGGAAGTGTTTGTTTTATTTGCTAATTCTTTTTTTTTTAATTTAAAATTCATCAGTACCTGAAGATTTTATTCTTTTTTTAAATTTAAAATTCATCCCTGAAGATTTTGTTTATACATAGTGCATTTATTCTGTGTTCTGCTGGAAGACTGTAATAATATGCATTGCCCACCCTCTCATTTCACAAAATGCCTATCAGTGCTTTTATGCATCTGGTTGAGTGGTTTTAAGCCTCATGATAATTGGTTGAGGCTTACCTAAATTTTCTATGTGTTGCATACTTAACTCCCCTCGTGGGGGTGCCAGGAGTTTCAGTATAAATAGTATCCCCACTTTCTGGAAATGTAGTGCTTTAAATTCCCCTGTCACCGTCTTTTTCATTCCTACTCTGTTCTATCAATCTACTATACTATCTTCTTCTTCGCTAGACCAGTCACCTATCCTTTTTTCTTGAAAACTCTTCCGGGACAAAACTCCTCATTTGTGTGTGAGGTCTGTTGGATCAGCTTGGGAATATTGGACGCTTTCTGCCAAATGGTCACTGGAGCTTCCTATAATGTTATTATTTGGCAATGTAGGCATTTTATATGTATGTGTTTTGTTGATATTGTATAATGATGTTTGTTTTCTATTTTGTTTTTGTAAACGGGGGTTCGATAAGTTGGGGTGAAGCCTCAGCCGTTCCCTGCGTGGGATGTCTTTATTGTAAAGTGACTGGCTGGTGGAGAGCTTTTCGTTTTACCACTAGGGTTGTTTCAGCAGATCTTTTATGCGGATCAGGGGTTGTCCGGTCCTGATTTGGCTCGGAAGAGTCCGCTGGACCTAAAGCAATAATAATGTAATGTAATGTAATGTATAATGATGTTTGTATTTTATTTTGGTTTTGTAAACGGGGGTTCGATAAATTAAAGTATAGCCTCAGTGTCCCCTGCATGGGATGTCTTTATTGTAAAGTGACTGGCTGGTAGATTGCCTTCAGTGTTACCACTAGGGTTGTTTCGGCAGATCTTTTATGCGGATCGGGGGTGAGTTCTCTTTCACTTCTCTAGTCCTGATTTGGCTAGGAAGAGTCCGCTGGACCTAAAGCAATAACCATGTAATGTAATACCTACTTAACTATCAACTCTAACCGTACTTAACTGTCCAGCTTATTTCATACTAAACCATTTAATTCCTGAGTTTTTAAGGCTGTTACTTTCCGTTCTTCCTGACTATGCACAGATCTTATTTCCCTGCCTTCCCAAGTTTCTATCAGGAATAAACACGTGATGTCCATGGTTTGCTAAGATAATTTGTTGCTACCAGTCATGGTATACACCAAGAGTTATATTTCATTGATCTAGATCTTGATTAGTACTTTGCTGGAACCAAAATTGGCTATTATGCAAAGGTATTATGACATTGTGATCATAAATGCATGCAGTGTTTGTTTTTTGTCTTCTCTCAAAGTTTAGTCAAGAGGTTTTTCAGCAAAATAGCTTAAAATGTACCTCAAAATTGATCAGAATCTGAAGCTCTTTCCACCTTGAGAGAATGAGAACTTTCCTTTAAAGTCCAATGTTTAACTCCGGTTGTGTGAATATTTAGTTGTAACATTTTCCACGCCTAGCCTAATATGTCCCTGATGCATTTTTCTTAACACACAATGGTGGTGATGCCAGCATTGCCTAATTGCGAGAGAAAAGGATAGCATTGAAGCAGACCCACCAGCTTTATCAGCTATCTGTAAGGAACGGAGAGGAAAATAGCTTAATAGTTGAATGGATAACCATTTATCAGGAATGAAAGTTTATCTGCAACTCCTCTTTACTGTGTGTAGCATATTCAGTATTGAGATCATGTTGTGCTGTGCAGAACTGCTCAGCACCTTCAAGAAATAAAACTCTTCAAACGTTTCTTTGTTGACTGATATTGAAAAGTTGAATTTGTTGACAAAATATGTCGACCATTTATAGTTTAGTTTAAACTTTTTTTTTTTTTTTCTTTTGAATGTAATCCAAACACTTAACACAGCAGTGTGGTTCATACAGGAATGGAAAGTCGTGGAATTTCAAAATTTGTTTTCCAGGCCTGGAGATTGCAAATAAGTCATGGAATGTCATGGATATTGCAACGAAGTCATGGAAAGTCATGGAAATTGCAATAAAGTCATGAAGATTGCTATGAAGTCATGGAAATTTTTAATAAAGTCTTTTTTTTCTTTATTTGTTTGACCTGGGACTTCCTGACCAAATTAAATGCTATGAGAAAGTCATCAAAGGAGAATAAGTAAGACCCTAACATATAGAACATGAAAGCCAAAATCAAAGAAATAACATGTAAAACTAAAGGCAAAAAAAAAAATGTCTTAAGGTATTTGTAAAATGTTTTTTTTTTTTTTTATGTGGGTGTGTGTTGTGCGGTTCAGCTAAAAAACAAAAATATAATTTGGTCATAAACCCTGACATTGTTGTCAAAAACGGCATTACTGTTCTGTGCTCATTGTTTATAATTTTTCATTGTCTTTTTTTTTTGTTATCGTTTTGCTGCTCTTCCAAATGGATTTTGAAGTAGCTGACCTGTACATTATGAGTGTGTTAAAACACACTTTTTACTGTGAACAATGCTCACGTGTATTATTATAAATTATAACTCCTCCTCAATATCTGTTTTTCTTTGTTTGCAATTTATTATTTATGCACATGTTTGCTAAAGCAAGCTCTTCTTGAAATTCTTCTTTTTAGTTATTTTGTTGCAGCATAAATTACCACAGTATTGTGTGAAGTTTAAAAACGTTTGAAATAATTTGTTTTGAAATCAAATAATTGGGGTGGTGTTATTTTTCATTTTATTTTTGGAATTGTAAAAATGTGTGAACAAATGTGTTGTTTATCAATTGGCTAGACAATAAGGAGTGCCCTGGATTAAAAAACCAAAGATTGTTGTTGCCAAACTTAACCAAAAAAAAAATTGTTTGGAAATGTGTTGCTTTAATTTATAAACATTGAAGGTAGAATAAGTTTTGACTCCCAGGCATAGCAATGTGAGTCTATTATACTCCCTTCCCCCCCCCCCCACCCCATACTCGACCCCCCAAAAGAAAAGTTCAAGATTTTTGCAAATCTTTGCGAGATGAGTCCTAAATAGTCCAAAAATGACATTTTAAAAAATGTCCATCCGTCCGTCAGTCCGCAGTCTGTGCAAAAACTTTAAAAGTGGCCAAGTACTCAGAACCTATTTTAACTATCATGGACGTCGAAGTCCTCTCAAGGTCGAGAGCATAGAAAGATCAAAGTCAGTATTATTTTGCATTTTAATGCCCCCATTTCACTTTTTTTTTCTTTCTGGGCACTCATTTTCATATGAATTAGTGCGAGTTCCATAAGGAGCATGTGAATCAGGCTTTTCCATTCTATTTAAATTATAGGTCTTTTCTAAATATTTTGTAACGCTATCGATTGCCATTTTTGCTGCATGTGGTCTCCCATATTAAAACTGATACTGTACTACAATAGCCTGATTTTTTTGTTGTGGGGGGAGAGGGGGGGGGGGAGTTGCCATTTCTTGTGTTTTGTAATTTTAGCCTTTGTAGTGCTATGCATTTACGTATGTACAAATCCAGTTACTCTACATTAATGTGTTAATAATCACTGTGATAGGTTTCATTGTTACCTATAATCTTTTTAATTCAGTGCATGATTCACAAATGAGGACTGTTAATATGTGAATGAGTGCTTCATTTTCAGTCAGATGTAATTAAAATACCCCCGTTGGGGTGCTGGGGGTTTCAGTATAAATAGTATCCCCACTTTCTGGAAATTTAGTGCTTTAAATTCCCACTATCGCTGTCTTTCTTATTTGCTCTTTCTCATTCCTGCTCTGTTCTATCAATCTGCTATACTATCGTCTTCTTCGCTAGCCCAGTCTCCTACCTTTTTTCTTGAAAACTCTTCCGGGATAAGACTCCTTATTTGTGTATGAGGTCTGTTGGATCAGCTTGGGAATATTGGACGCTTTCTGCCAGGTGGTCACTAGGGCTTCCTATGATGTTATTATTTAGCAATGTAGGCATTTTATATGTATGTGTTTTGTTGATAATTTATAATGATGTTTGTATTCTATTTTGTTTTGTAAACAGGGGTTCGATAAGTTGGGGTGAAGCCTCAGCCGTCCCCTGCGTGGGATGTCTTTATTGTAAAGTGACTGGCTGGTGGAGACCTTTCGGTTTTCCCACTAGGGTTGTTTCGGCAGATCTTTTATGCGGATTGGGGGTTGTCCGGTCCTGATTTGGCTCGGAAGAGTCCGCTGGACCTAAAGCAACAATAATGTAATGTAATGTAATGTAATGTAATTAAAATGCACTAATATATGAATGACAATAAACATACATATAACCTGCCAGTACCAAAGTTTGTTTTATTTCACTTATTCCTTTCCGCAAGTTTCTAAATTACAATCACTTCTTGCTTGAAATAATAATATTTCTAATAATAATTCACAACTGAGGTGATGACTATGACCATTTGCTAAAATATGTTATACAATGTATCCAATCTCATAAAATAACTAGTATGCTAATGCGAGTTTACATTCAAGCACAATATTGTAAATGGATGGCATTAAAAAAAAACGTAATGCTGCTTTACAAAAGTAAACCCATTAACCCCTTAGCACTTGTCCATCTGAACAATTACTCCACAATGAAGCACAATGAATTTATTCAAAATAGTTTGCAATATAAAATATCACCAATACTATTAAAAAGCAAGAATTATTTAAACAATCATGAATAAAAAATAAAATGTTATGGATTCATGCTAAATTAATCTGGGTCAAGTCCATTTCAGTCCCAGAATTATGCTATACCTCAATTTACCAATGACATTAGATTTAGAGAGGAAAAATTTGCACAAATATGCATAATTATTTTCATAATAAAATGAAATGGTGTCGATGATAAGTCAACAAATGCATGAATATAAATAATCTGCACGAGAAACAACATCGTCATAGGAACCTGGAATGTCAGGACCCTAACTGCGGAAGGAAAATTAGAACTGGCCCACGAGCTGGCCCACTATTGATGGAACGTTCTAGGTATCAGCGAACTGCGCTGGAAAGGCATAGGTGAAACAACGACCAATAAAGGCCACCAGCTCTATTTCAGCGGTAGAGATGACAGGCACGAACACGGCGTTGGATTCTGGGTCCACAAGAACATTCTAACCAATGTTATGGGTTGCCACCCAGTCTCCAGTAGACATTACTATCCGTCTGAGAGCAGCCCCTTTCACCATCACCATCATCCAGGCCTATGCCCCAACATAATAATAATAATAATAATAATAATAATAATAATAATAATAATAATAATAATAATAATAACTGTTTATTTATATACCACAACATTACATATAATAAAACACGCACTCGCTGTGGTTGACAACTTCACAAATTACAAATTGTTAGCAAATAATAGATTAACATACATATCAAACATATAAATTTTTTAAACAGGTTAAATACTAATATAGCTATAAAATCTCATTATTAAAAAAAAAAAAACCTAATATACAGAACAATCGGACAAACAACTCACAAAAATCATATCAATTAAAATCAGCATAGGATCAACATACAAAATAATACATCGAACAGCTACTCCATCGCCAGCGCCAACAATCAACCGTCCAGACGCCACATTAGTTATCACAGCACACACAAAGACACACACACGCTCCCACACACACACTCACAGCACGCACACACAGACCTATTACCGTCTGACAAGTCATGTCTCAGCTGACGCAAGGGAATTCTACATAATTATTTATAGTATTGTTTAAACAGGTGTGTTTTTAATGCACGTTTAAAGGCAGGTAGACTGGGTGCATGTCTAAGAGCATATGGGAGTGAATTCCATTGTGTTGCAGCCGCGAAAGAAAAAGTGCGTTCTCCATAGGTTTTTGTGCATGTGGGAAGGATGTTGAGAAGGCGTTTATCTGAAGAGGATCGGAATTGCCAGGACGGTGTGTAAACAGAAAGAAGTTCAGAGATGTAGGCAGGAGAGCAGCCAGAGAAGTAGTTATAGCAGAGAGTCGAGAGCTTGTGTTGAATGCGTGCTTTGACAGGAAGCCAGTGAAGAGATTTTAAGAGAGGCGTGGTGTGTTGATGTTTGCGGGATTTGAAGACAAGACGAGCTGCAGAGTTTTGGATCTTTTGAAGTTTTTCGATGAGATAGAGGGGAGCATTAGCAAGAAGAGCATTACAATAATCAAGTTTAGACAGAACAAAGGCACAGACGAGAGTGATAGTGGTTTGAACTGAAAGATTCTGGCGAATGCAACTGATTTTGTGGAGTTCAAAGAAAGCATACTTGCAGACTGTAGAGACGTGCTTGTCAAGAGACATATCAGATGAGAGAGTGAACCCAAGGTTGCGAGCATGACAGGAAAAAGCAATGGCAGAGTTCCCGACTTGTATGGTAGATGGAAGGGAAACAGACGGAGTTGTTTTCTTTTTAAATAAAAGTACTTCTGTTTTGTCATCGTTTAATTTTAGCTTATTGTTATTGATCCAATTCTTTATGTCAAGAATGCATGCCTGCACGCCCTGGATGGCAGCGTGTGTCTGCGTAGGTTTGCAAGAAGTGTAAAGTTGGGTATCATCAGCAAAGGACTGACTCGAGATGGAGCGAGTTTGAGCGAGAGTGGGGAGAGGTTGAGTATACAGAATGAACAAGACGGGTCCTAGAACGGAGCCTTGAGGAACACCAAAGGCAAGAGGAACAGACGAGGAAGGGCGATCATTGATGAGGACAGTTTGAGATCTGTTTAAAAGGTAAGATTTAAACCAAGAGAGAGCAGAGCCTGAGATGCCAAAGGAGGAAGATAGTCTTTTGAGCAGAAGAGAGTGATCAATAGTGTCAAAAGCTGCCGATAAATCGAGGAGAGAGAGGAAAGACACATCGCCAGAATCGGAATGTCATTGACAACCTTAATAAGTGCAGTTTCAGTGCTGTGGTGCGGGCGGTAGGCTGACTGAGTGTGGGGGAGGAGGTCGTGGTTCTGAAGGTAGGAAAACAACTGTTGGAGGACAATTTTCTCAAGAATCTTTGATAAAAATGGGGGGTTGGAGACAGGCCTGTAGTTCTTTAGCACATTCTGGTCAAGGGAGTTCTTTTTTAAAAGGGGCTTTACTACAGCCAACTTGAAGGATGAGGGTACAAGGCCATGCACTAAACTGTCATTAATAATTTGGGTGAGGGAGGGAAGGACAAGATCAAGACATTCAATTAGCAAAGGGGTTTGATTGATTGATTTATTGTTGCTTTAGGTCCAGCGGACTCTTCCGAGCCAAATCAGGACCGGACAACCCCCGATCCGCATAAAAGATCTGCCGAAACAACCCAAGTGGGAAAATTGAATGCCCTCCACCGGCCAGTCACTTTACAATAAAGACATCCCACGCGGGGGACGGCTGAGGGTTGACCTCAACTACGCGAACACCCCGGTTACAAAAACAAAATAGAATACAACCATCATTATAAATCATCAACAAAACACATACATATAAAATGCCTATAGTGCGAAATAGTACAATCATAGGAAGCCCTAGTGACCACCCGGCAGAAAGCGTCCAACACTCCCAAGCTGATCCAACAGACCTTATACACAAACAAGGAGTCTTGTCCAGGAAGAGTTTTCAAGAAAAAAGGTAGGTCATTGATCTAGCGAAGAAGAAGAAAGTATAGCAGAGTGATAGGACAGATCAGGAATGGGAAAGAGCAAATGATGAAGACAGCGACAGTGGGAATTTAAAGCACTAAATTTTAGCAAAGGGGTGGGGATGGGGTCAAGAGAGCAAGTGGTAGGTTTAGACTTTAAAACAATGGATTCAACCATTTCCTCCGTCACTGGCTGAAAAAACGGAAGAGAAAAAGGGCACTCACAGACTATGATGACAGTGATGTGGAGGATTTTTATGAAAATCTACAGGCGGTCCTTGACCAAGCGCCGAAGAAGGACATAGTCATAGTGCAAGGCGACTGGAATGCCAAGGTTGGCCAAGATGCACACCACAACTGGGGAGACACATGTGGACCCCTCTGCAACAACGAGACAAATGACAGGGCTCTGAGACTCTTGGAGTTTGCCAGATACAACAATCTGGTGCTGGCAAACACGCTTGGTCTCCACAAAAACTCCAGACGATGGACATGGCACAGTCCCGGCGGGGAGCATCACAAACAGATCGACTACATCATGGTCAAGAAACGCTTCAGATCAAGCATCAACATTGGCAGGACACGCACTTTTCCAGGAGCAGACATCGGAAGTGACCACGATCTCGTGATGATGTCTTTCCGGCTCCACTTGAAGAGAGTAAATACAGCAAAGTGCACTAGGCTGAAGTTCGAACTGGACAAACTGCAAGACCCGGAGGTGGCAGAACTATTCCAGGCCACAACTGGAGGGAAATTTGCATCACTGATCATTTTGGGGGCTGGTGAAGTAGATGTCAACACCATGACCACCACCTTCAACTCAGCTTTTTTAAGATGCCGCCACTGAGATCCTTGGCAAGCACCGACCAAAGAAGCCGTGAATCACACCTGAACTTTTGGATCTGTGTGATAAACGAAGAGAGATAAAAAAGAACAAGAACACCTCATAGGGAGCTGATGCCTACCGAAAAATCAACAATGACATCCGAAAAGGCATGCGCACAGCAAAGGAAAACTGGATAGAAGATCAATGCCAGGAAATAGAGAACAGTCTGAACAAGAACAACAGCAAGAAGGCCTACCAGACTGTGAAGCGGCTGACAAGTGTTAAACAGCCCAAAGTCTCCACGATCCAAAGCAAGTCTGGCATATATGACTTACAGAAGAACAAGAAGTCTTGGACAGATGGACTGAGTACTGCTCTGATCTTTACCACCATACACCAAATGGAGACCCATCAGTTCTAGCATGTCCCGAGAACAGAGAAGAAGAAGAAATCCTCCCAATTCGCCGGGAAGAAGTTGAGGCAGCAGTGCAATCGCTGAAGAAAGGGAAGTCAGCGGGAGTGGACAACATACCCGCGGAACTGCTACAAGCAGGAGGAGAAGCGATAATTGTTGCCCTCACCATTATCTGTAAAAAGATCTGGCAGAGTGGGGAGTGGCCTACACCATTGACCCACTCCATTGTCATCACTCTTCCTAAAAAAGGTAACCTTCAGGAGTGTGAAAATTACCGCACCATCAGCCTCATCAGCCATCCCAGCAAGGTCCTCCTGAAAATAATACTTAACAGGTTGAAACCCCAAGCTGAACAAATCATAGCTGAAGAACAAGCAGGATTCAGGGCAGGGCGAAGTACCACTGAACAGATTTTCAACCTCAGAATAATCTGTGAGAAATACCTACAGCACCAACAACATCTATATCATGTGTTCATAGACTTCAAGAAGGCGTTTGACTGAGTCTGGCATGCAGCTCTATGGGCAACAATGAAAGTGTACAACATAAGCCCTAAAATTATTGAAGTCATCAAAAGCAGGTATGACAAAGCTACCAGTGCAGTCCTCCATAACAGCGTCATCGGGAACTGGTTCAGAACAACAATCGGTGTGCGTCAAGGATGCCTACTCTCTCCAGCACTCTTCAACATCTTCCTAGAGCGCATTATGTCAGATGCCCTTGCAGATCACGAAGCCACAGTCAGCATAGGGGGTAGAGCAATCTCCAATCTTCGTTTTGCGGATGACATTGCTGGATTGGCTGGAGAGGAACAAGAACTTGAACAGCTGGTACAGAGATTTGACACCACCTCCAGAGCTTATGGAATGGAAATAAGTGCAGAGAAGACCAAAATGATGACCAACAACACCAATGGCATCAATACGGACATCAAAGTCCAAGGCCAATCCCTCAACACAGTGCATAGCTTCAAATATTTGGGAGCCATTGTGTCAGACGATGGGTCCTGACAGGAAGTCCTCTCCAGGATCATACAAACAACTGCTGCCCTGACAAGGTTGAAGCCCATTTGGAAAGATAGGACCATCAGTCTACATTCCAAAGTAAGACTGCTGCGCTCCCTTGTCATCTCCATCTTCCTATATGCTTGCGAAGCATGGACCCTCACAGCAGATCTACAACAAAGAATACAAAGCATGGAGATGAGGTGCTACAGAAGACTTCTGGGCATTTCCTATACCCAACACATCACCAACGACGAAGTCCGACAGACCATCACACAAGCCATTGGACAACACGATGACCTGCTCACAGTGGTGAAGAAACGGAAACTCTGATGGTATGGCCACGTCACCAGATCATCAGGCCTTGCAAAGACCATTCTACAAGGCACAGTGCAAGGAGGTAGAAGAAGAGGGAGACTGAAAAAGAGGTGGGAGGACAACATTCGAGAATGGACTGGTTTGACACTGAGCAAAGCCATCAGGGCTGCTGAGGACAGAGAAAGATGGAGTATGCTGGTTAAACGATAATCTGTGGTGCCCCTACGACCTCCGGGTTACGGGACAGGATAGGATAGGATAGGAAACTTGGGGCTGCATTTACAGCAGATTCCCTACTGCAGTATGGTAGAGAGTGCATGGAAATGCTCCCTACACACACACCCCTCCCCACCTTCCCTCCCTCCAGCGAAGACAAATTGGTTGCATTTTAATCGTCCAAAACAATAACATAGTGAAGGAAAGACTTGCTTGCTTACACAAAGCTGAACTCTTTAAGTAGCCTGTCTTTATCAATGCATAGCTTAGTTATTATTCGCCAACAAAGTCCAACTACAAATGTAAGTTTAAACACACCCTGGTGAACAGCTGGCTGTCCCTATTTACCAATAAAATCCAGATCATAAAGTACTTTAAAAAATGTTCATACATTTTGATGCACTACCCAAATATTGAAACATTGTTTTCACTGGCAATGGTTTAGTTGGTATGTTTGAAGAATTTGGAGAGATTGGTTGGTTTGTAATCGCAGTTTCTCTACACAGGTTTTTAATGTGCTTTACCAACACTGACTGAATGCTGGGTGCAGCACACTGGCTTTACAGATTATGTAACAGCAACACTGACTGAAGGTTGTAAGATGCACATTGACTTCACAAATTGTGCATCCGCAACACTGGCTGAAGGTTGAGTGCTGCACACTTGCCTCACAGTTGCATGAGACTGTTTAGCTTTTTTTTTAGCCTCAGACAGCAAGTTCTCCATTGCTAGTATTTGATTTCTGACTGGTCCACTGTACAAAAGGCTGTTCCATTTCTTGAGAGCTTCCTCAAATGTTATCCTAGTCGTTCATCACCCACTTCTTTTTTCATCCCTTCCCACCTCCATGCATTTTCCAATTATACACCAAAACAAACAAAACTCCACAATCAATAACTTGAAGAAAAAAAAGTAAAAATGTTTGCGAGGAAAAACATTTTTGTGTGAAATGTTTTCAATTTCTAAAACTAACAAATCTTGACTCTGTGATTGTTACCTTCAAGTGAGGTCATTCAATCACCAATCGTTTTCAAGCTGTCATGGAGATACATCATCCTACCAAGTTTGGTTAGGGGTACCTTCAATAGATTCCAATGAGTAATTAACAACTAAAGGTTTTCTACACAGACGGACAGTCATTTTTCACATTTTGTAAGCACACCATATTTGGACTATTTAGAACTCATCTCTCCTTTCCATTTGGGCCGCCGGCTTGAGCAGCTTGAAGATTTGTGAAAAATCTCACACAGACTTGCAAAAAATCTGGAAATTGTTTATTTTGGGGGAAAATAAATAAACTCACATTACTGCACGCATGTGAGTCAAAAAGTATAATTTGTTTCAAATAAGACAATGACACTAGACAAAAACAATGAAAGCGCCAATTCAACATCAATTCATATTTGTATTATGCCAATTTGAGATTATAAACATAAACAAACAATAGAGCATTTTGCAGCAACATTCACGGCTGCATGTCTTGTAACTGATTTTGGTCCAGTATTTTATTTCAGTTTGGTCCACATCTCGCTTATTTCCCAAAGCTTCTTGGCAGCTTTGTCATCCAAGGCATCCTTGGAAGGGGCTTTTTCCTTGCAGTCACTGGGGAGGAAAATAAAACACAAATATTTTTTTTAAATTCTCATGATCTCATTTCCACTAATTAATCCTCTTTGATTTGGTAGAATTGCCCTCGAATATTAATCCTTTTTGATAGGATTGACTTCAAATACCCATCTGCATGTACATATTCTAACCACACTCTCCAACCATATTTTCTGGTGCACACATGAGCGAGAGAGAGAGAGAGAGAGAGAGAGAGAGAGAGAGAGAGAGAGAGAGAGAGAGACAGAACCTTATAAATTATTACCAAAGAGCACGAGAATGATTGACAGTAGGTTCTCACAATGAAGAAGTAGAGCTTATTATACCTGTAGTACTTTCCAGACACTCCTTCCAACTCAGACGCCAGGGCACAATAGAGTGTGGTTTGAGCCCCCTGAATAGGGCTCTTGAAGAAAATCAATGGGATTGGTCCTTTGGTGAGAAAGGCCATTGGATCCAGGATGTTAACATGGCGCGTAAGTTCCGTTCTCACAGCTCCAGGATGTAGTGAATACACGGTCACACCAGTGCCTGCACACGTCAAAGGGAACCAATTTGAAAGCTTAAACTGGTTTACCCTAAAATTTGCATTGTTATTACATTAAGCAAGGATAAAGTGGGCTTTGGTTGCTCAAACCAACCACTAAAGTTTTAATTTCCCATTTTTGTTTCGACAGAGAGTGATTTCCCTTTAATGGCACACCAGCTGTGTGACTATTTCTGAATGAAACACATGACTTCAAGAGTGCATCTTTGGTGTCTGAGGCTGGGGAGGGTCTATTGTATCAACCTAAGACAAAAAACCTTACTGAGCAACTTTTTGTATGGGTTTTGCCTCTTATTGGCTTTGGTTGATGCTATCGTTAGCTCAAGAGTGGTGGCTAGCAGTTCCTATTAATAGGCACAAATACTACAGAATTTATTGATTTAAAAAACATCTATACTTTTCTAACTTACTGTTAATGCTAATTTTAAAGTAGTAAGTTATACCATTTTTTTGTATTTCTAAACATAATTATCTAAAAATACTTTGAAATAGTTGGGAATCAGAACGAACCAAATGTTGGTCTGTCTGTTAGTCCATTGGAAGACATGTCTCAAGAACCACTGAACGGAGTTTGACCAAACTTCATAGATAAATGATCTAGGTTAGTTGCCTGCCTCCCAGGGCAGCAGGGATAGCTCAGTGGTCAGAGCGCACGACTTGTGTGAATGCGTCTTGGGCGACGTGGGTTCGAATCCTGACTTCAGCAAACTATTGTGTGCTGGATATTACGGGCCAGTGCCTTGAGAAGCTCTCTGAGCTTGTAAGTGCGCTATATAAGAGAAATCTCTTTCTTTTTCTTTCTTTCTTTCCAAGGCCATCAGATTTGCTCTACCACAAAGGTCACTGGAGTCGTTGTTTTGTTGCTAAACATATTTTGCTCAATATCTCAAAAACCGCTCAAGCGATTTGGTTGAGTTTTGGTATACTTGTACTTCAAATCAGTTGGTCGTCCCTTAGCTCAAAATTTCACTTTTTTTTTTTCAAAACACACTGTCTTATCTCAAGAATAATTGAACCGAAATTCACTATCTTTACTTTGTGAATCTTAACATGTTAGATCATTTGCATTAACTTTCTGAAAGGTCAAGGTCATTGTGCTTTAACAATTTCTAAACATGTACTGCACTGTATCCAAAAATTGTCCGAGCCGATTTTAATAAATTTAGGCTTGCAGATAGTCAGATTGTGTCCTTTTGCTTCATTAGGATAAAGCCGCGTTACAATATCGCCAGGAAAATTAACACTTTTGAAAATGCTTATTTTTCGGCTATGTGTGCGAGTGTTTGGAAATACAATTAAATGGCTTGCCATCTTGGTCTTGCTTTCTTTAAATAACTGACGATTCAATTTCACGGACTAAGTTTCTAACAAATCACAGCTGTCATGCAGGTTGTTGATACTGTACAAAATGCCAACATACCCTCAAGTCTTTTGGCCAATTCGCGAGTGAAAAGAACATTAGCCAGTTTGCTGTGGTAGTATGTAGTATATTCATTGTAATTCTTCTCCCTGTTCAGGTCATCAAGGTCAATTGGTCCACCCCAGGCATGGCCCATACTAGAAACGTTGACAATTCGACTGGGTGCAGATGCCTTGATCTTGTCAAGCAGAAGATTTGTTAGCAAGAAATGACCTGAAAAAAGCATTTTTTTGTGTCTGAAAATCTATAGTTTACTATGATATATGAAATGTGTTCAGATTGAGTAATTAGCCATGTTAAAATTGTGCACAGACGCCGGATGGGAAACCTTTTTGATAACATGTTTTGACTGGAAACCTTTTTGGTAACATGTTTTGACTTAAATAAACCTTTCAAGTAGATTTGCAAAATTCTGAGTGAATAATATACTCATACTGCTTCACACATAAGCGTTAAAAACTAAAAACACGACTTTATCAATAACAATATGTCCAAGTCTTATCCCTTATGCTAAAGCTGAAAACATTGTGTGACAAAACAAAACTCTCAGATGCATGCTAACCCATGTGGTTGGTGCCAATCTGCATCTCAAAACCATCCTCTGTCAGCATCTTGGGACACCACATAACCCCAGCATTGTTGATCAGAATGTCAATGTGAGCTTCCGCTAAAACAGAACAGAAATAGTAAAACTTACCCAGAAATAGGTGATGATGATGATGTCCATTTATAACATGCGTGTCTCCATCGATTGCTCAGGCACGATAAGAGAATAAGAAAAAAGACAGGAAAGATAAAGTCTGGTGTGGGAGTGGGGGGATGGAGGTGGACAGCAGAAGTGAGAGAGGTGCTTGGTTCACAAAGTTACTACAATGTAAACAAATGAGTCTTCATGCAGTTTTCTCCTCAACGAAATGACACTGTCTGCTCTTTTGACAATCTCAAGTAGCGTATTCTATAACTTGGGGACTACATTCTGTAAGGATCAGGGCACCAGGTCTCTTTATTTGTCTCATCGGAATATGGCAGGACGAAAACTGGACTGGGAAGAAGAGTGAAGCCGGTGCGATGGCTCATACAAAAGAACCAGACAGGTATCATGCAGACCTGCCTACCCTCCTCAGAGTAAAAGCGGGAGACAGGGGATCGAGGGTTTGCCAAAATGGAGCTCTGTATAATATAACATGGCAAAATTGGTGATTTTATAATATATATATATACAGAGCTCCATTTTGGCAAAAGCATGAGTCTCCCGCCAAAAGCGGGAGAGTAGGCAGGTCTGAATGGAGCAGTTTCGTGCACACATGCAAAAGCAATTGACAGGATCTTCTTCTTCCTGAAAAATGATCACAATTGTCGTGTCAATCAATCCATTACTATTAGGGGTCTGCGCAACTATGAATTTAGAGACTGGGGGTGGGGAGCTGTAGGGTGAGAATAAGGGGAGGGGGACAAGGGCTGGGGTGTTTGGAGATCAGAGGTGGGCAGAGGCCCTCGACACAAAATGACTGTGGCAAGCTATTCTAGTCTTTAACAGTCCTCGGCAAGAATGAGGACTGCTGGTACTGAGTGCAACAGTTAATTTGAGAGTATTGCTGGTTGTGGCCACGGAACTGGCTTGGTGGTGGAGGCTGCAGCTTTTCAGTGAAATCGACACCAGGAGAGTCCATGTCGAAATCTAATACAGCATGGTGATCCTGGAGAGTATTCGCTGGTCTTCCAAGGAGGGCCACTGCAGTTGTTGTAGCATGTTAGACACGCTTGATGTGTTGAGGTAGCACCTCAGTGCAAATCTGGCAGCTTGGCGGTGCACCTTCTCAATGTCTCTAATGTTCTGTTGTTCGTGAGGGTCTCATACTGTGGAGGGATATTCTTGAATCGGCCTCACATAATTATGTCTTGTATGCAGTTTTTTTTATTGTTTTGGGAACTGACTTTTATGTTCCTTTTCAGGAACCCAAGGGTTTTGTTGACCTTTGCAGTGCATGGTCCAGCTCATGTTGCTTTTCAGCATGACGCTAAAGTACTTGGCATTTGTGACCGTCTCGAGTGTGTGACCATGAAGCAAGTACTGCGTATTGTGGATAGACCGACTCCTCGTTGCGGAAAGCTTATTGCACTTGCTGGGGTGGAAGACCATGTCCCAGCGTTCCTCCCATTCAGTCAGCAGGTCTAGGTTGCTCTGGAGACGGGTCACATCAGCAGTGGATGATACCTTATTGTAAACAGCTGTGCCATCTGTCATCAATGAAGAGCCAGGCCGGTGAAGTGAGGGGATCAGGCAGGTCATTAGTATACAGGATAAACAGGCAAGGCTCGAGGACGCTTTCTTGAGGAACGCCGAATTCGCTAATAGACTGTGACCTGATGCCATCCACAAAAACTGCTTGGTTACATCCATCCAGGAAATTCGCGATTAAGGCATTGATGCTCCCGTGGATGCTATAGTAGTGCAGCTTGAGGTAACGATTGACGCGGCCGAATGCTTTCTCAAAATCAAGGACCAGCACGCCAGTCTGCTTTCCTGTGGCCAAGTTGGTGATGAGCTCGTCTGTGAATTTGAGAAGTTGTGTCTCACAGGAGCGATTACCCCGGAAGCCAAGTTGCTGCTTGCAGAGGATGTTGTTCTGCTCTAAATGTTTCATGATGGAGCTGGAGAAGATGTGCTCCAGCACTTTGCAGCATACACTGGTCAGGGGCTGGGTCAGTAGTTGGATGGTTCATAGTCATTAGTGCTCCCCTTTATTTAAAATTGGTGTTACGTTGGCCTCTTTCCAGTCGGCTGGTAGTGTGCCAGTGTTGATAGATGATGGCGAGGAAGGGGGCGATGTCGTTGGCGAGCTCCTTTAGCACTCTGGGTGTGATGTTATCAGGGCCTGCTTCTTTGGTGGGCTTCAGGTCGTGTAGGAGCTTCTTGACTCCCTCAGTGCCGATGGTGATGTTGTCTATCATTGGGAAGTCTCTAGGTGGCTTCCTGCATTTCTGGTGGAACTCTTCTGCAGTGTATTCTTTGCCCTTGCTGAATGCTGTCTGGAATTGCTTGTTGTGGGCCTCTGCACAATACGTTGTTGTTTTTTTACAAGGAGCCAAGAGAGAGTAAATAGGCAATTTATTGCTATCCTTTTCACATATAGTATTTTACTGTCCTGTAGGAATCAATACTTAATCTTTTTAGAATAATAAAATCTAACAAGCTTTAATAAATTAGATTCCAAGAGCAATAAATTCTAATCAGTAAATATGATTTAAATGTAATGCTTAAATGAGTATAACAAACTGTTTATTTCCTGTGTTCTGAATTGAATAATATTAAAACCTTATCAAACTCACAGGCATTGATGTCCTTAGCAAATGCTCGGATAGAGTCCATGGAAGCCAGATTGAGTGGCTTGACAACAACATTTTCATTGCCTGTCTCTGCTACTATCTCCTCTCTTACTTTCTCTGCTTTCTTCACATCACGACATGCCATGATAATTCGACCACCTGTAAAACATACGAATGACATTGTAAACACATCACTAATGTGCCTATCCTTTCCTATCCCGTAACTCAAAGGTCGTTTAACAAGCGTACTCCATCTTACTCTGTTATCGGCAACCCTCATTGCTTCGTTTAGTGTCAAACCAGTCCATTCTCGAACTTTGTCCTCCCACCTCTGTTTCTGTCTCCCTCTTCTTCTGTTTCCTTGCACCAAGCCTTGCAGGATGGTTTTTGCAAAGCCCGATGCTCTGGAGACATGGCCATACCATTGGAGTTTCCGTTTCTTCCCCATTGTGAGCATGTCATCATGTTGCCCAATGTCTTGTGTGATGGTCTGTCGGACTTCGTTGTTGGTGATGTGCTGGATATAGGAAATGCCCTGAAGTCTTATGTAGCACCTCGTCTCCATTCTTTGTATTCTTCGTTGTAGATCTGCTGTGAGGGTCCATGTATCGCAAGCGTAGAGGAAGATGGAGATGACAAGGGAGTGCAGCAGCCTTACCTTGGAATGTAGACTGATGGTCCTGTCTTTCCAAATGGGCTTCAACCTTGCCAGGGCAGCAGTTGTTTGGGCGATCCTGGAGAGGTGCATATTGTCATTATTTTAAAATTAATTCATATGATTTAACAGTTGAAAAATGTGTTGTAACACCATTGTTACTACAGACCATACAGCAACTCTTCATAGTAACAAACCTATACTACATAGCAGCAAATTAATCAGTGTACTGATTACCGATGCTCAACTCAGGAATTAAAATAAAGAAACATTTTCTTCAGGAATTTTGTTGTATTTTATTTTCAGATTTTTGGTGTGGTAATGTCTACCTTAGTAGATATAAATAAATATGAAATTTAAAACATTCAAAACAATTAGGATCTATGATTTAAAAGTGTCCTTTCAACATAAGTTCATTGCAACTCATTACTACATAATTTTCTAGATATATACCCCAAAGATCACATATATTATAGTAGCAGCATACAATTAGTTCATTGAAACTTACCTCTGGCAGCAAGTTCTTTTGCCGTCTCCTTGCCAATGCCAGTGTTACAGCCAGTTATAATGACCGTCTTGCCAGGAATTCGTTCCTTGCCATAGAACCAACCTCCACCCATGTACCATCTGCCCAATTAAATGGCACTCTAATAATTACATTAACAGTGAATACTTTATCTGACACTAATAATTATTATAAGTAATTCACATTTTTATTTCATATTATTTGCATTTTTTAAAAAAAACAAACCACTTTCAGCTAATTAATCTTTATAGAGATTGAAGCACATTTTCTAAATAATCATTTGTTTATAAATGTTACGTTAAAACGCGAAGGATAGTATGTCTGAAACGCGCACAATAGATCTAATCGTTTTGCTTTGCAAAGTATTCAATAATAGAGTGTATTTACCTTTGATTTGAGTTTGCGTTGTTGTTAGAAGAAGCTTTGTATAACGTTGATAAATTTTGTTAGTCGATATTATTGGAGAATTCTCTAGATCTGCTTGTTTACTATCGATCGAAGTTTCGCGATATTTGAGAACATTCTTGGACAGAAAGAATGTTGTATGACGTAAGTCTGTGATGACGAAGTTTCATTTGATTGGTTGATAGTGAGTTGGAACATAAAAAGTTGAGAGTGGAAAAGCGATTGAGCGATTGTATGCAGTTGTTGATGAACGCTGAATAAAGTTAAAAAACTTCATACGACGACTCCGTGTCTTGTTGCTGAGTGAGCAGGCTGCGTGGATAAACGAACCTGAGTTACACTTTATCAGTACTTCAAGCATCGGGGCTGAATCAACTACTGATAGAAAAACACCAACATCGAACGAGTGTAACATATTTTGGGGGCCAAGCTGCGATTCACGCCGTAGCCAAGGGTTCAACTGCTACAACAAGCGAGTCAACGTTACGAGAGGCAGTCATCGAGGGTAGCCGCCAAGGAGTTGCGTCGGGAGGGGCCAACATACTGGGACTACATCCCCGATAGATTCGGGTTGACTGCAAGGGCGTGTAGTCTCTGAAGAGTTGCTTCGTGAGCGAACAACAGATCGGGACTACGTGGCTGCCGCAAGACTACGTCGAGGGACAGTCTCGGAGCTACATCGCCAGTATTACAGAGAGCGACGAGCGGTCGTCGCGTCTACTTCAGCACAGGATCGAGCGTATACATCAACACCAGCGTGGTGCAGCGTCGCATACGACGAGGACAGCGGGGCCTGCGTCAGCGAAGGCGACAAGTGACAAGCATCAGCGCTACTGCAGAAAGCGTGCTGTTCTAGAACAGTCTAGAAAGGTACAGCACAGTCAAGAACTTTCCAGTCAAGAACTTTCCAGAAAAGCATCAAGATGGCTGACTTCTGGCAGAAAGGGGTTGAACTGAATCTCAAAGGCAAACAGCTGACGAAGTACGTCAAATTCCAGGAGAGAATATTGCGTGAAGAAAGAGAAGAACAGCGACGGCGCGAAGAAAGAGAGTTAGAACAGAAGCGTCTAGAATTAGAAGAGCGGCGGCAAGAAAAAGAAGAGCAACTTCGTCGAGAAGAAAGAGAAGTAGAAGAACAACGTCGGCGTGAAGAAAGAGAAATTGAACAGCAGCGGCAAGAAAAAGAAGAGCAACGACGTCGTGAAGAAAGAGAAATAGAAGAGCAGCGACGCCGAGAAGAAAGAGAGATGGAAGAGAGACGACTTCAGTACCAGCTAGAGTTGGCGCGTATCCAAAACAATCAGCATGCGCCACAAGTCATCAGCGACCACATGGCTCCAAAATTGCCAGCGTTCGTCGACGGGAAGGACCAGATTGACAGTTATCTGGCGAGATTCGAAAGGTTTGCCGAAAGCTCCAACTGGCAACCTCGAGACTGGGCGATTCGACTAAGTGCACTTCTGACAGGGCAAGCGCTCGAAGTTTACACCAGACTGTCGAACGATGACGCCAAAAACTACGACGTCTTGAAAGAGGCCCTATTGCATTGCTACAGTTTCACAGAGAAGGGCTACCGTAAACGCTTCCGTGAGTGCCGGCCTTTGTCAGACGAGACACCAAAGCAATTTGTGGAATTCCTGTCGTCATACTTACACAAGTGGGTGGAACTATCAGGCAAAGGGAAGTCTTATGATAGTCTCCATGACCTGATCGTGAAGGAGCAATTCCTCAATGCCTGTCACAAGGACCTGGCGACCCACTTAGAATTAAAGAAGCTACAGACGCTTAATGATGTGACCGAGGTTGCTGAAAGATATCTCCTCGCTCACGGGAAACGCTGGGGCCACCCAAGGCGACGAAACCATTTCAGAAGACTGGAAACCATGGGAACCAGATCCAGGGAAGCCAGACGAGCCAGAGACAGACGGACTCCACGCCACCTCCCAGGGAAGGGCATTCAAGAGGCTGTTTCACTTGCAACGCTACAGACCACAGAGCGGCTAACTGTCCTCAAAACAAAAGTAGCGGACAGCGGAGCAGTACGGACAATGCAGCGGCGGGCAACCAGCAGAGGCGGTTCTCCAATCAACGGCAAACCAGTAGATCTGACCACCAAGTGTGCGGCGGGAGCGTCATCCTTCCGAGTGAGACCGAGCGCAGCTGTGACCGTCCAGAACATGCCTGTTTCCAAGGGACGCGTCGGAAATCATGAAGTGACTGTTCTAAGAGACTCTGGCTGCAGTGGGGTCATCGTCAGAGAAGACCTGATCGCTAAAGAACAGTTCACTGGCGATTCAAAATGGACACTTATGGCCGACAGCAAATGCGTGATAGCGCCAGTTGCAAAGATTCAAGTCAGCACCCCTTTCTACATAGGCGAAGTAGAAGCGGTTTGCCTGAAGAAGCCGCTGTATGATTTCATGATCGGGAATATCGACGGCGCGAGACGACCCCGATTCAGAATGGAGTCCTGCCTCAACCCAACGTGTCGAAGTTGTGGAGGAGGATCCATTGCCATTTCCCGATGGAGACCTTACAGAGCTGCTACGGGACAATGTGGCTACTCCGGCTCAGCCCTGCCGACCAGAGATCGTCGGTGCTGTCACCACCAGGGCCCAGGCCAAGAGAGACAAGACGACTACGCCACTGAAGGTCGCCGACAACTCCAAAGCTGCCATCGTGGACAGAGATAAACTGATCCAGCTCCAGGAAGCTGATAGTACTTTAAACAAGTACAGGAACCGCCAAGACCACGTGACCAAGGGCAGTGGCACGGTCTATTTTGAGGTGAAGGCCAAGATCCTGTACAGAATCTTCCAGCACCCGAGGGTCAACGGAGGGAAACCACTACGTCAAATCTTGGTACCGTTACCCCTAAGGCGCCAAGTGATGGAAGTAGCACATGATTCAATCATGGGAGGTCACCTGGGCATCAAGAAGACGTCGGATAGAATCCAGGCGGTGTTCTACTGGCCAGGACTTCATGCGGACGTCAGCCGTTTCTGCCGATCATGTGACATTTGCCAGAAGACCATACCTCGAGGAAGGGACCCGAAAGTGCCTATGCAGAGGATGCCTCTGATCGACCGACCTTTCAAGAGGGTGGCCTTAGACTTAATCGGCGAAATAAGACCTCCAAGTGAAGAAGGTCATCGATGGGTACTGACCTTAGTGGACTATGCGACTCGGTACCCAGAAGAAGTGCCTTTGAAGAAGATTGACACTGAAAGTGTTGCAGAGGCACTGGTGGACATGTTCAGCAGACTTGGGGTGCCTGAAGAAATTCTGACAGACCTCGGGACGCAGTTCGTCTCTGACTGCATGAAGGAGGTCAACAGACTGCTGAGCATCCGGCATTTGACTACGACACCCTACCATCCAATGTGCAACGGGCTCGTCGAAAAGTTCAATGCTACGCTGAAGTCCACCCTGAAAAAACTGTGCAGCGAGCAGCCCAGACAATGGCATCGCTACATCAACGCCTTACTTTTCGCCTACAGAGAAGTGCCGCAGGAGTCCACCGGCTTTTCTCCGTTCGAGCTGCTGTACGGAAGAACCATCTGAGGGCCGATGCACATCCTGAAAGAACTGTGGACGAAAGAAGTAGATACCCCAGAAGTAAAGAACAGCTACCAGTACGTGTTTGAGCTATGGGAGAAGCTGGAGCAGACTCTCGAAATAGCCAGAGAAAACCTGAAGAAGTCCCAGGACTGTGGAAAGCACTACTACGATCGTAGGGCTGTAAACAGGAAGTTCAAACCTGGCAACAAAGTGTTGGTGCTGCTACCTACTGATCATAATAAGTTGCTGATGCAGTGGAAAGGCCCGTACGAAGTGGAGACCGTGGTGGGGATCAACGACTATAAGGTGAATTGAAGGTCGGCCAGCATTCCAAGATATACCACGCCAACCTCCTTAAACTGTACGTGGAGAGGCCGCCAGAGACTGTACACGTAGCAACAGCAGCTGAGATCGACGACAGTTTCAATAGCGAGGAGGAACTGTTGGAACTGGGAGAATTCCACAGCAAAGAAGGCATCGATGATGTTAAGCTAGGACCAAGGTTGACGGAAAGTCAAAAGTTGGAGCTCAAGGGCCTTATGGGCGAGTTTCCCCATAGCTTCAGTGACGTCCCAGGTTCTACGACTTTGGTCGAACATGAAGTCCACCTCACTTCAAATATTCCCGTTCGATCCATACCCTTCCCGATCCCGTTCAAGGCCCGTGAATCCTTGAAGAAAGATATCGATGAGATGCTGAAGATGGGCATCATCAGGGAGTCCAGTTCCCCCTACGCGTCCCCTGTCGTGGTCGTGAAGAAGAAGGACGGGAGCAATAGAGTATGCATCGACTACAGGAAGGTTAATAAGATCACCGTCTTCGACCCCGAGCCGATGCCTACTGCAGCAGACCTCTTCCGCCAATTATCGGGGAGTAAAATCTTCTCAAAGATTGACCTCAGCAAGGGTTATTGGCAAGTCTCTGTGCGTCAACAGGACATACCAAAGACTGCTTTTATAACTCCTGATGGGACGTACGAGTGCCTAAGGATGCCCTTTGGCATGGTCAACAGCGGAGCTACCCTGAAGAGAGGGATGAAGAAGATGCTCAAAGGAATGGACAATGTCGTGTGTTACTGGGACGACCTGCTAGTCCACACCCAGACCTGGAAAGAGCATCTGCAGACCTTGAGGGAGCTGTTCCACCGTCTCGCAGAAGCCAACTTGACAGTGAGACCCAGCAAGTGCATTCTTGGAGCTGACAACGTCGACTTCATCGGACGTTTGATGGAAGAAGGAGACAACGGAGGATGCACTGATTCCAGGGAAGCCCACAAGATCATTGTCTTTGACCCTGGGCCGATGACAACCGTAACGGACGAGGGTATCGTTTCCTTGCGGATGAAAGAACATTGACTTTGTGTGTAGATAAACTGAGCGCAATGACAGTATTCAGAAAGTCTGAAATAAGTTTTAATTCTGGACTTTGTTTGTGCATTACGTTTCAACGTTGCTGAAAGAAATTGGGTAAATTTCTTCTTGAGTGGGGGGTTATGTTACGTTGAAACGCGAAGGATAGTATGTCTGAAACGCGCACGATAGATCTAATAGTTTCGCTTTGCAAATTATTCAATAATAGAGTGTATTTACCTTTGATTTGAGTTTGCGTTGTTGTTAGAAGAAGCTTTGTATAACGTTGATAAATTTTGTTAGTCGATATTATTGGAGAATTCTCTAGATCTGCTTGTTTACTATCGATCGAAGTTTCGCGATATTTGAGAACATTCTTGGACAGAAAGAATGTTGTATGACGTAAGTCTGTGATGACGAAGTTTCATTTGATTGGTTGATAGTGAGTTGGAACATAAAAAGTTGAGAGTGGAAAAGCGATTGAGCGATTGTATGCAGTTGTTGATGAACGCTGAATAAAGTTGGAAAACTTCATACGACGACTCCGTGTCTTGTTGCTGAGTGAGCAGGCTGCGTGGATAAACGAACCTGAGTTACACTTTATCAGTACTTCAAGCATCGGGGCTGAATCAACTACTGATAGAAAAACACCAACATCGAACGAGTGTAACAATAAACAATGTAAGATTTATCTAAATAATAAATTTTCTCTGTAAATAACTTAATAATATTAATTATAATAATAATAATAATAATAATAATAATAATAATAATAATAATAATAATAATAATACAGGATGCTATATACGCGCCTTTCCCCAAATCAATCAGGCTCAAAGCGCGGCGATCCATACCAACATACACGCTCACCTGTCTCATCCACCCTTACACACACCAAATACACATCAATCACTCAAACAGGTGGTGTAAAGGCAGGGAGATCGCTATTAGAAGACGGAAAGAACATCGAATTTTTATTTTTGAAATTTTTATATTGACTGCGTCCTGTACTATTATTGAAGGGAGGGAGGAAACCGGAGTGCCCGGAGAAAACCCTCGGTGACCTCAATAGTCTCATACCTAAGTCACATACGTTCGCCCCTTGCGGGAATCGAACCCGCGACCTCCGGCATAGGAAACCGGCGACTTATCCACTGCGCCATGATTTGTTTGCATTATTTAGCAGAATTTGCTAAATAATGTATTATTTAGGATATGTTGCTAAATAATGCATTATGAGGGTGAAAGTGCCGAAATTCTGCTAGTGAAAATAGATCTAGTCTAGGCTTAGGGTTACAGTTAACCCCTAACACTAGCTCTAGCCTTAAACCAAATTCTAACTAACTGTAATCCAAAGGCTAAATATCAAAATTTGCCATTAAAATTTGTTTCTGAACCTTTGCAATTACAAGTATGATTGCGCAAAACAATGTGCAAATTGACATTCATGCTCCTAATATGACCACCATTTTCCTATTGACCACCATTTTCCTATTTGTTATTTACATTAAAAAATAATTATGGGACTGCAATTTTCATTTTTTAGAGGATTCCAGGATTCGCTTGAAAACTTGGTTTTTAAAGTGTGACTGCTCTCTATAATGCAAGGACTTTCTAAAGTCATTAAATTTTAATGAATTATAAACAAAACTGTGACATTTGTGATGATTTTAATGAAGGTATGGGAATTTTTACCCACAACAATTGTGGAAGGTTAACTGGCTTCAACCTTTTCAGGGCAGCTGTTGCATGTGTTATCCTGGAGAGGACTTTCTCGGGACCAATTGCACCGTGTTGAGGGATTAGCCTTGGACTTCGATGTCCATGTTGATGCCATTGGAGTTGTTCATCATTTTGGTCTGCTCTGCGCTTATTTCCACTCCATAGGCTCTGAAGGTGGTGTCAAGCCTCTGTACCAGCTGCTCAAGTTCTTGTTCCTCTCCAGCCAATCCATCAATGTCATCTGCAAAACGGAGGTTGGAGATATGCTGACTGTGCCTTCGTGATCTGCAATAGCATCTGACATGAGGTCCAGAAAGATGCTGAAGAGTGTTGGAGAGAGGGGCCATATTTGACGCATGCCGACTGATGTTCTGAACCAATTACCGATGGCGCTGTTTGGGAGGCCTGTACTGGTAGCCTTGTCATACAGGCTTTTGATGACTTCAATAATGGTAGGGCTGATGTTGTACAATTTCATGGTTGCCCACATAGGCTGCATGCCATACTCAGTCAAATGCTTTTTTAAAGTCTACAAACACATTATATAGATGTTGGTGCTGTAGGTATTTATTGCAGATTATTCTGAGGTTGAAAATCTGTTCAGTGATACTTCGTCCTGCCCTGAATCCTGCTTATTCTTCAGCTATGATTTGTTCAGCTAGGGGTTTGAAACTGTTGAGTATTATTTTCAGGAGGACTTTGCTGGGATGGCTGATAAGGCTGAAGTATAGTGCGGTAGTACAGTACTCACTTTCCTGAAGGTTACCCTGAGTGTCAATCATCACTTCTCCTCCTGCTTGAAGCAATTCTACGGATATTTGTCCACTTCAACTGACTTCCCTTACTTTAGTGATTGCACTGCTGCCTTAACTTCTTCTTGGAGAATTGGGAGGATTTCTACTTCTCTGTTCTGGGGACATGCTATACCTGATGGGTCACCGTTTAGTCTGTGATTGCAAAGGTCAGAGCAGTACTCTATCCATCTATCCAAGATTTCTTGTTCATCTGTAAGGCACAAGCCAGACTTGCTTTGGATCGTGGAGACCTTGGGCTGTTTAACACTTGTCAGCCGCTTCACAGTCTGGTAGGACTTCTTGCTTTTGTTCTTGTTCAGATTGTTCTCTATTTCCTGGCACTGATCTTCTATCCAATCCTTTGCTGTGCGCATGCCTTCAAATGTCACTGTTGATTTTTTGGTAGGTATAAGCTCCATGTGACGAGTGTGAGGTGTTATTTTTCCTTTTTATCTCTGTTCATTTGTCACACAGGTCCAAAAGTTCAGGTGTGATTCACGTTTTTTTCTTTGGGCGGTGCTTGCCAAGGATCTCAGTGACAGCACGTGTCACTGCTGAGTTGAAGATGGTGGTCATGGTTTGACATCTACTTCACCAGCTCCCAAAATGAGCAGTGGTGCAAATTTCCCTCCAATTGTGGCTTGGAATATTTCTGCCACCTCCGGGTCTTGCAGTTTGTCCAGGTCGAACTTCAGCCTGGTGCACTTTACTTTATTTACTCTCTTCAAGTGGAGCCAGAAATACATCATCATGAGATCATGGTCACTTCTGATGTCTGCTGCTGGAAAAGTGTGTGTTTTGCCAATGTTGATGCTTGATCTCAAGCGTTTCTTGACCATGATGTAGTCAATCTGGTTGTGATGCTCCCAGCTGGGACTGTGCCAGGTCCATCGTCTGGATTTTTTGTGGGGACCAAGCGTGTTTGCCAGTATAGGCTTGTTGTATCTGGCAAACTCTAACAGTCTCAGACCTCTGTCATTTGTCTTGTTGTTGCGTTGGGGTCCACATATGTCTCCTCAGTTGTGATACGCATCTTGGCCAACCTTGGCATTCCAGTAGCCTTGCACTATGACTATGTCCTTCCTCGGCACTTGGTCAAGGACAGCCTGCAAATGTACATAGAAATCCTCGACTTCGCTGTCATAATGGTCTTATGCTGAGGCGTAGGCCTGGATGATGGTGATGTTGAAAGGGGCCGCTTTCAGGCGCTGGTAATGAGTCTACTGAAGACTGGGTGGCAACACATGACAGTGGCCAGAATGTCTGTGGACCAAGAATCCAAAGCCATGTTTGTGCGTGTCATCTCTACCTCTGAAATAAAGCTTGTGATCTTTGTCGGTTGTTGTTTCACATAGGCATTTCCTGCATATTTCGCTGATACCTAAAATGTTCCATCCATAGTGTTCCAGCTTGTGGGCCAGTTCTAATTTTCACTACGCAGTTAGGGTCCTGACATTCCAGGTTCCTATGATGATGTTGTCTCTCGTGCGGATCTTGCTAAGGCCTAAGCTGTCCATCAGTAACCCACTTATCACCTCTGTTCTGGTGGCCAACAGAAGGCACAGTCCTAGGTGACCGGTCAACGACCGATCCAGTATGGAGTGAGCGATTCTTTTCATCTTGGGTAAAAAAAAGACCTAGCGGGGCCCATTCCTCTCCAGGCTGTTGACCACAATCGAAATCCACGAGTACAGTGTTTTTCCACTTGGCCCGGAGCACATGGTCGTTGAACCTATACTATAGTAACATGAGGTTCCTTTGCCCTGGCCGGTGATTTCTGTTTAGAAGACTTTCGCCCAGTGATGCCATGCTAATTGCGACACGCCAGGAAACGTTGCATCTATTCTATTCAGTGCCTGAACCCACAGGATTTATAAATAATGCATTACATAGGTAAATAATTCCTTATTTAGCAACAATGCCTTATTTATCTATATCAAGTTTTATTAACCTAAACAATATATTCTTTACGTAAATAATAAATTATTTACATCCTATCCTATCCCGTAAGCGTAACTCGTAGGTCGTAGAGGCACCACATAATTATGATCGTTTAACGAGTGTACTCCATCTTTCCCTGTCCTCAGCAACCCTGACTCTCATGGTTTCGCTCAATGTCAAACCAGTCCATTCTTGAATGTTGTCCTCCCACCTCTTTTTCGGTCTCCCTCTGCTTCTACCTCCTTGCACTGTGCCTTGCAGGATGGTCTTTGCAAGACCTGATGATCTGGTGACGTGGCCATACCATCGGAGTTTCAGTTTTTTCACCACAGAAAAACTAAATTATTTAGAAAATATCTTACATTGTTTGTAAACAAATGATTATAGAAAATATGCTTCTAAATACAGATTATTTAGCTGAAAATGGAGAAAATAAATATTTTACAAAGGGAGCTCCATAGGCGACGCAAAGCTGAAAGCCATACAATGTAAACTGTATATGCAATGATTCATAATAGGTCTATAAAGGTATAATTAATGGAATTCCTTTATGGAGTATGGACTAATGGACTAGGTGAATCACAGGCAGTAGTATGTATTGTAATTGAGGCGAGGCCTACGGACTTCACTGCCTGTGGGTGAATTTTTACTCACTTTATCGAAAGTGTCATCACTCCAACAACAGCTCCAACTGCGGCCACGCAAGGTAATGAACAGCAAGTGTCCATCTTAAAAAGTAGGAGAATCACAATAAAATTGATACACTCGTTTAAGAGACTTGTGTTTGTATACGGGTCGATCGACTAGTGCTTATTTCAAAATGCTCTGTACGAGGTCAAGGACATTCCGTTGCGTAAGATAACTACTTAGTGCACACACGGACGTGCATGTAAACAACATGCATGTGTTTACAGGTCGGTGGTGCACAAAAAAAAGCACTCTTGTCGTGATTGGCTATTTCGTTGATCTAGGTCAAAACAATTGTTGAGGTGCAACAGTCCTTTTGCGGTTCGTACAGTACTTCATGGCATTTGTAATCTCCATGTTTTCAGTTCAGTTCAGTTCAGTTCAAGGGACTATGTTAAGCTTCGCAGCTTTTTTATGTCCCTGTTTTTATACAACATTAAATTTTCCGGTTAGTTTTGCAATTGTTCAGAGAATTAGAATTTAATGAAAATCATTCATCAAAATCAAATTTGGATTCCACAATGAAACTTACCTTTTCCAGAAGGTTTTAAAAAGTATTTAAGTTGTTAGCTTCTTTAACATGTAATGGTAGTTTGTTCCACAGTGGTGCAATTCTATGGCTAAAACAGTGCTTTCTTTTGTTAGTACGACAGTGCTGGATAAAAATTTTGTCTTCTGAGTTTCTAGTATTGCGTCCATCATAAAACTTAAAGAATGTATTAGCATTGACTTTGTCGATGTTATTTAGTATTTTGTATGTTTGTATAAGATCACCTCTAACTCTTCTAAATTTCAAACTCGGAAGGCCTAGTTTCTTTAGTCTTTTTTTGTAAGGCAGATTTCTAAAGGATTTTACCAATTTTGTAGCTCTTCGCTGCACTTTTTCAATCACTGACGATTGTCTTTTCAATAGCGGTGACCAAACAGCATTTGCATATTCCACATGAGGTCGGACAAGTGTCTTATACAGACATGTTAACGTATCTTTATCAAGGCAGGTGAAAGATCTTCGGATAATCCCCAGCATTTTATTTGCCATTGCAATTGCAGTATTAATATGTTTACCAAATTTTCTTTATCAAAAGTGACCCCCAGATCCTTCTCTTCGGTGCAGCTGTCAATTGACACTCTCTGTCCATCAGCGGTCATATAATATTCATGGCAAGAATGTTTTCTACCAAATTTTAGTACCTTGCATTTGGAAGTATTAAAATGAAGTTGCCACTTATCAGACCATTTACAAAGATTATTTATATCGGACTGTAGCTTAAGACTCTCACTGGACAAATTATATAGTTTTGTGTCATCAGCAAAAATTTTACAACTGCTGGACACCTCATCTGGCAAATCATTTATAAAAATAGTAAATAAAACAGGACCCAAAATGCTACCTTGAGGTATACCACTTAACACAGGAGCTTCTGAAGAGAAACTGTCACCAACTCTCACCCGCTGGTTTCTCTCGGACAAAAAGTTCCCAATCCATTGGCACACCTTTCCAGTGATACCATATGATTCGATTTTTGTTAAAAGTCTAGCATGTGGGACAGAGTCAAATGCCTTTTTAAAATCCAGATACAGCACATCAAATCCCTCACCATCGTCCAATATTCCCGTAAAATCTTCCATGACTTCTAATAGCTGAGTCACACATGACCATTCCTGAAACCATGCTGACAATCTGTATACAGTGAGCATAGATTCATATGGTCCACCACAGCATCTCGCACAAAAGACTCCAGGACTTTGCAAATGATGCATGTGAGACTCACTGGCCTATAGTTACCCGCTTCTACCCGACTGCCCTTTTTAAAAAGAGCAGTGACATTGGCTTTTTTCCAGTCTGCCGGAACAGTGCCATCATCTAAGGATTTATTAAAAAGTAGGCACAAAGGAACTGACAACTCGTCACTTGCCTCTTTCAACACTCTGGGCGGGATATGGGTCTAGTTTATCTAGTTTTTCCTGCACAGCTTTAGGTGTTATAAGAATTTCATTAAGACTTACACCATCTGATCTAGATCCAGGATCTAATTTAGGTATGTTTTGTAAATCTTCTTTTGTAAAAACACTGGGAAAAAAGTCATTTAAAATATTTGCCTTTTCCTCTTCACTGACTGCCATACCACCATCCTCTTTCCTCAAGGAGCTGATGCCAGAAAACACTTTCGTCTTGGATTGAATGTATTTCCAAAACACCTTTGGGTTTTCTTTACATGTACTAGCAACACGCTACATCATGAATTTATTCACGGAGATTTACTGCAGTAATCTCGAAAGAACGCAAGGATTTTTTTTTAAATAAATAAAGAGATAAATAAATAAATAAAATTAATATGTATGCACTCGGAGTACGAACTAGGGAACTGAACTGAACTGAACTGTATGCACTCGGAGTACGAACTAGTGCACGTGTAAAGCGTCCTTGACATTGTCACGCAATCGTGCCTCTTGCGTGTGAAGAGAAAAGAAGAAAGAGACAGCCTTGGCTTTTGACAATCTTTGATTCCGCTAATTTTCCAAGCTGAGACGAGTGACCACCAGGCCATACCAGTATGAAGTGCTCGTTGTCAATGCTTACTCTTGGAATTTTGGGGATGACTGTTGGAAGTCTCATGCTCAGGTTGGGAAAATGTTACCTCAGTAAAAATGGCAGTACTAGTAGTTGTAGGACTGGATCTGCTGACCTATTTCTTGTTCCATCTTTGTGTTACCAACTTGTAGTGTTTCCGATAATCCCTATCGTGGAATTCATGAACGAACCAACGAAAGGCGCTAACGGTGGCATTGTTGTACGATAAATCCGCGGTGTACAAAAAGTACGAAAAGAGCCAAAAAAAAGTAAGAAAAGAGCACAAAGGGCAGCGAAAAGGAGAACGAAAATGGCAAAATTAAGCGAAAAGGGCTCCAAAATAGCAAACATGAGCCTAATTAAGCTCAATCCATAAAATAAATGAAGCAGTTACAGGGTGAATTTGATTCCTCATCAATGTATTTATGTAAACTTTTGGCTTTACCAATTCGTGGATTTCCGTTTGTAATGGAGCCCATCGATCCAAGCCCAGCAAAAAGAGCTAGGAATGTAAAGAGCGAAAAGGGGATTAAATTTAAACAAGCTAAAATGACCCGTAATAAGCAAAAATGATTAAAAATTAATTCAATCAATGCATAGCAAAACATGGTTTTAATGGGTTCATTGGATTCTATCAAAGAATATCATCCCAGGCTTTCCTTACTTGGGAGTGATTGTTGACCCTAAATTATCGTTCGATGAACATGTGTCCCAGACAGTTAAGAAAGCGAACAGATTATGCGGTATGCTACTTAGTGACTCTTGGAGTTTGCCAGTTGCAACAATCTGGTACTGGCAAACACGCTTGGTCTCCAAAAAAAATCCAGATGATGGACATGGCACAGTCCTGGCGGGGAGCATCACAACCAAATAGACTACATCATGGTCAAGAAACGCTTCAGATCAAGCATCAACATTGGCAGGACACGCACTTTTCCAGAAGCAGACATCGGAAGTGACCACAATCTCGTGATGATGTCTTTCCGGCTCCACTTGAAGAGAGTAAATACAGCAAAGTGCACTAGACTGAAGTTCGACCTGGACAAACTGCAAGACCCGGAGGTGGCAGAACTATTTCAGGCCACAATTGGAGGGAAATTTGCACCACTGCTCATTTTGGGGGCTGGTGAAGTAGATGTCAACACCATGACCACCACCTTCAACTCAGCTGTGACAGATGCCGCCACTGAGATCCTTGGCAAGCACCGACCAAAGAAGAAGCCGTGGATCACACCTGAACTTTTGGATCTGTGTGATAAACGAAGAAAGATGAAAAAGAAAATGAACACCTCACAGGGAGCTGATGTCTACCGAAAAATCAACAATGACATCCGAAAAGGCATGCGCACAGCAAAGGAGAACTGGATAGAAGATCAATGCCAGGAAATAGAGAACAGTCTGAACAAGAACAACAGCAAAAAGGCCTACCAGACTGTGAAGCGGCTGACAAGGGTCAAACAGCCCAAAGTCTCCACGATCCAAAGCAAGTCTGGCATATGCTTTACAGAAGAACAAGAAGTCTTGGACAGATGGACAGAGTACTGCTCTGACCTTTACAACCATACACCAAATGGAGACCCATCAGTTCTAGCATGTCCCGAGAACAGAGAAGAAGAAGAAATCCTCCCAATTCTCCAGGAAGAAGTTGAGGCAGCAGTGCAAGTGCTAAAGAAAGGGAAGTCAGCGGGAGTGGACAACATACCCGCGGAACTGCTACAAGCAGGAGGAGAAGCGATGATTGATGCCCTCACCATTATCTGTAACAAGATCTGGCAGAGTGGGGAGTGGCCTATACCATGGACCCAGTCGCTTGTCATCACTCTTCCCAAAAAAGGTAACCTTCAGGAGTGTGAAAATTACCGCACCATCAGCCTCATCAGCCATCCCAGCAAGGTCCTCCTGAAAATAATACTCAACAGGTTGAAACCCCAAGCTGAACAAATCATAGCTGAAGAACAAGCAGGATTCAGGGCAGGGCGAAGTACCACTGAGCAGATTTTCAACCTCAGAATAATCTGTGAGAAATACCTACAGCACCAACAACATCTATATCATGTGTTCATAGACTTCAAGAAGGCGTTTGACCGAGTCTGGCATGCAGCTCTATGGGCAACAATGAAAGTGTACAACATCAGCCCTAAAATTATTGAAGTCATCAAAAGCCTGTATGACAAGGCTACCAGTGCAGTCCTCCACAACAGCGCCATCGGGAACTGGTTCAGAACAACAATCGGTGTGCGTCAAGGATGCCTACTCTCTCCAACACTCTTCAACATCTTCCTAGAGCGCATCATGTCAGATGCTCTTGCAGACCATGAAGGCACAGTCAGCAAAGGGGTAGAGCAATCTCCAATCTTCGTTTTGCAGATGACATTGATGGATTGGCTGGAGAGGAACAAGAACTTGAACAGCTGGTACAGAGGCTTGACACCACCTCCAGAGCCTATGGAATGGAAATAAGTGCAGAGAAGACCAAAATGATGACCAACAACACCAATGGCATCAATACGGACTTCAAAGTCCAAGGCCAATCCCTCAACACAGTGCATAGCTTCAAATATTTAGGAGCCATTGTATTAGACAATGGGTCCCGACAGGAAGTCCTCTCCAGGATCGCACAAACAACTGCTGCCCTGACAAGGTTGAAGCCCATTTGGAAAGACAGGACCATCAGTCTACATTCCAAAGTAAGACTGCTGCGCTCCCTTGTCATCTCCATCTTCCTATATGCTTGCGAAGCATGGACCCTCACAGCAGATCTCCAACGAAGAATACAAAGCATGGAGATGAGGTGCTACAGAAGACTTCTGGGCATTTCCTATACCCAACACATCACCAACGACGAAGTCCGACAGACCATCACACAAGCCATTGGACAACACGATGACCTGCTAACAGTTGTGAAGAAACGGAAACTCCAGATCATCAGGCCTTGCAAGGACTATTCTGCAAGGCACAGTGCAAGGAGGTAGAAGAAGAGGGAGACCGAAAAAGAGGTGGGAGGACAACATTCGAGAATGGACTGGTTTGACACTGGGCGAAGCCATCAGGGCTGCTGAGGACAGAGAAAGATGGAGAATGCTGGTTAAACAATCATCTGTGGTGCCCCTACGACCTTCGGGTTACGGGACAGGATAGGATAGGATAGGACTTAGTAATATACAGTGTAAAGAAAAAGATATGGTTCCACTTTTTAAGTCACTGGTAAGACCTGTATTGGAGTATGGAAATTCTGTATGGAGCACATGTTTAAAAAACATAATTCGGCAATAGAAGGTGTTCAAAAACAATTTACCAAGAAAATTGTTGGGTTGAAGGATTTAAGCTATGAACATAGATTAGAAACCATAAAACTGCCAAGGTGACATGATAGAAACATACAAAATTGTCCATGGAATATATGATGTTAATACTACTAAAACATTGTTTTATAGAAGTGTTTTGACTAACACAAGATGACATTAGATAAACAAAGTGTTACCACCTCTAAATATAGTAGTTTCTTTACTAATAGAATAATAAATGCATGGAATAATTATACCACAATTTGTTGTGTCAGCAGGAACAGTAAACTCATTTAAAAATGGTATTGATAGTTTTTGGAAATCTAAGGTGTACAAAACAGACTTAGAAATTTATTAATGATAATAAGTGCGCGCATCCATATTTGTAGTGCGGGGGTAAAAGCACATAAAACCCCCTCTAGTGACCTAGAGCAGGCAATAAAGGCTGATAGCCTACAAAGCCATATATATGATATGATATATAAAAAGTGAAGACGTTTTAAGAGCAGCACCGTCAAGCGGCTGTGCTGCAGAGCAGGTCAAGGGAGGTAAACAGACCACATAGCAACGTGTAAATACAGACGATATTGCTCGACTGTATCGGCGTGTTTCTGATGAATCCCGAACATATTGGTCCACAAAATTATTGTGTAATGTGTAGGAAAATGACTCCTTGCAATAATACTGGTTTTTTGTCAACATTGTCTTCATCTTCATCCATTAGACGGCCTCAATCAACAGGTTGATTGCTCTGCCGTACTGAACGGGGTTTGTATAGGGGGGGTTGATAGGAAGCGACAGACCTAAGACAGATGAGAATAAAATCTGCACTAATTAAAAGGACACCCACTCTAAGTGGGTTTTACTTGCAGGGTACTACTTTTCCCTCTTCGCTCCAGGGATCTAGCAAGTCCCAGTATGTCGTAACACAAAACTGGGAAAAAACAACAATAAAAAATGGGAAAGAGATGGGGATGGGGACAACCTGACCCTACCTACTCTATTTAACCTTGTGACATAGAGCTTACAATTTACATGGACTAGCAGTTATTACCCGTGCAAATAAATTTTTGATGACCCAATTGCTGGTTTGATGTTATGTGCCCGTTTTAAACATTTTCCTGGAAGTGACTTTTTTTGTGCATTCTGCAGCATTTAGTCATTTTATATTTGTTTTTAATCTGAAGAAGAGCAAAGCACGAAAATTCATTTGTCTTGTATTGTTGTATAATTAAAAGTATCTAATATATTTCTTTGTTGTGTTTCTGATTTTATGCCCGTTATAGGTTATCTTTGGGTGTCCAAGCTGTCAGCCACTGAGTGAAGTCAAATATATTTGAGACTATAATGTTCAATTGTAGCCTACATAGTGTATAGTTTATGTTGTGGTGTTGGTACAATAATCACCTTTAGGAAATATATCAATTGCCTGAAAGTGGAAGAAATTGTAAACACAACAGGAACTGCTAAGTATTTTGAAAGTAAAATCATGAACACAACTAAGATATATATCAAAGATACTTTTAATTATATTAGTGTATAAAAGTATCTTTGATATAATAATCTTTGTTGTGTTTATGATTCTGGAAGTGGAAGGCTGAAGTGCACTGTCAGTGGTGAATCACTAAAAAGAGACATAGATTAAAGATAAACTTATAATTGTAATAAAACACAATAACCCTTTATTTAAGGATAACAGCATTACTGATTTATTGCACATGCATGTGATTAAAACAATAAGGCAATGCTATCACTGCATGCACAGAATTTTTTAAATTATAATACATACCAATGAAATACCAAATTGAGGCAATCATATAAAAAAAAGCACCAGATATTTATTTTTGGAACAATTCAGTTTTAATTTATATTCTAAATATTTATTTTTAATGTAAAGTTTGCTTTTATTTTTATTTGTTTTTTTCTGATGAATCGAATGACAATTAATTATGCTATGAAATGTACAATAAAACTATAATGTTATTTTCTAAATGTTTTTTTTTTTAAAATAGACCTACCTATACCTAATTTTGTTTTTAAAAAGCATAAGATGTTAACTGTTCTAAAAAGTACATGCATCATGGATAAATGAAAAAAAAAATTAATATGAAGCAGTACCCGTGCTATGATTTTATTTTTATTTATATATTTATTTATTTATTTATTTTTGGCATTTTACTTGCACCCTTTTTTGATTTTTATTTGCCTCTCCTCTCTTTTTCTTTATTATCTATACCTCCCTCTCTCTTTTATCTCTCTCCCTCTGTATTATTAAATTTAAAAAAAAAAAGTATCCCCAGCGAGATTCGAACACGGGTCGTCTTAATAAAATTCACACGCCTTATCCATTGATCCACGGTTTGCTATAATTCTCCTGCCTTATTTTAGGTCCTATATCATAAAACATGGTGAACCCTCGATTTTATTAGTGTTATAAACTTTAAACTGCATTAAACAACAATATAACGCCGATTTAAAAGCGAGATCAAAACCAAACTTATGAAATGAAGTCTACGGAGCGAAATCACTAAACGCAAACGGCAAGAGTGATTGGTTGGACTCGCACATGTTTCCCACGTGTTTTTTAGTACATTTTCAAGGCAGTAAAATGCAAAATAAAGCCGTTTTGCGATCCAAAATAATGTTAAGTTTCGTTGTATCGGCAGCGCGTGATCGAGCGGCGAATGGCAAAACTAGCGTGGAAGCAATTATACGGACAGTTCAGATGTAATCTGCACAAATTCGAGCAAAGTGAAGCTCAAATCGAGCTTCACAACAAAGCCGCTGGTTGGCTAAAACGGCCCCTCGTGATCTAAAACGGCTTGTCGATTAATTTACATGGAAATAGTGAATAAAAACGGTTAAATTCTACTTTTTTTTTTCTTTTTTTTTTAACACAATTCATACGAACATGAGGCCTTTTTATGATATTCGATATTCAAGTTTGTGCTGTTGGTGACTGAATCATAAAACAAAACTATTGCAGCCCGAGCTATGCCAGAGTGCTAAATTAATACCCATAAATAATTTTTGGCCTGATGGTGTACACTCTCATGGTTGCCCACAGAGCTGCATGCCAGACTCGGTCAAACGCTTTCTTGAAGTCTACCAGTACATGATATAGATGTTGTTGGTGCTGTAGGTATTTCTCGCAGATTATTCTGAGGTTGAAAATCTGTTCAGTGGTACTTCGCCCAGCCCAGAATCCTGCTTGTTTTTCAGCTGTGATTTGTTCAGCTTAGGGTTTCAAACTGTTGTATTATTTTCAGGAGGACCTGGCTGATGGTGAAGTATTTTTCACTCTCCTGAAGGTTACCTTTTTTGGGAAGAGTGATGACAAGCGACTGGGTCCATGGTGTAGGCCACTCCCTACTCTGCCAGATCTTGTTACAAATAATGGTGAGGGCGCCAATGATCACTTCTCCTCCTGCTTGAAGCAATTCCGCGGGTATGTTGTCCACTCTCACTGACTTCCCTTTCTTCAGCGATTGCACTGCTGCCTCAACTTCTTCTTGGGAGGATTTATTCTTCTTCTATTTTCTCGGGACATGCTAGAACTGATGGGTCTCTGTTTGGTGTGTGGTTGTACAAAAAAAAAGTAAAGGTCAGAGCAGTCCTTTTCCATCTATCCAAGATTTCTTGTTCTTCTGTAAGGCATATATGCTAGACTTGCTTTGGATCGTGGAGACCTTGCGCTGTTTAACACTTGTCAGCCGCTTCACAGTCTGGTAAGCCTTCTTGCTGTTTTTCTTTTTCAGACTGTTCTCTATTTCCTGGCATTGATCTTCTATCCAGTTCTACTTTGCTGTGCGCATGCCTTTTTGGATGACATTGTTGATTTTTCGGTAGGCATCAGCTCCCTGTGAGGTGTTCTGTTTCTTTTTCATCTCTCTTCGTTTATCACACAGGTCCAAAAGTTCAGGTGTAGATCCATGGCTTCTTCTTTGGGCGGTGCTTGCCAAGGATCTCAATGGCGGCATCTGTCACAGCTGAGTTGAATGTGGTGGTCATGGTGTTGACATCTACTTCACCAACACCCAAAATGAGCAGTGGTGCAAATTTCCCTCCAATTGTGGCCTAAAATATATCTGTCACCTTGCAGTTTGTCTAGGTCGAACTTCAGTGTAGTGCACTTTGCTGTGTTTACTCTCTTCAAGTGGAGCCAGAAAGACCTCATCACGAGATCGTGGTCACTTCCATTGTCTGCTCCTAAAAAAATGTGTGTCCTGCCAATGTTGATGCTTGATCTGAAGCATTTCTTGACCATGATGTAGTCGATCTGGTTGCGATGCTCCCCGCTGGGACTGTGCCATGTCCATCGTCCGGATATTTTGTGGAGATCAAGCGTGTTTGCCAGTATTAGATTGTTGTATCTGGCAAACTCCAAGGGTCTTGGACCCCTGTCATTTGTCTCGTTTTTGCATTGGGGTCCACATGTGTCTCCCCAGTTGTGTCACTTGTAGTGCACATCTTGGCCAACCTTGGCATTCCAGGCATCTTACACTATGATTATGTCCTTCTTCGGCACTTGGTCAAGGACAGCCTGTAGATTCCTTCCACTTCGCTGTCATCATAGTCTGATGTTGGGCATAGGCCTGGATGATGATGTTGAAAGGGGCTGCTCTCAGACGGATGGTAATGAGTCTACTGGAGACTGGGCAGCAACCCATGACAGTGGCTACAAAGTTCTTGTGGACCAAGAATCCAACACCGTGGTCATGCCTGTCATCTCTCCCGCTGAAATAAAGCTTGTGGCCTTTGTCGGTCATTGTTTCACCTAGGCCTTTGCAGCGCAGTTCGCTGATACCTAAAATGTTCCATCGATAGTGGTCCAGCTCCTGGGCCAGTTCTTCTAATTTTCCATCTGCAGTTAGGGTCCTGACATTTCAGGTTCCTATGACGATGTTGTTTCTTGTGCGGATCTTGCTAAGTTGTCCATTAGTAACCCACTTATTACCTCAGTCCTAGTGGCCAACGGAAGGCGCAGTCATTGGTGACGCGGGCGATGACCGATCCGGTATGGAGTGAATGGTTCTTTTCATCATGTAGTGTGTCTTGGGCAAGAAAGACCTGGCAGGGCCCAATCCTCTCCAGGCTGTTGGGCCACAGCCTTTATATCCACGAATACAGTGTGGCTTGCCTTGGCCCCGAGCAGATGGTCGTCGAACCTGTAGTAACGAGAAGTTTCTCTGCCCTGGCCGGTGACTTCTGTGTAGAAGCAGGGCTCGAAATTAGCGGGGGCCCGGGGCCAAAAACCCGCAAAGTTGATTTCGGGCTCGGAAAGTTGAAAATCGAAGGGCCCGCTGGGCCCGCAAAATAATTCGTCTGCTACAGCTAGCTCTACTCGGCAGTTTCGTATTTGGGCCAAGGGAAGCAACCCACACCGGTGCCCTACATTTGGACAGAAAAAAAACAACAGAAAAGAAGCGAAAACCCTTTAATTTTGCACTCAAAAGTTTAATATACACTTCAATATCTTTTTAGTATAATAAACAAAAGGCTATGGCACAACATAAGCGCAAAATGTCCATCTTTGCAAGTACGAAAGTATGGCTAAAAAAAAAAAGGCAAAATCTGTTTGTTTTAGTTTATCAGGAAGAGTACTGTTAAGTTTAGTTCCCTTTCATGGTTTTGTTTTGAACTTTTGTGCATTGAGGTAAGATTTTTTGTTAGGTTACTCATATTAAAAATGTAATGATGTGTATTGTGCAATACTCAGTCACAAAACTGAAAAGTATTATACAAAAGACTCACTTGATTTTTTTTTCTATTTTGTTTAATGGCCATTTCAGGCTCACTAGTCACTGGAATATGTGTGTCACTGAATGTGTGTGTGTGTGTTTTTTCCGCTTTTTTTGTTGGTAATGTTTGAAAGTGAAAGAAAAGGCAAATAAAAATGACATCACTCAGCAAAATTGGAAATTCAATTGTTTTTATTTTAGATTATCAGACAAATTGTACTTTCTACTTATTATATTGCCAATAATTCTTTTGTTTTTTGTTTGCATTATTTTTCAAGTTGGGCCCCGAAAATTGCTTGTGGGCCCTCAAATTTTTCAATCAAGGGGCCCGGTGGCCCCCAAAGAAAAAAGTTAATTTCTAGCCCTGAGAAGACTTTCTCCCAGTGATGTTTTAATTTGGCAAATCAAAAATAAATATATTGAGTGGATAACATTTTGTGGTTTCTAAGTGTTTTATTGTATGCATATATATATATATATATATATATATATATATATATATATATATATATATATATATATATATATATATATATATATATATATATATATATATATATATATATATATATATATATATATACACTGCACACAGACGCTGCAATCTAAACATGTATGTGTGTGCTACCATTGTGCATTGTATTCCAAATATTGGGTCTGTTGTTGCTGGGCTCTGTACAATGGAATGCCATTATCCACTCGTCTTTCGTCTGTGGGGATCGGCTAGTTAATCGCCCGGTGACTAATCTTAATACATTTATAAGTTTACCTCGGTCTGTGTTAGGATGGGGATACGGAGATAGGGAGAAAATGGTAAAAGATTCACTGACACACTAGCTCTCACATGACCATGAAACATAGGTAGTCCAGCCACTTGTTAACAGTAAATATCACACATTTATTTCCTCTACTCTATACATAATCTTCAACTCACTATGCTAACTTAAATGTCCAAATTCGCTTCGAATAGTTTGGATAATTTTTGGTGTGCAGATACTTTAGACCTTGGCCCTATCATTTTGTGTGTTCCCTTGGTTTCATTACAAAAAAAGTCGAGTCACAACAGCCACCACCAAGAAAATGAACCTTTTTGAAAATGCGTACATTTCGGCTATGTGTGTGAATGTCTGGAAACTTGAACTTAGCTTGGAGCATACGCAGGCCCGAGTGCGGTTCTAAAGAAAATGGGTTCACGTTTATAGAGTATATAGTTTGGGTAAACACTTGAACCCACAAAAGGTTTGTGACAGGTCAGGACCTTAATACAGCTTAGGCCACAATATACAACTTATTTTCTGATCAGTGTGTTTTTACAATAAGTCCAGTTTGCAATAAATCCAATCTGCAATAATAGAAAAGGTTATCTTTGTCATTACAACACACACAAAAATCAAATGAATCATCATAGACATAAAAGTTGTTTGTGTACCCTATTTTCAGGAGGTACTGTGGGGGACCACGATACGAGGGAAATGAACGGATTCCTGGCAAGACGGTCATCATCACAGGAGCCAACACTGGCATCGGCAAGGAGACAGCTCGGGATCTGGCTCGCAGAGGTAATATAATAATAATAATAATAATAATAATAATAATAATACAAGAATTTGCAATGCGCAAGCATCTCACAAGACACAGTAGAGATCTTTTGGTAACGAATGAGTTTCGTTGTAAAACTAAATGTGATTCTGGACTACTTTCTGTGGATGTCGTCAGCAGTTTATGCAGTCATTAGTATGCAAAGGTAAAAGTACACAAGGTGAGTTCCTTAAAACACTTTTTTTAAAACTTTGTTGGTATATTCTGTTTCTTACATCACTTGTATGACATCCAGAATAATATGATTTTGAGTAAGCGACCTTACTCAACTATTTTAGATGTGAAAATGAGGATCTACACTGGTTTTGAGACCTAGAAGGTAGTTTGAAGCAAGGAACTGGAAATAGGTCAAATTTGTCTGCTATGGCCAATCCAGTAGCGTAAAAATTATCAGCCTTGCGCATTGTATGAAAGAAATGCGCAACAAAACCACTTTCACAATTTACAAAAGCTTTGAAGCGAGAAACTGGATGTAGGTCAAAATTGTCTGCTACAGCCAATACGGTAGCTTAAGAATTATCGGCCTTGTGCGTTATACGAAAGAAAATCATGACGAAACCACTTTCTCAATTTACAAAAGCAACCTTGTGATTTGAATAGTGGTGGATTCTCACACACACAGATGTATATATATAGTCACTGAACAGGAGGAAAAATGGGGAGATAAATATATGAACAAAAATGAAGAGTTCCAGGCAGTTGGTGAGTGAAAGGCAAATGATCTTTGGCCAGAGGTCACCAATTTTGAATGCTGGTTTCTCAGTCTCAGGTTGTCTGTGGCAGAACATGTAGCCATATGATATTCATGATGAGAGCAAAGAGTGACTCGGTGTTGCAAATACACCCAGAATGCACCAGGTCCCTTCTTCCCATCCCTAATTGCCCAGGATTGTGCTCAGTTGTTTCGTTGTCAGACTGTGCGCCCAAAGGTGGCAAGTAAGTGCCTCGAGCGGCTTGAGCTGGGTCCTGTATTGGCCAGCGCCTTGAGCAGCTCTTGAGCTGGAAAAGTGCCTATATAACAACGATTGAATACATAAACAAATACTATGATTTAGAATGTACATTTGTTGTTGTTGGGTGTGCATGTTCTTCTAGGTGGTCGTATTATCATGGCATGTCGAGACTTCAAGAGAGGTCAGCAGGCCAGAGATGAGATCGTGGCGGATACAGGCAATGAAAACGTGATAGTCAAAATTCTTGATCTGGCATCCTTGGCCTCTGTGCGTGCCTTTGCTAAGGACATACTGGAAAGTAAGTATTACAGCATTGTAGATGATATATTGATTGCTGTTTCTTTAATTTGAAATGTTCTGTAGTCAACTCATAACTGCTGAATAGTGTTGGGAAGGTATACTGAAATACCGATTTACATTGTAGTGCACTGTTTGCTCTGTACAGTATATTGGTACAGGTTAGATCACCTATTCGAAATCCTTCTGCATGATGAACAGTCCACTGGTGCCTGTGACCAAAGGGTTCCACAAAATAGATAGAAAGACAATCTGAAGTAGACCCTCACCTCAATGATCTCCGTCAAGGGGAAAACGCCGAGTTCTGGTATCAGTCTGCAAGGCCACCACTCTCTTTGAAGATCACTGCAAGGCAGGTCAAAGGAGACATGGCAGAGATTTAGAAAACTCCAACTCGGTTTTCTCAATGAAGATTTTCTCATTGAAATTGACAGTATAAAACTATCTTATACTTCAATGGTTGGGTGATTGCTGTGCCTTTCTGAAATAGTATAGGCCTCAAGAGCCATTGGTGAGCTTACCTCAAACATGGTCTTTCATACAGTTTTTGCACTTTAAGCCATGCCAGAAACAGGATCTAGTTTTTCCACCCCTTCGGTGATTTTGTCATTTTTTTTTGAGGCTTCAGCAGTCAACTTACATTTTCTCTTGTACATGACTATTCTCTTGTAAAGTGTGTGCTGTTCACTGTTTTCAGCGGAACCTAGGCTTGACATTCTGATCAACAATGCTGGTGTGATGTGGACACCCAAGATGCTGACTGAAGATGGCTTTGAGGTGCAACTGGGAACAAACCATTTAGGTATTAATTTACACATTCTTTCTGGTGTAGCTTATTAAAGAAAATATTTTTGTTTATTTCGTTTTTTCGTTTGTTCATTTCTTTGTATATTTTTATGATCCTGGGTCTTGCTTACACAGTTACTACCTAGATTAAGAAAGCACACCTTTCTCATTTGTTCAGGTCATTTTCTATTGACAAACCTGCTGCTGGAGAAACTCAAGACCTCGGCTCCGAGTCGCGTAATTACTGTAGCAAGCGGGGCCCACGTCCGTGGCACCATCAACTTTGATGACCTGAACAGTGAAAAAGACTACAGCGGTTTGGGCGCATATAAACAAAGCAAGCTTGCCAATGTGCTCTTTACTAGAGAATTGGCAAAGCGTTTGAAAGGTATGCCATTTTCCTTCAGCTGCTACACTTTTAGATTAGTTGTCAGACTTTTAGTTCAGTAATCACACTGAGAATAGGCTTTAACCTCTTATTTATTCGACCGCCATCATTCTCATTGTGTGGAAGCAAGCTCTTCGGTGGAAGTTACTTTGTCAAATTTTTCCAGCAATCTCATCATGTCTCAAAAACCTTCACGCAAGCGAATACATGAAACAGATGACGAAGATGCAAGTGCTAGTGGCAGTGCCAAACAAGTCAAAAAGAAAAAGAGATACTATCAGAAATGGAGAAAAGATTATTCATCAGAATATCCTGATCTTAGTGAATCGACAAAGTATGGCCCCACACATGCCTTTTGCCGAGTTTGCAATTGGGATTTTTCTATCACGCACGGAGGCAAATTCGATTGCGATCATCATATTGAATCAACTTTGCACAAGAGCTTATAGCCTATTTATAATTATATTTTATGTGTGATCTGATAATCTGCAGTGCAAAATCTTTTCTGCTATGTAATGTTGTTACACTCGATGCTGGTTTTGTTTTTATCAGTAGTTGATTCAGCCCCAATGCTTGAAATCCTCATAGGTGTAACTCAGATTCGTTTATCCACGCAACCTGTTCACTCAGCCACAAGTCAGGAGTCGTCGTATGAAGTTTTCCACTTTTATTCAGCATACATCAACAACGGCATACAATCGCTCAATCGCTTTTCACTTTACAATTCTCAAGTATCAACTTTCCACTTTTTCTAACTTTCTCAACTCTAACACAACTCTTTTTGAAACAGTGCGGCACTATATATAGTCTCTATATACTCCAGAAAAGGCGAGAATACCCCTGCATGACACACCACAACCAATCAGAACAAATTTCATCATCACTGTCTCAAGTCATACAACCTTATATGGGGATGGAAGCTTCTATAGCTACCACTAGAATTATCCATACGAATCAATCGATAGTAAACAACCATCTCTAAAAAATTCTCAAATAATATCGACCAACTAAAATTACCAACGTTATACAAAGCTTCTTCTAATAACAACGCAAAATCAAATCAAAGATAAATACACTCCATTACTGCATGCTTAGCAAAACATAACGATCGCATCTATCGTGTGCGTCACTCACAAGCTATCGTGCGCGTTTCAACGTAACAAATGTAAACATATTAATTGCTAAAATTAATAAGGAAATAAATAAAAACAGAAAAAAGCTAGGTTTTCACCAATTCTGTCGTGTACTGTTTGTGTATAATTATTATTATGTTGGTTTGGTTTTTTTTACGCTGCTCTCGATCTTCCTCGTCAGTTGGAAAATCTTCCTCATAACTTGCCTCTGTCTTCCTCTTGAGTTCAGCGGAGGGTAGGCAGGTCTGTAAATAGTCCAAAAATGATATTAAAATAAAATGTCTGCCATTCCGTCTGTCTGTCAGCCATCTATTTGTGCAAAAACTTAAAAAGTCGCTAAGTACTCAGAGTCTATTTCAATTATCACAAGCAAACTTGGTAAGATGGTGTCTACAACCTCGAAAATCATCAGTGAATGAATGATTTCACTTCAAGGTCAAGGTCACAGGGTATTCAAATGTAAGTCAAAAAAATGGCAATTTTTCACACAATTTCACTTTTTTCTAGATTATTAATAACAACATTGGGTAATTTAATCAGACTTGCATGCATGAGAGATCATGTGAGGGTCAATGTCTGTCTAAGGTCAAGATCACTGAAGGTCAAGTTCATCCCAAGGTCACCGTTTTTGTTGTTGTTGTTTTGTTGGTTTTTTTTTGGGGGGGGGGGGGGCATAATACAACTTTTGCTGTAGTTTATTTGATAGTACGTGAGTGTATTTGGAGCCGGAGGTCAACGTCATCTCAAGGGCATCATGTGAGTCATATGGACTTTGCCCTTCTAGTTATGGTATGTTTTTTTTACTTGCATTCATGCAGCAAAGCGGCTTCTATATGTACTGACCTCATTTGGTGTTTTGTGTGTGTTTTTTTTTACAGACACAGGTGTGACAGCATACTCACTTCACCCAGGTGTGATTATGACAGAACTGACACGCCACTTCCCTTATTTTCAAAATTACATTGTCCAAATTCTCATAAAACCCATTGCCTGGCAGTTTCTGAAGACTCCAGAGCAAGGTGCTCAAACTACGCTCTATTGTGCTCTGGCTCCTGAGCTGGCCGGAGTCTCGGGGAAGTATTACCAGTAAGTGTTGAAGCTTTGCTATCATTCTGAATGAATAGTTGGATAAATGGACATATTTTAAGTGCCTAACTTTTCCACACAGACTGAGGATGCAGATTGTATTTTAATATAATACTGTAATTTATGTTTATGTTGGGGTGTCGGATAGCGCAGTGGTTGGAGCACTCGCTACTGTGTCGCAAGTTAAACACCGTCCAGTGTGGTTTTGCAATTGGATGGGTGACCGCAAAACGTGAAGCGACAAATAGCAACGCCCCCAGTTGACTCAACTGTGACTGAGTACCTACTTTCTTAATGGTGGGGAAGGTAAAGCAGCGAGGGAGAGAGATGGGCATCACCCTCATTACGCTGGCCCAAGATAAGTGTGATCTCCAACATCACGCTCCCCCACGGCCACAAGGATATGGGACTACCTGTACCTTTTTTTACTGTAATGTAACACCCCCCACCCCCCACCCAAAAAAAAATTTTTTTAAAAATGAAATAAATTTAAGGTTTCCTTTCTAAAATGATATCTTTTTTTTTTCACGTGTAAGTCAAATCTTATTTTGCATGATTTTTGCAGAGACTGTGCAGAGAAAGAGCCATCAAAAGAAGCTCAGGATGATGCTGTGGCAGAGCGACTCTGGAAAATCAGTGAAGAGTGGACACAACTGAAATAGATTGTAATGTGGAGGAGAGAGAAAGAAATATGAGTTGGGTGTAAGTGGGCTGGTTGATTGGTTTTTGTGAATTGAAAGGATGATAGGGATGACTGATGGATGATAGGATGCTTGACTACACAAAATCAGGGCTGTATTTTTTCAAAGGCATGGGGTATTTATACCCCATTATACATTTGTAATATTTAATATTGGTTAAGGTCTTAACTTAGACATAAATGTTATTGTTATAATTCTTTTTAATCATGCCTTAATTTGGGACGCATGCAATTTTATATCTCTTTACAAGTACACATTATATTGTCCTAATAATTTTTTTTCTTCATTAATAGTGTTTTCTATCGCTGGAGTGGCTAAAAATGTTTATGTGAATGAATGGCGATCTTATATCTGATGTTTTATTTCTTGTCTATGATAATTATTTTCCTTGTCACGTTTCATGTTTATGTTATGTTGCCTTCATGCTAATTTCCTTGCATAAAAAAGAGAACAGTAAATCATCTTGTTTTATCTTAAACTCTTCCAGTCTCCTGTTATACAGTTTAGAGTTTGATCAAGCAGATTTATTATGCGCGATAGAAGGAGAAATATTTAAGTCAGTATATTATGAATTCTGCTAAAATCGTATGGCTCTTGTTTGTGTATTTATGATGCAAATGCAAATACATATCTTTTTCATTTTAGTGCATGTTTTTATAATGCAAAACACATGCCTCTTGGTATTTTTGCATAATTATACACAAGCCAGTGATATGTGTCCCGTTGCTGTAGCTCAAGTGGTAGTGTGTTCAACTGGTTTGATGTTACCAGGTTTGAAATTCATGGTGGGCAAGATAAAAGTGTCCATTTTCACTGTCCGTATTTGCAGTATGATTGCTCTGGTGGTTCAGTGTTGAATTAGGTCCCTATCCACTCTTCCCTGGGATGGTTATCCCCGTCTGCCCTATCACCATTGGTGGTGTGAATGTTAAACCTTCATGTTCATTCTTCGCCAGTGATAATTGGAAGAAGTTAGGGGGTCTCAATCAGCTGTGAAAAAGCTGTTTAAAAATTCTCAAGAGGTCACATTGAAAATCTAGGGTGTGTCACATAAAAAATTGTGGAAATCAAAGGCCTTTAAATTATTTTATAATAAAAATGTAGGTTATACTGAACCTCAATAACTTTAAAATCAGTTTCTGTACAATTCGTCTTTGATTTTGTGATGTAAACTGAAGTATAAAATGTCAGGTGTTGTTTAGCCTGAAATCTGTCAAATCTATATACATTTTTCTGTGTGTAGTTTGCTGGTTTGTTTGTTTACTGACACCAGCTTTTCCTGCCATTTCCACTTTATACTGTTGTTGCCAGTTCTTATGTTCACCTCAGTTTATATGTGAAGTCGTACAATATGCTTTGTATAAATAAATTATTGTTTAACAGATGCTTTGAGATGGCTTTTGTGCATTACATTGATTTATGCGTTCAGTTTAATTATTATTATTTTTTCTAAGAATTACATACTCATCTTACAGAGGTGCATTTTCTGTTTGTTAATGTTATTATCTACTATTTTTATTTGTGTATTTTATTGACTGCCGTGACCTATGCATAATGCCATATTTTATTAATATCTCTGGTTACTGTATTTTGATGGTTGACCGTGACTGGTAATGTTATACACTATCCTAGCTACTTCTCAGGAAAGCCTCTAGAGCAAACTCAACACTAATAATCTTGTTTCTATCACTCTGTGAAGTATGTTGGTATTATAAAGTATTTTTACAACGCTTTATTTGTTTATATATTGAGTAAATATCCACATATGTTTTGTACCACAGGTTTGGAGGCTTGACCAAAAAAAGTATTAAAAATGTATAAGACTGTAACCATATATGGGTGGCGGGTGTCTTTCATCTCAAATAAGACTTAAAGAGATACAAGGAGGGCTAACAGCTTTTAGCCTGTGTGTCATACCATGCGGCGCTATGCTATGCTAGTCTATGCAATGCACTATTATGAAGCACTGTTGTTACTGTTACAAATCTTTATTAGTTTCTGTATCAGTTTATTAATAAAGTTGTATTTTTTCATAATTCGTTGAGGATGGTTCTTTATTTGTTGCGGCGGTTTGTTTGTTTGTTCATAGTTTGTTGAGGAAGTTTAATATATTATTGCAGTTATTTTTGAGAAGACAGATGGCACTTCATTTGTTTTTGATTGAGAGATCCAAAACCAATTTGATTTTCCTAGATTTTAAATGTGATCCGAATTGTAAAGTATTGTTCATTGTGGTGTTTTTTTCCTAATGTGATAATTATTACTTGCAAAGTATAATTTTAAATTTGTGTTATGTTCCATAAACGCATGTGTACCATAAATTTTGGACTATAATCTGCAACTTTTTTCCCATCTTTAAACCCTGTGACTTAAACAACAGTGGGGCTTGTTTATGGATTTTTCCGATTCCAATAGCATCATACCCTCATCTATTCTTAGCTTCTCTGTAACTCACCATATCGTGTTTATTGATTTTTTAATTTTTATGTAAAAGAGTTAACTGTTCACAATGTTAGCTGTTCATATTGTTAAAGTAACACTACCTACACAATTTATATGTATGTGTTTTGTTGATATTTTATAATGATGTTTGTTTTTGTAAACGGGGGTTCGATAAATTAGAGTATAGCACCAGCGTCCCCGGGATGGGATGTCTTTATTTTAAAGTGACTGGCTGGTAGAATGCCTTCAATGTTACCACTAGGGTTGTTTCGGCAGATCTTTTATGCAGATCAGGGGTGAGTCCTCTTTCAGCGAAATTGTGTTCTTGATTTTGTGGTCCTGATTTGGCTCTTTGCAGTCCGCTGGACTCTGTAAGCAATGAATAACTAATTAACTAGCTACGTATACTGAAGCATTCAGATCGCCCCCGTCTATCCTTAGCTTTTCTGCAACAAAAATGAGGCTGACGTCAGTGACAATGGCAGAGGAAGCGCTGCTACTTCTGTTCAACTCCAACATCGAAGAAGAAGATTTCAACGGATTCAATGAACAAGACGATGACTACACTGAATAAATGTGATTTGAACTTTATTTTTGTTGTATATATTTGCAGCTTATAATCCAGTGCAGCTCATTTGTGAATAAAGTTAAGATTTTTATAAAATTCAATGGGTGCACCTTTTATTCAGGTGTGTTCAATAGACTGAAATTCACAGTACTTTGTTCAAAAGTGATTTGTGCATTGGGATTGAGTATTATAATATTCCAGTTAGAATGCATAATTTTAAAATAATGCTCTAACCACACTGGTTTTTTTTGCTGAATTAGTTGTGCCTTTTATGAATACAAATTCATGTATTGTCCTGATATATGATACAAAAATATATTTTATGGCGTTGTAAGTAGGAGAGCTATGAATATTGGAAATAATATAAATGTTTTTCTGGAGTTATTTTTTATTAGCATAGTTTACCAAAAACATTTTTGCTAAAATAAGAAGTCTTACACATGACAATGTTCATCCTAATAGTGAGTTTGACTTTTTTACAAAGAGCTATTTGGATAGTATCTATATACTACTGAAAAACGCAAGAATACTAGAAAATTTCAGCAGATGTGTACTAGGTCCTGTTATTTGAACTGCTCTCATCAGTGAACTGTAGTTTGATTGAATAGGTACATCAAGACTTGATGTGATGTTTTTAATACATGGCTTGATAAAGATTTGAATAAAAATCGAAATATTGCTTCGGACTCAACTTGGGTGTTGCTGTTTGTTTTGTTCACCTCTAACAGCATATTAACAAAGACTATCTGTTACGTTGGAGACGCGTGCGATGGTACATGTAGGTTTACATGTGAAATGCGCACAATAATAGGCTTGCGTGTGTGACGCGCGCGATAGATCAGATCGTTTTATTTTGCTAAGCATGCAGTAATAGAGTGTATTCATCTTTGATTTGATTTTGCGTTGTTATTAGAAGAAGCTTTGTATAACGTTGGTGTTTTTAGTTGCTCGATATTATTTGAGAATTTTCTCGAGTCAGTTGTTTACTATCGATCGAAGCGTATGGATAGTTCTAGTGGTAACCACGAGACGCTTCCATCCCAAATAAGGTTGTGTGACGTGAGACAGTGATGATGAAATTAATTCTGATTGGTTGAGGTGTGTCACGTTGGGGGTTTTATCGCTCTTTCTGGAGTTTAGAGAGACTGTATATATATAGTGCCGCACTATTTCAAAAGGTGTTTTTTTAGAGAGAGTTGACAGTAGAAAGAGTTGTATTAAAGTTGAGAAAGTTCAAAGTTGAGAATTGTAGAGTGGAAAAAGCGATTGAGCAATTGTATGCAGTTGTTGATGAGTGCTGAATAAAAGTGGAAAACTACATACGATGACTCCTGACTTGTTGATGATTGAACGGGTTGCGTGGATAAACGAATCTAAGTTACACCTATCAGGATTTCAAGCATCGGGGCTGAATCAACTACTGATAGAGAAAAAAACAACATCGAGTGTAACACTATCTATACTTTGATACCAGCCACTTGGAATAACCTATCCTTGGAGACTGTGAATGAAAATTTTACTCGCTGTGTTCAAAAGTACATTTGATAAGTTGTTCAGGAGGGTTATATTATGTATACCACTAATGTCGAAGTTTTATTCATAATTGTGTAGATACCAAACCCCTAAGGCACCGTGTGGCTTACTGACCCTCATTCAGATGGTTAAGGCTTTTAGACTGCATGCAGTATATTTCTATTCTATGCTAGAGGACTTTGATTGGTCTGCTTAATTCTTCTCATTGATTTTGTTAGACGAAGACCGCATATATCCTAGTCATGGATAATCCCCACTTTCTAAAAATTTATGAATTGTATTGTATTGGAAATTTAGTGGGTTTTTTTTTTTTGGGGGGGGGGGGTTTCCCCCCTTCCTTCCCCCTTGTCTTATGGATCCATCCCTTGATTGTTTTTATAGTTTTTCCTGTCTACCTCTCTGAACTCCTCAACCCTTACAAGCCAACCCGCACTCTTCGCTCTCAAGACGCTTCTCTTCTGACAGTTCCTCGCTACTCTCTTGGAACATTTGGCAAAAGAGCTTTTTCCGTCTATGCTCCTACCCTGTGGAACAAACTCCCATGCAGCCTTCGCCAATCTCCATCTCTTGACTCTTTCAAAGCCCAAATGAAAACCTATCTCTTCCTCTTACACCTGTAGAACATCCTCCCTTGCGGACACCCTGTTGCGCTGATACCTAAAATGTGTGTGTGTAGGGGTGTGTGTGTGTGTGTGTGTGTGAATATGGGTGTGAACGTGTGTGTGTGTGTGTGTGAATGTGTGGGTAAATGCGTGTGTACGTGGATGCATGTGCGTATGCGTGTACTTGTCTAAAAATTGTTTTGCTGTTTTAAATGACATTTGATCCCTCTTAACTTGTTTTCACTGTAAATGAATTTTGAAACTGCTATTATTATTATTATTATTATTATTATTATTATTATTATTATTATTATTATTATTATTATTTATTATTATTATTATTGTTATTGGTGTTGTTACTATTATTATGTGAATCACAAATATGTTTTCTTTTTAAACCAGATTAATGCCATTACACAAGCTTTTATTCTCTTCATCTGGCCTGTCATACGTTGTAACGATGTTTAGTTATTCAACGATTATTCTACTTTTAAAACTGCTGTATTTCACCACCATTTACACTTTACATCTTAGATGAGGCATTGTTGATCTGCCTCTTTTGGTATTAACGTCCCTCTCTTAAATTTTTTTTTCCTGTGAAATTATTCATTTATTTTATATAAGTTTATTGATTGATTGACTGATTTTATACTTTTATTTGTTGGTTTGTTACCTTTACTAGGTTTACATGTTGTCTTGTTTTTAAATGTAGAATAGATTTATTATGCGTGTGTATCTGTGTGTGGCTGCGTGTGATCAAGCGCTTTGTGAAGCATATTATGTTTGAATTGCGCTATACAAAATAAATTATTATTATTATTATTATTATTATTATAGTTTTTACCCGGCCCTCTACGACTTTTAATGTGGTCCTGAAGGATTTTTACCTAACTAGGTACGCCTCCCACCCCCCACCCTCCTGGTCACTGCTAGGCCCTCTGCCCTTCCCTCCTATGTGCTTGCCCTCCCTTGGCCTTGGTAGCCTTCCTGGCGCCCCTGTCCTACCCCTGCCACAGTACGTGTTCCTTCCCCTTATGCTTGCCATTGATCCATCTCCGTCCTCTTCCGGACGTCGTAGCAGCGTCCCGCGCTCCCTCTTCATACGACCTCTTACTGCAGCACAACCTCTTATACCAATGGACATCATAATACCAAAGTCTCCTATATGCATATTGTGTTGGGGACTATACATTTATAAACTGAACTGGAAATTTAGTGCTTTAAATTCCCACTGTCTGTCTTTCTCCTTTGTTCTTTCTCATTCCTACTCTGTTCTATCAATCTACTATACTATCTTCTTCTTCGCTAGACCAGTCACCTACGTTTTTTCTTGAAAACTCTTCCGGGACAAAACTCCTCATTTGTGTGTGTTTGCAGTCCGCTGGACCCTGTAAGCAATGAATAACTAACTCATTTGTGTGTGAGGTCTGTTGAATCAGCTTGGCAATATTGGACGCTTTCTGCCAAATGGTCGCTGGGGCTTCCTATGATGTTATTATTTTGCAATGTAGGCATTTTATATGTACGTATGTGTTTTGTTGATATTTTATAATGATGTTTGTATTCTATTTTGTTTTTGTAAACAGGAGTCCGATAAATTAAGAGTATAACCTCAGCGTCCCCTGCGTGGGATGTCTTTATTGTACAGTGACAGGTTGGTGGAGTGCCTCTTTTTCTGTCTCCCTCTTCTTCTGCCTCCTTGCACCATACCTTGAAGGATGGTTTTTGCAAGGCCTGATGCTCTGGTGACGTGGCCATACCATCGGAGTTTCCGTTTCTTCACCACTGTGAGCGTGTCGTCGTGTTGTCCCATGGCTTGTGTGATGGTCTGTCGGACTTCGTTGTTGGTGATGTGCTGGGTATAGAAAATGCCCAGAAGTCTTCTGTCGCACCTCATCTCCATGCTTTGTATTCTTCATTGTAGATCTGCTGTGAGGGTCCATGTTTCGCAAGCGTAGAGGAAGTTAGAGATGACAAGAGAGCGCATCAGCCTTACCTTGGAATGTAGACTGATGGTCCTGTCTTTCCAAATTGGCTTCAACCTCGCAAGGGCAGCAGTTGTTTGTGCGATCCTGGAGAGGACTTCCTGTCGGACCCATTGTCTGATACAAGGGCTCCTATAAATATTTGAAGCTAGGCACTGTTTTGAGGGATTGGCCTTGGACTTTGATGTCCATGTTGATGCCTTTGGTATTGTTGGTGGGGAGGCACGGTGACCTAATGGTAGAGCTTTGGCTTGCGGATCTGAAAGTCCAGGGTTCGAGCCCAGGCCGGGGCATTGTGTTGTGTCCTTGGGAAAGACACTTTACTCCCGTTTCCTACTCCTTCGGATGAGAGTATAAACTGAGGTCTAGTCTGTGTCGCATACATTCCATCATAATGGACTTTAAAGATCCTGATGCTCATGTCCTAGACGGGAGAGTGCCGGTGACAAGAACACACCCAGCATGCACTAGGTCCTTCTCCCCCATCCCTGGCTGCCGAGGATTGTGCTCAGTTGTTTGGAGCGCCCAAAGGCTGCAAGTTTGCACCTCGGGATGCTTGAGTTAGATCCTGTATCGGCTAGCGCCTTTAGTCGCCAAGTATGGCGAGATATGTGTGCTATAAAAATTCTCCATAATAATAATAATAATAATAATAATAATAATAATAATAATAATAATAATAATAATAATAATGTTGGTCATCATTTTGGTCTTTTCTGGAGATGGTGAAGCCTCTGTACAAGCTGTTCAAGTTCTTGTTCCTCTCCGTCCAATCCACCAATGTCATCCGCAAAACGGAGGTTGGAGATTGCTCTACCCCCAATGCTGACTGTGCCTTCGTGATTGCAAGTGCATCTGACATGATGCATTCTAGGAAGATGTTAAAGACACTCGCATAATATAACCGAAAATAAGCATTTTCAAAAGTACTGATTTTATTTATTTTGTTGCAATGTTTTGTTTACACTTTGTATGTAACAGAGTGTACAGATGCATTGAACCTAACACAAAACTTATGAATATCAAGTGACGTCACAATTTTTAAATAAAGATTTTTTTTCATAGTATAGTTTATTAGAAAACATTATAATTGGGTGCAACAACGTAGTAAATAAACACTACTTATAGGATTCTAAACTTGAATGTAACAGATTAAACCCAAAATTACTCCAAGTCATTAAGTGTGCGTGAGAGATCTTTGCACCTATTTTATATATATATGGGTCAAGGGCTTGTTAATATAATATATAAGATTATTTTCATAAAAATTAATTATATAACCAGTAATGTTCTTGTCACGTAAACAAATTATTATTGTTCTTGTATAGCAGTTTTCCAGCTCAAGAGCTGCTCAAGGGGATGACAGAAACAGGATCTATAACTCAAGCTGACTGAGACAACTTTGTATAAAGTTATAAAATGCACTAAATGTTAAAATAATCAAAATAATAGATATTAAAGGTGTGGGTTTTAATTTTTTTTACGAAATAAATAATTAATGAAACTGCTTTAGTGCGGTGCCTATGCTTTTGAAGGGATACAACTCTAGGCGCACATGCTACATGTTAAAGTCACTTTCATTTCTGAGTAAATTTACGTTGGAAACTTCGAAGTACGATTCCAGATCGGGTTGCTAGTAGTAAGTAAAATATTGTAAAATGTTTATCAAACAAACACTTATTCCTGAAAGCACAGACTGGTACACTTCTTATACTGTTTTCCTTCCTGGGCCTAACCGGGCATATAAATAGCTGTGAATAGGCTTTTGCTATTCTACTTTCTGTCTTTTTTGTCATTTGTGTACATAGTTGTAAATAGTATATTTTTGTCTTTTTTGTAATTTATGTACATAACTGTAAATAGTCTGTACCTTTACTGTCCCGTCTTTTGGTGTATTGTAGCAATAGTGATGTTTCATCGAGTGCATGTATATATATGTTATGACTATGTAAAGCGTGGTGAGTCTGGTCATAGGCTGGAGTACCCGCTATATAAAAATCCGTTATTATTATTATTATTAGTCTGTCCCCGAAATTTAAGTTGTGTGCTATTAACATTGTGACGATTGTCATTGTCAATCGACTCAATGTTACTACTTCTAGAAATATTTAGAGTAGCAATTAAGTTATGGACTGTTATGATATACAACAGTTCTGTACTGACGCACAATCAATGCATGCTGAATATGTTGTATAAAATTACATGAATTTAAAAGGATATTTCACATAAGATATAATGCAGGACAACAATTAAAGATATTATTGAAGTTTGTTTCTTTTTAATAGAACATATTCAATCATTACTCAGACGACTCCACTAGCTTCCAATAAAACAACGGATAGACTTCAAAGTCTTGTCACTATGTCATAAATGTGACAAAAACTCAAAGCCTTCTCCCACATACCTTCAAGATATAATTTCCCTCCATAAGCCACCCTGCATGACAACTTCGCTCAACATCAAAATCAAAACTGCATGCCATCAGTGAACACCACATTGAACAGAAGCAATTCATTTGTCATTCCTTTTCCCATTGCAGCCCAAAGCTCTGAAATTCATTGCCACAAAAACAGGCACATTGACTGCCTGGATTTCTTCAAAAGGTACTTAAAGGCACACGTTTTGTTTGAAAAATAGTTGCTTCTCTTCTTCCCCATTTCCTGACCCCCTTTTCTCTTCCCTTTGCTGTGCACCAACCTTGTCCCATCCCCTACCATCCTTCCCCTTGTCCCATCCCTTTTTTCCCCTTTCCTGTATGCCCTGAGCATGCTGCCAGCATGGATAAGCTGCACCTAACAAGTGGACACCATCATCAACAGTTATAAAAGATAATAGTAACACAAAGATAATGTATTCAAGTTGCAATGAATTAGATCCGTGAAACAAGTAGGCTCACTGCTGCTGCTAGTTGCATGAAAATCATACCTATAGTTTAAGACAAGTGAATAATTAAGTTACTAGTTTTAACCCTGACAGTCAGGTGAAATTTTAAGAGACATTTACTGGTTCATCTTTTGGATGAGTTATGAGTATAATTGCTCCAACTGTTTTTGTATTTTTAATTTTATTTTTGTTTAATTTGATTTTTGACACTTGATAAAAAGGGACAAAGTTTCAAATGTTATTGCATAATTAGTAATAATTCAAGTTCTGTGAACATATTGAAAGAGATTTTTTTTTTAATCAGTGGAGACCACTTTTTATCAGATAATTATGCTTCTCTCTCTCTCTTTTGTTTTGATATGATTATTATTATTATTATATGTTCACTATTATTATTATTATTATTATTATTATTATTATTATTATTATTATTATTATTATTATTATTATTATTATTGTTGTGCTTATATTTTTGAAAAGAGTGGAGCAGATTTTCAAGCCATGAGATTGCCAAAATACACAGTGACCATCAGCATCATTGGAACAACTGCTGGTGCCATTGTTCTCCTGAAGTGAGTTCATGACATTTTTAAAATTTACTTCTGCATCCAGTGAAATAACTTGAGGTGGCGCAGTGGATTAGTCGCTGATTTCCTTTGCCGAAGTTTGCGGGTACATTTCCCGCAAAGGACGAACATATGTGACCTAGGTTATGAGACTATTGTCATCACTGAGGGTTTTCTCTGGGTACTGCAGTTTCCTCCTTCCCTTCAATAATGGAATTGGAGGAAGTCAATATAAAAATTTCAACAACCCAAAGAATAGCTATTTCATTTTCGTCTTCTAATAGCAATCTTTCTGCCTACACCACATGTCTGAGTGATAGATGTGTGTGAGAATGGGTGAAACATATGAGCGTGTATGTTGGTGCAGATTGCCACGCTTTGACCTTGATTGGTGAGTTGTGGAAAAGCGCATGTATAGCATCCAGTTTTATTGTTATTATTATTATTATTATTATTATTATTATTATTATTATTATTATTATTATTAACGTCTTTTAAAAATTCAACAATATTAAAATTCTTGTAATCCACCTTTCCACCGATTGCGAATTTGTAAAAATTTTATTTATGTTCTTTTTATGACTCATTGACTGTGTCATAAAATGATATATGTGCTTGACAATACAGAGACAAACAAAACAAATCATCCATACCTTGTTTCAGATAAATCTTTATTAAAGACAACAACACAGAAGAATCTCATTCTCTCCCTTTAGGTACAGCAAAAGTTCTGTAATTTTTTTTTTTTTTTTTTTTCGTTGATTTTTAATTAGTAAACCAAATGGGTAACATATAAAATAAGAATAGCTTGTCCCGCGCACAGATTTCATTTATTTTGCTGCACTCTGACATGATTGGAAGCAACTAATTACAAAAATGTGTGTGCATGTGGTAGCCAATAATTGAATCTCTTTAGCCAGTGTGGACATGATTGTTCAGCAAACGCTCCAACCAAGCAACTTTTTTGGGGGGGGTCAAATCTCATTAGTGCAGACAGGGTCCATATTGTTGAGTTTAGCAGTGACATAAGATAATTCTGATGTGACAAAAATTAATCAGAATGATGCATGCATTCTGTGCGGAATATGCTTTTCTCAGCAAGGTTAATGATGGACTTGATGGAGAGGGGTAGGCAGGGGAGGGTGGGTTGTGGCAGTGAAGGAGTCCTTTCTTCTAGGCATTCATTTTATGAACTGACAAAACTATTAGTGCATATCATTGCACTTTCTGTGTGTGCAGAGATTATATGTCTGGAGGTCGATACTCGGGCAAGGAGCGAATACCTGGTAAAACTGTCATTGTCACCGGTGCCAACACAGGCATTGGCAAGGAGACCGCCAAAGAACTTGCTCGTAGAGGTAAATTTTCCAGATAGAGTGACCTTTATCAGTGACAAAACTTACTGTTTGAAGTTTTGTGTGATGTAATGTGCAGATTAAACAGTAGCAATAATGTTTGGAAATTAGAGCATGGGGCAAGAATATCTGTGTGAGGAAGTGATTGTTGTAGTAGATTAAATGAGTCATAATATTTGCTCCTTCAAATTTTAATGATAGTAGATACAGCATGCTATTATCCTATTTTTCATTGCCTCAATATAATTTATGCCGCTTTACTGATAGCCTCGGGAGGGTTGAGTTAGATCCTCTTGAGCTGGTAAAGTGCTATATAATAATAATAATCATAATAATAATAATAATCATAATAATAATAATAATCATAATAATAATAATAATAATAATAATAATAACAGTATTGTAACCTCACAGATGTGTAAGAGAAAGTGACAGTAATACTGAAAGGTTAAATGTGAGTATATATGCTTAAAAAGGTTTAAAATTAAAAAGCATTAAAATATATTGAAATATGTGTGTTTTAAATATGTGTGTTTATACCTTTATGCTTAGACAGTAGAAACAAAACACCAACATAGCTTGTTTTGTATAAAGGTAAAATATTATAAATAAATGTAAATACATTACACTTCTATTTTGGACCATGTTCAACAGGTGGACGCATAATTCTAGCATGCAGAGATTTGGAGAGAGCAGAGACAGCAAGGGCAGAGATTATTTTGGAGACTGCAAACCAAAATGTGGAAGTGAAGCTGTTGAATCTTGCTTCCATGGGATCTATTCGGGCATTCGCTAAAGACATTAACGCCAGTATGGGACTCTTTTTTTTAATTTTATTTTTTAAAATCTAATTTCCTGCTTTGTATGTAATAGTTTGAAAGTTAGATATCCCAGTAGCTTGAACATTTGTAATTAAAGTGTCTTGGCAAATTCAAGTTCAAGTTTTATCTTGTGTCCATGGTTTTGAAGATAGATTGTTCATGGTTTTAAAGATTGAATACATTGAAACATCTTACTACAATGGTGTTTGGAGTTTGTTAAAGTTTTCTCTGTGTGCATGTTTCGATCTTCCAATTTTTTATGTTAGTTTGTACATTTTGATTTCAATAGTTATTCCAATCTTCAGAGTGCTTGATGGCGATTCAGATTCTCAGGCACTGGGTGAGGTTACACTTCTAGTAGGATTGGGTGTGGCAAGAAGGAGGTGGGTGTTGGATGGGGAATGAATCCAGTGAAGTAGAAAGACCCCCTGTTCACTAATGTGCATGTTTGTTTTAGCTGAACCTCATGTTGACATTTTGATCAACAATGCTGGTGTGATGAACTGTCCAAAATCACTGACTGAGGATGGCTTTGAAATGCAGATGGGAGTGAACCATTTTGGTAGGTAGATACTCTCATCAAGTTTCTATAGAAATTAATGTATGAGATGTATAAACTATTTCAAATATACAATAGATTAATAAACATTGGAATTTGGATCTGCATTTTATAAACTATCTTCTTGTCATTAAACAGCGTGATAGTCTTGTTTTGATGTGGTCTAAGGCGAGACTAACTTGCCTTATCCATAGGCTAGAAACCAATGGAACCTGACAGGTGTTGGATCGATCCAACCTCGAGGCGTTATGTATCTCCAAATATTATTTACTTTTGACTCTGGCAACGTCTGGTAGGTTTTCTCTGGGTACTCCAGTTTCGTCCCCCAACAAAATTTAAACACCTAAAAAACACACTAATATTAGATAAGTTGGGTTTGGGCGCGCCCAAGCTGCGACTACACCTTCCTGAGGGGAGGAAGCCCAGAATTTCCCATTATAAAGGGACAATAACGGGTCAAAAATCACATTCAAATCAAATCAAATAATGAGAAACTAAATGTGTATATGAACCTCGTAGCTTGATGTAGCTATAGTTTTATTAACACAGAAAATGGATATTACTATGATTTTATACTTTCTGATGAGAACACAATCTGAAATTCTGCATATTCAACCATTGTGGCAACAGAAGGACAAGAAGAACAACAAAGCAATCAAAGTTATTTTACCTGATTTTGCCTCTCACTTGAAGAAAAGTTTCAGTAAGTATAACAGAAACACTCCAACATTTGCTATTTAGCCTCTTTAATATGTAATCACAGGTTGTACTCTTGAGATGCTATTCAGTAAATTCAATTGTACTGTGTTTACTAGGTCACTTTCTGTTAACCAATCTATTACTGGACAAGCTCAAAGCATCAGCGCCTAGTCGGATCATCAACGTTTCCAGCTTAGCGCATAAGCGAGGGACTATAGATTTTGAGGACCTGAACAGTTCCAAATCATATGATGAGAAAAAAGCCTACGCACAAAGCAAACTGGCCAACATCCTGTTCACTCGAGAGCTGGCCAGGAGGCTAGAAGGTAGGAAGCATGATTATTTATTTATTTATTTATTTAATCGTTCTTATATAGCGCTTTTCCAGCTCAAGAGCTGCTCAAGGCACTGGCCGATACAGGATCTAACTCAAGCCGCCCGAGACGCCCACCCGCAGCCTTTGGGCGCATGGTCTGACGCCCGGACAATTGAGCACAATCCTGGGCAGCCAGGGATGGGGGAGAAGGACATAGTTGTATGCTGGGTGTGTTCTTGTCACCGGCACTCACCCGTCTAGGACATGAGCGTCAGGATCTTTAAAGTCCGTTATGATGGAATGTATGCGACACAGACTAGACCTCGGTTTATACTCTCATCCGAAGGAGTTGGAAAACAGGAGTAAAGTGTCTTTCCCAGGGACACAACACAATGGCCCGGCCAGGGCTCGAACCCGGGACCATCCGAACCGCAAGCCGAAGCACTACCATTAGGCCACAGTGCCTCCTGATGATGGTGATGGTGATGATATAAATACATATGTATACAGTATATAGTAAGTAGGCCTAGATTATCCTGCACACAATATACTTCTTTTTTTTTTTTTTCACACCACCGTGGAAAACATGGCAGCCTCCTACTAACAACCAATACACAGCAAACGAATCAACATACTGATTGTGGCTGCTCAACCTAAGAAGAAGAAGAACAGTCAGCAAAGCACAGACAATGTAGTACTTGCTCAAGTTGGAGTTGAACTCCTCCAATGTTTCCTCGTTGTCTAGTCTGTGCACACACACACACACACACACACACATTCCATCGCATGGACTTTAAAGATCCTGACGCTCATGTCCTAGACTGGTGAGTGCTGGCTACACAAATACACCCAGCAGGCACAAAGGTCCATTGCCACCCACCACCTAGTCGCACAGGATTGTGCTCAGTGGTCTGGGCGTCAGACTATGCGCCCCAGGGCAGCAAGTGGGCGCCTGGGACAGCTTGAGTTAGATCCTGCATTGGCCAGTGCACTGAGCATTCGGCAATGGATGGAGACACGCGCATTATAAATGGACATCATCATCATCATCATCAAAATGCAGACATGCCAGAAGAATCTCTCTTTGAAACGTATGGGTCCTAAACGACTCACATCATCCTGACAGGAATATTCGCTTTTCTTTCTCAGTAAAATGTCTGGGTCTTAAACAACCCACATAGTTGTTTGTGTGAAGTTGAAATTCAGACATTGTTTACTTTTTTACCAATCAGTACATTTGAGGAAATGTGCCCTTTTAGGAGTTTGAGGAATACTTAAAGTTTGACAGAAAAATTCCCAATAGTTCAGGAGATATTTACAGTTAAACACCCATCGGGGTCCTACATGACCCACATAGCCCAGTGAAGGTGAATGCGTTAAAAATTGTAGTCCAGGTCTTGAAACAGAAACATGTTGCTGTATAGGTTTGTATTTCATTTCGAAATTCATGGCTAACCTTTTTTTGTTTTCTCAGGCACTGGAGTCACTGTCAATGCACTTCACCCTGGTGTGGTAGAGACTGAACTGTGGAGACACATGTCGTTCCACAAGTCTTACTTTTCCAGTTTTGTTCTGGCACCACTCAAGTGGCTGTTGCTGAAGTCACCGTTCCAGGGTGCCCAAACGACGTTGTACTGCGCTCTCTCCCCAGACTTAGACGGTGTATCAGGGAAATACTTTAGGTAACCTTTTTGTTTGTTTTTGGAAAGGGAGTGTTTGCTCATTGTCTTTTCCTAAACCTATTTTAGATGCCTGATTAAATTTTCCACCTGTTTTTCTTCACAAAATAACAGAATACTATGTAGCGACTTTTCCAGAAAGAAGGGTGTTTTTTGTATGTTTAAAAACATTTACTAAAATAAGCGTTTGTTTAAAATCTATTTGTGTTATAATTTCTGATACCTGTATACATTTTCAGTGATTGCAAGGAGAAGGAAGTTTCTAAGGAAGCGATGGATGATGATGTGGCAAAACGTTTGTGGGCAATCAGTGAAAAATGGACACGGCTGGCGTGAGATTTTGAGAGGTATAGACAGATGTAGGGGATGGATGAAGATAGAAAAGGAAAGAGGCAGGTTGAGAGAATGTGTTAATTATTCATTTGTCTTGAAGTTGATAATTGTTGTTGTACATCAAAAGAAATAATTCAATATAGTTAACTTTTAGTGTGTGACTGGTCCAGTCTAATAGTTGGAGCTGAACAACAGTATGAAATAAAGACATATTTTTAAAAAAGCATACATTAATGTTGTTATTGAATGACTTTGTGTTAGAAGTGTGTATGGATCTGAGTTGGCATTAGCAGCATTCTCATTGACCTAGGTATCAACTTCGTGGTAGGTGATGGTTGATTCTGATTATAATCATATTAGAAAATTTACTGCATAATTGTATAATAAGTTCTCTGATTGCACGATAGTAAAGTTTCTTAATTGGTTCTTTTAACTTCCAAGATTTTAGTTTTTAACTTTTTATATCTTATTAAAAAAATTTAGGCACAAAAATAGGCCATTATACCATTACATCTTGTCAATAGGTTACTATTCTCGGATATGGAAGTTGAGCCTAGTCGGCATTGAATTTATGAAACATTAACTGAAAAGTACGACATAGTTATTCGTCTGTGTCATTGGCGATCTGTGAACGTTTTGTAATATTCAGAATTGGTTTATAGGTCTGACTTAAGTTGTGTATTTTTATTTCCAGACTTATGGAGAAATACTTTAATATAGTGGGGAATTAGAACGAGCTAAATGTAGCTGCTTTCAGTCAGTCTGTTAGTCCCATAAGAACATTTTCTAGGTTAGTGAACTACCTCCCATGCCATCATAGTTTCTCTACCCATACATGTCAAGTCTTACGTTTTATCCGTAATTCGTACGTATTTTCTTCTTTTTTTTTCACCTTACGGCGTAAGATGAAAATCTTACGTATTTTTTCTTTTCACCGACCCTTTTTCTTTTTAATCCGAAATTTTTATTTTATTTTAATCCGAAATACAGCCTAGAGAACAATTCTGAGTCACGCTCGCTCGCGATCGTGATCTCGGAGGAAGTACGGGCCTTGCGCATGCCCATAGCATTTCTATACACTGTTTCCGTCTTGGAGGAAAGGTTTCCGTTCATTCAGCTCCAGTGTCAGAATGCTGGAGAAGGGGAAGTAATGCACTGATGACTATAACAAATATCACCAGTGACATAATTGTGTGCAACGCAGTGTATTTCTTTTTTCTATTAAGTAATTTGGATTCTTTTTTTTTTTTTTTTTTTTGGTGTTTTTTTGAAGGGGGGGGGGGGGAGGGAGAGAGGGGTGTTTTTTATTTTCTGCAATAGATAAAGCACAGTAAGTAAACAATAAAGCACAGTATGAAAGTTTTTTTGTTTTTTTGTTGTTGTTTTTTTTAATCTTATTAAGTTGCTTGTTTGTATGGTACAGTGTTTGTTATTTTAAAAAATGCAGGTGAATTTGCATGTGTTTGCTAAAATTATTATTATTATTTTTTTTTAAAAATTATTTGTATGTGCGTGTTTACCGTTTTATGCATATCTTATGGTTTTCGATAGAGAATTATGGTCTCTCGGGGCAAAAATTATGGTCAGAAGCTCCAAGAGCTTGACATGTATGTCTACCACAAAGGTCAAAGTCACTGGAATCATTTTGTATCTAAACACGTTTTACTCAATATGTTAAAAACTGCTGAAGTGATTTGGGGGGGTTTTGGTATACAGGTACTTCAAATCATTGACCATCCCTCATTAGCAGTCCTGTTGTTGGGCAGTTGTTTGGTCCGTCGCTTCAAATTTTAAATTGTGTTCTAAACACATTTTGACTTATCTGAAGAATAACTGAACCAACACTCATAATTTTTACTTTGTGAATAATTTAACTACTGTTAAGCATTTGAGACACAGTACAAAAAAGCTTTTTACAATTATTATTATTATTATTATTATTATTATTATTATTATTATTACTAGTAGTAGTAGTAGTAGTAGTAGTATTACTATTATTATTATTATTACTACTACTACTACTACTATTATTATTACTACTACTACTACTACTACTATTATTATTACTACTATTACTACTACTACTACTACTACTACTACTACTACTACTACTACTACTACTACTACTATTATTATTATTTGTACTTTCTGGGGTCATTGTGCTTCACCATTATCAAAACACGTTTTGCACTGTATGTAAAAATTGGCTTGGGCTGATTTTGATAATTTGGCCTATTGTTTCATGTTTTTCTTTTGCTTCTTTGGAATAAAGCCAAGGCGCAACACTTTTTTCCAATGCCTACGCCTGTGTGTGTGTGACTGTCTGGAAATACATTTGAATTGCTTGCCACCTTTATGTTTTAACATGTCCATCTCCCCTTCATTTTACATACAAGTAACATACATACATACATACATACGTACGTACATACATTACAATTTATATTTTGTAATCCCCGACTCCCTTTCTTTTTCCAAATTCTGTGAAATAAACATGTACATTTACCAAATATATGTAACACCAATCAATAAGTTACAATTCATTTTTTTAAAATCTTGATTTCTATTACTTAGTCCTATCCCATCCTATCCTATCCCATAATTCTGAGGTCGTTGGGGCACCACAGATGATCGTTTAACCAGCATGCTCCATCCTTCTCTGTCCTCAGCAACCCTCATGGCTTCGCTCAATGTCAAGCCAGTCCATTCTCGACAGTTGTCCTCCCACCTCTTTTTCGGTCTCCCTCTTCTTCTATCTCCTTGCACTGTGCCTTGCAGGATGGTCTTTGCAAGGCCTGATGATCTGGTGACGTGGTTATACCATCTGAGTTTCCTTTTCTTCACCACTGTGAGCAGGCCATCGTGTTGTCCAATGGCTTGTGTGATTGTATGTCAGACTTCGTTGTTGGCGATGTGCTGGGTAAAGGAAATGCCCAGTAGCACCTCATCTCCAAGCTTTGTATTCTTCGTTGTAGATCTGCTGTTAGGGTCCATGTTTCTGCATGATTACTTAGTCACATTTTTTAAATATCCCCCATTAACTGATCTTTTCTGTTAAACAGTACATACTTTGTATATATTTGTGACGGGATGCATGCATTCTACTATTACCCAAAAAAAAAATCAGTACAATCCTTCATATTTACCTGTGCTCTTACTCAAGTTTATCTGAAACGTGTAATCATTTAAATGTTGTCATTTTTTTTTTAAATTTCAGTGAATTAGTTCCTCTTTAGGCCAAGGGCCAGTTATAAAAAAGCAGACCACTGCTTATTCTACTACCTTTGTTAAATAAAGAATTATCTTATCTATCTATCTTATCTAACTAGAACATTGCACATGCAATATTAAAAGAATTGAAATTGCACATGAAAATAACAACATTTAAGTAGCAATTCAGGGCAGGAAACAATACAAGCACTTACTGCACAACCATTAATTTGCTGGAGACTTTACTACTGACCTTACATAGACAATATTTACTTTGATTTTATAACACTAGAGTACTTGAAACTTGCTAATAAACAAGGACTGGCAGCCTTTTTCCCCATCACCCATTTTTCCTTTTACTTGACCTTGTAATAAAAACACAAGACGTTTCCTTGACCTTGATATATATTTTTGTCAGTTACTTTTGGCCTTGATACACTTAAAATTATTTCTAATTCTTGACCTTGATTCATTGTTTTTTTCGATTTTTGCCCTTGATACACTTAAAATTATTTCTAATTCTTGACTTTGATTAAATTGTTTTTTTTTCGATTTTTGCCCATGGTACACTTTTTTTCTTTTGCATCTTGACCTACATCATGGACCAAAGAATACACGCCTACATACAATCTTTTTTTTTTTTTACCCTTTGACCTCGATACATATTTGTGACCATTTCCTCCCACACCCGATTACCCCCCTCCCCCCCTTCCCAGTCCCCTATTCGCTCGTTGTTTGTAGATTATAGTCACACGACACTTTCGCATATAGGTGACTACTGGACCGATTTATACTGACACCAGCGGGCCAGTTGTTGGTAAAGGGGAAAATAATATGATCACACGTTGACCAATCCGGGATTCGAACCAGCGACCTTTCGGTTACTAGCAAGACGCTCTTACCAACTTACCCGCTAACCCTATTCGCTCATGTGACGCGGGACTTTAATCTACTTACCTAACCTAGCCTAACCCACCCACCCCTCACCCACCCCTCCAGTCTCATTGCTGGCAAAGTGAATTAAATTATTTGACAAGGCATTGAACATTTCCAGCCTTATAGATACCACCAGAGCAGATCACGCAGAAATAACCATTTCTATCACAGAGGAAGGGGCAGCTGTAACAGAGCAGAATCTGAGCAAGAAGAGCTATGCCAAAAAGGGAAGAGAACCCGAGCCAGCTAGGCTTACTCATTGCGGTCTCATGTTCATTTCCCATTACGTTTTTATCCCTAAAAAAAAAAAAAAAGAAAAGACCGTTGTCCTGATTACATCCATTAGTTGATTCATTGTCTCATGTTTATTTACTCCCCCACAAATGTGTATTATGTGATATTTATAATGTGTGTGTATGTTAGAGTTGTAAGATTGGACTTATAATTCTGCCTAAAATCTCTATCCCTATTGTAAATAACCTCTCTCTCATTCTTTCTCCATCTCTCTCTCTCTCTCTCTCTCTCTCTCTCTCTCTCTCTCTCTCTCTCTCTCTCTCTCTCAATATTTTATTTATTTAATCACTTTAAATGTTATGTAGCGCTTTTCCAGCTCAAGAGTTGCTATACTATATACAGGAACGGATCAAGGGTAAGGCAGGGGAGGAGAAAGGGAGGGTTCCAAATTATGGCCAGGGTCCAGACCCTGGTGATGTCCAGGGGTGAAGTCCTTGTCAGAGGGGCTGGTGACACTGAAAATAATGTACCTTTATGACCTATAGGTACATTGTAGATCCGCCCCTGATATACTACTGCGGCCCCTATTGTATCGATTATCTACTACCGCTTTGATAGTATAGCAGTAGTAATTGTGGGAGCGGTGGGTCTTGTCGAGCATAGGCTATAATTTTCCAAGCATTTCAATCATAGCAATAAAACATATGTTTAAACTATATTTTTTTACACGGATTATGCTTTGTGCAGTAAGTAGATTATTCCAGCTATAGCAACTCGATCTGCTGTTAGAAAATAGCAACTCTGTTAGAGAAGGAAAACTTCCTTATATTAGTATTAGAATGCTGAATAAATACTTTTCTTTCGGGGATGCGTGTAATATTGCAAATCATCCAGTCGAGGATGTTGATATCGAGGATCCATTCTACATTTAGTTTAATGCCCTTGTGGTCTGATAAGCAGTACGTACGTGCCTCACTATAGCTGTTTGTGTGATTGTTTTTGGGACTATCAGAGGCTAAAGATCGAGATACAGTATGTAGGAATATGTTATCTAGTGCTTCCAATACTAGTTGTTTGCTCAGCAATTTAAGGCGGAAGATAAACTTACAAGATCACAGCTATAATAATAAAATAATAATAAGGATATTTATATAGCGCTTTTTCCCAATGAACAATATCAGTTCAAAGCGCAGTACTCACGCATTCATTCTAAACATAATAATAATAATATAATAATAATAATAACGGATTTTTATATAGCGGGTACTCCAGCCTATGACCAGACTCACCACGCTTTACATAGTCATAACATATAAATACATGCACTCGATGAAACATTACTTTTGCTACAATACACCAAAAGACGGGACAGTAAAGGTACAGACTATTTACAATTATGTACATAAATTACAAAAAAGACAAAGATATACTATTTACAACTATGTACACAAATGACAAAAAAGACGGAAAATAGAATAGCAAAAACCTATTTACAGCTATTTATATGCCCGGTTAGGCCCAGGAAGGAAAACAGTATAAATATTTACAGCCGTGTATACACTTACGGATCAGACATAGACAAGAGATGAGAGAATGGCAGCGGGATACAAATCAATCTGAATAATGCAGTTTGAAGAGGTGGGTTTTGAGGGCCTTTTTGAATGCTTGTGTTGATTGTATGTTGCGGATATGGGAGGGAAGGGAATTCCACTGCTTAGGTGCGGAGTAGGCGAATGCACGTTGGCCGTATGTCTTAGTGCGGGTGACGGGAACCTTGAGTGTGCGAGTGTCAGCAGAAGATCTTAAAGTGCGTGAAGGGGAGTAGACAGACAGTAGATCAGCAAGGTAGGAAGGACAAGAATCTGTGAAGAAGTTGTGACAGAGAACAGAGAGTTTGTACTCTATGCGTGCTTGCACAGGAAGCCAGTGAAGGGAATGTAGTAGAGGTGTGATGTGATCACGTTTCTTAGCTCGGAATACTAGTCTAGCTGCTGAGTTCTGAACCTTTTGTAGTTTGTCAATGATGTGTTTCGGGGAGCCAACAAGGAGAGAGTTGCAATAGTCAAGACGAGAAAGGACGAGAGCGCAGACTAGGGTTTTTGTGGCCGGGACTGTAAGATAGTGGCAAAAGGAGCTGATTTGGCGTATGGCCGTGTATGCAGAGCGACAGACGTTGGAGATGTGGTTGTTGAGGGACAGGTCATCGGAGAGAATGTAGCCGAGATTTCTTGCTGAGGATGAGAACTGAGTGTTTGTTGTCCCTACTGTAAGCGATGTTGGGAGAGGCGAGAGTGAGGAGGAGGTGTTGTGCTTGTGAATGAGGAGGGCTTCGGTTTTATCGTCATTAAGCTTAAGCTTGTTGAGTGTCATCCATGACTTAATGTCTGTGATGCAGTTCTCCAAAGTCTGAACAGTGGAATTAATGAGAGAGTGGGCGGTGGATTTATACAGTTGTGTGTCGTCTGCAAATGACTGACTCTCAACAGCATGCTTTCTAAGCAGGAGAAGCAGTGGCTTGGTGTACAGAGTGAATAACACCGGCCCTAAAACGGAACCCTGAGGCACGACGCACACCAAGTCTGCTGTGCTGGAGAAACAGCCATCGACAGTGACTGCTTGTGATCTGTCAGAAATATATGAGTGGAACCAAGCCAGGACCGAGCCAGAGAATCCAAAATAGTGTTGAAGAGTGTTAAGGAGAATGTGATGGTCGACTGTGTCAAAGGCGGCTGAGAGGTCTAATAAGGTGAGAACGGAGACGTTACCATTATCTAAGGCAAGCAACAGATCATTGGTTACCTTTAGGAGGGCTGTCTCAGTGCTGTGGAATGGTCTGTAGGCAGACTGGTTGGGGCAAAGTAAAGCGTTATCATATAGGTAGGCAAACAGTTGTTTAAGAACAATTTTTTCTATGACTTTGGACAGGAAGGAGAGGTTTGAAACAGGTCTATAGTTCTTTAGATTATTTTTGTCTAAACTTGGCTTTTTAAGGAGGGGTTTGATGACAGCCGCTTTGAGCACAGACGGAACAACACCAGAGGACAGACTCTCGTTGATAATGTGGGTAATGGTCGGGAGTAGAGGGTCAAGATTCTCTATCAACATGGGGGTAGGAATGAGGTCGAGAGAGCAAGATGTTGGTTTTGAGCTTAAGATGACTTTTTTGACCTCTTGCTCTGTTATTGTTTGAAAAACTTCCATCTTTGCGGTGGTGAGGGAAGGTGAGAATGGGTTAGTGAGTGGGATCTCATGGCTATCAAGAGCGGCCCTTATGTCAGCCACTTTCTGTGTGAAATAATTACAAAATATATCTGGGAGCTGACATGCTGGATGTGTGGATGGGAGTGATGTTGCATTGCTCTTACCCCTTAGCTGATTGCAAATGTCAAACAACTGTTTACAAGTTTCCTATCCTATCCTATCCTATCCTGTCCCGTAACCCGAAGGTCGTAGGGGCACCACAGATGATCGTTTAACCAGCATACTCCATCTTTCTCTGTCCTCAGCAGCCCTCATGGCTTCGCTCAGTGTCAAACCAGTCCATTCTCGAATGTTGTCCTCCCACCTCTTTTTCGGTCTCCCTCTTCTTCTACCTCCTTGCACTGTGCCTTGCAGAATAGTCTTTGCAAGGCCTGATGATCTGGTGACGTGGCCATACCACCGAAGTTTCCGTTTCTTCACCACTGTTAGCAGGTCATCGTGTTGTCCAATGGCTTGTGTGATGGTCTGTCGGACTTCGTCGTTGGTGATGTGTTGGGTATAGGAAATGCCCAGAAGTCTTCTGTAGCACCTCAACTCCATGCTTTGTATTCTTCGTTGGAGATCTGCTGTGAGGGTCCATGCTTCGCAAGCATATAGGAAGATGGAGATGACAAGGGAGCGCAGCAGTCTTACTTTGGAATGTAGACTGATGGTCCTGTCTTTCCAAATGGGCTTCAACCTTGTCAGGGCAGCAGTTGTTTGTGCGATCCTGGAGAGGACTTCCTGTCGGGACCCATTGTCTGATACAATGGCTCCTAAATATTTGAAGCTATGCACTGTGTCGAGGGATTGGCCTTGGACTTTGATGTCCGTATTGATGCCATTGGTGTTGTTGGTCATCATTTTGGTCTTCTCTGCACTTATTTCCATTCCATAGGCTTTGGAGGTGGTGTCAAGCCTCTGTACCAGCTGTTCAAGTTCTTGTTCCTCTCCAGCCAATCCATCAATGTCATCTGCAAAACGAAGATTGGAGATTGCTCTACCCCCTATGCTGACTGTGCCTTCATGGTCTGCAAGAGCATCCGACATGATGCGCTCTAGGAAGATGTTGAAGAGTGTTGGAGAGAGTAGGCATCCTTGACGCACACCGATTGTTGTTCTGAACCAATTCCCGATGGCTCTGTTGTGGAGGACTGCACTGGTAGCCTTGTCATACAGGCTTTTGATGACTTCAATAATTTTAGGGCTGATGTTGTACACTTTCATTGTTGCCCATAGAGCTGCATGCCAGACTCGGTCAAACGCCTTCTTGAAGTCTATGAACACATGATATAGATGTTGTTGGTGCTGTAGGTATTTCTCACAGATTATTCTGAGGTTGAAAATCTGCTCAATGGTACTTCGCCCTGCCCTGAATCCTGCTTGTTCTTCAGCTATGATTTGTTCAGCTTGGGGTTTCAACCTGTTGAGTATTATTTTCAGGAGGACCTTGCTGGGATGGCTGATGAGGCTGATGGTCCGGTAATTTTCACACTCCTGAAGGTTACCTTTTTTGGGAAGAGTGATGACAAGCGACTGGGTCCATGGTATAGGCCACTCCCCACTCTGCCAGATCTTGTTACAGATAATGGTGAGGGCATCAATCATCGCTTCTCCTCCTGCTTGTAGCAGTTCCGCGGGTATGTTGTCCACTCCCGCTGACTTCCCTTTCTTTAGCGCTTGCACTGCTGCCTCAACTTCTTCCCGGAGAATTGGGAGGATTTCTTCTTCTTCTCTGTTCTCGGGACATGCTAGAACTGATGGGTCTCCATTTGGTGTATGGTTGTAAAGGTCAGAGCAGTACTCTGTCCATCTGTCCAAGACTACAAGTTTCACTGCTGCTAATTCTGTCGCTAAAGTACCGGGTTTTGGCAGTCTGGACTATTTTAGTGACCCGTTTTTTTGCAGCGGTGAAAATCTGCTTGCTGACTTCTAAACCCGATTTGAGCCACTTTTTCTCAGCTTTGCGTCGGTGTTTCTTCGCCTCCGAGAGCTCGTCCGTAATAGACTCGTACCAGGGTGCTGAGCGAGTTGCCTTGACCTTTTTCTGGGCCACGGGAGCGTGCCGATCAAGCACCGCCTGAAGTGTACTATTCAGCTGATCCACAGTGGGGCACAGTTCTGGGGTCACTTTAGCGGTAAGGTCTTGCTTGAAAGCATCCCTATCCATGGTGCGCAGGCTGCGAGCCTTCCTGAACATGGGGGGAGGAGGGGGGGGGGGGCTGCGACGCTTAATTCGCACATGACACAGAAATGGTCAGATGTTAATTCCTGGGTGACTGAAGTTGATCTAACAACATTATCCTGAGGCCTATGCATAACCCAATCTATGATATGACCACGGCTGTGGGTGGGTTCTGTGACTGACTGAGACAGACTAAACTGATCTAAAAGTTCAATCATCTTTGCGGTGGAAGGTTGCTGCATGGGGTTGGTCAAAGTGAAAGTTAATGTCTCCTAAAACTATGTATGTTCCTGACAGTGTGTTGCAGTAATCAAGCAGGACTGGAAATTCTTGGTGGAAAATTGCATCAGTTAATTTATTTTTCTTGCTTGGAAAGGTGCGATATATGCATATGAAGTGAATGTTCTGCTGTGGAACGGACAGGCTAAGTTGAACAACTTCAAAGGACGAGTGGGTGAAAGCGAAGTCTGTAATGAAGCCAAGGTGACGGGACAGACTGTTTCTGTAAATGATAGCAAGGCCACCTCCGCGATTTGAGCGAGGCAGCGAGCATATAGAGTAGTCAGAAGGGGTTAAATCAGAGCATTTACCCTCATCCGGCTTCATCGATAATAACTACAGTAACTTAATTATTTTGCAGTCATGACTACGTGACCAAGTGAGTGAATTTTATTTCAAAATTAGTTTATTGTTTTAAAGTTCAAACACTTAAAAGAGTGTACGCATGAATTTTCTGTTATTAATCATCAGAAAACATTTTACTGATGGAGTACGTAGTACTACGTACGCCGTTAACTTGCTGTTTTTATTTATTTTTTAAAAATTTAATTGGTTTATTTATTTATTTTTTGCTGTTGTTGCATTTATTTGTTATTTGGTATCTCTGCTCTTACTTGAATCATTGCTGTGAACATGCTGTTTGTCTTTATGAGTGATTGTTTTCAATTAATAAACAAAGAAGTCTGCATTAAAATCGAAAGTAGGAACTGCTCTACTGGGTACGGTGGACGTTTTTCTGGAGCTCATTTGCGAGTTGCTTTGCGACGAGTGGCTGTTTCGTATAAAAGTACTTATAAAGCAACGTTGGGAAAAATAGGACGTTTTGCGCCTGTGCATTAAGAGATCCTAGGATAAAATCGAAAGGAGGATAAGTCCACACTGTTGGCGGCCATGATGTACTCGCGGTAAAGTACCTATTTTTCCAACTCGCCAAAGTCACGTGACGGATTGCTTGCTTTTGCCTTGTGCAACGGAACTCGTCGCCTATTTTTCGCGTGTACCCGCGTGTACTCGCGACACTGAACTAAATAATAGATCAGTGACTCGCGAGTACTCGCTTCAAAGCAACTCGCTACAGGTCACGAGTTAAAATCCTGTCTGACGACCAACAGTTAGTCTTTGGTTTGCTTTTGTTTTGTAGCATCAGTACTACATGTGTTTTAAAACAAGCAAACTATTCCAGTATTCGGAAGAAATTGTGGTTATTAGAGCACAAAGGTAACAATAATTTATAATTATCTGTTACTTTTACGTCCTGGTTGGTGTCTTATTACTATTAGAACTTATCGTGGGTCAGCCTTCTTCTTCGATCTTTCAAGTGTTTTAGAAATGGACTTAATTGTCGATTATTGTGACTCCTGTAAACTTGTAGTAAAAGTCTTCATCATCATCATGCACTGTTAAATCTACACGAAGATAAAAGCGGTAGGGAACGACAACGGAAAGAAGAACTTGCTGAAGCGAAAAATATTAAACTGCCTCAGCTGACTTCTAAATTATACTATAAACTGCATGCTGTTCTTGTGGTAATAGAAGTTTGGTGTCTGTAGTCAACTACTAAAACTAGCTTGCTGCCCAGTGGTAGCTGCTTATATACGTGATGTCCACTGATCAGCAACTCCACCCCTCTTCACCCTCCCCCCCCTTTCTCCACACACCCACAGAAGGCTGATTTCAAAGTAGCTGAAGTTCTGGGCAGCAACACAGTATTTAAGCTTAATGCGAAACACCCAAAGTCTACAGAATCTTTACAATGATGAAGGTTAAGAAGACCTTGGTCTCATTACATAGATGTGTGTATGTGGATACCTATAGGCTATAGTATATATATGGGGATACAGTGAGTGCTGGAAGGTGTATATGCATGTTTGCATGTGTGTGTGTGTAGGTGTGTGTGTGTGTGTGTGTTTAATGTACAGGGTGTTACCTGAATTTACCTGAATTTACCTGAGTGGCCACTGAGCGCGGCCGACGGGATAGGAAGTTTGAGAACTTATTTTAACCCCCTTAACTGTCTCTTTATCATGGCGGTTTTTGAACTGGTTGACGGTTTCAGCTTCAACAATTGATTGTTTCAGTGCATTCCATGGGTTCACAACTCTTTGTGAAAAAAAGTTCTTTCTGAGATTCAGTCTAGACCTATCTTTGAACAGTTTGTTGCTGTGACCTCTATGGTAGAATGATGACTGGCATGAAGTAAAAAATTTGTCAGCAGAAACTTTTTCAAGCCCCTTTATGATCTTGAATGTCTCGATGAGATCTCCCCTGTCTCTCCTTCTAATTTCTGCAAATTGCAAAAAGCTAGTCTCTTATCGTACGGCAGGTGACCAATCCCTGTGATCAATCTCGTAGCTCTCCTCTGCACCTTTTCCAACTCTGCGATGTCTTTTTTGAGGTAAGGTCGCCATACTTGGATACAATACTCCAGATGTGGTCGTACAATTGATTTGTAGAGTGGGACAATAACTTCCTTAGTTCTAGCTGTGACTGTTCGCATGATCTGCCCCACTGCTCTGTTGGCTCGTTTTGCTGCCTCGCAGCACTGGCACCCACGTGTTCCAAAAGTCTTGGGCACATTTTGACATTGAATATTTCCGAAACTATTAAGGATATAAAAACGCATCTGGTAAATTCAGAAAGCTTGTAGTTGTAATCTCAATTTTTACATGGAATGTTCAAAGATGTTCAATGTGAGCACCATTGGTCACACGACACACATCAAGCCGATAGTCATATAAATATATTATTTTTTGTTTTGTTTTTGTTTTTATAACAGAATGGCCAAAATCTACTTGCTGAGAATCATCAGTGTGCTGCTATTGGTAGTGGTGGTACTGTATGGCTTCAAGCTCCTGCATACTGACTGGATGCCAGAAAATGTTACATACATCATTTTCACACAAACACAGCAGAAACACTTGGCTGTGAGTTTTTTGAGGCAGCGATGGAGAGTGAACATTAAGGCAGGAGGCCCAGACGATGACTTCGACCAAACTATGGATGGGCATGCTTCTAATCATATTGAGGTTTTGCCTAATTTGCAGTATGAGCCTGACGGATATACCAATAATATTGACAATAAACTACAGACACAGAAAAACTCGCATTATTTTCAAGATTCATCAACTGATGCTGTCGCTCCAAAGGATGCCCGTAAAATCTCCAGGATTCAAATTCCAGGAGTTAATGTTCCAGGAGTTGAGCTTCCTGTAGGCAGGATGTGCCTCACTGGTCAATCAGCACAAAACATCTTTATTCCTTGCAAACCAGAAGTGCCACTGGGACCTCGTGTCCTGCCTCCAGAAACCAGCATAATTTCTTCAGACTAGTGGGTATTGTTTTTTAAGCCACTTCGTAAGTTTGTACTCGATCGTTTTCATCATGTTGATACTAAATACTGTGATGATTTTGATGTGGCAGGCCTAAGACCTGTTGTGTTTATGATTATCGCATATCAACAGAACTTTTATTACTTGCTATTTATTTGCAGTTTGGGTAAATTTTTATTTTGCACATCAAATATTGAGATCTGATTTTTAATATTTCATATTTGGTATTTGAAATTAACATCTAAATTGAAAATATGTAATAGAACAATATAAAACAATTTATATATATTCTTTAACATTTGCAGTCTGCCACCATTTCTGAATTTATACCCTGAGATCAGCAACGGCCATGTGGCAACAGTAATCCAGCAGGACACAATCTTCATGAATGGCTTGTATAATGGAGCCAATGTGAGCAGTCATCGTGCTCGTATCCCTTCTACTGCTGGCATCATTGTCAATGTTACATCACCTGCAGATCCAAACATCACCCAAAAGTTCAGCCTCGATGTTGGAAGAGGTTAGTTTGATTATTTAAATTTAAAATTAAACGGCATCTTTTCGAAATACCTTCCTTATTTTACTATATATATATATGCTGCCTTATTCAGTTTATTCTCTAAATTGTCATTGTTAATTTTTTTAACGTTCATTTTATTGGTGTTAATTTCTTTCTCTATTGTGCTACTCTTCAGATCTTTTTTCCAGGTGTTTTCTCTGAGTTGTACAGTGGGAAAGGTTACAGCATTGAAGTACGCCGCTATGCTCATCGTGATCTGACTCGACTGATAGTGACGGAGATAATTGTGAACAGATCATCATTTCAAGACCCTATTGTCTTGAACTTATATGTCAACACTGGACCATACTCAGAAGATATAGACTTTTCCCATACGGAAGGGTTAGTTAAACGTTTTCTAAATATACCATAAAGGAAACTTTTTATGGAGTTTTAGTGCATAGACTCACTGAAATAATGATAATGACAGTTTTACTGCATAAAAATAGGTACTCCAACCTTTTTTGTGATTTTCTTTAACTCAGTTTGGACACTAAAGTATTTACATAGATCTTTTTATTCTGAACACAGTGGTATATTTTTTTCCCCATAGGACAAATAGGTAAAAAGTTATTAATGTTTGAAAATGCCGAATGTTGATGTTTTTTTGGCAACGTTTTGGAATTGAAGAAATTGAAAACTTTGAAGTCTCAAAGTGAAGCCAATATTGATACCAGAAAGCTGATTTTTGACAGGTAACCCCTTCATATGTTATACTCCAAGCCTAATTTTCTTCAGGCCTATCCCATGTAATGTTCAGCTGTTTTGGTGCTTCAAAGTTGGGAAATCATCAAATTCGCAGTGCGTGGCGGCAAATTATAGGCGTACTAGTGTGCTACTACACTCCGCACTCGTGTCACTGAATAGGCCTACAAGTTCGCCATGGCCGCAAGAAAACCCGAACACCGTTTGGGTACACTTTTATACGGCAAAGCGCACCGCGATAGAGTAATGCACAAATTAATAAATACCCTAGTTTTATAAAGGAAAGTCTGCTCTTTATTTCTTGCTAATTTTTAAACTTCTAGTTAAAATCAAACTTACATCAAAACCGCTTTAACCACTTTGTTCGGCTCGTAACAACACTTTCACACATCAGAGCCCACCATATTTGATATGTAAATGAAGCTAAGTATCTGAACTTCTCTTATTTTTAGGCCATCCAATGAAATATCTTAAAGCACTTAGAGTTTGAAACGAGCCACCTCGCAGCAGACGCGCTGACATTTTGTTTCGCAGCGGCATTCAGCGCTCGGATAGAAGCGTATTCAAAAGCTGTTTTCTCGGAATCTTTCGCATAAACATGCATTAAAAACAACACAGATGTAAAGATAAAGCTTTCAATTTTTATTTGAATACAGCCACTGTTTGTTTTGATGCAGTTTTACATTGATAATAAGTGTTGAAAGTGAAGTCAAAACTGAGTCAAAACTGCCGAGCGGACAAGAGCCAATGAAGGCTTTGGACTACCTAATAAAGATAATGACAATAATGAGGTTTGGAGTTTTATACACATTAATTTTACATAGCAAAGTCAAGAATTTATTGTAACTGAGATTTGAACCCTGACTTGCACCATTATCACAAAACAGTAATTTGATTGTGTGATCAATGCTGTGCATAATTTGTACATGACAAATGCATTATGAAGAAGGATTTTGAAATATGCTTTCAGCTACCATTCTGCTAATTATAATGCAATATTTTATTTTATCGTTTCAGTGTATGGACTGGGAATACCAAAGAAGCTGAGTATCCCTCAATCAACAAGACAATCCCTGTGTATGTGGTCTACACTGTGGTTCCTAGTAACATTACTATACCTGCCAATGCCCAAGGCACTCAAGCTTTTTTCACTTCTGTCAGCACGAAATGGTCTGAAGCACTGCAGTATTACAATAGAGGTATATAACTAGTTTAGTGTTTCATATTTTGTCACAGTGAGAAAACTCAGAATTTATAGACTTCTACAAAGGCAGTGCATTTCGCATCGTGCAAAAAATGAGTTATTTTGCTCTATAGGGAAAGTCTACTAATCTGTCATTTCTACTGCAATAAACGGTAACGGTGCAGACTTAACATAACAAGAACTGGCGATTTCAAAACTTTCTGACTTATTATAATGTAATATGGATGATGTTTCATGTAGATATCTTGTTTTTTCTCTCACTATTTTCAGGTGTCTCTCGCCTGAGTGAAGGGACACTGTTCTCCTCTCATGTGCAGCTATGGGACGAGCTGTGGCAGAAGGGCCGCATTGAGATGGCTGGCAATGTGTCTATGGCTCTGTCCACCAACGCTGCTCTTTACTACCTCACCAGCGCTCTGCCTCTGCAGCCAGACATGAAGTGGCCATTTGTGGGAATGGCGCCTGGTGGCCTTGCTCATGGTGCAGCAGGAAAGGTGAGCAGTTTGACAGGATTTTCCCTTTATTTTGTGAAATGTGTTACTTCCTGTTTGGGTTGTTGCACTTTTATTGAAACTACACCATTTTTTACATTCGGATGATGGTTTTTAAATACAAGTTTGATTGTAAATAACAGGACTACGAAGGACATGTCTTTTGGGACCAAGACACCTGGATGTTTCCTTCAATAATGCTGCTGCATGCAGACCTTGGGCGGATCATCGTCGGTACCAGACTGCGCACGTACAAAATGGCCCAGTTCTATGCTGAGATGTCTGGTCTGAAAGGTGCTCGCTACCCCTGGGAATCTGCATTCACAGGTACGGGCGAGTCATTTGTGTTGGACTGATTGATCAGCTTGTCCAGTATGCTGCCAATTTTCATGCTTCCTAAAATGCTCCGTTTAGGTGATATAGTTTTTTGGGTATAAGCCAAAAATGTGTGTCTGTTTATGGTGTCTTGTAAATTTTTTCATGTAATAGTAACATGTTTGAAGGATGTCAGCATTGAAGAGAGTATCATAATCAAAGACTTTTGTTTACAGACTTTTACATCTTTACTGTGCTTTTGATTAACTTTTAAAAACTGGCATTTTAGGTCTGAACGTTAGTCCATCGAAGGATACCACAGATTATGAGCTTCACATCACTGGTGACACATCCTTGATGATGCGACAGTATCTGGAGCTGACCAATGACACAGATTTCTTATCCCAAGATGATGGTTACAATGTGCTGGCCGACATTGCAGATTTTTGGGTCTCAAGGAGCACCCTTGACCAGACGTCTAATGAGTATGTTATAAATGGTAAGGGGAAGATAATTTAAGATTGGAATCTGAGAAACTATACATTTAGAGAACGAAGATTTCGGGGACCTTATTGCCGCCATAAACTAGCATCATCAAATGAATGAAGTTTCTGACATAAAAAGACCATATGAAATGAAAGATGGAAATGATTGTTGGATAAATAAATACCACAATCTTGAGATGAAACGTTGATCATGATAAATATGCTAACAAAGTCAATCAGGCCTCAGCTTGTTCCAAAGTCTTTCAGGTGAGAAATGCTATAGCAGCAGTGAAAGAAAAACCTTTTTTTTTTTGTTGTTCAGATGTGATGGGCCCAGATGAGTATCATAGTCCCGTGAACAACTCGGTCTACACCAACGTGATTGCTGCTCTCAGCATGATCACTGCTGACTATGCTGCTAAACTGGCAAGGCAGACGCCCAAACCAGAATGGAACCAGGTGGCCTCCAACATGCATATAGAATATGACTCCGCTCTCCAGTATCATCCTGAGTACCACAACTACACGAAAGGTTAGGACATTGTCTAACATTTTTATTATTATTATTATTGTTATTATTATTATTATTGTTATATTATTATTATTATTATTATTATTATTATTATTATATTTTTTAAATGTAATAATTAAAAAAAAAATTATTATTTATTAATTTATTTGTTAAAATCAATTGAATTTTATTTTAAAGTTTTTACATTAGAATTAGAAAACGGAGGGAGAAATTCTGGCGTTACAAGCTACAATGTATTTGACTGACTGTTTTCAGCACTGTTTCCTTTGGTGGTTGGTGATTAGTTTGTAACATTCCGTGCTTTACCTTGCATTTTCGATGTTTGAGTTCTCTGGCCTTTTATTATTATTGTTGTTGTTGTTGTTATTGTCGTTGTTGTTGTTATGATTATTATTATTATTATTATGTATTATTAATGAGAGAGAGAGAGAGAGAGAGAGCGAGAACGAGAGAGAAAGTGAGAGAGAGAAAGAGAGCGTCTTCTATGACGCATGTTTAGTGTTTACGTCATCATCACTGACCTCATGTTTTATTTATTTTTCATCACTGAAGAAGGGCGTAGCCCGAAAGTCTTTGATTTTATATTTTTCTTGGTGTTTTTTGTGTATTTTGTTTCTGATTTCTATTTTAAAGTTTTTAGAAATCTTCTTTAACCTTTGCAGTACGACTGCTTTCGGTGGTTAGTCAATGCTGTTTAGATTTTAATGAATCTGTGTTAACACCTACATTTTAATACCTGTTGTCCTTCATTTACTATTTTTTAAGAATACAGTTTCACTTGGCACCGGCCAAAGAAGAAGCTGTGGATCACATCTGAACTTTTGAACCTGTGTGATAAACGAAGAGAGATGAACAAGAAAATGAACACCTCACAGGGAGCTGATGCCTACTGAAAAATCAACAATAACATTAGAAAAGGCATGCACACAGCAAAGGAGAACTGGATAGAAGATCAATGCCAGGAAATAGAGAACAGTCTGAACAAGAACAACAGCAAGAAGGCCTACCAGACTGTGAAGCAGCTTACAAGTGTTAAACAGTCTCCACGATCCAAAGCAAGTCTGGTTTATGCCTTACAGAAGAACAAGAAGTCTTGGACAGATGGACAGAGTACTGCTTTGACCTTTACAACCACACACCAAACGGAAATCCATAAGTTCTAGCATGTCCTGAGAACAGAGAAGAAGAAATCCTCCCAATTCTCCGAGAAGAAGTTGAGGCAGCAGAGCAATCGCTGAAGAAGGGGAAGTCAACGAGAATGGACAACATACCCGCGGAACTGCTTCAAGCAGGAGGAGAAGCGATGATTGACGCACTCACCATTATCTGTAACAAGATCTGGCAGAGTGGGAAGTGGCCTACACCATGGACCCAGTCGCTTGTCATCACTCTTCCCAAAAAAGGTAACCTTCAGGAAAGTGAAAATTAACGCACCATCAGCCTCATCAGCCATCCCAGCAAGGTCCTCCTGAAAATAATGCTCAACAGTTTCAAACCCCTAGCTGAACAAATCATTGCTGAAGAACAAGCAGGGTTCAGGGCAGGGCGAAGTACCACTGAACAGATTTTCAACCTCAGAATAATCTGTGAGAAATACCGACAGCACCAACAACATCTATATCATGTGTTCGTAGACTTCAAAAAGGCATTTGACCGAGTCTGGCATGCAGTTCTGTGGGTATCCATGAGAGTGTACAACATCAGCCCTAAAATTATTGAAGTCATCAAAAGCCTGTATGACAAGGCTACCAGTGCAGTCCCCCACAACAGTGCCTTTGGAAACTGGTTCAGAACAACAATCGGTACAGAGAAGACCAAAATGATGACCAACAACACCAATGGCATCAACACGGACATCAAAGTCCAAGGCCAATCCCTCAACACAGTGCATAGCTTCAAATATTTAGGAGCCATAGTATCAGACAATGGGTCCCGACAGGAAGTCCTCTCCAGGATCGCACAAACAACTGCTGCCCGGACAAGGTTAAAGCCCATTTGGAAAGACAGGACCATCAGTCTACATTCCAAAGTAAGACTGCTGCGCTCCCTTGTCATCTCCATCTTCCTATATGCTTGCGAAGCATTGACCCTCACAGCAGATCTACAACGAAGAATACAAGCATGGAGATGAGGTGCTACAGAAGACTTGTGGGCATTTCCTATACCCAACACATCACCAACGGCGAAGTCCGAAAGACCATCACACAAATCATTGGACAACACGATGACCTGCTCACAGTGGTGAAGAAACGGAAACTCCGATGGTATGGCCACGTCACCAGATCATCAGGCCTTGCAAAGACCATTCTGCAAGGCACAGTGCAAGGAGGTAGAAGAAGAGGGAGACCGAAAAAGGTGGGAGGACAACATCCAAGAATGGACTGGTTTGACATTGAGCGAAGCCATCAGGGTTGCTGAGAACAGAGAAAGATGGAGTATGCTGGTTAAACGATCATCTGTGGTGCCCCTACGACTTCTTAGTTACGGGACAGGATAGGATAGGATTGTATCAGACTATGGGTCCCCACAGAAAGTCCTCTCCAGGATCACACAAACAACTGCTGCCCTGGCGAGGTTGAAACCAATTTGAAAAGACGGGACCGTCGGCCTACATTCCAAGGTAAGACTGCTGTGCTCCCTTGTCATCTCCATCTTCCTATACGCTTGCGAAACATGGACCCTCACAGCAGATCTACAATGATGAATACAAAGCATGGAAATGAGGTGCTACAGAAGACTTGTGGGCATTTCCTATACCTAGCACATCACCAACGACGAAGTCCGACAGACCATCACACAAGCCATTGGACAACACGATGACCTGCTCACAGTGGTGAAAAAACGGAAACTCTGATGGTATGGCCACATCACCTGATCATCAGGTCTTGCAAAGACCATTCTGCAAGGCACTGTGCAAGGAGGTAGAAGAAGAGGGAGACCGAAAAAGAGATGGGAGGACAACATTCGAGAATGGACTGGTTTGACACTGAGCGAAACCATCAGGGTTGCTGAGGACAGGGAAAGATGGAGTACGCTGGTTAAACGATCATCTGAAGTGCCCCTACGAACTCCGAGTTACGGGATAAGATAGGATAGTTTCACTGCAGTCTAAGCAAATTTGAATTCCTTTACAGATTTTTGGTTTTCTAACACACATTTTATGTCAACATACAAAGCATATACATAACAATCTAAGATGAAACAGTGGAATTGATTTATTGAAGAAGTGCCACAGTCATTTAGTCCCTTAATTTGTGGGTGATCAGACGGTGCCCCCCAAATCTTTTTATTTTGTTCTGTCAGTAGAGGTGGTCAGGACATTACCGTGTCAAGGTGAAGAAGCATTCACAGATCACAGTCATAGAACATCAAATTCCAATGCGCTATTCTTTATATAAATATGCGTAGCAATTACTCAGGTTGAGTGTTTCCAACCCAATGTCCACTAGTATGATGCACAACTCACATGTTGCAGAGATGTAAGTTTGTAAGTAACTAGTTGCTACTTATCTTGGCTTGAGTGACATGTGACTTATTTGTGTATTACAAAGCCCTCATTATAACATAATTTTATAAACGCTTTTTTTATGTTTAGGAATATGTTGTTCTTTCAGGGACTGTTGTGAAACAGGCTGACACCATTTTGCTTGGCTTCCCACTAGACTGGCCCATTCCATCTTCTGATCAAACGAATGACCTTACCTACTATGCAACTGTAAGTTTATTTCTGCATTTATATATGCTATTCCAGCATGAGATTAGTCTTTTTTTTTTTTTAAAGAGGGCCAGTTGCCAAAGCCAGATGAAGATGACAAAATTGATAAACAGATTAAAAACCCTGAAAATGTAATATTGTGAACTCTTTTGAGTGTAGCTCTTTTCTGGAATTAAATTAAGTTGATTGGTGTGTGTTCTAAGGTGACCCCATCAGGCCCAGCAATGACGTGGGTCATGTTTGCTGTCAACTGGCTGCGTCTTGGTGAGAAAGCCAAGGCTGACGATGCTTTCTACAAAGGCACTTGGAACATACAAAATCCTTTCAAGGTCAGAGCCTTTTCTTTTGGACTCCCATGCATGCAGAAATGTGAAGTTTCATATATTCACCCAAATGCCAAAATTGTCAAGATTTTTCGAATCCTAAATAGTTAAATTAAAATATGATGTTTACAGCCGTCCAGCCACATAGCTGAAAAATTTTAAAAGTGTAAATTTTCGTAGTGATGGCTGACTGGGCTTTACCTTAAAGAAGAAAAGAAACAGAATGAAATCATGAAATAATGGGTCATTATCTGAACTATCTGCATGCAAAAACTATCAAAATCGGTTTTGCCAATTTTGATTTAGTGCAAAACATGTTTATCTCAAAATTAAATGAACCGATTTTTAACATTTTTTGCTTGCAGATAATACAGATAGGAGCTCACTTTTCATGGCTTTAATTTAGTTTTTTATAATGATAAAACTGATCGCACCATCACCACAAAAATTAACACTTACAAAAATGCTATTTCCAGCAATGCATGCAAGCTCCTGGAAATATATTTGAATGACTTGCAATCTTTTTGTTTTTCTTTTAAGTTGTTTTGCAGTTAGAATGATGGGGACATCACTGAACTGGTGAGATTTTTACATGTGACTGTTTTCTATCCCTTCATGAAAGTTGCCACATTCAGTTTTCAAAGTTGCCTGGTAGTCTGGACGCTCTTTTTCTGAGCTTCATAATCTAAAATATATTCATATTTAGCAATGGAAATATAACAGAGTGACAGTTGTATACTATTATTAAGCTCCATCAATCATTTCCACTTTGATGATCTGCAGGTGTGGTCAGAGAATGCAGACGGCAGTGGGGCGTACAACTTCCACACTGGCATGGGTGGCTACCTTCAGTCTCTTCTCTTTGGCTACGTGGGCTTTGACCCGTCCTTAGACCATCTGGCCCTCAACCCGCAGCTGCCCCCTTCTCTCATCTGGATGGCTGCAAGAGGCGTGGATTACATGGGCAGTACATTTGATGTGACCTACAGTTTGACCCAGATGAATGTGACCTTGACCCAGCTTGGTGCTGTGCCGCTTAGTTTAACCTTGCTCAGGGACGGGATAAAAGTGGATTTGAATTTAGATTCTGTTGTCTCTGCTGATTGCCAGCCAGCACAGATTGAAGCTCGCAATTGAGTAAGGCTTGTTTCACTGTTTATATAATTTGTTGTGTTTCCAGCCTTAACCTGTAAATACTTTGGTATATTCGAGAATCAGAACAAGTCAAAAGTTTGTTGGTAATTTCATTTCATGCCACAATGTTGAGAACCACTGAACAGATTTTGACCAAACTTCGTAGGATCGTTGCCTGGGTAGTGTCCAACCTTTCATGCAGTAGTATTTACTATAACTCAAAGATCAAAGTTTATCTGGTCAATTCTTTGCTAAACTTGTTTTGCTATATATATAAAAAAAATTTCAACTCATGGCCAATCATTCTGTGACATTGTGTTTGTCAGTCGGTTGGAATGTGACTAAATCTTCAGAGCAATTGTATTGCCTTTTCTCAAAGCTGACTTTGCTGATTTTTATTATTTTTACTATGCAGATATACTACTGTTCAGCTTTATATGCTTTGTATATAATTCATGTTTGCACTTTCTTGAAAGTCAAGGTCGCTGAGGTATATTGTTCTCAAGTGCTGAAACACTTTATAATATGTCATGAAATCACTTCTTCTTGTAAATTAATTTATAAATATTTTGCCCTAGTGCGTCATAAAAAAAAAAAAACTGATTTCATATAATGAGCCTTTTGATTATGTATCCATTTTTGTTGTTGCCGCATTATTGTAGATGTTGTGTAATTGCTTTGCCTGTAATTTTCATGACTCCATACCACCTTCATGGGTATTTCCATTTCCGTTCCAAATTGTGTTCTTGTGTACAATGCTTTAGACTGATTTCCTTGTGTTAATTTTATTCCACCCCTTGGGGTCATGAGCAATCTTGCCACTGTAGATTGTTCTAACCTATAAAGGGAAAAGTGAAAGCCCCAGTTGAAAACCTGTCTTGCCTTTGTAGGCATGACTGACTCACTGCGGCAACAGTTCCCCCCCCCCCCCCCACCCCCGTTGGAGTGCCGGGGGTTTCAGTATAAATAGTATCCCCACTTTCTGGAAATTTAGTGCTTTAAATTCCCACTGTCGCTGTCTTCTTCATTTGCTCTTTCCCATTCCTGATCTGTCCTATCACTCTGCTATACTATCTTCTTCTTCGCTAGATCAATGACCTACCTTTTTTCTTGAAAACTCTTCCTGGACAAGACTCCTTGTTTGTGTATGAGGTCTGTTGGATCAGCTTGGGAGTGTTGGACGCTTTCTGCCAGGTGGTCACTAGGGCTTCCTATGATGTTATTATTTAGCAATGTAGGCATTTTATAGGTATGTGTTTTGTTGATAATTTATAATGATGTTTGTATTCTATTTTGTTTTTGTAAACGGGGGTTCGATAAGTTGGGGTGAAGCCTCAGCCGTCCCCTGCGTGGGATGTCTTTATTATAAAGTGACTGGCTGGTGGAGGGCATTCAGTTTTCCCACTAGGGTTGTTTCAGCAGATCTTTTATGCGGATTGGGGGTTGTCCGGTCCTGATTTGGCTCGGAAGAGTCCGCTGGACCTAAAGCAACAATTATGTAACGTAATGTAATGCATTATTGTAGATGTTGTGTAATTGCTTTGCCGGTAATTTTCATGACTCCATACCACCTTCATGGGTATTTCCATTTCCGTTCCAAATTGTGTTCTTGTGTACAATGCTTCAGACTGATTTCCTTGTGTTAATTTTATTCCAAAGAGCCAACTGTGTATATGAACGTTTTTAGTATCATTGTGGATTATTGCCAGTTTGTTTGTTTCTGTATGTGTGCGTGCATGCAGAGAAGAGTATTGGAGAGAAAGCCCAGAAAGGAGTTACTCTATAGCATGCAAATTAGATGCATTCCAATAGGCAACATCAGTGTTCCCGATTACGCACAGTAGTGCGTCAATTTCGCACAAAATATGAACAATGACGCAGAAAAATGTGCATGTGTGCGTCCTGTGGACGTACACATTTTTTTCAAATCGCTGAAGTCAAAAATACGACCAACGAGTGGCGAACTAATTCACGGCATAATCAGAATCAGAACCCAACTGAGACTGCCATTGCAGACAATTAAAGATTGTGTCGGGAGTTGTCGTCCTTAAAAATCGCATGCGCGCGCAATGTAAACTTCCTCCAAGCAATCCATTCACTGAACAGAAGAAATCTTCGTGAATCCATTCTTTGATTCTATCATACACGATCATGTCACTTCTGACTTGGTTGACTGGGCCAAAAACCCGTTCATCCACAGCAACATCAAGTACAGATCCTGTCATTATCGAAAATACGGAACTCCAAAGCAAGGATAAACAAATAAATGATGAAACTCAAACTGAAGTAAAGCGTACAAAGAAACGAAAACTCAACGACAGATGGTTGCATGAGTTCCAGTGGTGCCAGTTTGACGCAAGCGGGAGGGTATTTAATACATGTTTAAATTTTGTGGTTTTATATGATTATGATAACTAATGTGACGCTTTAACAGAGTAAAAGAAAAAAAAATGAGGCTTGGACTTGTTTTTACATTTCTTTTTCCGATTTGGGGACTCCCAAAATTTGCACAAGGACTCTTAAAATTTTATACCTGGGAGTCCCAAGGACTCTCGTTTTTTGTGTGTGGAGGGAACACTGAACATATATAGTGATGATTTGTTTGATAGATTTTTGAATTTGCTCAAGAGCTGGCATTGATTTTTACATATTGCCTTTCTAGCATTAAAATGTCAGACTTAGCCATTACTTTATTTGTAATTTATCAGCCAATCTGTAATTTATCAGCGTACATGTAATTTATCAGCCTATCTGTAATGTATCAGCGTATCTGTGATTGCAAAGAAATTTGTGCTTGCACTTGCAGCCATTGATCAGCTTGGAAATTTGAGCGCTCTAAATTGTGCAGCTTGGATTTGGTGATCAAGAGTACCTAGAGCAACTATTTCAGCTTGTAAGTGTGCCAGAAGATAACATTTGAAAAAATATGAAGAACTGCTCTAATCATAATTATGTTAGATTTTTAAAATGTTAAAAAAGACCTAATTATTGTGGTTTATTTAATGTTATATTTTGTTTGCAATTAAAACCCAATTAAAAAAATTATGTTTTTATTATGGTTGTGTTTCTTGATATTTTGTTTTGAAATTAAAATCCTGTAGCGAAACGGCCGGTTTAGCCATATACAGTGTATAATCAATGTCTATCGCCTGTTAGGTGGTTGGATGAAGGAGAAGGGGGGATACAGTTTAGCTGTGAGCGAGCACGTGAATATCGAGAATGTACAAGGTAATCGCATCGAGGCGAGGTAGGCAATAGGTGACAGTAAGATAGCGTGGCATATCGCTTGTGACCGAGGAAAGGCGAAGACATCGATGTTCTTGGCTTTGATCCGCGTTCATAATTTTTGGTACTCGCGGTATGGGTCAGTCCTCGCGCTGACAAAACGATACGTGTTTCGTTTACTATCGGAGTCCTTGGTGACTGTGGAAGTTACTTGGTATCTTCCTGCATATGTGTATTTTTCACGCGCTGGATTGAGCGCTCTTAGGACGAGGAGCTGTCCACTTGGCCGTGGCTGTGTGTTCTGAAGAGGGTGGACTCTGGTACTACTACAGACTGGAGCCTCGCCGATTCTGTGACATCTACGAACCTACCGTCGTTTCCCGAGCTCAGGGTCTTGGAAAGACTATAGTTCGACTGTAGGACGAGCGTATCACAAGAGATTCCGATAAACTACACAGCAAGAAGTGACTCAACTGAGTGCCAGATAAGTGTTTGTCCGTTTTGTTCTGATGGTTGTGTTCTTGGGGTGACGCACTAGCCCTAATTCTAAGGCGAATATGGACAGTGACTTTTAAAACGTTGATTCTCTTGGACGGAATTTTGTGTAGCAGTTTTGAAGTTTCTTTTTAAATCCTTCATTCTTTAAAAGCCTTTGATATATATATATGTGTGTGTGTTTGTGTGGGTGTGTGTGTGTGTAGAGTAGGATTGGAGAGTGCTGGGTTTGGTGACGGGGTGGGAGAAGGGAAAGGTGGGGAGTAGACTTATGGTTGATGTATGTATGATTTTTGTTGTTGTTGTTGTTGATATTATTGCTATGTTGCAGTTTAAAAGTTAATAATATTTTGTTTAACTACTTATTTGTGTTGGAGTTTGTGTGTGTGATCAGCTGTTTGGGAGACTCACGACCATTCCGAACTCTCACGTATCTCGTCTTACTTCTTGAGTGCATGTGTGCTTGGATGTGAGACGCGATCACGTGACAAATCCATTGAAGACCATTTTTTCTGGCTGTTTTACAACTTTTGGTCAGTCAATCAGTCAAAAGTGAAAATGGTCAACCTCGTTCACTATTTGGTATCCTCTTTATACCTAGAGCGAACAGAGAACAACCTGTGTTTATATGTTGATCAAAGGATCCCATGCATTTTATTGTATCTAGCTATCAAGCTAATTGTCATACTTCCGCTTAAGTAATGGCCACATTTGGCTTACGTTTTACGGCTTATGCATCGGGTTATGAGATTTTTCACTGACCGGAATTTTGACATCTTATGAGTTTAGTGGCCACATTTGGCTTACGTCATGAGCAATCTTGCCACTGTAGATTGTTCTAACCTATAAAGGGAAAAGTGAAAGCCCCAGTTGAAAACCTGTCTTTCCTTTATAGGCATGACAGATTGCGGCAACAGTACCCCCGTTGGAGTGCCGGGGGTTTCAGTATAAATAGTATCCCCACTTTCTGGAAATTTAGTGCTTTAAATTCCCACTGTCGCTGTCTTCCTCATTTGCTCTTTCCCATTCCTGCTCTGTCCTATCACTCTGCTATACTATCTTCTTCTTCGCTAGATCAATGACCTACCTTTTTTCTTGAAAACTCTTCCTGGACAAGACTCCTTGTTTGTTTATGAGGTCTGTTGGATCAGCTTGGGAGTGTTGGACGCTTTCTGCCGGGTGGTCACTAGGGCTTCCTATGATGTATTATTTAGCACTATATGCATTTTATATGTATGTGTTTTGTTGATAATTTATAATGATGTTTGTATTCTATTTTGTTTTTGTAACCAGGGGTTCGAGTAGTTGGGGTAAAGCCTCAGCCGTCCCCTGCGTGGGATGTCTTTATTGTAAAGTGACTGGCCGGTGGAGGGCGTTCAATTTTCCCACTAGGGTTGTTTCAACAGATCTTTTATGCGGATCAGGGGTTGTCCGGTCCTGATTTGGCTCGGAAGAGTCCGCTGGACCTAAAGCAACAATCAATCAATATGCATTGGGTCGGTGGTAGTGGCGCCATGTTTATCACTGCCCGGTTCAAATTTATAAATGTGTATAGCTGTGTAATTTCACTAAAACAAGGCACTTTTTCATAACAATGTAATGTACTCTTTCACGATTTGACTATAATATGAAACAACTTTACTAACATCGACACGCAACAAGTGAATTCAACTGCCTTAGCTCGCCAAGTTGTGTGTAGCAGACAACCTGTGTTGCGTGTAATTATGCGTGTGGGAGGAGTTTAGGTTAACCTCTAAACTGGTGACATCATACTCTCGCTTCTGGTGAAATTTTACGTTAGCCAGTACGCAAGGAAATAAATAAAAAATCATAAGCATAACACAGGTGAGGCCTGGTGCGTAACACAAGAGTGGCCGAGCTTTTAACATCCTCTTTACTGACCACAGCAGCTATGAATTTTCTGATGCTTCTTTTGCCGTTGGACCTTAAAGAATAAGAGATAAGAGCACTGTTTATGAAATTGTTTTACTGGTGAATGAGTGGTACTTGAAAAGCAAATCGGGTCAAAATCGAGAAAATTGACTTTAACAAAAATACAATTGGTCAACGTATATAAATATATATATATATAGAGAGAGAGAGAGAGAGAGAGAGAGAGAGAGAGAGAGAGAGAGAGAGAGAGAGAGAGTTTATCACTGTTATCATGTACACTTCAGTTTACGAGATAACAGTAGGCATCTAAGATTAACATCTATTTTTACATTGTGAAGTATGAGTAGGTGACCCATATTGACAGAAAATAAATTATCTGACTTTACAGTGTTGTTTCACTTATTCAGATAATTGGGACATTGTGACTTTAGAGATTAAAGACAAACACAATACTGTGTATTAGTGCAGCTGGTGCATGTGTAGGTGTGGAACACGTCAAGGAAAATAAATGTATTCAGCTAGGATTACATTAATGTAAAGATGTTCAAACATACTGTTGCATTTTCTTGGATATGTGCATACGGTTACGTTGTGTTTCTCACATCAATACACCAAGTGGACAACTTAAGGTTAGTAGAACCTATGAACAATCCACCAAGTTTGACTCAACGGAAATTTGACCTCCAAGATGGAGAATCTGTTCGTAAGATGATAGTAAAAGAATCTGCAGGTATGAATCAATTTTTGTTCTTATAAATTTTGTATTTGCGTTGTAACTATAGCAACATGCTTACATTAGTTAGGTTTATTTGATTGTACAATTTCATAGTGATTATAGTATTATTTTCCCAACCATTTTTGACTCCAATGCATAGCAGTAGTGTCTATGCACTCGTCCACACAAAACAATTTCCATACTTTTGCAAATCTGTGGAAGATGAGTCCTAAATAATCCCAAAATGATATTTGAAAAATAAAGTTCTTCCATCCATCCGGCTGTCAGCCATTCGTTTTCCTCGACCTGTCTGCACAAACTTTAAAATGGATAAGTACTCAGAACCTATTTCAACTATCACAACCAAACTTGGTAAGATGGTGTATACCCATGAGAACCCCATAATAGATCAGTGAATGAATGCCTTCACTTCAAGGTCAAGGTCACAGGGTCATCAAATGTTAGTTTAAAAAATGAAAATTTTTAACAAATTTTCACTCTTTTTGTAGGTTATTAATATTTAACATGATTCTTGGATGAATGATAGATATCAATGAGACACATATTATTATGCGAATTTGGTCAACCTTACTCCAATGTCATGAGAGATGTTCAAAGTCGGTTTGTATAGGTACTTTGAAGTGACCTTGACCTTAAACTGTAAGAGGTATAAAGTCCAAATTTGTTGTCATTAGAGATGATACGTTTATCTTTCAGATATGTTCCGTTTTTGCATTGATGGTCAAGATGATTTTAGGCCTTACAAAAAGAAACCAACAAAAATTGGTCATTATACAGTGGGATGGCTGTTCATTTACCCCTTGGTATGCAACAACATTGGGTTATTTGATCAGATATGCATGAGAGATCACATGAAGGTCAAGATAACTGAAGGTCAATGTCATCCCAAGGTCAGCGTTTTTTTTGGCATAATACAATTTTTGCTGTACTTTATTTGATAGTACATGAGCGTATTTGGAGCGGGAGGTCAATGTCATTTCAAGGTCAAGAGCATAGAAAGAATAAAGTCAGTACTTTGCATTTTAATGCCTCTGTTTTATTTTGTTTTTTCTGGACACTCATTTTCATGTTAAATATTGCAAGCTCCATGAGGAGCATGTGAGTCATATGGGATTTGCCCTTCTAGTTGCTTCCTAGTTATACATAAAACATTCTTTGGATCAAAGTAGTTAGCTGCTTATTCAGTTGACTTCATGAGTTCACAAACATGTATCTTACGGTAGTGTGTAATTTGAGTGGGGCAATTTTCTCGTTCAGCAGAAAAAAAGAAAAAAGTAAATGACCAGGATGTGTACAGCCTGGTTACTGTTTTGTGTCGGTGTTCCTATAGAGCCCAGAGCAGCTGGAGGAACAGGCGCATCCAAGAGAGTGTGTTTGACAGCTCATGATACAAACTACATTCAAACGGCATGTGAGCAAGAACAGGCTTGGACCAGAGTCCTACCGCAAGAATCAAGTGTCATTGAAACCACAAGGTATGTTTCCAGAACTCCACTCCATAAAAAGTGTTGTAATGGAACCTGTAATTGTGAAGATGTTAATGGTGTGTATGGTGTATGTAAAAAGGTAAAGGTAAAGGTGGTCCCATAGTCTTGTGGCCGTAGGGGAGCGTGATGTTGGAGATCACATTTTTCTTGGGCCAGCGTAATGAGGGTGATGCCCATCTCTCTCCCTCGCTGCTTTACCTTCCCCACCCTTAAGAGAGTAGGTACTCAGTCACAGTTGAGTCAACTGGGGGCGTTGTTATTTGTCGCTTCACAGTTTGCGCTCACCCATCCAAGTGCTAACCGCACTGGACGGTACTTAACTTGCGACATGGTGTATGTGGCTTATTCAAAATACAATTTGTTTCTAACTGCATGAATGCGCTGATGAAGTGCAGAAAAAGGGAAATTGCACTTGCATTTTGATTTGATTTTAGTTTGTTTTTCGCTTTGTTTTGGATTTTAGAGGTCAATATTCAGTTGTTTGATTTTTCTTTGTTAGTCTCTATAAGATGGCTTATATTGTCAACGGTCTTCTACACTATTCAGTTTTGGGCATCGGTTAAATTATAGTTAATTCTTTGTGCAGCCTTCCTGGTGACCCTCTCCTACTGCCTGAAGTGGGTAATGGTCACATAGCCACAGTGATCGGTAGCGACACGGTCTACATGAACGGCCTGTACAATGGAGCTAATATATCCAGTCACCGCGCTCGCATCCCCTCATTAGTGGCTATCTTTATCAACATCACCTCTCCGCTGACTGGTTGGATGAGAAAGTACCGAATGGATTTTGGAACAGGCTAGTGTACTGACTGTCTCAGTCTAAATCACTGAAGAGAGTTTTCATTCTTTCCCTGTGTCTACCTATGTGTGGGTGTGTGTGTGTGCTTCTCGATCCTTATCTATCAGTCTGTTCAGTCGTTGTTATTATTACATAATATTGCTTGTCATTTATTCTTGTCTTATCACAGCTATATGAATTCCAATGTATTACTGATATTGGAATTACCTCCTTACTTCAAAGAAGATGTTTAGTACACAGAAAAACAAATAATTATGCTGCAGCAGAAACATTATTTATTTCTCAGTGAAATAAAAATGATCTTGTAGGTATAAAAGTAGCAAGTCCTTTTAAGAAATAAAAATCATACTCCATACATTTCCCAGTTTGAAAACTGGTCAAGTGCAGTTCAGTTAGATCAGGGATTGAATTAATGGATGAATATTCTGAAAGAGTTGATTGAACTAAAAGCAGAACCTTGTTTTAATGTTGTTATTTATTTTTTTTTTTTTTTTTTTTTACCCCCGTTTGTGTGCCGGGGGTTTCAGTATAAATAGTATCCCCACTTTCTGGAAATTTAGTGCTTTAAATTCCCACTGTCGCTGTCTTTCTCATTTGCTCTTTCTCATTCCTGCTGTTTTCTATCAATCTGCTATACTATCGTCTTCTTCGCTAGACCAGTCTCCTACCTTTTTTCTTGAAAACTCTTCTGGGACAAGACTCAAGCTTCTTTGTGTATGAGGTCTGTTGGATCAGCTTGGGAATATTGGACGCTTTCTGCCAGGTGGTCGCTAGGGCTTCCTATGATGTTATTATTTAGCAATGTAGGCATTTTATATGTATGTGTTTTGTTGATAATTTATAATGATGTTTGTATTCTATTTTGTTTTTGTAAATGGGGGTTCGATAAGTTGGGGTGAAGCCTCAGCCGTCCCCTGTGTGGGATGTCTTTATTGTAAAGTGGCTAGCTGGTGGAGAGCTTTCGGTTTTACCACTAGGGTTGTTTCAGCAGATCTTTTATGCGGATCGGGGGTTGTCTGGTCCTGATTTGGCTCGGAAGAGTCCGCTGGACCTAAGCAATAATAATGTAATGTAATGTTGTTGTTTTTTTATTTAGAAAAGAGAATATTAATAGCTTAGTTGTATGAATCTTTGGGGAATTAATCATTGTTTGTGTTTGTTTGAGAAAAGCTAAGGAATGGCTGAGTTGAATTGTTTGTTTAAACATTACTCATTTACTGTTTATGTTTCTAGGAGTTTTCTCAGAGATCATCACTGCAGAGGACTTTACAGTACAGCTGAATCGCTATGCCCATCGTGAGCTGACACGCCTGCTGGTGACAGAAGTGATTGTGAACAGGACGGGAACAGCCAGGCCTCTAGTGATTTCATTCACTGTTAACGCTGGCAATGCTAGTCAGGATGTCGACTTGCCTGAATATGGGCCAGGGTAAGGCTTACTTTATCATGATATCACAGTATGGTTTGATGTTTAGGCTATCGACCGGTAACCCTCATGTGATGTGTTAACAAGGGTCACAGACTCTGGCACTGGTTTTCGCGCCTACCAATTTTGAAGATATTTTGATTCCCAGTTTGTGGGGTAAACTTTATTAGCGCTTATTTTCCTCTTCTTTTTGTGATTCTTCTTCTTCTTCTTCTTCTTCTTCTTCTTCTTCTTCTTTTTCTTCTTCTACTTCTTCTTTTCTGTCTTCTTCCTCTCTTTCTTCTTCTTCTCTTTCTTCCTATCCTCTTCTCTTACTTATGCGTATATAGTATCCTGTATTATTATTATTATTACTCCTTGTCTCGCAGCATATAGCTAATGTTCTCTCTCAGTAAAAATTCATGCCTCTACTTGTAGTTTTTATGTTGCATATTTTTAGCGTACATTTTTATATTGTATATTATCGACTTGATTTTTACTATTTTAGGCAGAATCTTCTCTTTCAGCATGTGGATCTTTTCTCTCTCTCTCAGTAAAAGATATTCTTCTTTTTACTAGCAGCGTTGTGGGGTTTTTTTTGGTGTATTTTCAGCTTGATGTATGGCAGAACCAAAATAGCAGAGTACCCCAATGTAGCGGGCACAACCCCGGTGACGGTAGTGTACAGCACTGTTCTGCCCAACATGACCTTTGACTCCATCACTCAGGCCTACATGCCATTCTTTATGTCGGTCAGCTCAGACCATGCTGAGGCTTTTGACTACTTCAATGAAGGTGGTTATATGTATACAATTAGCTTTATTTTTTGGAGGTATTGAGTGATTGACCTAAATGGGTCTATCATGGAGGCATGTATGTAATAAGCGTTGATCCTTTCTGTAATTTTGTATTTCATTTTTTGGGGGTAAGGGGATTCAGTTTTGTGCCATATTTGAAAGAGGGTGTGTTTCGGTTGATTTATTGCTTCCATAAAAATGTACATTGACTGTTTCAGTGTGTTTCTTTGCGTTCTGACATATTGAGTATCAAATGCTGTCTAACTGAGCTGGAATATTCTGTTTTATTCCAAATGTTTTTATTTATTTGCTTATTTTGTTTTTTTATTTTTGTGTTTGTTTCTTTGTCTTTATTGCTTCTCTCATCTTAGCTATCTTTTCTTTTTCCTTTAGTTCTCTCCTTTCTTGCATAGCTGAGAATGTGACTGATGGTTGTGTAGGTATGAACAGGATGGTACAAGGCACACTTTTCTCTTCTCATGTCAACGCTTGGGCCAACCTCTGGCAGCAAGGTCGCATTGACCTTGAAGGCAATGTTACCATGGCGACAGACACCAATGCTGCCCTCTACTATTTGCTGAGTTCAGTCCCCATCAAGCTGGACTCAAAATGGCCGTTTATAGGAATGGCCCCTGGAGGGTTGGCGCATGGTTCTGCTACTAGAGTATGTGATGGGAAGTGTTAGCATTTTTTTAATAAATCTGTCTAATGTGTTTACTTGTGCATCCTAACACTAAGCTTGTGAGTGTCTTTTGTATATAGATGTTGCAAATCAACTTTGTATGTCTCTCTTTTCTATGTACATGTGTTTTAGCTTTACTATAATGTTGGTTTTGGTTGAAATACACATTTCCGTTGTCATTTCAGGACTATCATGGTCACATATTCTGGGATCAAGACACTTGGATGTTTCCGTCCTTGGCATTGCTGCATAAAGCCATTGGACATATTATCATGGGAAGTCGACTGCGAACTCACACTTCAGCGCTGCAGTACGCTAACATGACTGGCTTTAAAGGCGCTCGTTACCCGTGGGAGTCCGCTTTTACTGGTATGTGGTGAAAAGTAAAAGTAATGTTTTGTGAAAGTTCTACATTCTTGCTCTCCTTTTCTGTTCGTTCTTATTATTGTGTTATCCCATTCTGATCATTACAGCCTTGGGGTATCTTGCACTGGAAGGAAGGCTACCTAATTATAAGCCTAAATGGTAAGATGTCGGTGAAAAAAAAAAATTCTCCCAAAAATATGTGATGTTTGTGTTGTGATGAATCAAGATCTATTTCTATGGCATTTACCTCCTGTCACTGAAAGGGAGGCAGAATCAAATTTTAAAAAAATATATTGTTCCCATAAAATATGAGAGGAAAAAAGGGTTAATTTTGAACCTTATAACTTCAGACTGATACAGCCAGTTAAGATGGATTATCCCTTAAAATGTGCATCCCAAAGTTGGGGAGCCCTTTCTTCAACTCCATGGAATATTCACATATGGAATATTGAAGAAGAAGTAGTCTGGATTTTAAGAAGCAAGACCAGCTGAGAATCTCCTCACGTGGCAGACTATTCAAACACTTTGTTACAGAGATTCTGAGAGCTGGCCAACAATGAGTGGAAATGATTTAACGTTTCCTAGTTTGTTTGATTAGTGCATTGATTGATTACCTGTTATGTTTGAATGTGTTCAGGTGATGGGTAAATTAATGGATTGACTTCAGGTTTCAACGTGGACCCAGCCAACTGGACGGCGGAGTACGAGATCCATGTAACGGGCGATGTAGCGTTGATGATGCGGCAATACCTACAGTTGACCAATGACACCAACTTCCTGCTGCAAGAAGGAGGTTACCAAGTCATGGCAGACATTGCAGACTACTTTCTGTCCAGATTTGTCCTTCTCAATGACTCCAAACAATATGGCATTCTAGGTAAGCGTCGAATTCTAATGGCACAAAAATGTTTCAACAAAGTCAATCTCTTGCTGACATGCCTGTCTTATATCATCATTATCAATAACAACAACAACAGCAGCAATTGGTTAGTATCATTACATTTATATTTTCATCCAACCTAAATTAAACGAGAAGAAAACAGTCCTATCCATGTTTCCACGGCATAGATGAATGAACTGACCTGAACTGTAATTCATTTACTTCAGACGCTATGGGTCCCGATGAGTGGAACTACCCAGTCAACAACTCTGCCTATGTCAATGCCATTGCTGCTTCCAGCCTTTACAGTGCTGACTTTGCAGCGTTTTTAGCCAAAAAGACAGCAGACGACAAGTGGTTGGAAGTGGCCTCCAGTGTTTATCTCCCCTTTGACAGTCAGAGGCAGTTCCACCCGGAGTACGACAGTTATAAACTTGGTCAGTAAAGTGACATTATTTTATTGACACAACAGTTTAAAAACAATATTTAAAAACAAATCTTTGCTCCCTTTAATAGTTAAAAACATTGAGAATTGCAGAATAGATGGGTGGAAAAGAATAGATTGGTCGCTCGCAGTGTAATTTGCAGTTGAAAATTTTAAGAATGAGGCAAAAGAAGAAAAGGAGATAAAACGCCTCAGACTACAAAATTTTGTCAGCACATGTTTGTCGCTAAAATAATTCCTCAAGAGTTCAAAACCAACAAAGTTAATCATGCTAGTTGATCAGGTTAAGTACTTTGTCTTAATTTGTTGAGTAATGATTTATTAAAAAAAAGATGAAGTTTGTTTGACGATAATGGTTAAACAGACCCAAGCTAAAACATATCCTAGCAGAATAGCTGTCCATTCTTAGGTTTTGTTCATTCAATAATGTCTGTATACTAGTTATACCTGAAAATGTAAGTCTGCAGGGGTTTCTGTGTTCAGGTACTATTGTTAAACAAGCAGACACCATTCTTCTTGGCTTTCCATTGGACTGGTCGTCTTTTCCCGACCAAGTGAGAAAGAACGACCTCATCTATTATGCTACTGTAAGTCCCAGAAGCCATACATCTATAGACTGCTTAGCTTTAGCATAACATAACAGAGAGAAGAGTTGATGAGCTAGGATTTTCATAAAGGTGCCACAGCCTGTTTCATCCTCAACCAGCTACTGCTACTAATAATAATAATTAACATTTATATAGCGCCCTTTCTAATGAAAGCTCAGAGCGCTTTACATTCACATTTAAGACACTTCTAAGAACTAAAATGGCTGAACAATAACAATATAAAACATGGTAAACAAAACATACAAAATTTCATTAGGTAATATGAACATACACACACACACATTCGCACACACACCCATACAGAGTTCAACATGAATTTACATTGTAATGTCATCAAATGAACATTTGAACAGATGGGTCTTGAGGCCAGAACGAAAGGCAACAGATGTTTGGGAAGAATGAAAAGACATGGGAAGGGAGTTCCAGACGGTGGGAGCAGGAAATGAAAATGAGCGTTCACTACAACTACTAAGCCTAAAAGTTCTGGAAACAATTTGGCAGTTTTGCAGCCTGCATTGGAAAGTATCCTGTCTGACTAAAGTAATCATGGTTATCCTTTAGTAAACAGATGGACCTGCTCAGCTCCCATGATGTTTTATTTTTTTTATTTTAAATCTTTTTCTGTTACCTTTATGACTAAAACCATGCATGGGAAGAACTACACATACATTGCCGTAACAAAATAATTATTTTAACTGAAAACATGTGTAAGTCAGCAAGCTTCAAGGTAATGTCAGGCATTTACCAACAATTATAACTGATTCAGGAGTGCTAACCTGGCACATTTTAATATTAATTATCATAATCATTAATTATTATAATCATTTTAATATTTATTATTATTATTATTATTATTATTATTATTATTATTATTATAGTTCATTTAACTAACCTAACATCAATTTGGGTGTGTTTTGAAATACTTTGGACAACAGATCCTTATGGCATTATGAATCTGACACATTTTGTTATGGTTCGCTTTGGAAGTAATAATGTAAAACAATTCTGATGTCTGAATGTTATGATGGTAGGAATCTGCATTATGTAATCTAGAGAATTTGCATTATCCTTGTAAAATTAGAGATGGATTTAAGGTGTACCCCTCTCTCTCTGTGATCCATCAAGCACTTTGTGCAATGAAAAATGCTTATAAGTGTTTATTATTCTTTTTATTGTTGTGGTTGTATTAATTTTAAAAAATGTAATTGAATAAAATAAAATAAAATAAAATATTCAATGATTTTGTTATTTCTGCAGGTGTCCGACCCTAAAGGACCAGCAATGACATGGAGCATGTTCTGTGTGAACTGGCTGCGAGTAGGCAATGTCAATGCTGCCAATGAAGCCTTCTTCAGAGCTACACGGAATGTGCAGAACCCATTCAAGGTCTGTTGAACATGAATGATTAAAGATTGGATGAATGGTGGCAACAGTATTACTAGATTTTTTTTGTTAATCTTAGGAGGATCTGACCCCATTTGATGATGATGATGATTAATGATGATGATATGTTTCCACATCGGCAAACATCGACGGTGTGCAAGCAGAACTGGGTGAGTGTATGTTTGTATTTATAATTCTGGAGTTTTGTGATTCAGTATGCAGCTAAGGTTACACATTGTGTATGAATAAATTAACATACTATCTATTTTTAATTTTGAATATATTACACTCGTTGATGAGGAAACAATTTGCATTGTTTTTCTGTGATCTGTAGGTGTGGTCAGAGAATGCAGACGGCAGTGGGGCGTACAACTTCCACACTGGCATGGGTGGCTACCTTCAGTCTCTTCTCTTTGGCTACGCAGGCTTTGACCTTGATGACAAGCACATCTCTCTCAACCCCCGTCTTCCCCCCTCCCTAACCGCTGTCACCATCACGGGCTTTGACTATGGAGGAAATTCCCTGAACTTGGCCTATGACCATACAATGATGAATATAACGGTGACGAAAGGCGATGACTTTCTGGTGATTGTGCTGCTGGAGGAAGACAGACAGGAGAAACTGCCTGTAGGGGTCACTGTGACTGCCAGGTGTCAACAGGCTCAAGTGTTGAAGCCTTTGGCTTGATGAAAGGAGTCAGCCGCTGTATTCATAATGAGAAAGTGTTATGTGGTATGTCATGCGTTGTTTTTGCTCTTTTGTAACCGATGTTGTTAACAGTTTTGCATGTGCAAGTGCATTGTGGGCTGAGAAACTGAATATTATTAATTAGCGAAGAAATTTTGTATTCATTAATCATATTCATTAATGCTGAAACGTTTGGTACAAAGGTTAATAATATAAACGTGTTAAAAGACTGAGAAGAGTAAACGTGGATTTTGACTTCTACATTTCCCAAAGCATCAAATTCAAAGAGAATAGAATAGAACTGGAAACAGATTGGAAGAAACACCCAGATGAAGCAGTCATATGAACAAGACACAACAAAACAATAGTTTTTGAAAACACAAACAATGTTTTTGAACTAATAAAACGCTTCACGAAAGAATTATTTTGGAACTGTTTTATTGATTTAAAATATCTGTCCATGCATGTGTGAACAAAGGCCTTTGTGTTTGTACAACACACCATGAATCCCTCTCACTCTGTCCCAATCACCTACACCCAAACACAACGCGTACAGAGTAACAGTTAAATGCACAAAATTTAGTATTCACGTCAACATAGCTCCATTCAAAATACGAAAATATCTTCTTCTTTTTTTTCTTTTTTTTTTTTCTGAAACAACAGCTTCTGCTTTCATCAAAGACTTTCTGTGTGTGGCATGACCTGTTATACAACTTTGTGAAGAAAAAAAAAGAAACAACAAAAATACATTACAATAGCCACTTGATGCTGAACGTTTTCGCTTTGTACAATGAGGTTCATTCCATGATTGATTGATTGATTTATTGTTGCTTTAGGTCCAGCGGACTCTTCCGAGCCAAATCAGGACCGGACAACCCCCGATCCGCATAAAAGATCTGCCGAAACAACCCCAGTGGGAAAATTGAATGCCCTCCACCGGCCAGTCACTTTACAATAAAGACATCCCACGCGGGGGACGGCTGAGGGTTGACCTCAACTACGCGAACACCCCGGTTACAAAAACAAAATAGAATACAAACATCATTATAAATCATCAACCAAACACATACATATAAAATGCCTATAGTGCTAAATAGTACAATCATAGGAAGCCCTAGTGACCACCCGGCAGAAAGCGTCCAACACTCCCAAGCTGATCCAACAGACCTCATACACAAACAAGGAGTCTTGTCCAGGAAGAGTTTTCAAGAAAAAAGGTAGGTCATTGATCTAGCGAAGAAGAAGATAGTATAGCAGAGTGAAGGACAGAGCAGGAATAGGAAAGAGTAAATGAGGAAGACAGCGACAGTGGGAATTTAAAGCACTAAATTTCCATAAAGTGGGGATACTATTTATACTGAAAACCCCCGGCACTCCAACGGGGGTACTGTTGCCGCAGTGAAGCGTCTTGCCTATAAAGGAAAGACAGGTTTTCAACTGTGGCTTTCACTGTTCCCTTTATAGGTTTGAACAATCTACAGTGGCAAGATTGCTCATGACCCCAAGGGGTGTTCATTCCATGATCACAATGACGATGATTGAGATTTCCATGTAATCATGAATTCAAAGGAATCTTATAACGATCACAGAGAAAAAATATATCATTACATTTGCGCTGTATTTTACGAAAAATATTCTTTTCATTTTTAATACAATTTTAAACATTGTGTTATGGCAATTATTTTAAACAAAATAACTGGGAAAAGAACAACAACAAACATTTTATACTATCCTGCAATACAAAACGCTCCAAAGAAGAAAACATTCCTGCCTTTCTTCATTCTGAAACAAGTGTTGTACATTCAGAAATAAACTTTGAGAATGCATTGCATGCCTAAAAAAAATTTTTTTTAATAATGAACTAAGCTTACTTATTTAATTTTGTAAAGCACAAATGGTAGAGGTCATAGTGTTTTATCTGTTAACTGGCCAATTATAAACAATGTACAGAAAATTGAGAAAGTATATTTCTTGTCTATATATATCGCAGAACAAGGTTTAGGTCATACTTGAGTTGGATCTAAGAATTTTTGGTTAAGGAAAAAAAAAAGTGTGTTGATCAAGGCTATTACATACATTTTGTGAACTACGGTTCTATTTGTGATTGATATTTCTGAACAATGTGTAAAATTTATCGTTCTTAAACATGCAAAAAATAGATTTGTTCTTGTAAATAGAGACTGGGTGACAGTCAATAAAGATAATTGTTTCCATTTGTGATCAGTGTTGACTTGAACTGTGGTAACATGTCCCTCTTTGGTTTTGTTTGTTGCTGTGCGTACGTTATGGTCCTTCTTTCTCTCTCTTTCTCTCTGTGTGACCCTTTCATTATTCTTTTCTTTTAAAACCTATCACAGTCTTTTAAATTAATTTGTCCCCAAACTAGGGGAGTGGGAAAGGGGGAGGAAGGGGTGAAAGCAAGCTGACAAAAAGTACTCAAGTACCCGTTTAATGTACCGAATGTACTTACAGCGAACCTAAAGCACTTTTAATGTATCCAACCCCAATGTGCTCTTACTTGGGTTTGTTTTGATCGGATCCACCATTTTATTATGAACAATAATTGGACTAGCAACACAGATCGTGCTGCACATGCACCTTTTTGCCTCAAGTTCACCTACAGGCACATTCCATAATTATAGATTCTTGTAATTAGGTCATCAAGATTGTTATTCACAGAAACGTGAAATCTATACCTTTCGCTTTCTCCGTTTGTATTGCGTATGTGTGTGTTTAGAAAGTGCTTTTGATAACTTTTAAATTTGTTTAACAATTATATGCTGTTTTAGATAGATTGTTTTGCTGAATTTGTTGTTCTGTATTTTCTGGATTTATTTAGCACATTGGTATTCTCTTCACCAAGACAAGACAAAATGTATAAGTGTATGAATTTTATTTATAATACATTCCACCAACTGTTGTCTTTTTTATTTTTTTTTAAACTCATAATACATGACCCAAGTGTACCATTGCTTTCAATTCACATTCCAAAATCCATGCCAAGACTAAAAGTTAAAGTTTATGTATACTATGAAAAACATTCAGCAGTCCATTCACATGCATGAAGAAAATAAACAAGAAAATCTATTACAATTGGGGAAACTAGAGATCACTGCCTGTAAGAATGGCATACATCAATCACAGTATAGATGAAAGCCTTTTTTCCCTGCCCCATGTTATTTACAAAACCAGACACATTCAGTCACACCAACCACAACTTCAGCTGTTGTTTTTTTGTTTAGTTTTTTTCTGCTATGAAGTTTCTATAAATTTACATATTAACATCACTGCCAACACAACGATATCTATATTATTCATTCATAAGCTGCATTTCCTTTTTCAAATCACTTCATATATCTATATTATTCATTCATAAGCTGCATTTCTTTTTCAAAACCATTTCATATAAACTTGACCAATATACGTGTACAAATGAAATCTACGGAGGTACAAAATAATCTCTCAAGTTCCTTCATTGTGTTTTTTTGGTATGTTTTGAAAAATGTGTAATACTTCCATAATAAGTTACAATATATTATTAAGAGAGCTGGCTTTGATAATGTTACAAAAAGCAGCTTTGTGTGTAACACACCGTATCAATCTTTTAAATAAATAGTTGTATTTACAAATTACGTTAAAAACAAATACAAATGCATGTGTGAATCTCTCCCGATATTAAAAGCCATTTAGTTTATGATAGAAACTGCAGAAGTCTGACAATCTTTCAAAAGTATCAAAATTACACATGCAAAGATTTATCACCTATATAATAATTATATAATATATTAATATATAATAATAAAATATTTAAAATAGAACCAAAAAAAAAAAGAATAAAATAAGGTTCCTTATTGCACTTCTAAAAAACTGATACTATATTTAAAACCGATTCAAATATATCTCTTTTCCTCTTATAAATTACTTTTCTGATTAATATGGCCTAAACACCACAAAGCAATTAAACTTCTGTTTAAAACAAAAGACTCAAAATACTATTTTTTATAAACAAGTTTGATATCAAAATTTATTATAATGAAATTTTCCACCTATGAAAATAATCCACGTTAAAAAAGCTGTAAAAACTTAACAACCTCCCAAACTAAACACTTTTTGACAAGTCTTGTGCGTTAAAAGCATATTCTTTACAAAAATTATCTGTTTTGCAGAAGGAATTAGGTAGGACAAATAAAAAAAGTACAATGTTTTTAAACTCTTTTTGTCTTAGGTGCTTGTCGAACACACTCACTCATAATCTGCTTCCTTATAAAAGCCACAATAAAGGCAGACAAATATGCACCTTGAGAATATTAACACAGCACCCATAAAATGTGTACAAGCAGAGCTCCAGTTTCCACACACACACACGCACACTCCTAACCACAAAGACACCACAGAAAACACACATACACAGTCACAAAGACATTACTGAAAGTCGCATGATAAATGGTTTTCCCATACAACAATGCTTTTCAAGGTTTCTGTTCCCCAAACGTTTGCTTCTTTTTCCAACAAGTAACATTTGGATATTTTTCAAATTATTTGCTATTAAATAATTTCACGAGCTGGAATGAGGCACAAATGATATTAATCACATCAGGACCACAAAAGTCATTCAACGAGAAATGAAAGTTTACAACGAACAAAATTGAAGAACTTTATTTTAAAAAATGTATGAAGAAGACCAACTTTCTTTTAACTCATTCCCTCCTGTGCGATTTTGTTCTATGCTTTTCTCTGCATATTGTCCATTTATATTATTAATATTAGTAAAAAAAAAAAAAAAATATTCATTCATTAAAAAATAAAGTACTCCAGAAAAGAACATAAAAATGTCAGGAGTTACTGCTGACTTATTGGTGCGCAACGTTTGAAATGTTTCAAGTGGAAAATATCTGATTTAGATGAGGGGTATTAATTTACCCTTTTTTTTTTTTTTGTTGAAGTAGATGACTCCATTTTGGTTGGCAACAATCGCAGAAACGAGAAAGCTAGTGATTTCAAAATTAAACTCTGCTGCTGCTACTCTTCTACAGTTGAAGAACACTATAAAACAGCAGGCAATAGAACAAATTTGAATGCTAGAATTTTAGTTTCGTACAAAAATTGACGCAAAAAACAATGCCACTGTTGAAAACTGCGATGGCAGTGGTTGGTGGGAAAGTGATGGGGCAGAGGATCATTGTGACTGCAGTGGTTATTAGGAGGTGAGTTAACACAGAAACAGTCAATGAGCGTCACTGTCATGTCAAAGATGTAAAAAATTAGTCATTTAAGTTTTTTCACAAACGCATACATGAAACAATTGCCACTTTCAGTACCTGTTCATTAACAGACACAGCATATAATATAATTTAAAAACATGTCTTCGCAAAGTTTACTGAAGTAATATTATTGCTCAAGAGCTATTTACAAACATGAAAGACACACGAAAGTAGTACACAATATGTGTATTATATAATTTCCAAAGGTGAAGTTTTCTATATCAAAATGGCAAAATCCATTGTGAATCTTTTTGTAATTTAAAAAAAATCAATAAATAATAATAATAATAATAATACGCAATTTAAATGATTAAAACCCACAGTATGGTAATATAACAATACTTTTGTGTAACAGTTCTTTGGGGAACAAAAAAAAAAAAAAAAAGAATTGCTGCCATTTCGTTAACATTGAAAAAAGACACTTTATCCACTGATAAAACATACTGCTGAAATTTGCCATTTGTAAACATGATCACTGAATGCACGGTTTGTGGAAATGGGGAAAGGCGGTGGATGTTGTCTAGGTTTTTCACTACATACATAAAGTAACATATGTTTAGCAAGATTTTTAAAACAAGAGAGTGGAGGATGGGGACGGGAAAAGAGGACAGGAATTGAGGAGACGGTGACTAAGACTAAGACTGTAGACCTTTAAATAAAGTGATGGGGAAAGGGAGCAGACACAAAATGAATTATGTACTAAATGAATGCAGAAAAAGAAAATATAATTAATGCATTATTAGTAGTACTAGTAGTGGTACCTTTGTTACAATGTTTTTCTAAATCATTTCAACTTCCAAATTCCTAAAACGTAAATGTATGTCCAATGTTCACCACTGATTACACTAAATTCAAGCAGGTTATATAAACCATTCAGGCTGTGCCAACATGTCATAACAGACCCAAACAAAAAGATTAACAGCAATCTTTAGTTCTTTATCCATGTAATCCTTCCCCTTCAGTCTCTGGTACACTTCATCCAATCTTTCAATACACAATTCCACACCACAGGAGGGAATAAACCATCAAAAATCGGAACAAGAAAAGGCAAATCATTTATTATTCACAAATGTTTTGAGTAGGGCATACTTGTTGGGAAAAAGAGATATGTTCTTGTCAACAATGTTTAATTAACAAGGGGCAAATGGGGTCGTGATACCATTCTTGCAAGGAGTATGTAGTCGGAGAAATCACTGCAGGATTAGCGCATTACCTTGATAAGTACTTTATATATAAACCCAAAGAAAATCATACAGCTGCAATTATTCCAAAACAGATGAAGTAGAAATGACAGTGACAAACGATAACTATTTTACCCTTGTATTGCATTACTATCACTTGACCAAAAAAAAAAAAAAATTCAGTGCAAATTACGATAAAAACAAAGAAACATTAGCAGTCATCATCAAGTCTCCTGGGACATAAAAATGACTGGGTTGTACAACAGGAGTTCAACAATTAATAATTAACAGCATCACTGATTATGCGTATCCACATCAGTTGCTCTTTCCAATCATTTCCTCAACTAGTGAGAATATTGGCACAGGAATGATTAATTTCAAGTTTTTCACAATGTGCGGGCAGGGTTAGGACAGGATTGATTTTAAAAAATTGTATTTTATTCACTAGTTCAGTCAAATTAAATCAGTTTTCCTCATTATTACGTGAATAACTATTTATGACAGTAATTATCTTGATCTGCACATTAGATTTAGAAAGAAAAACAAGTTTCCTAAAATCATGGCATGTTATTTTTTAAATTGTAAAATGCGAACACTTGATTTGATTGGTTGCAGTTTTGGAGGGGAGGGGGGGGGGGGGGGGGGGTTATGGAGTGGAAGGGGTAGATTAGTGATGTCTATCTTTGATTGATTAATTACATCAATCAGTGATTAAAACCATTCTAACAACCAATCAAATCAATTATTTGCAACAATTCTGTTTCGAGTATTAATGAAAACCAAACTTTAACAATGCCAGAAACCACTTCAATGGCATTCACAGCTACTGTACATTGTAAACATTGTTTTAATAGTCGATAACATTCCTTCATGCTCTTTGGGCACAATTCCATCTCAATCTCATCACAAACTTAATACATCCAAGTTGACACAAAAAGTCTGGAATTCACTCCTTTACTTATGACGATTTTTGAATATAAGTTTGTTAATTAAACAATTCTTGCAACAATGCTTGGCCTTCTTTGTGTAGACTTTTCTCATTTTCATGTCAGATAACATCCAATCGACAAACCAACTATTATTCTTGTAACTCTTCCATGTTAGTTTTTCTCTTTTCTCATCTGTGCTGGTCCATGCAACTTAAAGCAGGAATCAATTGAGTCCCATTACGCACCACTGTGTGAAATATTTCCTTTGTCTAGATCTATCACCGGTAACTTGACCGCAACAAATACATCACTTTTTTATCACTCCAGACAACAAAGATCACTCCAAAGTCACCCCACTTTTTTTTTGGTTAAACACTCCATTTGTGCTAAATCCAATCATCACAGTTCTCATTGTTCGTTCCTTTCAATTTGACAATAGTTCAATTTGTTGTGAGCCTTTTACATCTCCCCTTATCCCCACCTCCCTCCCTCCCTCCCTTTTCTTGTGGTTAATGCAAAAACACTCAAAAGAAGATCTTCAGAAATTCCCACCATTGCTGTAACATCACTCTTATAGCATACGAGGTAGTCTGTTCCAGAACAAAATCTCTCACTCTCAGTCTCCAAAGTTCCAAAACAAAATTTTTCAGTCTCCCAATATCCAATACTCATTAACACTTCAATCCAACAGTATCTCATGTTGCCGTGATTCCATCACATATTAACTGTTCAACAGAATGATCCTAGTCCATCACAAAGAGAAATGGTAATGATACTTCCTACCATTCATCAATACAGTCGCAAAAGACAAAACCTGTAGACAAGTTCTAAAACAAGAAAATCCCAAGTTGAATGAAAATCCACCATCGTTACATTGTTAAACATTTGTGTGGATGCTCAAATCATTACAACAAATTGTTATTCAGTAATATCTTTCACCCACTTGGATGACAAGTTTGTTTTAAAAAAAAGATCTGGGGCACATAATGACTCACAGGTTTTGGATCTTCAAGAGCAGCCATCATCTTCTATTGAAGGCATTAGAGAATAGATTTACACTAAAAAGTATCCATCGTGTAGTGTTCCTGGGGGAACATGAGCTAATCACTTCTGGACAGTTTTTTTTTCTCCAAACGACTTATTATATATATAGATATAGATATATAGATATACATGTTTACCAGCCTGACTATTAAGATAATGATTGTGACTGTTTCATTTAAGTTGGCCACACTCACCAACAATATTGCCAGAATGCCTTTGCACGGTTGTGAAAAAACAGGAGTAGTATTTAAAAAATTTTTTTTTTAATATAATGATGATTTTGTCAGAGATAGTTGTCAACAAATTTGGCATGTTCTGCATTGATTGGCACTGTCCTCTGTTGTGCAACGCGAAGAACAGCTGCGATACACAATCCAATCACAGACCTGATTTGAACAAGCAACCACTAAAGCTATAATTAGTCAATAACGATGGTGTCAGTACTATTGCGTAACACTTTAACGCGCTTGTTCTTCTTCTTGGGACTAGGCACAGCGGTTGGCACTTCATCTTCATCCAGGTTTATGATCAAACAGTCATCATCACCTTCTTCATCATCGTCAAAGCTGTGCTTGCGTTTGTGAGGGCTGAAGGCATCCGGGATGAGGGTGTCGACACTGGAGGAGGTGGAGGGTATGACAGCTACATCAGAGTCTTGGGAATCACGTACATTGAACCCATCACCCACCATCACATCGTCCACAATTTCCACACTGGCTGCTAGATTGGTTTCGATCACCACCGGGGTAATTTCACCACTGGCAGTCACCGATGAGCTGGCCAGTGGTGACACACCGCGTTTCTCTCCAAATCCCTGACTGGGCACAAAGCCCGTACTGGCTCCGGAACCAGAAGATGCAACTGAGGTGTTGGAGAAAGTCCTGACTGGGGAGTGAGGCAGGCCTTGAGACTGACTGGAAACCTGGCCGCCTGAGGACCCTGTGGAGCTGGAGTTGGTGGAGTCGCTAGAGGAGCTGCGGTAGTCCACCGAGTTCTTCTTCAACTTGCGGCGCTTTGCCAGCGGGGCTGCAGACACATCCTTCAGGCTTAGGCCTTGCCGCTGAAAGGTGGTAAAGGCGGCATGGATGAAGTTGACCTCAGCGTTGACGTCCACACCTCTGGAGGAAAGAATGCCCGGGGTCCTGAGTGGGGTCTGAGCAACCGTCTGCGACATGTGTTGCAGCCAAGGGTGCTTTACCAGCTCGGCCATGTTCAGGCGTTTGGAAGGGTCCACCGTCAGCAGGCCGCGGATGAGGTCCTTGGCATCGTCAGACACCTGCAGCCATTCAGAGCCCTCCAGATGGAACTGGCCTGCGTGGATCCTGTGCATCACTTTTTCCGCCGACTCTTCATGGTGCTGCACTTGGAACGGAGGACGTCCTGACAGCATAGTGTACTGGAAACACACAAAACAACACAAATGATCTACAGCGCAACTTACACATCACTTTTTACACTTAAATATAAACCAGCTTGTAGCTGTTATGGCCACAATGCTGCATACATTCAAAATGATAGTTTATCACATCCGCGACCAGATTCATGGCAGCGTACTATCGCTCACCGACGGGTTGCGCCTTGAATCGTTTTAATGATTAATTATCAAAGTAGGAGACTCGTGTTTGCTTTCCTGTTTTGAAGCTTGCCAGAAACTGAGGTCTTTCCCTTGACAAAAGAAATTATCGCCACATCCGGTCGTGTTCAATCAGCAAAGATTTTGCGGTAAATTTTGATGAAAAAAATTTATCGAAGTCAAGAGATGAGATTTTCCCGATGCAAGATCTTGATGATCCTCATGAAAGCGAAAATAGCAGTGACAGTGATGAAGAAAGCAGTGCTGAAACACTGCCAGTATCAGAGCCTGTGGTGGTAGCAAGTACGAGTCAGCAAATTCAATGTGGCAGGGGTGTTAGACGATCACCTCGGACTTGAGCAGGTGCAAGGGGGTGTAGCATTCGTTATTAAATAAATATTAAACAAACCGCGCAACAAACTTATAAAAGAAAGGCTGAACTGGGCGTCCTTTTTGTCATTTAGTACACAAAATTTGGTGATGATTGGACTTCATTCAAGCTTGCTAGACAACTGTGTTTACAGTTCTTGGTTTTGTGGAAGTGTCTTAGAGGCAGACTCAGGTAGGCAAAAAGATAAGGCAATGGCAGCGTTAGTCACAATAGTATTAATAACCAAAGCAGTAAACAAAAAATAAGTTAACAAAAGCAAAAGATCGCAATATAAAAGAAAACGAACGTAGGCGCGTTGCATGAAATATTCTGAATGTATCGTCTAAACTGAGAATTTCCTGCTTGATCAAGCAAATGTCAGAAAATACATTTGGAGTCAACATAATTCTGCACATCTGCACTCACCAGAATGACACCCAGGCTCCACAAGTCGCATGATGCGTCATAGCCAGCAGGGTTGCCCACATAGCTGGAAAGGATCTCTGGGGGAGCATATGGCAATGTGAAGCAGGGTGTGGTCAGAGTCTGACTCTCTGGCAACAGCGTGGCAAAGCCAAAGTCCACAACTTTGATCTCTGCCCCTTCTTTACTGCTCTCAAAGATCAAGTTCTGCAGAAGAGAAGGAAAAAAAAAGAAAGAAACATATTCCTTTATTAGAAGATGATAGGACAAATGATTAATACTCTGTATACTTTTTATTTTCTCAAATTTTTTGGGTGGGTGGGTGGGTTGGGGATGAGGGGGTGGGCGTGACATCTGAACAACAATCCTAATATTCTAAAGTTTTAGGGTACAAATACATGTAATTTTCATTCCTTGAAGCAAACAGAACATTCAAGTTGCCAAGAACTGAAGTGAAGTGAACATTGAGGTTTAACGTCTACATCCAAAATTGGCGATATGGCAGACGGGAATAACCATCCCAGGGAACAAGGCGTAGGGACCTAAATAACACTGAACCACCAGAGCAATCATACTGCTAAAATGGACAGTGATAAATGGTCACTTTGATTTTGCCCACCACCTGATTCAAACCTGGGTCATCAGTGTGCCAGGCGAACGCAAGTTGCCAAGAACCAAGTTTTCTCCCTTTCTACATCCAACATTTTACATCACTGATGGATTTGTGGAGATTATTTATGTTATTCTGACCTTCAAATGGTGGGACATTTCGACATCCTGCATTTAATTAATGTATTTGTTTAATTTTTTATGCCATCCCAAAGTTAGTTCATTTTGATTCCAAACTGATTTTAATATTTTGTTACCTCGTACTCTTGCCTTTCTAAATTTATGTTAAAACTGCAAAGCTTTTCCCAACTTTCCACAGAATAATTCAATCTACCAGCTTACCTCAGGTTTGAGGTCCCGATGCACCACGCCCCGACTGTGCATGTACTCCACAGCATGCACCAGCTTGCCCATGATTTCGCTGGCCTCACTCTCGGTGAAAAATTTACGCTGCTTGATGCGTGACAGCAGCTCCCCACCCTCCAAGAGCTCCATCACTATGTACGTGTGGAGCTGTTGGCAGAAAGACACGCAATGTTGCACTGTGAATTCAGTGGTAATACAAGCCAGGCCCATTTACTCCAGCTAAGCCAAAACGCAGGCCAAATGACAAATAATCTCAACACTGAAAACTTAAAACACTAGTGGAGTTTTGGATTTCTTCAAAATATGCACACAAACAGATCATCAGGATGAACACTATAGGTGCAGTAGAACACAAGCCTGCCCTAATTATTCCAGTTAAGCCAAATGCAGGTGAAGTGACACATATTCTCAACATTAAAAACCAACACCATTATTGGAATTGTTCATTTCTTCTAAATACCCACACACACGATTATCACTATGACACAGCATGATTTTAGCCATGCTGAGCGCCACAGACCATACCAAACAAATAGTCAAATATGCCAATCCCTTTACAAATCAAAATAACCCACCTCATCACTGTAGTGCTCAATGAGTTGGACAATGTTGGGGTGGCCCTGGCATTTCTTGAGATGCTGCAGCTCCTGTCGGACCTGCTTGTTGTTGATAATTTTCACGGCATACTGAGTGCCAGTGCGAAGGTGCGTACACTTGTGACAGATGGAAAATGACCCGTCCCCCAGCTTGGGGCTCCTCATGTCAAGCTCATAATGTTGAAAGAAAGGGGAGTTCTGAAAGAAACACTACACAGTAATACAGTTGAATCACAGCCAATAAACTGCATCGTGAGTGATAAATAAATGTTTCCGAGAGACATGCAGAGTCCACTTTCAAAAGTGATCTCAGGGCTATGACATATTGAAGTGTGAGTAAATGATTTTGTTAAAGTCCTTGCTCCAAAAAAATGTGCACAGTCATCATCAATCTTTTAACATAAGCTAACATCAAAACTGATAGAAAAAGTAGTAACATATTATAATCAGTGTAAAGTTGATAATCATAAATTTAAAAGAGAGAGAGAGAGAGAGAGAGAGAGAGGGGGGGGGGGGAGAGAGAGAGAGAGAGAGAGAGAGAGAGAGAGAGAGAGAGAGAGAGAGAGAGAGAGAGAGAGAGAGAGACTGTTTTTATTAGGCCTCCGGCCCATACAGTTTGGGGATGGGGTTTACAATGGGAAGAATACACATAAATCAACACACACACACTCATACACACACATGCATACACATTTAACAATTCAATTGCAGAATAAATAACATTCAAGGACTTTCAAAATTTACGTTTACTTAATTTCCATCTTTTTCTTATCTTTTCTATCCACAACTTTTCTTTTTCACTTTGTATGTAACTTTTATAAATATTTTGTAATTTCTTGCCAAGAGAGAGAGAGAGAGAGAGAGAGAGAGAGAGAGAGAGAGAGAGAGAGAGAGAGAGAGAGAGAGAGAGAGAGAGAGAGAGAGAGAGAGAGAGAGAGAGAGAGAGACTTAAAAAAACAACTTTTAAATACTTTTTTTTTTATTAAGGATAAAGATTTTAGACTAATGATACAGTCCAATCTTCCAATCTGTCCCTTAACAAATTAACATTGTTAAGAACCTTTAACTTTAACTTGGAAATCATAGAACTCACACAAACACATGCACTCACACACATGCACACACAATCACACCAACATCTTCATCATTATCTTTAAACAATTTTAGGCAACCACCGCCTCCCCTCCATACCCTTCACCCTTATAATAATAATAATAATAATAATAATAATAATAATAATAATAATAATAATAATAACAATAATTTTATTATTATTATCATAAAAATAACAATAACTGTAATAACAACTATTGTCATCATTATTATCACCATCATCACCATTAATTATGACCACCATTATTATTATTATTATTATTATTATTATTATTATAACAAGAATTACAATAATGTAATAATACATTGTACATCACTTTTATAATTTATTTCGCAGGTGCCTACATATTTTACATTTGAAAAAAAATAGTGTGTCTCAATGTTTACACTCCAGAGGGAGAGAGTTCCATACACTTGCTCCATTAAATGATAGGTTATTTTTGTATAAATTAATGCGAGGGAGGGATAGTTTATAATCATAAAGTCTATGCCCATCAACTGGCTTAGTAAAAAATGTATCAAGATATGCAGGTGTTTCTCCGTGTGTTATTTTGAACATAAGGACAGCTGTATTAAATATAAATTGTTTTTGAAGTGGTAATATTCCGGAGTTCATTTTATTTCTTATTAGTTGTAATATCTGTATTTAAATTATAAGATTTTTAAAGTATCTTGATTGCTCTTTTATGAAGACTATTTAGATGTTAAATTTGAGTGTCACTGTCATTACAACAAATAATCGATGCATAATTAAAATGAGACATACAGTGGGCATAGAAAACAGATTTTAATGCAACAGCCGTAACAAAATGTCTAAGAGAGAGAGAGAGAGACAGAGAGACAGAGAGAGACAGACAGAGAGAGAGACAGAGAGAGAATATATCGATGGGGGCTGTTAAAGTAATGAGGCACAAATAAAATAAAATAATGTAACAACAACAAAAGCACCCATGATTCCCTTCCAAACTATTGGTGTATGTTAATTTGCTGACCTTGAAGTAGGCAGCGGAGCGTAAGACTGATACATCAGGCTGATGTTCCCTCGTGGGAGCCAAGAGACTGGCACTGATGGTGTTCTCTGTGAAAAGGATGGACGGCGCCACATAAGAATAGCCCTGAAAACCAATCCTTGGTTAATTCATCACCAAAAAAATCCCACCAAACAACTGATCCTTCAACTAACACCAATACATTATTTAGAAAGACAAACACGAACAAACAAAAACAGCCTGTTTAAATCTATTTATGATGTTGATAATCATCCTTCTACCTTGAATAGTTTGTTGTCCATTTCAGGAGCGACAGCTGGGGATTCAGTAGGAGGCATGTTGGTGAAATCTTCAGAGAAGTTGCTGACATCAAGCAGGTTGTTGATCTTGGGTTTGAAAGGGGCAGGAATCTTTTTCTTTGCCAGGTCGTCCCAGTTCAGACTCTGAAAAATATTATGCAAAGCATATGTGAAGACTGTTGCTATGTCTCAAAGAAATAACAATTAAGCAAGCGAGTAATTCATTATAGCCAATTGTTTCCATTTTAATTCAATATTGTTAACTACTAAAAATGAATAATCAAGCAAACCAAAGGAAATACCCCCACACGCAAAAGTTGAATGAGCAACCAACATGTTGGACACTAAAACGGTAGTGCCTACTACTGACCTTGAAGAACTTGTGCTTCTTGATCTCCTCAACACCTCTCGCTCCAAGCCGTTTCTGAGGATTCTTCTCCATCAAGCGCCTGATCAGATCCCGCACGTCCGAAGACAGACGGCTAGGGATCCTGGGATCATTCTTCAGGATCCTGTGGGACACCTGGGATTGTGTGTTCTCGGCACTGTTCTCGGAGGAGAAGGGTGATGTGCCTGTCAGGAGCTCAAAGGCCAGGACACCCAAGGACCACCAGTCCACAGTCTGTGGAGGAAGGACAAGTATTTATTGACAACAAAAACAACAACATTACGTTACATAATTGTTGCTTTAGGTCCAGCGGACTCTTCCGAGCCAAATCAGGACCGGACAACCCCCAATCCGCATAAAAGATCTGCTGAAACAACCCTAGTGGGAAAACTGAATGCCCTCCACCAGCCAGTCACTTTACAATAAAGATATCCCACGCAGGGACGGCTGAGGCTTCACCCCAACTTATCAAACCCCAGTTTACAAAAACAAAATAGAATACAAACATCATTATAAATTATCAACAAAACACATACATATAAAATGCCTACATTGCTAAATAATAACATCATAGGAAGCCCTAGTGACCACCTGGCAACAAACCAGTGAAAATAGATATTTTAGCATACACAACAGGCACCGAGAGACTTGTTTGTAATTCATTCCCCCTTCCTCCACCATCCCTCCCCCATCTGATCCTCTTCTCACTCCACCTTCTGCCCCTCAAGCACTGCCATTTTTGGCAACCACTGGCAACATTCTTTTTAAATCTAAAGTCTGTCCATTCTATTCATCAGCATTCACCTGTTGTCTTTTTTTTTTTTAGCTACAAAGTAACAAATGCCTTTCCACTGCTGCATTTTCAAAGACATACAGCCCATATCATAATGAATACCTTTCCAATATTGCCATTGCTACATCTTCCCAGAAAGATAGATATTCAGTGTTTATAGGGTCCAGCGGACTGCCAAGAGCCGAATCAGGACCACACAAAACTAAGCAAAATTAGACTAAACTGTTAACATTTAAATATGATAAAAGACGTAATTAATACCAGTCTTACTAATAAAATGTAACAAAAAATATAAACAAGACGATATGATCTATATGCGATAAAACAAACCAACACCATGTAAAACTGAAACAGGTGTTTACTATTGGAAACTTTAAAAATCTCATTAAAAGGTATCGAACCAAAATATATTTCTCTTTCATCAACCAGATCAGCACATTCAGACACAAAATGAGGGACGGAAAAGAATTTGTCACATGCACAGTACCATGGTGGTTCTTCTCCTTTTAATAAGCATGCCCAATATGAAGGCGAGCCAAAACAGTTTCTTCCTTGTGGGTGGACGCAAAGTTAGGCAAAGAAGCAGACAAATCTGGGAGAATTTGAAATAATTTGTTATTGATTTGATTAGACCTGTTTCAGAGCTAAATGAATTGCCTTGAGCTCATCTGTATAAATAGAACAAAAATCAGGTAAACGCTTGTCAGGCTGGAGAACAACTGAATCAAGAAATCTCTGAAATCCAGCCGGGACCCAGGGGCCGCCTTAGAGGTGGAGTCCAGGGGCCAAACCCCGGTAGAGGGTCCATGGGGGCAAAGCCCCCTGGAAGAAAATGAATTTATGCAATTTTGAAAGTAATTTAGGGCCTCTCCTAAAAGCAAACGCACAAAGTAAACATGAATAGAAACAACAACAACAAAAAAAGAATGTTTTATGCACATGCCTTTCAAAAAAGACGAACAATAAAAATCTTGGAACTCAATATTTTTTTTTTGGAAATGCAAATGCCTTCCGCGAAAATCCGCGGATCCGAGGAAAATTCTCCACCCTGGCTTGTGCAAAGGCTGGTCGAGGTGTCTCCCAGAGACCGACGCAGCAGCAACTGAGTCTCCTTTCTTCGACCCATCCGTAAAAAGTTTTTTCATATCCTTTATACAATGAACATTATTCTAGATAAAGTTGCTTATAAATAGAAACAGCTTCGGAGGTTTTGGTCTTTTTGAAGGATGTGAGGTTGAAGTTGATAATAAGACTGAGAATGTTCCAAGGTGGGAGCACAGTTTGCAATTGGTCATCATTAACAGAGTCAATATCTATGCCTGCAATGTCAAAGTGAGGACGTTCTGATACCAAAACGAAAGAGATACAGTCAATGTCACGCATAATTATAAGGATTTATACACTAATCCTTGGTAAGTTTTTCAGCTTAACTAATACATTCAACACAGAATATACAATTGTGATTTTGGAAATAGGATGCATGGAAATACTCACAAAGTTGTGTCCTGTGTTGGTCTTGATGATCTCTGGAGCCATATACTCAATGGTTCCACAAAAAGAATAGGCACGCTGACTCTGAAAGCATACAACACAACATTCCATACAAAATAACACCTAGCACAAACAAAGAAGATTACTTCACCATGTTAGTGAATGTGACAATTTAAAGCCAAGAGCATTTTAAGATTACATAATTTATTCAATCAAATGACAACATACATTGCATATGAAAGTTGCCCCGATGTTGGTAAACAGTCATATACACATCCACACCCAGGTAAACATCATTCCTAAAGTCATAAATGTCACACGAAAACACTTTATCTATGTAAATATTTCATCTCCCACTTAACCGTCACACAAAAACACTTTATCTATGTAAATATTTCATCTTCCCCTTAACCGTCACACAAAAACACTTTATCTATGTAAATATTTCATCTTCCACTTAAACGTCACACAAAAACACTTTATCTATGTAAATATTTCATCTTTATTTATTTTTATTTATTTAATCGTTCTTATATAGCGCTTTTCCAGCTCAAGAGCTGCTCAAGGCGCTGGCCGATACAGGATCTAACTCAAGCCGCCCGAGACGCCCACCCGCAGCCTTTGGGCGCATGGTTTGACGCCCGGACAACTGAGCACAATCCTGGGCAGCCAGGGGTGGGGGAGAAGGACCTAGGTGCATGCTGGGTGTATTCTTGTCACCGGCACTCACCCGTCTAGGACATGAGCGTCAGGATCTTTAAAGTCCGTTATGATGGAATGTATGCGACACAGACTAGACCTCGGTTTATACTCTCATCCGAAGGAGTAGATGAAATCTTCCACTTAACCGTCACACAAAAACACTTTATCTATGTAAATATTTCATCTTCCACTTAACCGTCACACAAAAAACACTTTATCTATGTAAATATTTCATCTTCCACTTAACCGTCACACAAAAACACTTTATCTATGTAAATATTTCATCTTCCACTTAAACGTCACACAAAAACACTTTATCTATGTAAATATTTCATCTTCCACTACTTCAAGTGCTTGGGCCTTGGTCATTTATCTAGGAAAAAAAGTATTTATTGTCTTCTTCCTTACCGAATCAGTGGACTGGAAGTCCTTGCTCAGCCCAAAGTCTGTGAGGACGATGTGTCCGTCAGAGTCTAACAGTATATTCTCCAGCTTTATGTCTCTGTAAATGATGCCCAACTTGTGGAGGGTCTCCAGGGCCAGGATCACTTCTCCTATGTAGATGCGAGTCTCTGCCTCAGTGAAGTACTCCCGAGAGTTCAGGTGAGTGAACATCTCACCGCCATTGACAAAATCTGCCAACGAAACAAGCGTGAAGTTCATATAATATTATAATAACATTACACTTAAATCTAAACTTTTTAATTATAATATATATAATATAATATATATACTAACAATAAAGATTCCAAATTGTAACACTTTGTGGGAGGGAGGAAGTACAGGTGGATTAATAACGTATATTGCCAACCCAATAAATATACGAGAAATTTTAGTAACCTTCACAGAGGAAAATTAGAAGGGCAAAGTCTATATAACTCTCATGCTCCTTATGAAACTCTAAATATTTCACATGAAAATGAGTGTCCAGAAAAAAAACCTAAATGAAACAGTGGCATTAAAATGCAAAGTAATAGCGACTTTGTTCTTTCTATGCTCTTGACCTTGAGATAACCTTGACCTCCGGTTCCAAATACACTCATGTACTATCAAATAAACTACAGCAAAAGCTGTATTATGCTAAAATAAAAAAAGGTGATCTTGGTATGACCTTGACTTTCAATAATCTTGACCTTCACTCGACCTCTCATGTATGTCTGATCAAATAACCCAATGTTGTTGCATACTATGGGTTAAATACACAAGCCATTCCACTGTACCATGACCTATTTTTTTTGGTATGTTTTTGCAAGGCCTAAAATGACCTTGACCTTCAAGAAAAAAATATGAAAGATCACTCTATCAACTCTAAATACGACAAGTTTGGATTTTATATCCCTCTTAGTTCAGGGTCAAAGTCATTTCAAAGTATCCATACTAACCGACTTTGGACAGCTCTGGTGATTTTGACCTTGAAGTGAGATTGACCAAATTTGCAAAGTATGTGTGTCTCATTAATGTGTATCATGCATCAAAGAATCATAAGTTCAAAATTAATAACCTAGAAAAACAAAGTGAAATTTTGTGATAATTGTCATTTTTTGACTAGCATTTGTTGACCTGTTGGTCTTGATCTTGAAGTGAAATCATTAATTCACTGATCATTTATGAGGTCTAATAGGTATACACCATCTTGCCAAGTTTGGTTGGGATAGTTGAAATAGGTTCTGAGATATTAATCCACTTGCAAGTATTGCACAGACAGATGGATGGCAGACGGTGAACAGATAAAGGGACACTTTTTTTTTTTAATGTAATTTTTGGACTATTTAGAACTCATCTTGCACATATTTGCAAAACTCTAGAAACATTTTTTTGGGGGGGTGAGTACATTGGACTCACATTGCTATGCATGCGAGTCAAAAAGTAATTACAATGCACCTTTTCAAACCAAACAAGAAAGAAGTGTACAAATATTGTTGAAGAAAGAGACTGTTGCAGAAAAACGAATTCCTCAAATAACATGACTAAAACTTAGAAGATTGAAGTAAAACACACACATATAGTGGATAGCACTTGACTCGAATTATCTTCTATTGTTCTGCTGACTTTGATTCTAGTATATTTCCCATCCCATCCCTACCTAACCCATATTAAGTTTTTAAATCAGAGGGTGCGGGTAAGAGTGAAGAACAAAGAATTTCATTTCAATACTTGAAGAACCAACGTTTCTCCGTTTCTCTTCCATGCTTACCAAGAATGAGGTTGAGCCTGGCGTCTGTCTGGAATGCATAGTGGAGTGTGACGAGGAATGGTGAGTCTCTGATGGCCTCAAGGACCTGGCGCTCTGTGATGGTGTGCTCTGTGGTCTTCACCTAGTTACAAGAACACAAAATATAAAACATGTTTATATTATACATCACGTACCTTCACACACAACCGCACACAGACAAAAGTATTAATAATGAATACAACCTTTTTTCTCTCTCTTTTTTAAAACCTCTGCTCCCCTCCCCTCCCATTCCCCCACTCACACACACAGTCGAAGTCTCTCTCACACTGATAATGATGTGTCAAAGTGGAATAATAGTTGCTTAAGCAAAAATAATAAAAATATATTGACAATCTAAATAGTTAATATTCAAATCTTTATCAAGTAACCAACAGAAATTGAACAACTTTGAAGGGTGTAGAGAAAAAAATGGAGATGGAATCATCTAACATAAAAGTCTACTGAACTTTAAAAACAAAACGTTTTACATTTCTATCTTTAAAAATACTTCCCCATTAATTTTCATAGCAAAATGTGAAGACGCCAATAAACAGTTTTGCCAATAAACATTCTCATTCCCCTTGCAAACATTAATAATGTACATCCTTTCATCATCGCACTGTTAAAAGAAAACAAGCCCGAACACTTGCATAACAACACACTCGTTCACCATAAAAATGTGAATGCTCACACCCTTTCATTGCACATTCACACAATTTATTGTGACAGCATCTTGTATTGTTTACCTTGTGCACGATGGATGCCTTCTTCAGCTGTTTGAGGGCGTAGAGCTTGCCCTTGTCAGGTCCTGTGATCTTGCGTGTGAGAAACACTTTGCCATAGGCTCCTGTGCCCAGAACTTTCAGCAGCTCAAAGTCCTTCATAGACACCCGACCCACCCCACGCATGTTCACTGCAACACACACACACAATAACAACATTAATCTACAGTTTAAAATATGCTTCTGAAACATTTGTTTATAAATTTATGCATAAATCACAGTTTTAATTTGAAATAATCACAGGGACTGCAAAATCCCATTTCCCAATTCCTGGGGCAAATAAAAAAAAGTTGCAGGGAAAGACAAATCATGAAAGTCGCTTGCCCGGGGGTAATTTAAAAGCTGTGAACATAAAACAATACAACTTGATCATCGGCACTGAATCATGTTTACTTTAATCTGCGCAGTAGCCTGTGGTTTATTTGTGTATGCACAGATTATTCTGTGCCTGTTTTTATGTGTGTATTGGGTGTTTTTTGAGTTTCCTTCGCCTTTACTATGTGGGCAAGTAGCCTACATTTTTGAGTGGAAAAATACTTTTTTGAGCGGGAAAGAAAAAACAAAAAAAGACATTTTGCTTAGCTCTTGTTGAAAAAAAATTGGCAAACCCTGAATCAGTATGCAGTCTGATGAAAGTGGACAGGAGGGATGGCAGGGGGGAGGGTAGGGTTGATAGAGGGGGAGAGAGAGAGAGAGAGAGAGAGAGTGACTGACAGATAGACAGACAGACAGACAGAGAGGGAGAGAGAGAAAAGACAACAAGTAACAAACTACAAAGCCACGTTTCAACCCCTCCCATTGCTACATGAATATAGAGAAGCCTTTGAAAATACAAAGAAGTCAAAGGACAAGCAACATTATTAAATTTGCAGAGCTGTGTAGTAGACAAAACATGTAACTGTAATAGTACAATAAAGTTAGTTTGTGGTTGAGCTTGTCTACCCCTTGTTTGTAATTTCTAAACAGGTTTCATTCCATATAAAGTGCATGAGTCCTGTGCCTATTTACACTGAACTACAAGGTCAAAGCCCGTATGCCTCACATGCTTCTTATGGAACTCGCAATATTTAACATAAAAATGAGTGCCAATAAAAAACAGAATGAAACGTTGGCATAAAAATGCACAGTAATACCGACTTTGATCTTTCTATTCTCTTGATCTTGAGATGACCTTCACCTCTGGTTTTAAATACAAACGATCAAAGATCAAATGCTACTGCAAAAGTTGTAATATGCAACAAAAACCAATGACCTTGGAATGACCTTTATCTTCACGTGACCTTCCATGCTCATATATGAATCAAATAAACTCCCAAGCTCATATATGATCAAATAAACTAATGTTGTTGCATACTATGGGTATATGAAATGCTCAAAAGTCTTCAGTGGCACCTCATCTCCATGCTTTGTATTCTTTGTTGTAGGTCTGCTGTGAGGGTCCATGTTTCACAAGCGTATAGGAAGATGGAGATGATGTCTGATACATTACATTACATGATTATTGCTTTAGGTCCAGCGGACTCTTCCGAGCCAAATCAGTACCAGAGAGACGTTATCTTAAAATATTATAAAACGATTGATGTCTGATACAATGGATCCTAAATATTTGAAGATATGCGCCGTTTTGAGGGATTGGTCTTGGATTTTGATGTCCATGTTGATGCCATTGGTGTTGCTGGTCATCATTTTGGTCTTATCTGCACTTATTTCCATTCCATAGGTTCTGGAGGTGGTGTAAAGGGCATCTGACATGATGCGCTCCAGGAAGATGTTGAAGAGTGTTGGAGAGAGTAGGCATCCTTGACGCATGCTGATTGTTGTACTGAACCAGTTCTCGATGGCGCTGTTGTGGAGGACTGCACAGTTAGCGTTTTCATACAGGTTTTTTTATGACTTCAATAATGTTAGGGCTGATGGTGTACATTCTCATGGTTGCCCACAGAGCCGCATGCCAGACTCAGTCAAATGCTTTCTTGAAGTCTACAAACACATGATATAGATGTTGTTGGTGCTGTAGGTATTTCTCCCAGATTATTCTGAGATTGAAAATCTGTTCAGTGGTACTTTGCCCTGCCCTGATTCCAGCTTGTTCTTCAATTATGATCTGTTCAGCTTGGGATTTCAACCTGTTTTGCAAGGACTAAAATGACCATGACCTTCAAGATCAAGGAAACAAAAAATGAAACATATATTCATGAAAGATCAATATCCTCTCTAAATACAAGTTTGGACTCTATATTTTTCATATTTTAGGGTCAAGGTCACTTCAAAGTACCTACACTAACCGACTTTGGACAGCTTCAGTGACTTTGACCTTGAAGTGAAGTTCACCAAATTTGCATACTATGTTTGTGTCATTGATATTTATATGCATCAAAGAATCATAAGTTCAATATTTTATAACAGAATAAAAAGGGAAACATTTTGTTAAAATTTGTCCATTTTTAAACTAACAATTGTTGATCCTGTGACCTTGACCTTGAAGTGAAGTCATTCATTCACTGATCATATTATATGAGGTCTCATGGATAGACACACCATCTTACCAAGTTTAGTTTTGATAGTTAAAATAGGTTCTGAAATATTAATCCACTTGCAAGTTTTGAGCAGACGGAGGGGGACTGCGGACACACTAGATAGCGGACAGACAGACAAAACGGTTTTTGTTGGGGTTTTTTTTGGGGGGGGGGGGGGGGGGGGGGTTGAGGTTTAGTGAGTACACAGACTCACATTGCTATGAATGCGAGTCAAAAAGATGGAGATGATGTTTACCTAACATTGTTGAAACTAAATGCTTTTAGTTACAAACAAGGTCTGAAAAATTTCCTTATCATGATGGTAGCCTACAGACCTTAATTTCTGCAATACCCAGCGATACCAGGAGCAGTGACCAGCCTTGATCAATACAGGTCAAAAACAAGGTGTCTTTGCACCTTCTGTTTTGGCCCGTTAGTCCGTATAACTCTCAAAAGGGCTTTGATCCGCCGGACCACAGGAATAGCGCTAGTGGCAGTTCAATACATCACACATTGCAATGCTAGATACTCTAAACCGGCAAATGTCAGTGAGAAAGATGCAAAGACACGTTGAAGTATTGAGAAATGGTGTGCAAACAATAGCAGCCCGGTTCATCCCAGAGAGGTACCACAAACCAGCCACAGACACAACTGAGTCAACAGCTACAGTCAATGGCCATAGAGTGGAATATCACTACAGTAATATCAGACCTGTTGAACCAGACTTCCTGAGTGAAACAGAAGAAGGCTCTTGCGAGGCGCTAATTCAACACTTGCCACACACACTAAATGGAGCGCTGCACTTTTAAGGAGAGAACCCAAGTGTATATGCACTACAAACCGACAGTGAGACCGAGTATGCATTCAACACCGAGTATGCATGCAACAGTGACAATGGCGATGAACCAGTTCACTGTAATACATCTCTAAACGCATCCACATGCAAGCAATGTTATTATGTATATCAAAGGCACAAAGATGATGAAGAATGAATCAAACATAGATTCATTTTGCTAGTTCCCTGCTTTAAAGACATGTCAGACTCCAAAGGTGATAAAGAAACATGACCCTCAAACAGTGTCTAGAGACAAAAAAGGAAATTGCGTGTTAGACAGATGATTATGAATGGTTTGCATCTGAAAAGCAGCCGCATGTATGCCGAACACGTAGACCGCCAATAGGTTCTTAAATTCTAGCCTTAACAGTTTATTCACCTGCAGCAGATAGATGTTATTTGGACAAACATACTATAGTAAAATGCGCCATTCCTGGGTGATAGATCCAGTACAGACAATTCCATCACAATACACATTCCAGACCCAACGCACTCCCCCGAACAGCCCCCTCTCTCTGTGTCTCTCTCTCAGACCCCTTATATGAACTAAAGACAGAACGCTTACACAGCATTACACCATGGAGAGGAGTTATGGTGGAGGTATAGGAAAGGGCGGAGACAGAGTGCATAACTCATACAGTGTGTGTGTGTGGGGGGGGAGAGAGAGAGAGAGAGAGAGAGAGAGAGAGAGAGAGGGAGGGAGGGAGTTTACTCTAACTCTTCTAAGCTCTAGCTGTAAAGAAGAAGAAGAAGAAGAAGAAGAAGAAGAAGAAGAAGAAGAAGAAGAAGAAGAAGAAGAAGAAGAAGAAGAAGAAGAAAACGGAGGAGGAGGAGAAGGAGGAGAAGGAGGAGGAAGAAGAAGAAGAAGAAAAAGAAGAAGAAGAAGAAGAAGAAGACGGGCTACAACAAACAGCTTCCCTGCATTATATGTAACACGTCTTGCTCTCACCCCCATCATCCCATCAGACCACACACCGCCTCATCCTCCTTTTAATTAAGGCAACCGGTGATGACCCTGTGCGTCACCAAGTGCGTTTAACTTCTCCAGCTAATGTCGCAGTTTTTTTTTTAAATATTAGCTAAATGCTCAGATAAAACACACGCCATAAAAATCACAGCAGAACAGGCGGCAGGCGGGGGCAAAAAAGAAAAAAAAGAAAAGATAAACGCAGGCCATCGAGTAAGGAAACCAGATAACCAAAAGCTCAAACTTTAAAGTGCATTAAAACAATCGATTCACGTGTTTTGTTGCAATTTTAAGTACCATATTAATTTGGTTTCAATGCATTTATCTTTTTGAATCAAACCGTTTCATCACTACCAACAGGAAATCGAAGACCGTCTGGACCTCTCTCACCTCCCTTCCCTCTCTCATAGAAAGCAGAACAAGAAGAAGAACAAAGAACAAGACAAAAAGGCAGAATATGCATTATTCATCTAGAAAATGACGTTATGACGTTAGAGTAAGTTCAGTATAAGAACACCAAAAGCATTGTTGCACTCAAGCTTCCGCCAGCATAAAAACTTAGATTTTCTTAATTAATTACCTTCGAACACGCTCCGATCCTTTGTATTGATTATTATGACATCAGTCCAAACTTTCATCTTTATAAACACCGTTGAAGACAATTAGGTTAAGTAGCGCTGCGCCCTTTATCTTGAGGGCTCGTTTTTGTGTAACTCTTCTCTTTGCATAAGCCATTGCCTCAGGTGGTCAAAGATACTCAGGCTATCATCTCAAACACTTCGCCAACTTCCTACGCATTCTTTGCTGCGTGCACCGTGGTTACTGCTGTATGCAGACTGTCCGTACATAATTATTTTACTGAATCAAGAAACACCAGCGCCGTACCTGTCAGTACGGTGACACTTATGGCTGACTTCATTATCAATTGTGGAGAAAATAGTGTACAGCGAGACAAGTCGCCAACCAACAAAGCATCCTCCAGGGTGGGGAACAACTCATTGAGAAAAACTCTGAAAAGTCTGGGGTCCAGGGGCCGCCTAGGCCTCGGCGGGGTCAAGGGGCAGGGCCCTTGTAGGGGGTCCAGGGGGTGGGGGGGGGGCAAAGCCCCCCGGAAAATGTGCACGTTTTTAAGCCATACCAAGAGTGGCATAACAACAGTGCAGTAAATGTATAGTGAACTGAACCAACCAAATATGAAAGAAAAGTAATAATTATTAGAAAAAGCTTGAACAAACACAGGAGCACACACACACACACTTGTGTTTTATGACAATAAAATTTCGTATTCGTATTCACACACACACACACACACACAAGCAAATACCACTAACCTTTACATTTTGGATGTCTGTTTCTTCTTGCACATTTCAGTCTTTCACAAGTTCAATTTTAATAGAAACAATCTTCTTAGCAAATTTTCAAATAAGTTTCTGCAAGTTAAATTAAAGAGGTTTCATTTCAGCACATTGTCTAATTTTAGCTTCCACAAGTTCACTGTTGTTTTACTTCCTAAAAAAGCTGACAATTGAGCTTTGCTTCATTAATTTTGCTGGTGATGGCACTGAAGAGCTAAGCGTGCTTACTTTTTCTGGTGAAGAAGCTGAAGAGCTATGCTTGTTTGCTTTTGCTGGTGATGGCATTAAGATCTCTTGTGGGCGCTTTCCTTTAACACCAGTGGTAATAAGTCAGTGTGTTCTACAAATTGCGCTTGAAAACAGTGTTGTTTACAAGTCTAAACTGCTAGATCTAAAAGACCTATCATTATGCTTCTTTTAACCATTCCTCGAAACAGTGCATTCGTGCTGTCATTCTAACAACAAGTGTTCTTAGTGACATTTTCTGCTAATCGATATTTACGGCGGCTGCACAGGGCTAGACACAAAGCAAGCCGGTGTTATTTACAAATTTTTGTTTCTGTATGCGATGAACATCAGACAATAAAGTTGTATTGTATTGTATTGTATTGTATTGTATTGTATTGTATTGTATTGTATTGTATTGTACCGTATACATTAAAACACAGAAGTCTTGGAAGATAATAGGGGTTAACTAAATCGGCTGAAAACTGTCACACACAGCAAAATGCCGGCATAGTTTTCGGGGCAAAACCTGAGCTTGGGTCAAGCGTAATTCGTTTTGGAGGCTAGGGCCACTCAAATGACGAGTGTGTATACATGTATGTGCACATGTGCATGTGATGATGTGTGATGATGTGCAATGATGAGGGGTTAGGGTGTGAGTAGAGGGTAGCCTAGGGTGTGTTGTTGTTGTTCATCATCATCATCATCATCATCATCATCATCATCATCATCATCATCATCATCATCATTATCATCATCATCATCATCCGGTGAGCAGCAGCAACGTTCGCATTTTTTTCTAAAAGAAGCTAGAAGGACGTGTGTCAATAAAATCTTAAAACCTAAAGCAAAGTTTCAGCCTGAAGAAAGAAAAAAAAAAAAGGAAAAAAAAGTGCTCCACTTAATTAAGTTTGTTGCTGAATCTTGGCAACGTTATGATAGACGGAATCCTTGAAGTGCCACGTCCCTCACATCATCACCCTTCACCATGTTATTACGCTCGTACGATCACCGTGACCTTGCCCTCAAGGCTTCAGATGTGAACCAGTTAAGCTGACAGAGGAAAGCAAGAGAGAAACTCAGTTAAAGGGCCCCAACATCACACTTTTTTGCCTCACAGATCCTTTTCAAACTCACAGGGAGTATTGTAGCCCTACCAGAAAGAAAAAAAAAGAAAAGAAAAGATTAAGCCAAAAATAAAACCTCTTTCAAACGCAAGTTTTTGATTTAAATTGAAACATTCTTTTGTTGACGTTGCTTTTAACAGCAAAAAAGGTGGATTCTAAAATTAGCATTGCTGCGAACGGATGTTTAGTAGGCACAGTTGTGGGTTTACTCAGCAAGGAAGAGATACATAACATTAGAAAAGTAACAGTAGTTTGAGTAACCATTATCATCTTTCAATGTGACACCAATGCAATTCCCCAAGTAAACTCATAGCGACAAATAAGAACCAACAACAAACTTGATACTGTGGCCCTTAAAAAGCTTCACGGACAATTGATCGCTAAATCCTGAATCACTGATTTAAATTTAACTGAATGGGCAATAAACGCTAGAAACAGAGTCACGCGCGCAAGCTAAAAACAAAATATCCCCAAACGAGTGTTTTACAGGCTTTTAATTTAAATGTGAAGAAAACATGCAGTGGTACACCGCTCCTGCAAGAGCGCTGAAGTTTAAAACCTACAGCCTTCCGTAACTCTTAGAATTAAAAAGCACACGCACTTGTCTTATTAACTACACTATGATCATAAACTGTGAAGCCATTAAAGGACAACTCGTCAATGTTACAGAGCCGAGACACTTGGAACGAGGACGCTACTTGAACTAATAAGCACTTTCTCGATCTCCTTATACAGGAGTCTGAGAGGCGGGACTCGTGCATGCCCAACATTTAGCTAGGTTTCAGACAATATGCTTTTTCCAATGCCTAGACTAGAAGTGTCTATATATATATATATATATATATATATATATATATATATATATATATATATATATATATATATATATATATATATATATATATAGATATACCCCCTTGCTTTTGGGTACCCCCACTATAATTATATGTAAATTATCACTTGTAGACGGACCGCTAACCCTAACCCTAACCCGTTTCGAGCGCACTGCCTTACCCTCATCGTCGAGGCACTGCCTTACCCTAATCGTCGAGGCACTGCGCTTACCCTAAGATCGTTTTCTGGGAGCCGCCTTGGATCCGGGGACCCAGCTGGGTCCCCAGATCCAAAGTCGGGTACCCAAATGACCGGTTGGTGACTTTTAAGGTGCCCAGAAACCATAGTTTATAAGCCTATATATATATATATACCTAGTGCCTGCCCATTTACTTTGCTCGTTATTGTCGACAAATCGTTAGCAGTTACCTATTTACTCTCAATACTCTTCACTAAAACATAAAATTAATGTCTGAGGTGCGTCTGACTACCTGTATCAGAATGAATTGAATGAAGTCTATGATAATAGGCGCATTTGGCTGTTTAATCAAAGAAAAAATAAATAAAGGCATTCGATAGTGAAAGCCTGCATCTTCAGCTCCTAGTGCCTAGAATGATGGCTGAGGGATGCGAAGAAGCAATCATGGGCTGAGGGATGTGGAGAAACTATCGTGCAGTCATGGTTACATTGTTAACCTTTGATCTATAATTACAAGAACGCGGACAACGTAAAGTGCCGATGGCGATGAACACAAGAGTGAAATGTAGTCTGTAACCTCTAACAGGCATCAATCAGCAGGACAAAAACGAAGCAATGTAACAAGAAGAAGGGAAGACCTTGAGAAGGATCGCGCTCTGAAAGCTACACAGTTGAGAGCCACTCTGTTCTCGAACGGTAACACTGTTGTATAAGTAAGTGTTTTTGATGTTGCATTTACAAAATATTAACTTGCATCATGATCGCGAAACCAGTGACATTCAGGCCATTACCCTTCACGACATAACATTTTACAGGCGGCGGAAAAAAAAACTGCAGACCGGACAATGCGTTTATTATAGGTGTAGTTTTTTTATCTATGTAATCTAGGACCACCAGGTGAGAGATAAAACGAAAAGTGCAATGCCGATGCAAATCATCAAGACATGAAAGCTTTATCTCGATTAAAATTTCACGTTTTACTTCTTTTATTCATCTACGGTATTTGCATAACAAGAAAGTTAAGACTTAATACAGAGGAGGAGGGGAGGCGGGGGGGGGGGGGGGAGAAGGAGGCGGGGGTGAGGAGGAGAGAGAAGCTGCCTAAGGTAGTCGTTAATAATTATGTTAACAATAACATTACAAATAGCAGTGTACCAGCTGACACCGTGCGTGTGTTTGAACCGGATCCTGTCCCAGATTCCTGCCATCCATTCATTTCTCGTCGCAACCGAACTTCTCATACCCTCTCTATACTACACTGTCATGTGGTCCTGATAGGGCTCTTTGCAGTCCGGTTCATGTGTCCTGACAGGGCTCTTTGCAGTCCGCTATAAACAATGACTAATTAACTAACTGTGATGATCAAAAGCGTTCACAAAACGCCCCCCAAAACGAAGCAATGGAAGTATTCGGCAAATGGCATAAAAAATCTCTGCGACATCCGAAATACACATCACTCTTCTCGCAAATGAGAGGTCGATCGCCCGATTCCCCCACCTCCTCCCATCATATTCCAATAAACGCAAAACAAGATGGGCCTACGAGATAAAAATTGACCCGAATAACTGACGTAACAACACCAATGAGGTCGAATGGATCGCACCATGCTATGAATAATTTGCCTACATTAATTCTTTCATTGTTCAAAGTCCTTGGCACCACTTTATCAAGACAAACTTCGTCATCATTCTAAAATCGAAACGTCAGTAAAGCAGAAACATGTAAAAAATAAAATGAATAAATAAATAAATAAAAACATGGCACGAAGGGATAAAAAAAAAAAAAGGAATCGGTCTACTGGGACAGTTTCAATTTAAAGCACACATGCCATTATTATAGTCCAGCCCCATTTAATCTTGTCTCTTAAAACCTACAAATTAAAAGTGCAACCCTATCTTATCTCTTTCGGATCGGTACCTACAGCTTATAGACACTATAGTCATATTGACACTGACTATACAAACACCGAATTTTGAGTTGTGTCCATAAAAACCGTAAAGTCTTTATAACTAATTTGCAACACTAGAAGGGCAAAACCCATATGACTCGTGCTACTTGTGAAACTCGCCATGAAAATGAGTGCCCAGGAAAAAAATTAATGAAACGGTGGTATTAAAATGCAAATACCGACTTTGATCTTTCTATACTCTTGACCTTGAGATGACCTTGACATTCGGCTCCAAATACACTCATGTACTATCAAATAAACTACAGTAAAAGTTGCATTATGCTAAAAAAAAAACACAAAAAAAAAAACGGTGGCCTTAGTATGACATAAGGAAAATACATATATGAAAGATCAATCTATACAGTGAAATTTTGTGAAAACCTGTAATTTTTTTACTATCATTTGTTGAACCTGTGACCTTGACGTCATTCATTCCCCGATCATTTATAAGGTCTCATAGATATACACCATCTTACCAAGTTTGTTTGTGATAGTTGAAATAGGTTCTGAGATTTTAATCCACTTGCAAGTTTTGCGCAGACGTCGGACAGACAGACGGATGGACTGACATAATTATTGTACGTTAGATGTCAATTTTGGACTATTTAGGACTCATCTCGCACAGATTTTCAGAAATCTGGAGAGAACAAAAAATTGTTTGGGCGAGTACATAGACTCACACTGCTTTCGCATGCAAGTAAAAAAAAAAAAAAAAAAAAAAGCTCGAGTGACGAACAAAATGTAATGATGTTGTTCGCCTGCTTTCACCAACCGCTTTCAAATGAATAGTTATTTAGCCGCGTAAAAAAGATGTTGCGGCAAATACGATATTACCTTAAACTTTAAAAGACAGGGTGCATCTGGTACTTAAAAAACACCTTGGTCCTTAGGCGAACAATAATCCGTAGCTTAAATGACGTTGTTAGCACCTTATCAGAATAATGAAGTTAATATTAAGGGGGGGAAAAGTATGGACAACAAATTATTATATTTGTCCAGAATCAGTGTTGACCACGATGAACCATTCAAAACAATTTTTCAGACATCTTCCACTACTTTTAACACAGCTTTGCCAAAGGCAGTATCATCATTATTAATTGGCGTCATGTAGCAACAATGCCTTATTACTAATATGAGTATGACGCGTGTCCATGGCGCTTTAGGAAACTTTGACAGCCAGTCAATAGCGTTAATATAACGCAGGAGTGCAAGTATGACACCATCATCATCTTCATCACCATCATCAACAACAACATCGTCGTCGTCAACATCGTTATAATCGTCACCATCACGCAGCAGCAAACAAGCCGCATCACCGCCTTTATCTCCAACAACAAACCAGCTTACAAACAAACAACAAGAATTGTTCACTGGCACTTTAGGAGTGGGTGTTGAGGGGAGAGGAGTGTGAGGGAGGGGGAAGATTGGGTAAACCAAATAAACAATAAACAGTGACAACCATTAATAATATGTCTGTAATATGTCATTTGAAACCACCAATTCTTAAGATCAAACACTACGTAAATACCACCATTTCCTTTAAACAAGTACGGAGACTGACCTGAGAGCGCAATTACTTTCCCTCTTAGCATAATATAAATAACAGGCTTTATTACAAACAAGTGCTGAGTTTCCTTCTAGACACCGTGCTTTGTTAATGTTTCTTTGTATACTGCGAGAAATGAATGAGCATCTTCCATAAATAATCCGGAAAGCGGATAGAGGCTGTTATGTTCTCGTATAACTCGAACTCGCCCGGAAAACATATCGCTGTTTAGCACTCGCCACCCGCTTAAAACGAAGTCCGCATCCGTCTTGCTGCGGTCGTTAAGGATACTATTAAGGTTTTATAAAAGTTTTATATGTAACGTACGCTATATTAAAATTGCTCATAGTCGTAACCACAAGACTACTGAGGTAGACGCTAATCCTATAGCCTTGTTAGACAACACAAACTCTCAGTAGTGCTCGTGCTCCGATCTTTCTTTCTTCACTATTTACAATCATCCCCTTCTACTTTATATTTGATCCACTACAGTCTCTTTTGGTTTAATTTGTCAGACAGGAGGGAAGAGTGTTATTTATACAGCGATAAATTTATTATCTAGAAACTCTGTCACGCGCGTATAATTACTGGCGGCAGGGATAGCTCAGTGGTCAGAGCGCACGACTTGTGTGAGTGCGTCTTGGGCGACGTGGGTTCGAATCCTGACTTCAGCATACTATTTTGTGATTGCTGGATATTACGGGCCAGCGCCTTGAGAAGCTCTTTGAGCTTGTAAGTGCGCTATATAAGAGAAATCTCTTTTTACTGTAGCCTACTTCAAAACAGTTCTTGTTTATAGATTGCCTTTCGTATCGATTTTCAAGCGGCTGTTACTTGCACTTTCGAAACTCCAGGACATATATTTCTTATTAATACAAAAAATACAAAAACAACTTATTCAAAAACAAATGTAAAAAAATTAGGGGTTTTGCACTTTAAGTTAATATAGCATGGTGCATATATCTGTCTTGATATACCGAGCTTGAGGTATACAGTAAATAGAAATTAACCACCGGTCAATATATGAATTTATGCACCGACTCTGTAGGGCTCCTAACCCGAGGATAAAAAATAGATGAAATTGTAAAGGTATGCGCTGCTTCCGGGTTCGACTTTGGCGACGTTTCGTGACTGGTTGGGAAGTTTGACAGTTAATGCGCGTTGTGTTTCCGGGATGTGGGGCTAAATTCCGTTTAAACACCCAATAGAACTTGGCTGATATTAAACAAAACAGAAAGGAAGAATAAAAAGAAAAACAGAAGCTGGGAGGAGGGTAGAAGTGGGTGAGAACTGTTTTAGTACTTTCAGTTAATCTCTCCAATTCTTTAATAATCCTTTCCTATTAAAAGGACATCGCTGTAAGACTTATGCTGGATTAGCTATAAAACTTAAGCAATCGTTGAGATGGGAATAGTGCTACTGATGGAACCACGGCTGCATGTTTGTCTTCTTCGATCATGGATTTTTTGTAAAGGCTCAGAGAGGGTTGGGTTTTCCCCTTTTGCAAAGCGTGTTGTGGTCCGCAATGTGCGGAGAACTAAAAGCCGCAAACATGGCTTGGTGGGTCTTGCAGTGCAGGCAGACGTTGTTTTGTTCGGCTTTGTTTTCGAGCAGTAATCGCGGATTGTGAAAACTGAAGGTCACGAGACCAACTGAGTTTCACAAGAGACTGACTATTAACGCCGCCTACGCCCACTGACTGAAGGAAAGTAGCATGCGGCTGTTGTTCGTTGTAGCAAGTTCCCAAGAGTGTAGGGGAGTTGCAGACCCTGATGTCAGAGAGAGAGAGAGAGAGAGAGAGAGAGAGAAAGTAATGTTTTCGGTAGGATGTAAACAAAGAAATGCTGCCCAATCCTGTGCAACATTATCTTCCTATCCTATCCCGTAACTCGGAGGTCGTAGGGGCACACAGATGATCGTTTAACCAGCGCACCCCATCTTTCCCTGTCCTCAGCAACCCTCACGGCCTCGCTCAGTGTAAAAGCAGTCCATTCTCGAATGTTGTCCTCCCACCTCTTTTTCGGTCTACCTCTTCTTCTACCTCCTTGCACCGTGCCTTGCAGTATGGTCTTTACAAGGCCTGATGATCTGGTGACGTGGCCGTACCATCGGAGTTTCAGTTTCTTCACTACAGTGAGCAGGTCATCATGTTGTCCAATGGCTTGTGTGATGGTCTGTCGGACTTCGCCGTTGGTGATGTGCTATAGTAAATGCCCAGAAGTCTTTTGTAGCACCTTTTCTCCATGCCTTGTATTCTTCGTTGTAGATCTGCTGTGAGGATCCATGTTTCGCAAGCATATCGAAGATGGAGATGACAAGGGAGCGCAGCAGTCTTACCTTGGAATGTAGACTGATGGTGATTGATTGATTGATTTATTGTTGCTTTAGGTCCAGCGGACTCTTCCGAGCCAAATCAGGACCGGACAACCCCCGATCCGCATAAAAGATCTGCCGAAACAACCCTAGTGGGAAAATTGAATGCCCTCCACCGGCCAGTCACTTTACAATAAAGACATCCACAGACTGATGGTACTGTCTTTCCAAATGGGCTTCAATCTTGCCAGGGTAGCAGTTGTTTGTGCAATCCTGGAGAGGACTTCTTGTCGGGACCCATTGTCTGATACAATGGCTCCTAAATATTTGAAGCTACATTACCTTATTATTGCTTATAAGCTGACCCGCAGACTTAACAACAGTTCTATGGGTTGACAACGCCCAATCGTCCTCTTCATCCCTCTCTCCTACACATTATGGACTGACGCACACACACAACAATAAAATACTACCAGTTGTAAAATTACTGGTTACATTCTTCTTCATCATATGTTTATTCTTCTCAGGCATTGTCACGTATGTACAAATATACGCATCTATAGATATTAAAACAGGCTAACAGTATTCACGTCTTATAATATATCAGTCTATCATACTATCGAATTAACGTCTAACCACACACATGTTCTTCACACATGTTCTTCATCTTCATCCTCTTTCATTGTACATTTGACACAGACAAACTGTATTATCAAACACGCGGATAACCATATCGCGATATATATTATCTGTCGTGTAATCTTAGAGCCGTCTCACCAGAAAGAAAGTACTCTTGAGCTATCATACCATGTATATTCACTTATGCTACACACGCGATACAAAACTAGTACATACACGTGTAAAACGAACATGTGCAAGCAAAAAATAGAAGCATCATAGCTTGTACAGACTCGGCAAACGCTGCTTCATGCAAGCAAACATTACACGTGTCTTTCTGTGTGGTTACGCATTCCTACCGAGTTAAACACCCTATTATTTAATCGTGTAACCTTATTAAATGTAATACTAATTAC